>CM077796.1:18206733-19406733 GCA_039737535.1 Lagodon rhomboides | reverse complement strand
AGTCATAGAAACTGAAGTGACTGCAGAGCTGTAACAACGTTCATTTCCATGCCTTAATAGGCAACACTCCCATGTCTGTTATCAGCACCTGAACTTTGAAACAAATCCTCTTCCTGACTGACCGTAAATTACAGCAGTAACAGTTCACACACACTCATAATACACACAGGATTCTGTTGTGCGACCACCCTGGTTTACAGTTAGAGCTACTGGTTTCCAGTAAGACGCTGCCATAGGGTGCAGCTGGGTGGATGAGGATGTGCGACAGTTCTTGTGTAAATGCCACTGAGGGGTTAACTGTCTCAGTCTGTGCAACTCATCGATAACTAACGGCTGCCACAAATGCACCGTACACTTCTACTGTGGGGTTTTTAGTCAGAGCTACTGGTTTCCAGTAAAGACCTGCACCCAGTGGCTTCACAGTAGAGGAAGTGGTGGTGGTGAAAGTCTATTCAGAAAAACAAAAAGTTTCACGTGTCAATCACTTATCTTTTCATGCAAAATGGTCTTAGCCTCACATGCATTTACATATCTGCTCTTTTATTTCATGGAGCTGATGCTGCAGCTACTTCCTGTGACTGCACACACAGTGACAGTCAAGGTCAAAGGCCGCTGCACACTGCAATGAGTAGGACTTATAAACCTGTTTCAAGCATCCGGAGGCATACTTGCAGCACGTGATCGCTCAAATATGAGAATTAACTTTTAAAAACAGAGCTGACATAAAGTTTTTATGTCTTTTTAAAAGTGACCAACAAAGAATCTGAGCAGAATATTCAGAGTTTCTGACAGTAAATCAGTCAGGTTTTAATGTCTGAAAGGACTCTACTGCTATTCTAGTATAATATTTTAAAATTTTTGTTTAGTGTTCAGTAAATTTACTTTTTAAATGAGGTGGAGGAGTCACAGCCAGTGTATACACAGGCTGATATCGCCGCTTAGTGGAGAAACACAGACATTACAGTTCGTGTGCAGGTCCACACCTGCTTAACATTCGGCTGCAACGAGTAAACTCCTGCCCAGTGAAAGTTGAGGATTCAGTGCTGGTAACTCATTTACTATTCACACTCCAAACAATTAGTTGATTAATGGACTGTCAAATGTCATCAGATGATTGATCTGCAACTTATTTAAGAATCCATTCATAGTTTCTGTTATTTTTAAAGCAAAAATCCCATTTAACATTCAGTAGTTCCAGCAATTCGCTGCACGTCTTGTAGGGCTATAAGTTATATCTCCTATAAATCGAGAGAAAACAATTTGTTGCAGCACTGTATACCGCCCAGATGTTTCAAGTGAGTCAGGTCAGCCAAACGTTCAGCCTCACACCAGCAGGACCTCTCTGACTCCACCTGCTGGTAAAGTTTGAGTCTGACACCTTTCTTTCAACTCTTAAATCACTTCTTAAAAATACCTTAAAAAGTCTTTAATTTAAGCTATTTTTATGTTTTCCATTTTCTTTTGATCGAACTCTCTAACCGTTTCTTCTTTTTTCTGTTTAGCACTGAATGGTTTAAGTCTTGACTTACATAGAAGGACCTCGAGACAAGAAAGTCAAGCATCCGTTTCATTATTTATTCAAAAGGAAGAGTGGTACATCAGTTGTGATATATAGAAGGCAAGCTGAAGTCAATGTACAGCTGTGGTTAGGCCTTTAAATGAACAGCTAAGGAGGTACAGTGTGTTGTTGACTAATTGGAAGTTGGTGGTTTGATCCCAGCTGCCTATCCTTTAGTATCTTTGGCCAAGATATTAGAACTCAGCTAATGTGTAGAAATGTCAGGAAGCTCTGTATTGCCTCAGATCAGCAGGTCGGCGCCTTGCATGACAAACTCTGCAAACAGCGTGTGAATGTGCATGTGAATCGGAAGCTCTGAGGTAGAATGAAGCAATCACAGTCGAAAATAAAATCTGCACTTTGTCTTTTCAAACTTGTGGGTCCCAACTGCAGCAAGAGTTGACTAAGAAACTGCACCTTTAAAACAGAATCTTTTAAACTTTTTACCACCTTTAAACTGCAGAGAAGACGTTGTTTAAGGCGCCTAAGCTGCAGTTATATTCACGCCTCCACAAAGTCAATGGGAAAAAATGCAGATTTAATACATTTATCCACAAAAAGTTTGAGGAGGTATTTAGAGGCTCATTTTCGTTCTAAACATCACACTGACTCCGAACAAATTTTAAAGTGTGATCACATACCCACCCTGCTGTCCTTGGTGTGGGCCCTGGTTGTTGCCAGAGGGGGGCAGTATTTTCCACCTCATCCCCATCAGCTGTCTGTGTGTCTCTGTGCTGGAATTAAGCTCAGTGCATTTGTGCCCTCCAGCTCACAATCAGTGGGTTCTTTCAACCTCTGTCATTTCCAGAGGCTAAATGTTTGAAACCCCGCCCCCTAAAGGGATTGGCAGTATTGATTGGTTTGGCGGGTGCCAGCTGGCAGTATTGATCGGCGTACTTAAAGACAACAATGAGGAGAGCAGTGAGAAGCAGTCAGGTTTTGTTTCACACAGTAGATCAGCTCAGTGAAGGCAGACACAGCTGTGGCAGTGCATTAGGCTAATTCAGTGTGTGTGAATGTGTGTAAATGTGTGTTTGTTTCCCCCGATATATTGATCAAACTGCAGTTGAAATTTTTCTGAATTGATGGGACAGAAGGGCAGCTGCACCTGCTCAGGGCCCTGGTCAGGATGTTAATTAAAGATGGATATACCACTAGAAAAGTCTTCAGTTATAAAATACTCGCCCTTTATCTGTTGCTTGCACCTTCTTGGACTCGTCGAAAGGCCATGCCAGGAACAATGGTGCTTTGAGCTAAATGCTAACGTCAGCATGCTAACCTGCTCACAGTGACAATGCTATCATGCTGATGCTTATAGCAGTTGTCATTTTCACCATCCTCATGTGGTATCAATTGTTAATTACCACTTAACATGCACGGCTGAGGGGGGTATTCTATGAGCTTTTCTGATCATAAACCAAACCCTGATGGGCTTCACCCTGAAGGAGAACATGAATGTCTGAAACAATTCATAACGGTTCATCCAACAGCTGTCGAGACATTTCATTAAAAGCCTCAGATGTCAACCTCATGGTAGCATTAGAGAAGAAATCAGCAGATAACTGGACCAAATGTCATGGTAATCCATGGGGGATTGTTCCTCCATAAACTCCGGCTCTGCCCTCAGCTCAAGTGATGGCTACCTGGTGTTGGTAAAATTGAAAGGTGAATCAAGACAGTTTTGGGGAGTATTATTTTGTCTCTGTCAGGTTTGAATGGAGTGTTGTTTACAATGATCTTCCAGGTAAAGTTACTGTTTTCATCAATGAAATCTGATGGCTTTGAGCAGATTGATCCTTACAGCTGTTTTCACCCGTCCATGCATTTTAGTCTGAGAAGCAGCTAGTGCTAGTGTGACATCTAGTGGCATTAAACAAATGGTTAACACCTTTTAAAAATAGTTGCTTATCAATTTCCTGTCAACGGATTGATTCATGAACTTATCACTGCAAAGAAGAGAGTAATGTGTTTCAATCATGTCTAACTGAGTTTGAGCGTGACTTTGGGCAATCACATCGATCCACTATATCAGATTTCTTTTTTTAGTACAATGTCAATGAGTCACCACTGGACCCTCGACGAAGACAAAGACACCCCACCTGCAGCTGCAGCCCCGGTGGTCTCGCTCATCATTAATCATAGTGGGAACCCACACATTTTCTCTCTTTCTGTCCCATACACTCAGCCCACAGGACCACACACACAAATCTGGGAAAAAACAGAACTACCTCCCACACTGATACACAAACTCATAAGATGAAGACAGTTCCACAGAGGCTGTCCCGGTGGGCTAATCAGAAACACAATAGAGTCTCAGTGTATCACCTGGGAACTAATAGTGTTTAGACTCAAGAGGAGGTGAGTCAGATCCTCTGTTCCCTCTGACTCATGACCTAAACCCAGACTGGACTCTCCCAGACTGGATGGAGAGGGAGGAGAAGGCAACCGTTGGTGGGGGGGATGAAGGGAATGTGGGAGTACAGACGAGGGAGGGGAGGCTGGAAATTAATTTAGCAGGGGCAGACAAAATAGAATAAACACCACCAAGTAAAATATGCCAGTGTTAATGATGAAAGGTTTCTGTTGAGACGCTCCTGTTGGTCAGTGTGAAAGGCTGAATCCTGTCTGTGTTGCTGAGCGAACATTTTTCTTGTATTTCGATGATGTCTTTAGATTTCTAAAGCTCACACACGCTGCCCGTTTAACTTCATTTTACTCACTTGTGAAGGTGCCTTGTGTAACAGTGATTTACAGCAGTGGCTGTATGAACTGTGCGTCTTTCAGTAACCAAAACTGCAGGTCTACTGACTGTACAGCTCTGTTCCTAGAATTACTCGTGTAGACCGACTCCGCAAAGGCATCAACTGGCAACGTAAAGTGACAATTCAAGTGGAAGTGCTTGTCGGATTGTCTGAAAAAATGATTTTATCTTAATTTTTGTTTCATGTGAAACTCAGTTAAAAAAAAATATTTCCGGAAAAAACAACATTTCCCATATGCGAAACCGAGTGAAAACCATTTTTTTGCAGGATAATTTTTTTTTTCATACAATTTTTTTTAGAATTTTTTTTAAGGAGATCCTTTTTTCATCTGTGAAACTAAGTTAAAAAAAAATCGGACAATTTTTTTAACACACAGGGAAAAAAAATTCTCGGGAGAAATTTTCCAGGAACACAAAATTATAACAGCTGTTTCTGGTTAAACAAAAATAATCTTACTCTGAGTAAAAATGTCTATGTGGCAGTCATTGCAGCTCTTTTTCAAACCCTCAGCTGAGGCAATCTACTGGACGAATTCCAAAACATTTTTCCAGGCATTTAGACACCAAAATAGTTAAACAAACAAAGAAACAAACAAAACAAATACAGCCCAGGCTTAAAACTGCAGAAATTACCCTTTGCAGTTGGGTGAGTTTGACATTCAGTCAAAAGACCAGATTTAGGCAAATGATCGTGATCAGTCCCTATTGTTCGTAACCACTTTTCATCAGACTCTAACCAAACATAACCATAATTTATTTATCAAGCTGATATTTAAAACAGGACTACTTGACTGTGCTAATGGATGTCTCATATTTTGTCCACCCCTGTACATGTGCAATGATGAATAATTTACGCTGACACAGAAGAAAGGGAGATACAGTAAGTGGGTGAGTGGGTGCTACCTCATTCCCACCAGCTGTAAAATCTCCGAGTCCTCCTGCCCAACAGTGTTTCCATGATAAAACATCATCAGACAGATTGTTCCACTTTACGTCAACACGGCAACGGCAGCAACCAGTAATGGTAACTTCAGAGTTAAAGAGGACGGAGGTGGAAGTTTTGTTTTGAGGAGATGGAAAGGACTGAAAGAGAGACAGACAGACTGATAATATGTTTCTTATTCATCCCTAATTGTTTAAGTTTGTGCCGTTTAAAGATATTTTATGTAACATTTCTGCATTACAAATGTCTAAAAATGACAAAACCTTTGTTTTAGATTTTGCTGAGTTGTGTATTTCGATTATTCTGTGTTTTCGAACGATGATCAAAATCTGAGAAATCCACAAGTTTACTCAAAATGGCGGTAGGTTTCTCTCTTGTCGCTTAAACTTTTGCCAGAGAGTTTGGACGGGAAGTCGACGACTGAACAAAATGTCAATACGACTTTAAAACTGACCTCGTTCATGAAAAATTGACGGTAATGGCGTGTTCACCACCAGGTCACCTCCGCAGATTGCTGCTGCAGTCAGGTTGATAAATAGGAGTGAAGATAAATCAAGGTTTTAATCCCAAAAGTTATAAAGTGATCTCTGAGCTCTCCTCCCGTCGGTACATGGCATCGGATCAGAACATAATCTGATGTGACTCTGGGTGTTTACTCCTCCAGAAGGTCTGGTTCTGTAATTAGTTTCGTAGGTATTATCACAATGACAACACAACGCGCGCTCTGATACACACATTATAACCGAGACACGATGTGTTACTCTACAGTCTGGGTATTACACAGCCCACTCTGACATTTCACATTAGAAATTTTCACCAAGTGAGGTCAGCAGTCGGACCCCTCTCACCTGCTGAGTCACCAGGACGCCCTGCAGAGTGAGGACGTGGCGGAAATAGCTGGTTAGTCAACACAGACGTATGTGAGTGCCTAAATGAGTAAATGCTAATGTAGGTGAGTACAGTTGCAGGACCTGATCGCAGTACTCTTTTATTAAAGGGTTTTTGTCTTTTTTAGAATGTCTCTCAAAAACCAGATGCACAAGAGCATTACTTTGAAGGCAAGAGTTAGCATAAGAGTAGCTTCAGTCATTTCAGTCAGAAAAATCAATGGTTCTAGATACAAATGTGAGGCCTTCTTTTGTCTACCTCAGTCTGAGTTTAAAAGAAACATTTCTTTATAAACTACGACACATTTTTGAGTTGTAAATCTATACCTAAAGTGCCACATTGAAAGTCTTGTCAGGCCCACCACCAGTAACTTTAACAGGCCGCGGATTAGTAAAGTCACCAGCATTAGCAAGATAACAATGTCTTCTTGTTTTTTTGGGAGTTGGTTGACCAAAACCAGACTTTCAAGGCAAGTCAATAGTAGCTTACATGCATTAGATGACCAGAATAGAGACATGGCTGCTTTGTTGGACATATGAGTAAGCAATGTTTTGGTTAATGTAACCATGGCAACTGGAAGTTACTGTTTCAAAGGATCATGTTCATCTTTGCGGTACTGGTTTCAGGCTCACCCAGCCCTTACCCAGGGGCAGATAAAATATCATTAAACCCAGTAATAATAAAAATAACAGTAATACAGTCAGAAAGCAGAGTCTCTGCTGACACACATGCCATAGTCTGGAAAGTAATTATATGACATTTTTTTAAGGAGGAAAAGTCCAAGTCAGAGCCTTGAAAGACTCAGTGTTTCTATATATAAAAAATAGTTGGATTGTTGTCCTCACAGGATACTTAAAATGTTCACCAAAGCCAGACATGATTTATGTGTTGAGCAGCTGTTTTTAGTTGTAAGAAACCAGAGCTATTCTGTGGCAAATCTGACGCATATTATTGCTAATTAGTTAACCAGTGACTAGAAAATGTTCAATGTACAACTTATTTATTTTCCTGTAACTATGGTCGTGTAGCTGCTCTAAATATGATCTTTTTTATACATTTAATACATGTCATCCAGCTGTAATACACTGACTTATATTTTACTGCCTATACACATTCATGTTTAAGTATCTTTGGCATTGGTATGAAAACAGTTCACACCAACACTTTTCAGATGTCATCTTCATAAACTTCTTTAGGTCAAATAAATGTAGAACAAAATCTTATTTTAGAGACGAACAAAGGGCAGTATGTACATGTGCACACACAGTCGCCCATAGCAACGACTGTGCGAGAGTTGAAGGTTTGATTCCCACACGGATACTAAAGATAGACCCCGGTGCCATTCATTCTCATATTATGTGTAATGGGTTCTCCTTGACTCATCTGTGGACTCAGTCTCCCACAGTGAGCACACTGCTGAGCTAGCATTTCTCACTCAAAATCTTACTTTCTCTTTTTCTCTCGGTGCGCAGAGTCTGTTTAGCTGGAGGTCAGCGAGGTAAACAAGTAAGAAAACAATAAAATACATTTTCATTCACTTGCTTTATGTTGTTTTTGCCTTGATTTTAAAAGGCATTTACTGCACATACATGTAGAAGTTATATACTGGATACTGTAACTGTGTACTGTATCTACTAGGCTTTTCCAGTTGCCTCTGTGTTGTACCTTTTTTCATATTAAGAAAGATAGTCAATTATATTCATACCGTATATGTAACTTTAATATATTTATTAAAACTAGCAGTGTGGCTCTATGGTGGGTGACGTCTGCCTGTTCATTGTTCATTTTACCACTTTGTTCCACGCTTAAATATCTCAACAACTGTTTACTTGTTATGAACAAACATTCATGGTCCTCTGATCTACAGTTGCTCCACCTTTAATTTTGTCCAGTACTTGATCTGCAAAATTGAAGAAATTTTCATTGACCACAGCTGTGCTTTTTGTTTTAGCTAGTTAGCAAATGTTAGCATACGACCATGCTAAACAAATATGATGAACATGGCAGACATTATAGAGAGGCGAAGTCACGCCCCGTCCAACAGACCAACATGGGACCTTATTTCAGAATACAAACCCTGTTTCTCCCATTTGAATTGTGCCATGAATTACACCTCTGATGTTTGTGAGCAAACCTTGTAGAGCCGGTTCTGTATATTAGCTAGCTCACAGAACTGACTAACTCTAGTTTCATATAAGTGCATATGACAAAACCTGTTGTGATTTTTATGTTCTTTAATCCCTATCCTGTGCCGAGGTGATGTCCATGTTGGTGACGTATAGACGATTTTTTTTACTGAGTGGTTTTGCACAAAACTAAATGGTATTTTACTGTCTTTACGACAAACTGAGACCTGCAAAGTTTTATTCATGACAGAATTCAGATGGAATCAAAATGTATTTGTTTCTTCCCATTGACTACTCTACACATTTTTTTCTGAAATAAGGTCCCATTGGGCACACTGGACACTGCAGGACTCGCATCTCTATACATGAGCATGTTCACATGGTCATCGTGAGCATGTTAGCATGTTAGCATGTTGGCATTAGCATTTAGCTCTGTGCTTGATTAAAACCTAAAAAATGACTTATAATTGCATTGACATTAAAATTGTTTGGCGGTAGACTATCTGGTTTCTGTGTGTGTGTCATTTGACTGAGCTGCAGGAGGGAGCAGGAGTTTCACTTTACATGGGCGCACACTACATGCTAATACAGTAAAAATGCAGGTTAGCTTCTAGCTGGATTGTATTGTGCCAGGCACTGTTACATGCAGTCTGCTGCAGTCACATTGCAGAACTGTCATATCCTGTTCATCAGCAATATCAAGTATATGTAATGAGGCTGAAAATACAGTAGCATCCGGTGCAATGATCTGCATCTGTTCCTCATTTCTGTCTATGCCAGTATGATTACACATAATATGCATGAGCCATCATGCCCCAAGTCTGTACTTGCCTGTGTGTCTATGGGTGTAAGAGGTCTGTGTACGTGTGTGTTGTGAAAAGCGTGGGAACTACAGAGACGGATGTGTGTATTTACAAAGTTGGCTCTGAGTTCCCATGATTCCCTCTGGAGAGGAGACTGGACGGGCCGGAAATTTACTTGTATCACAATAACCCCCAAAGCAGGATGATTTATGCTGTGACAACAGAACAGAGTTCAAATCCAGCATTCACACCTTGTGGTATGACAGCGGATTTCATGTTGGTTGCCTCTCTGCAGCGCTAAAACCTTTCCTGAAACGTTGCACTTTGCACCAGAGTGAGTGGCTCAAGGTTACATCTGACTGGAGAGGGGTCTTGAATATCACAAGACGAAACACTCTCAGGATGAAGCGGTAATTTTGTTTTCACTTTATCTGTCTCATTACTGCCATATCAACATGTATAACATCTGGCATGATGACACATTTCTAAATGTCACAGAAAGTGCCGGTCAGGCTGAGGGTGCAGATGTTTCAAATACCCGGATTTACCAAATATAGACATACGTGATAATGAAAGTATTTCCAGTTATGCTCAGGTGAATAAAAAGAAATGACAGCCCCCCGTGGCTGAACCCGTTTAGTCCGGCTTAGTCACACAAGACTAAGAATCAAAGATGTACCCATCCGTTATGATTCATAGGTCACCAAACTATGCAGCCCATAGTTGTGAAACAGACTTTCACTACCAGCCTCATTTCCAATTTGATTTCAGCACTCAACCAACTGTTGACCGCACTTCAACATTAACATTCGCTACATAAGCTACTGATCATACCAGATGTTCTGTTATGCATCTCACTGTTTTCTTCCAAGAAATGCCTAAACAGCCTCCGATTGGCCTGCGTCATTTTCATACGACAAAAGCCTCAGCTGCTTTGTGGTCCTGGTACTCAGTGCTTAATACATTTATCACGTTTTAGATGGGAGAAGGCGAAAAAACGGATGAAGTTCAACTGATAGTCACCATCTTCCCCGTCAAAAAAAAAAGTAGAAAAATAATGTAAAGAGAGGGAGGGGATCGGTGGTGCCCCTATCCACGGCAGGGTGCATCTTTTTGGCTGTCCTCCTGTGTCCAACCAGGCCTGGGTGCCCTGTTATTACCTTATGGTTAGTTTGTGAAACAAACAGCCAGCAGCAGAGCTGATACAGCAGATTGTGAGCTGTAGTCTCCCTGGTGAACACACCAACCACTACAGCAGAGCTGCAGTGTTTTGGGGCTAGTTAGGCAGAGTAGTCAGGCTGGATCTCCTCAGGGCTGCTGGCAGCCTAACTTACAGACTCCTGGCCTGACTGGTCCGTCTTACCCAGAGACACCGCAGCTCTGTGATGGCTGAAGTGATTGGTCCAGAGGATAAGTAACCCCAAGAGGAGTAGCAGAAGAGCCGGAAGGAGGCCGAAGAGGTCGATGTGTTTACCAGGGAGACTACAGCTCATATATTGCTGTATCAAAACCTCAGGAAAAACAGACATAACCAGAGCTACACTATCAACAGTTTGAGGCAAGTGTAGAGAGCTGACCAATGAAGGGCAACCAATAAGAGGCGGAGTAGGGCGGGTCTTGCAAGATAAACAGTGGGATCCATAATAACAGGTGGCCTATAGTAAGCAAACCCCTGAGTGTACTGAATTGAGTAAGGGTGTGTTTTATTGTAAAACACAATGTGTTAGCCTATTTCCTTTCTGAAAAGTTACATAGTCCCACTTAAAATCATGAACATGTGATTTTATTTTTGGAGAAAAAGAACAAGATTTTTTCCCAAAATTCTGAACTATTCCTTTAAGCAAGGCTCGTAGCCTGACTTCTTGAGCAATGTATAGTCGAGATGTGTATGTGAAGTTGAGTAACCCTTCCCTGGATGGACTAAAGTTAAATTAGTATGCCTCTGGGAATTCTGGGAAAAGGGGAAAGCTGTTTATTTCTGAATTCAGTGGCAGATTGTGCTGTTTCTCATGACACACACACAGTGGGGTCAGTTAATGGGTCGACTTCTCAGACTTTCTCATCCACACACACACACACACACACACACACACACACACACAGTTTGAAGCTCAAGATGTAGAAAGATTGTAGCTTGAGTTTTGAGTTTTATATGTATGTGTGTGTGTGTCTCTCTGTGTGTGTGTGTGTATGTGTGTGCCTCAGAAAGTTGGCCACTCATTAGTAGAGAGCTTCATGGAGGAAGTGGTGGTTACCGATGACTCAGCCAAGCCATGCATTTCATTCTTTCAGCCTCCAGTCGCTCTTTGCGCTCTCCTCTCTCTGTCATCTGCTTTTCTCTCTACATTCTATTCATTCCTCTTTTCTATTCTGGCTCTTCACTTTCTGTCCTGTCATTCTCTCAGTCTCTGATTCTCTGTGCCCCCTTTTCTTTTCTATCGTCTCCTGATTCATCTTGACCTTTGGGGGGTATGTCAGTGTGAGAGTGTTGTGTTTGGTTGTGTGTGTGTCTGTGGTGTGTGTGTATGTGTGTGTGTGTGTGTGTGTGTGTCTATGTGACTAGGACACTCAGCAATGTGTGTGGGAAGACAACTGGCTTCCTTCAGAGTGATTAAAACATTCCTTCTCTCTGTTCTTTTTTCCTCTCTCCTCTCTCTTTCTCTGCCCTTCTTAGTTTTCAGTGAAGACACCCTGATGAAGAGGAGGATGAAGTCTGACAAACTGGTGAGTGAACACAAGCTGGGCAACGGTTGTTTTTTTTTCCATTATTGGCTGGAATTTATCAAGAAGGAATGCAGGTCAAGGAGACTCTCTCCTTTCAGATGTAATGTTTGGACTGGTTGAGGATGATTGCTCTGATTTTAGATCCGCATTTCTGCTTCAAGAGGGTTTGAAAACAGATCAAAATAAAAATAAAATGCATATTATAGGTTGTTGTGTTGTCAGACTGGAGAAAACAGAGGGCTAGAGAGCAGGAAGGATTCAAGCTGGATGGAAAATATTACAAACATTTTCCGAACATTCGTGGATTGAACTTTGTGAGGCGCTGAATACTATAAGATGATACTTTGTGTTCATTTCCTTTCTCTTAAGACTTCAAAAAGCAGTCCCTGTATCCTCTTTTTTGAAAATAGATCACAGTGAGGGTTTTTCCTTGATCAATAAATAGCACAGCATGCAACAGCGGGGTGTCTCGTCCTGCAGCACTGCGTTTAAAGAAGAGATGTAAAATCGGAAGGAGGATAATGAAGAGACGTGACTAGCACTGTTGAGGACAAATGTGTTCAGTTTTTTTGGCAGCCGGTCAGGTTACAGCCAAGTGTTGGCTATATTTGGCACTTGGCTCGTAGCCCGCTTCTCCAAACTTAGTCTTGTAATCGTGGTGTGATGCACTGACCGCACCTGTGAACGGCTGAAGTGAAAGTAGCGGTGTTGTATATCACGGTGATATTATGGCAGCTGAGTTCAGGTGGAACAAGGCAATCAAAGAGCTCACAACTTGAAGAGCTTTAATCACTTTGATCATTTTGTGTACAGGAATGAGTCTTTTACTGACGTTTGTGAGAGTTTCACAATATGCACTGACGCACATTATACAAGACATGTAGGCAGTATGTTATCATACCAGTGTACATCTGAGGAAACTAACGAAACTACATATACTGTACTCCAGAATCATATTTTGGCTTAAGTCGGCTAGCTTGATGCGACGACTTAATTTATGCAACATTTGCGATGCCTTGTGTAGTTATTTAAAATAATGTGTCGGACATGCAGTGATGAATAGAAATATTAAATTTTTTGGACATTTTTTAAAATGATTAACTGGAAGATAAGGCCGTTTTTGTTGTTTACCTCGATTGCTTAGTAGGTCCAGTATGAGATGCAGCTGTAGAAACTTTCGACATGACGCCACACGTCACTTTACATCTGTTTATCTTGCCCAACTCAGAATATCGGACTGTTTCAGCTCTACTTGGCGTTAAGACAACATTTTGCATGCTCTGGAGACCATATTGGAGATCAGCTCTTGAGTGTGGACTAGCCATAAACATTTATTTGAACATACAAGCAAGCAACAGGTATGATTAAGATCACTGTGGCTAACTGGGTAGATCATTTTAATCATCGGTTTGACTTTCAGTTTCTCTATCTGATTCTTTGCTATCTGATTAGCTAGTACTGTCATGAAACCGTAATTGCCATGCATGTTTTAAGAGAGCTGGTTACCATGTTCCAGGAAGGTGTCTCATTCATTTCGGTTAAAGTTGCTAACTGGGCGAATATACCCTGATTGTAGTAATGTAGTAAAGGAAATCTAGATATAGCACTGGAGGCGGAGCATCGTTCATTTGTAGACAAACTGCAGAGGCCCAAAAACTTTGACTTCCTTGCTGTAAAATCACCTGAGTCTACCGCATTGCTTCCGCATTGTGCAGCACATAGAGCACCTGCACCAGACTTCCGCCGGCTCAGTGGCTAACCCCTGGTTTAGCTCTCCACTGGCTTGAACAGAAATTAAACTAATTAACATTGTGTCTATAAAAGACAGAATGGCTCAAATTCTGATAGTGAAATTTGTCATTTCGCGCGCAAAAAACCCCCCAAAACACCATTTTAAAGCTGTTTCTCGCTCCCACAATGTGAGCGTGACATTGTAATTACATGGTTTGACCACTCTGTCAAACTGGCTTTGTGGAGCTTTTTACAGGGGCTTGGTGTTCACTAAGACAAATATGTCTTCGCAGCCAGAGCTGTCCCTGTGGGCTTCATTTTTGGACACTAGCTAACGTAGCTAGTGGAAGCTAGCCTTGGTGCTGGCTCACTTTAGCCTGCTGACTACCAGCTAGCTACACATCAGTGGTAATTTATTTGGACATAATGACTTTTCTCAGAACTCCCAGAACTGGTTCTTCGTGTTATTTTCCTCCAATTTCTCTTTTCATCATGTACCAGATTTAGCTACTAGCTGCTTGGTCTACAGCATTTTCTGGATTGATCAGCAAAAGTTAAGGTTGCCACATGATATCACAGCCTACATTTTAACATTTAAACAGCAGATTTTCTACAGTGAACTTCACACCAGTGGGTGGAGGGTTTACACTGAATGGAAAGCGATGCTATCACCACACCCTTGTGAAGAAAATCACTGTCAGCACAGATTTTGAGTCAAAGTTCATCTTTTGAATCAGTGGTTCTAGCTCACAATATTAATATAAAGAATTAACCATTTTTTTAAATTAAGGCCCTGAATATACTCCCAAAAAGACATGAACAGCAGTGCCGACAGTGGATGTACATGCTGGTCTGTACATACGACCCTGGAGGTCCATCATACATAGATGATTCCAGGCGTGTCTGTGGATACTGAGACGCTGCCCATATTCTGCTCACATCCAGAACTTCGTGGACATGCACACGACCAACTTCATGTTACTCAGATCCTCGTGACCATGCTGATGTGGAGAGTATAATTTGGGCTCCCAGCTGCAGAGCAGACGTGTCATTCTTGTCCGCATCATAACTTAACCTACAACAGAAATCGGTCAATATGAGGAGAGAACAAAGGCAAGAAGCTCAGCGGGGGCAGTGGTTGTGGTTACATTTTTAAGCCCGTTGATGCCTTACATATGCCTCCTGTTAAGGCTTAAATTCGAGGAGACCATTAAAGACCATTCCCCTCTTTTTACTCAATCTCAATTTTTAAAAAACTGACATGAAAACAAGCATCACTTGATTTCTCAGTGATAGTTAGGGCCTGCTTTGTATCTACAAGTGTACAAGTGTGTTTGTTTGTTAGGAACTGTACAGTCAAGAGCTCCTCTTCAAACAATGAACTTATTTGAACATTTTTATTTAGTAACGCCACTACATCTCGTTTGACTCGTTCTCTTGTGTATTTTTATCCACTGGACAGTCTTGACAGACTACATTTTGACCTTGGCCTTCTTAAGTGTCAGTGTGTCGTCAAACTGCGGCCTAAAGGGGTTGGTTTCACGGGTTGGTCAGCAGAATACTCATGTTTTTTTGTTATCTGTAATATCTCTTTCACTCTCTTTTCCCCACTCCTCTATTCACACTCTTCATAATGATCTATAAGTGGTATCAGTTTCCATATATTTTCAGAAGAAGGTTCGCAAACACACGCACACATACACACTCGCACCCACCTATGCCAGCCCTGTTCCGTCAAGGCCTCCCCCCGTTTACCGTAAATGTGTGTTTTTGTCATCTGTGGGCCTGGATCAAGTGATGCAGTTAGTTTTGGTATCATGTCCGTGGCCGTGCATCTCCACCACTGAGAGAGACCGAGAGCAGTGCAGCGTGGGTAGGCGTGGGAGGGTTGTGACAGAGATGACTCAGCGCTCTGTTGCCGGGTAGAGAAGCACTAAACGCTCACCCACCCCCATACGTTTAGAAAATACAATATCTGATGTAACCGTCATTCATGACCCAGCCTTAGGTAAACACGTATCAAAAGCCTACATGGATAATATTTGCTTGCCACAGTTCCCAGAAACCATTTTCCATTGGTGCTGTGTAAGTAATGGATTAGTTGATAACAAAGCCAAGCAACAAACAAAGAAATGCCTGGAAACGATTGTTGTGGTGCGGCTCATGTTTGGGGGAGTCGACTAAACTGCGTGTTCGGTCAGCGTGAATGAAAAGTTTGTTAGCTAGCAAGCAGGTAAAGTCCACTTGGAAATAAAACTAGTCACTCGTAGAGCTTCTTCTGCTTATCACTTTGAGTTCTGATAAAAAAAAAAATCCAAAGTTAATTTCAATATGCAGCTGCGAATATATTTCGTCAAAGTGATGCAGACAAGATTTTGTTTTCTGTAACTACAATGAGGTGATGTGAAATTACAAACCGGGACAGTTGTTGTTGCCTCTGAAAGAAATCCAGCCAGCGATTGTTTCTGACAGCACAACCTACTGCAGAAACAGTTCAGTAGTCGGCCTACTATATCAACGTATGAGGCATTTGCGGGGGCACCCTGGCCACCCCTTGGGCCGCCCCTGTCAGCTAATCAGATGATGTGGTTTTAAGTGTGAGACTTTTATTTTACAACGTCTTCTTACGTGGCTCAGGACCAGACCTATCTGTTTTATAACGTACTTTTTAACCCTCCTTTAGAGATGATCCTATATAGGTTTGAGTTATTTAAAGGTACCATGTAAAGTTGACCGTAAATAAACCAGGTTTTCTTTATATTCAGCAGCAATGGTCAACAATTTTGTTAATCCCAACAACAATTTTTTCATTAGTGTCCTATAAAATGAAATTAAAGTACGGTTACTGCTGCTGCAGTTAGCGGAAATGTCAGTCATGTTGCCATGTCAGCGCTTGACGCATTCATATTCATTTACAGTTAATGTGGGGGAGCTATCACATTGCTTTACAGTGTTAGCTGCGGTTTAACATTCATGGTGTTAATTTGTCAGTTTGAACCATTAGTCACTGTCTTGTTGTGTGTACATGTAGATATGTGTGTGTATGTGAAATATTCAGATAGCCCTTAACTAAAGTAATAATGATGAAACCGGCACATAAAGACAATACGTGTTATATAATGCATTGTTATTAGTATTTTTGTCTGTGAGCCACATGGCTGACAAACTCCACATGACTCCCGGTAGTCCCTTGACATGACTTTGAATACCTCTAAACAAAAAAAAAATGGAAAATAAAAGTTGGGGTGTGCAGCAAACACAGAACTCATATCTGTGGGCTTTTGTTAAGTTGTCAGTCGATTCTACAAGCATTTATATTTACTGCAGATTAATTACACTGTAAATATTAACACTAATTGTTGATTCGTGCTGATCGTAAAACTGATTAGATGAATTAAACAAAAGGCGTGTCTCCTAGATTTGAGATTCAGAAGAAATATGAACATTTTTAAAAGAGGTTTCAGTTTTAACACCGCAAGACGGATACAAACAACATTTAGAACAAGTAAAAGCTTTTTTTCATTTTTCATTTCAAGTGAGTTGACAGGAATATATTTACACATCAGAAGTTTTGGGTACGGCAGATAAGAGCAGCGGCAGAAGAAGTGAAAACTTGGTATGTGTCAGCGGGAGGATTAAAGCAGAAATGAGAGATTAGAAAATGACTTTGCACCACAGCTGCTTGGAGATATACAACCGATGATGGGCCCCATTTCTTCAGCTTCGTTTTTTAAAGTAAATGAATCTGCCTGAAATGTCGTAGACAAATGATTGCTCACTTACTTGCATCACTTTAAAATGTCTTAGTCTCGAGACCAATATTGATGCGGACATGACCGACTGATGACTTAAAACATCCTTTTCCTTCCCTTTTAATCAAAAATTCATTTAGAGGCTGACAAAACAGTCTCACCAGTCGCCGCCACAGTTGTTTTAGTGGCTGTTTCCTGCTTTTATTTACAGCCAGGCAGTTAAAACATTTCAGCAGGAGTCTGGGGACAATGACTGATGAAAAGCTAACCGGCCCATTAGTGTTTTTGTTTTATTGAGTCTGTTGGAACCTTTTTTTATTTGTTGGCTTGGATCATTCACCATTGGGGAACAAAGGAATAGATTGCAGGCCCAATTCTAAATGACCTCTTTGAAGTTTGTGTTCAAGCTGCTTCCATTTGGCAGATATAACCTGCCGAGGTGCAAAATCCAAGTATCAGTGGTTCCTGCTGCTGTTGGGATGTTGAGTGACATTATGTAATCCCTCGTTTTGTTGTGAGGAAATCATATGTACGCTGATGGCTGTGTTGATTACATCACTGCTGCCCCGGGATAATAAAGATTACCTTGACCTTGTTCTGGAGCTTTTGGTTGTATTACACAATGTTCCTCAGCAGATGGAGTTTGTCCAGTTGTTGTCAGAGGTTCAAAATCAATAATTCAGTGCCCTTTACAGCCACGTTTGCTCAAAAGTTGAGATTGAAAGTTCTCTCTTGACCTTGGAAGCAGTTGTTGACAAAATTGTCTCACCACAAAGTCCATTTAGTGGCTGGAGAACAGAACAAAGGGCGGGCTGGAGTTTTTTTTAACCTGGTCGGGGAGTGTCTGTGCTGCTAACCAATGGTAGCTCCAAGCTGGGTCTCCGGGCAGACTTCACACCTGGGTGAGAAGACCTGGAGGATTGTGGGGGACTGAGTTCAGCTGAAATCCCACAATGGGTGAATTCATCTGTGGATCCTAACAACACACCAGATTCATTCTTCAATTCTCTGACAGCTGCTAAATGGACCCAGTGCTGAGACTGTTTCCAAGGTCAGCTTTAAATATCTACATTTAGAGAAGTTTGGAATAAAACTAAACAGATTTTTATTTGAATAAATTACGCGTCTCGTTAATGAAACCCCAAATTTGCAGTCTTGAAGGTCCACTTTCCTACGTCGACTTACGCACCCTGTAAAATGAAATTTGACCTGTCACGCTCACGAGAAGAGAAATTACAAATGTATTATCCTCTTCTTCAGGGTGTGAGCGCCTCTGACAAGGCCCAAAACTACAGCCAAGTTAAGCATAGTTTTTTTTCATTCTGCAGTGCTTTACAGTAAATGCTCTACGTGAAAAACAAGCCGCAATAAAATGAAGAAGAAAACAACTGAAGAGAAAAAACGAGCAGAATGGGGCCAGAATTGCTTTCTGTGTGCATGTATGAGTGTGCGCTTGTACGAGCTCGGTACCGGTTTGAATCAAACTGGTTTTGATTTGCCTGAACGTGAAACCATGACATCGTCCTTAAAAAGCCTTCTTACTGTAGAAATTCATGAGTCAGTGATGAAGAGTTTCTCAGCCGTGGGGTCGAAGCACCTCATGTGACTCAAGTGATTTGCAGAAAGAGTCGTTGGAAATGTGTAAAACTGTTTCGGCGACGTTTTTCTCGTCCGTAAATCAAATTTAAAAAATGGTCAAAATGGCAAATAACGTCTAATAATTTGGTGGGAGCTCACTTTACGGTCTCAAATATAAGATACAAAAGAATAAATTCACACAAATAGTTAGCTGCGGGATCTGAAAACGATCACGTGCCAGAAAAAAGGCCTGTTTTAGTGTGCATGTGTTACATCTGTGGGACCAGGAGAGAGCTGATGATTTGTGTCCATAAATGACGATAGACCTTTCACAACACACTGAACAGGAGTGTTTGTGTTCTCATGAGTCAGATGTCAGGTTCCAGATCAATAAATGTCAAAGCTCAATATCCTGTCAAGGTGAAAACAGTAGTAGGTCACTAGTTTGTGGGCGTGTGTGTGTGGGCGTGTGTGCTCTGTTGCACCTTTACTCATCACCGATTACGGTCCGGGATACAGTAAATGACTAAGAACGCCACAAACATCACTCTGGTCTTTACTCAGAGGTTGTAAGAGAAGTCACAAATGACAAAGATGTTTTCAGGAAGCTCATATTCTACGGTTGGCTATCTCGTTTGTGTTTTTAACCCTTTTAACTCCCGGAGAAAAATGAGTAATGTCTGCCGGAGACGTAATTCTGCTTTGTGAAATACGGAGGTTACAGAGTTCAGGTGCGGCATTTGAAACGTGTGCAGTGGCCGCGTTCAGTTAACAAGATATAACTGTCGAGAGGACTGTCAGTGGCCTCCGTGGCATTTAGCATTAGCATAGTATTAGCATTGATAGCTATGGTTGTTATAATCACTGTTCTGAAGTTAAAGACTTCTGTTGTATCTCCAAGACAGATGCAAGGATAGTCCATTTTTGTGGCAGATACCGATAATAGGGAGTAAAAAGAGTTGTGACGAAGCTATGTGACAGAGGAAGGATATTTTACAGTTTAAGAATAAAATTGACAATTAACTTTACCATCTAAAATGATACTGGTGCCCTGAAACAGTAAAGTTTACTGGGAATTTAAAGGTCCAAATTCTGAGAAAGTTGATTTTTGAGTCTCAGTCCCGACTCCTCAGATACCGACACTTTGGGATTGTAGGTTGGGGCAGTTGCCATCATCAATCTCTAAATTAAAACAAAACACTGTACCAGTGTGTGAGAGTTTATTATGTTAGCATGTAACTTGCAGATTATAAAATAAGGGCAGAGATCCACACTGTTGTTGTCCTGCGAGGTATTATACTTACGTAGAACAAAACAGAGTGTGGCTAATGAGTCGGTGTTTCTCGTAAATCCCTACAGAAAGTCTCATTTTCCAGCAGAAATGATAACTTTAAAAAGCCACGCCATCTCCTGCCTCTCAATTTCTAACCACACAGTTTCGGCTTCAGGTTTACCGGGTCTAAAGAAGTGAGGTGACTCTGAACGGCTCTTTCCATTGTTCTAAAACAACACAAACAGGTAGATCATAGAGGTAGGAGTGTGGAGACACAAACAGGGCTTATGGTAAAGTACAGTAGGTCTTATTCTGGGAATCACTAGCAGGCGTCCATCATCTTCACGGTGAATCATTAGTCTATGAACAACAGTGTACTGAAGGACGACGCATTCACAGAACACACAACAAGGCAGGTGGCAGATGTAAGGCCTGTTGTCCGAGAACATTTAGATGCTAAGATTTTGTCACATTGAGGTGTCTAAATGTAAAACTTTATCTGATTTTCTGCCTTTTTGTTCACATAAACCAGCATTTTTCCAGAGGTAAGTCTGATACAAGTCTTTTAATATACTGTGGATGGATTCATTCCATGCATCACAACTGATGTAGCCTGAGTCAAGTGGAGATTGTGTTCTTAAAGGGAAACAAAGTCAAAATGAATGCTTTTCATTAACATATTAGTGACTGCTCATTATGCTATGATGAGCTACTGTTTACTACACTTGTCAGTACACAGTGTCGGCAGAAACATCACATTGTGATATAAATACAATCATCAGAATATTCCAGTGCACCCGTTTTATTTACAGGCCACATGTTGTCGACATTTGTTAACATTACTGGGACAATTACTACATATTTATCAGTAAAGATGCACTCACTGATTTGTTATGATGCCACAAAGCTCCCAAATGTTCTCCTGACTCTCTGGTGATGTTGTTAAACTGTATCAAACAAAGTCAGGTGATGTATATTTAAAGGTGCACGATGTGGTTTTGGGGAAGAAATATTAATCAGAAGAGAAAGAGCTTCATTGACTGATTCTTTTATGCCTAAACAAACTAAATATATAAACTCTCTTTGTTTTCATGACCGAATAAAACAAACTGACCTTAAACACAATGTCATGCTGTTTTACTTTGTTTATATGTGGCGGACCCTGCCACCTTTCCAGCTTTAAACAGAGAGAACAGCTTGTTTATTTAGTTATGGAAAAATTAAATATCCCTGAGTTTGGATTATGACCTCAGTGATATTGCAAATATTCAAATTCCGGGTTTAAATTTCTTCTGCAAAACTTCATAGTGCCTCTTTTAATTGAAGAATTTCACTTCTTTAAATGCCACATTAAAGCTTTATAACAATGCCTTCTCACTTTTTGAAATGATAGTAATTCAAGAAAAAACTCCAAATGAAATTCTCCAAACGTTGACGTGATGCTCATTGTAAACTAGTGGTTTCCAAACTCCAGTAGAATTTATTTCAAACATCACCTGCGATTAATATCAGAGAGCAGCTCCATGTTGCAGCACTGTTACTGTTTCAGTAAAGCGACTCCGTTTTGCACAAGTTGGTAGACAAAGAAACGGGCTTCTCGTCTCCGAGTGGTATCGTAACTTGTTCGGCTTCATGCTGTCAGAAGTTAATATTTTGAGACACACAGCACACTGTGGTCACTGTGGTTTTCATTGTACTGGTGAAGCCGAGGGTAACATATGCCTCGTTGTATTTTCCTGCCTTTCTTGAGGCAGTTGTCTCATCGTCTACCTGACGTCCTGTCACACAACTTGTCCATTATTTTGCTTGCGGTGCACAACCACGCCTCAGTCATGCCTCAGGCTTGCTTTTTTTCCTTTTATTCACCCATTTTGGGAACCACTGTTGTAAACAATAGTTTCTTCTTAGTATATTTACATAATTAAAAATACACAGGCCTTCAGGTTAACAGTGAATCATACTTTATGAGCTTATCAGCGGTTTCAGCACTTTAAAGGGATAGTTCGGGTCTTTTGATGTGGGGTTGTATGAGGTACTTAGGTCCCACCTACATATATATCTGTTTAAGTGCACTACATTCCACTTGTGCGTAGGAATACGGACATGGTACCGTTGAGGGAGTGTAGTGCCAAAGGAGAAAGGGTGTTTGACGGCAACGTAAAGCACCAAAAATGTTAAAAACACAGTGTAGGCCTACGCTTAAACAGATATATATTTCCTAGGTGGGACTAATTTGTAAAGTACGTTTTGCGGCTGTGTTCGGTTTACAGCTGCACAATGCTCTGCCTCCCTGTCGGTGCGACACGCTGCGTCTCCACACAGGGGGAGAGCTGACAGCTCACACAACCCCGCTTCAAAAGACCCGAACTATCCCTTTAAAGTCTCTGAAATGATACCAACACAAGAAAGAAAACTCTGACAGTGCGATAAAATGCATCTTAAGAACCAAAAGTCAAGTCTCTTGTATTTACGATAATTAAAGATCAGCAGCTATAAGGCATATTTTATGAGCTTAATAGGTGTTTTAGCCCTGATACAGACTAGAAGCTTGGTTAGTGTGTGTTGGGTGAGAGTACCGCTGCATGCTGGGATAGATCCAGTCCACCAAGCGGGATTTAAAAAAGTCGAGAATACGTGAAGACGGACGTGAGCAGGACCTGAACTTGTGCTGTAAAAGTATATGAACTGCCTGTACATGACAGAATGAGTAAGATACTCCCAGTTGAATCTGTGTCAGCGTCACACTGAGTTTGCCTTAAAGGTTTTCTGGGTGTTTTTTTTTTCTTCTCCGCTTCGATGACACGGGGCCTGCTTTCCAGGAAACTTTGGCCGTGTTTCTGCCTCATATAACAAAGTCATCATGCGTTGGAGGGTTTACCTGTGGGAGCCGATCTCACTGTAGGGGGGCGTAACTGAAACCGGGCAAGGTGACTGACAGTAATATGAAGTCATGACACACAGGAAGTGTGACTGTGTGCGACTGTGCGTGTGCTGCAAGGAGGGAGACTGTTGTAGTTCGCGGTTCCGTCCACTAGAGGGCGACTCCTGCCTGCAGAAAACAACCTCTACCTCTGCAGCAGCGTCGTCTCTGCCACCATCCTCCAACCTCACCTGCCTTCTCAGAGACTTTTTTTTTTACTCAACTTAAAACATGATTTTTCGACGCTTTCGGTTATAATTTCGATGAAACGCCGACATTCAACCTCAACCAGCCAGTGTTTTGTGTATTTAAACATCGAGTGTGTGTTACAGGAGGTTACAGGTTTTTGTATTTTCTCTCCAACAGCTCACACAGCGGCTGTCGGGCAAAAATAACACTTTTCAAGCAAAAAATCAATATAATATACCAATAACATCAATTCAGGGTGTGATAGTGTGGCTGTGGGGCTTAGTGTTGGGTTTAAAGTCACTTTACGCAGCTTTATGGTGTGTGTATTCCTCCTAATGAACACTTATGTAAGCTAGATATCCCTACAAATACAAATACCTCACGATTTATTCTGATGTTTCGCTTTTTTTTACACGTGAATATGATCCTCTATTTATCCTCGTCATTTTATCCATCAGGCTCGGATTATAGTCGGATTATATACAGGGCTGTTTCTTTTTTATTATTATTTTTCAACACTAGTTTTGCTGTCAAATCCTTTGTCCTCCAGTCTGTCAGAAAATGCTTTCATTTCGTCGCTCTCTAATTTTCCATCACCAGGATTTGCAGACAAATAATAAAATGTGATTTTTGCCAAAACGAAAAAAAAAAAGAACAACGTGCAAGAGTTTCCCCACATCAGCTTCACGAGGTATTAAACGATTTAGAAAAGGTAAAAGACCTGCGTGTTACAGTAAACATGCATCAAATCAAAATGAAGTGCTTTTTGTGTGTTTTGTACATGATTTTACGCGGTGTAATATTGCAGTTTATGGTGTTGATAAGGTGGATTTTTTTTTTAACTGCAACAACAAAAACAAAAACACGCAACGATAAAGAAATATAAAATCTAATATACATATAAAACAGGGGCAGCACGTCGTCACTTGGAAAGGTTTTTATAAAAATCACAAGCAGAAATTCTAATATGTCTCAATTTTTGTCAGCATCACAAAGTTTCTGTATTTTGAAATTTTCTGCTGCTGGAAATTAAATGAAAGCGAAAAAAAAAAACCCGTCTGCAGCTGCAAGAACAGACACGAGCTCAAACAAGGAATAAAGCCTGTTGTTAATCATTGTGATCGATGACTAACCGACAGGTGACTGTGAGTTTGTATATGTTGGCTTCATGTGTTCGTGGTAACTCTATTGTCTTGCACCTCGCAGCCACAGATCACGTTTGGAGCCAGTTTCTGCGGAGTCACGGTGACCTGCGTCACGGCAGCCGGTTTTTAATGCAAACTGATGTTTCACACACAACAACGTGGCAGATGTAAAAGAGAGAGCAAAGTGGTGAAACGTGACGCGTGTTTTTTAACGTTTTGCCTTTTTGTTGCTCTCAAAATCCAGCGTGAATCTTCCCCCTCGTCGGCGTTTAATGGAGGATTTTGCGGCGGGTTTGTGCCATTTTACGCATTTCACTGCGCTTTTAATGCGTTTATTAATATTGTTGTCACTCTGCATCCTTGTAACTTACGCATCCATTATGTCTTTAACCAGCAGAATATTATTAAACGAGGAACATGAAGATAAAAACATGTTTTTTGTTCACGTGTTAAAATATATCCTAAACCAGAGGAACTAATAGTTGCGCACGTATTAGATACAAAACATTAAAAAACAAAAACAAAAAAAACTAATTAACGCCGGAATTAACGATCGTTTCACAGATAAAAACGGTGCAGTTCTTTTTTTTTTTTAAAAAAAGATCAAATATCAAATACTAATACTTCCTCTTCATGACGTGGAAAGGCTGTTTGCCAGATGTGTTTATTACCCGGTAAACATCCAAAACAACAAGAGCAGATAATCTAAATGTCACAACCTGATAAGCTTCCTGTGTGATGTGAAGGCAGACATTTGACATTTTGGGTTAGTATTTTTTTCCCTTCTCACACTTGGTCGCACAGAGAAGAGAGGTCGAGTCACACCGGCAGGAATTCACGGTGCAAACTGTGTTTTTAAAATAACATGAAGAAGTGCAGATGATGTGCTGTGGAGGAAGTATCTAAAAAAAATATAAATTCCTTTTGACACCTGTGTTTTCCAAATAACAAAAACAGTTAAATCCTAAGTAGCACTCTTATTTAAGCAAATTAATGAGTTAATAATATATTATATACTTTCTGTTTGATGGTGGAATTGGTATATAAATATGATAAATATGCAATAACATCCACATCCTTCTATTTTTGCTGTAAGCTTCACCTTTGTAGTGCAACACTGAAATCATATTTTTCAATATCTGAGTCATGCCTCTCTGCGATGAAAGCAAAGCTGCAGCAGAATCCCAAAAAAAACGGCTTCAAACCAGCGTAAACAAGCGCCTAACTGTGAAATCAACTTGAGCGTTTGAATTTCATTTTCTTTGAACTCTGAATATATAAAGTTTCACATCTTTATTCTCATGTGAGTGTGTTTGTGTGTTTCTGAGTCACCTGCGGTCGTGAGGCAGATAATATTCACCCCACTGCACGCTCTCACTTTAAGTCAGCATTAAAAATGGATATTAGAAATGCTAAAGGTTGAATGGTTCAGACTGGTCCATGTGGGAGGTTGCGCAGGTGGAGCTGCTTTAACTGTCAAACCCAGAGAGAGCAAAACGCACGAAGTGTCTCGTGGAAAAAAATAAAAAGGAGGGCAGGCTGCAGACCTGAAACAACAAACTGTCTTGTTGCAAATAATTTTGCCCGGTAAGAAAAAAAAACCCAAAAATCACAAGTTGAAATGTTAAAACATTATGAATATTATGGATTTACAGTCTAAAGATTAATGCCATAATTATATTAAAGTACACTATGTTGCAAAAACAACATGCACAAACACACAAAGGATGATCAGCACATGTGAAGGTTCAGTTTAGCTTATTTAATCAATTTGACGTGGGCAGAACAGTAACACATTCAACCACGCACCCGCCCCAGACGCACTGAACTGATGCGAATTTGCAACACCTGTCCATGGGAGGCTACAAAAAAAAAAAAGTTACAGCTAAAAGAAAGAAAAGCAAAGCAAAAAGAAGAATAGAAAGACAACACCAGTTACAGTTACAGTGCAGTTATAAATATAATGCAGATGAAAATACAGAACTAGGGCCTGTAGAACATTTGTGTGAGAACAATGTTAGTTGTGCTTAAAGTTGATTAAAGTTGAAATTAAAGTTGTGCTGCATTTTTCAAGAAAACCATCATTAATAAGTGTCACATTTATAGTTTCTTATTTTTGACAGTTAAAAAAAATGCTTTATGAAACATTTGTTAAGCAATTGTGTATGTTTTATGATACTTTGTAAATGGTTAATAAATACTGTGTAGTTCATCTATAAACATAATTTGGATGACACATTACAACAGTACTACAGTACAATAAAATCCTTTATGAAGGTTATAATATAGTTTGTCGGGCTGTTGAGTTGTATTGTACAAAGAGGAGCTTCACCCTCACTGATGTGAATGGGGTGGACAAAAACAATAAAAACATGCAGTTCACTTCAGCAGCTTCCGGTTGAATCAACGCGTCTCTGAAACACCTGAACATTGTGATCTTCCTGACGGGAGGGTTTACAGCAGGACTGTCGTATCAGCTGTTAGTCACCGTGGAGCTGCGAGGCTGCTGCAGCCACACCAGCAGTAGATCAGATGTGTTCAGGGTGTCGGCAACTCCATTTTCTGAGCAGGAGGATTAAGTCTTTGTTCAAACTGATCTGATGGTTTAGGTTTTTATTAAAAGCTAAGTGTGATATTTTGGTCATAGAAAATGAAGCTTAGTGTCAGAAACCTTGTGCTGAAGTGTCAACTGTTGGCCTTAAAGATTGTTTGCTGACCGAGATTCAGACCAGAGTCACTGTTTTGATGATTTGCAACCTGACATGACTAAAAAATGTGAGACTCGACTTGGATTTGAGGCATGACTTGTCACTTGTTTTGACTTTTCCTTGTTCATTTTAGGTTTTGAATTAGCTTTGTTGTCTTGCTGTTAGAATTTTACTGTTAAAAAGTGACTTTTGATTGAGAAGAAATTAAGAAATAATAGTAGTAATTAAGTCTTTGTGTTTTGTTTGATTACATTTCTTTTCCAATGAAAATCAATAATTATGATGCAAATTTAATTTATTGTCATACCTTTTGATATCATTAGTCGACAGATATTAATTTCTTGTCTTTATCCATATAAAGACCAGATACTGCAGTGTTTTGGGGGGTCTTGGGACTTGCTTAAGACTTGGACCGAATGACTTCAGTCCCACGTCTGCCTCCTGTTGTAATTTGTGTTCAAGGTTCAAACTTGTGGACCAAACTAACCTGCACACGTTCACGTTTTAAACTCTAACTTCGGGTGAGCACAGAGAGGCTTTCCTTTCCTCAGCACGAGTTGAAAAAACCTCAGACACTGCACGCACATCGTCCTGCACAGTGGAGCTCAACTTTTAGATCAACTTCCCAGATTGAAAATCACGCCTGTCGGTTTTCAGATGAACATCATGTGAAACTGCGCAAGAAATACGGTACTTTGATTCTAATCGACGCCTGCTTCTACAAAAAGCACCGTGGGCATCAAAGTGGAGTCATAACTGATATACCGCTGTTGTGGTTATGAGTTCTGTTAACGATGAAACGGCTACTCGGTGCGTTTTTTTTTTTTAAGAGGTGACTGTTCAGTTTCAGAGATGGAGGTGAATGTACAGGGATCTGAATTTAAACCGGCTCCATTCAGTTCATTTCTGTTTTGAAAGGGGAAATATTGCCCCCCCACACGTTTATCTTTGTGCAGCATCTACAGTATTGATTACACAGTTCAGCCCATGAGCGTTATGACGGTGATATGTCCTCTCTTTTCCATTGTTACAGCTGAGTGGGGCTGAATTTTAGCTTCAAGGTTGTTTGTATCCATCCTCGTGACCTTTTTTCTACGCCAAGGGGAAGGAGTGTGTGCAAGACACGGCTGCCGTTTACACACACTTCATCGCGTGTGAATATAAAGACATCACAGTTGAATGTCAGCACTTTAACCTGTCACTTCACTTCAGATCAAATATATGGCACTCCTCCAGACCCAACTGTTTGAGCATAGACAGAAAACGTACCTGCAAGCTGCTGCTCTTCTTACTGTTGCTCCTTTTTTATAGTTTTTTTTAGTTCAGAAATTGAAACTTACGCTGCCGTTTCATTCAGGTTTTTCTGGTCTTGATAAGGAGTTAAAAGTATCGTTTTACTCTGCAGATCAAACCCTAACATCTGATTTCAACGTGTCAAAAACGGTTGCAGTTCCTATTCGGGAAAAATGAATGGCCGCTGATTTATTTTGTGTTGCAGTGGCCGAAATTTCAATATTGATAAACGTGTATAACCGATATAAACCGGTATAAAAAAAAGACATTACGCCAGTAACATAAAGCATTACAACATTATAAGACTATGTATAAGATGACATTCAACAGGTGGATTGGCGCTAAAATAATCTCGTTCACTCTTGACTGCACGCTGACACAGTAGCATACGGCTGCTTATGTAAGGCCTCCATGTGAGATGATGTTGAATCAATAACGGCACTGACAACACACCACCCCATCCCGCTATTTACATCTCACAGAGATGTCCTACAATAACTGGGTCACTGAGCATATCTTCATCGCACAGAAAGTGTTTCCCTGTGAGGATCTCTGTCACGGATCGTATCGTAGGAGGTTTCACTGTGGCCTTGAAGCTCAGTGTTTGTGTCCACTCGCTGCTGTTGCTGTGAAGCTTCATAAGGAAATGAGGCAAGGATCCTGCTGTGAAGCATGCCGACTATGGAAATGAGAGATTATTATCATTAAGTCATGCTGTCCCACTCGCAGCACACGCCCACACGCACACCTACACATCCACACGCACACCTACACACCCAAACCTGCCAACACCCTCATACTGGCTGACGCAGGTAAACACCCAGACACACGCAGTTGTCTCAGCCTGCACTTAAACATGAACATCTTGTAAATCACTTGCTGCTTTTAGCACAACAGGATCTTCCCGAGTCACCTTGACAGATACTATAAATAAATTATTATTATTTTTTATTTTTTTTACACTTTTAAAATAGACTTTACTTTTCGTTTTTTGGAACTTTTTATGTCTTTATTTTTTTATTCCAGCTTTTGGCACAGCACAAACTCAAGGAAGCATGAAAAAGAGAAAAACAAAGAACGACAACAAAAATAAAACATAAAGTCAGATCATCTAGTTTCCATGTCGGTGCCCAGTGACGTTATGATGCTCTATGAGCTCTCTTGGCCTTTTGTTCTGTAATGATTACTGTAATATGAAGTGTACCTGATCAGTACTCCTGCTCTCAGAGTCCTTGTTACAGGTCATGTTATCAAGTACTAATTACAAATCATAGTTGTGGTTTTCATCTCGGACCATGTTATCAAAGCATCTGTTGCAAAACACCCTGTCAAGGTACTCATTCAGAAGAGCTGCAGCTGCTAATCGATTGGCTGCAAACCGTCAGGACTTTACTTCTCTGACTAAGGGTGCGCTCACACTTGGCAATCCGTAGCGTGTCCAAGCACGTTTGACCCCCAAAGTCCAGTTTGTTTGGCTGGTGTGAGCGTACATTTTATTGGGCCCTGGCACGGCTGGAAGAGTTGTGCTTTGGCACGGCGCGGTTGCTCATGCACAAGCACAGGTGCGCACGGTGGACATGAGTTATAATCACGTCTATTACGCCGCCTTGCATAATCATGAAATCCAGGAATGTGAGCGGGCCGTCCATGACCTATGACACGAAATATGCCACAAAGAAGTCAGTAAAGTCATGTTGTCTGTGTTGTTCTCCACTGTGCTGCCGACGTGATGACGCATGTAGCCATAGAGGTAACCGCGCTCAGGTCCGCTTGAGGCCGGAGCAATGTGAGTGCAGGCCAGCGGGGGACTGGGGACGAGGGACAATCGTGCTTTGGCTCGTGTGAGTGCAGCCTGATAATAAAAGGACTACTACTATGACTGATACGAATATGATCATAGCTCTCAACTTTACCACATGTGTGAATGCTGTTACCATAGTTAGTACAAGAACTACTTAACTGTACTAGTTAATGAGTTGGGTGTGACATTTTTCTACTACTCATACTACAATGATAGCAACTGATCTCGCAATCTTTTGTACCGTTACCACTGTTAACATTTCCACAGTTACTATTATTACAGCAGGTATGCTACATAAAAACTATTACAGTTATTAGAACTTATAATAGCCTACTAATGCTTCTCCTTAAAATCCATGAATACAGGTTATAGCACATGATAACATACAAGGTGTTTTACAATATGTAGTTCTTTGTTTTCTGTTTTTGTCCTGCTTCTTCATATTATGCAGAGTATTTGATCTGTGGGGCTGTTTTGTGGGTGTGGTTGCAAAATACAACTGTAGCACGGGTGTGTTCGTAATGCTTCAGGTTGCGTGTGGACGATAAACTTCACTTCGAGTCCACGCTTCTATAATTTGAGGTTACACTTAAGTTTAACAGTCAGATTTTGGCATCTTGCTGTAAAACCTGGTCACAGAGAGACCGGATCGGTCAACCAGCTGTTTGACTCATCAGCTGCTGGCTCAGAGGAGCGGCACCAGCTTGACCCCAGTGCATGATGGTCATACCCTGACGACCACAATTACTGGTTAGGGTGGTCACTAGTTCTGGGTAATACTGTATTCTGAGCACATGTTCGTCGTGTGTGGGTTAACCAGGATTTACCTCACGTTACCAGAATCATTCAGCTCCTGGCCAACAGATGCCCACCTGCAGATCTGTTTTGTTTGCAGGACTGAGGTCACATCCTCAACATTATGTAACTTTATCATCGTAAAATAACAGCGTAAAAAATATTGTGACGGTACAGCGTCTTAGTGAACGGTGTCTCTGCCTCCATCACTTGTTTCTGCATCGTGTAACTTCAGTGAGAGGGCAGGATCGCAGCGTTGCATACATGTTTTACCTCAACATACATGTTTTCAACACATACGACTGTTATGATGTAATGAGTTTTGTTCTACATTACCTCTGACAAAATGTTACAGACCTGGGATTTGTATTTACAACAACTTCTACATAATGTTGCTTTAAAACTGAAAAAAAAAATGTGCACGTTTGTTTCGTAAGACAGGCGCGTAGGAGAGGGACGCGCTGTTGCAAGCAAACTCCCACACACAAGTTAGACAGTGTGGTGGATTTTGCTTGCAACATAATGTTGCTTTAACAGGGTGATTTCAGTCCTTTTAGACTCAATATGTTAAAATTAGACCACTTTTATGACACATGAGACATAAAAGAAATAGTAATGAATAAAGGATTTTGTATTTCTCCACCAAATTTGATTTCTCGAGGCATAGAGAAGGCTTTGAAGCTGTATTAAGACCTTCACATGTGGAACGTAAGTCTGTAATGCTTCATTTTACGGGCTTGTAATTTTCAAATAACCCCCAAAGGTAGTGGACAGAACTATGCAATTTGGTACAGTACTAATTTTGGGGGAAACACAGACAAAGGTCTGGCAGTGAGTAACTCTGCGTTGGTTTAGTTGTTGATTTTCAGAGGAATTTCCTTGACAGAACCACCCAATTTTTTTTAAAAAAAGTCCATGAAATATCACGCAAGAACTAACTCAGTAATAAAATATGAAAAAACTGAATAAGTAGATCAAATAATTAGGACAAGCTGAGACATAACTAAGTTTAGACAGGTTTTGTTTTTAAACCAGACACACATGCATGACTTTTGTTGTTACGTAAAGTCGCAGGAGCAACACTACAGTAATTTGAGTAAAATATTAACCACCTGGCTCATCTCCTCTGTCAGAAATGTCACTTTCCTCTCTGCAGTTTGGTGCATTTCCTGATCTTCCACGTGTTGTAAGCATGGCATTTAGAGCAGATGAGCGTGACCTTTGAACGTTAGCATTAAGAGAAAAACTAATTTGAATCTTGCACACAGCTGTAAACAGCAGCTCCGACTCCCAGTTGCTGCCAGAGGCTAAAAATACGAAGATCTGACAAAAACAAAAGAATCAAGTGTGTGACTCCCACTTTACGCAAAAAAAAAAAAAACACGCAGAGAGACGGTGAGTGTGCAGTGAGTTGAACCTGAGAGGGTGTGTGCTTTTGTTGACTTTGTCGTGTGAGTCGGCAGCTGATGCCATCTTTGAGCTCTTAGTGTAGCTGAACACATAATGGCTGACAGGAGGAAACCTGGATCCATTCATTGTGCCCTCCATTCTTTATAGATTTTAGGAAAAAGTGAATAATATGAATGACGTGTACATTTATTTAAGAGATTTTTTTTTAAGATGCTGGTAGTTGAACAAGCCAACTGCTACTGTATGCTGTTATCTAGAACAACTCCGATATGTTTACAAGACAGACAGTAGTTTTTCTATTTGATAACATTATCTACACAAATCACAATCAGCAATAAGATTAGCAGTGCCCAGCTCAATTTAGAACAATGTCTACGGAGACTCATTCCTGAGCTCTGCTGGCTCAGAACAAGGTTTGCTAGTGTGCAACATGTTGAATCCCAGACAGGTCTCTGTGGGCTCTGCAGGATCTGGTTTCACGTTGTTTGGCTGGCCCGACTCCCATTTTCCTTTTCCTGCGACCAGACATGAGCCAGGAGGAGCCTCAAACCAAGCTGGGTTAGCATGACTCAGACCCTCTTCCTCCGTGGGGGGGCGGTCCGACTGGTCAGTTGAAGATGGTTGAAAGATGCCAAAGGCCGCGATGTCTCAGAGTCCGCAGCTTTTAATCCAAAATGCCTGCTTTCTTTTACATTGCCCATGACAGTATTCCTGCCATAGGCAACCCCGAATGTATTCAGTTTATCCCCAAATATTCACATGTGCGACCAGAAACCAGCAAATTATGGTTAAAATAATTACATCTAAGATTGTCTTATATTGAAATTGTTCTATAATACAGGTCCGGCAGGAGTTTAGATTCTTTTCCCTACCCCGTGCTCCTTGAAACAGGTGAAGTTGTGCCAGAAGCCCATCATCTGCCTCTACATTGAAGATGAATCTGTTGTCAAAATATCTCTATTGTCCGACTAATCGATTAACTGACTAATTGTTTCGGCAACCGGCTGTTAAATATCCATAAATATTGTTGTCGAGAGATGAGAAACCTCCACGTTTCTACTACATCACTTAAAATGAAGGGGGAAAAAAGTCAGATTGTGAGCTCAGGTGAGAGTGTGTGGGCTTTATTTGGCTCAGCAGATGGCACACGCACACACACACACACACACACAAAAAAGTTAAATGTCAGCATGCAGCAATACCGATGCCTCCTGTCAAACACGTCTCCCTGAATAGTAAAGCATGAAACCCACAAACCTTTTCTCAGTTTTGTTTTTCAGACAAGAAAAAAAAAAAAAAAACCTGTTGTTTCACCTTGAAGCTGACTAAATATGGCATGTTTTGAGCAGAGATATACATTCACATTCCTGGAACTCAGGCGATATCCCCACCGCTCGTCACCTGTTTATTTGTCAGAAGCAGTTGGTTTCTGATGGATTCCCCTGTCTGTTCCTGGCACACGGTGCTGTGCGAGGAAACGATCAGCTAATTTGAGGTAGAGAGATCATGTGCTGAGCGATCACAGGCGACCTGCTTTACCGCCTGTCTCTTATCTGATCTTCCTCTCGCTGATCTGTGCCTTTAATAAAGCAGAACTGACATGAACTGGACTTTCCCATTGGTTTTTTCCTCGTATTCATCAATTCTGAGCAAAAATCTCCTCACTCTCATTTTACCTGCGTGAGTACACCTCTGCAATAGGCTTAAAAAAGGCTTCCAGAGCATGTTTTAAGTATTAAAGTAAAACTGAAATCACAGTTTGTTTGTTTTTTTAGGTAAAAACAACTCAGTTATTTTAAAATGTATTCTTTATTTTACTTGGGGACACTTGAGAAGCTGACGTGGGTAGTTGTTTAAAGTCTGTGTCACTTTTAGTGCTGTGCCTTAGGCTGCTGTTAGTCAGAGTCATCGACCGCTTTATGCAAATACAGTATAAAATAAAATGCGCTTGGCTTTACGCGTAGACTTTTGTTTATAAAAGACAGAGCAGGACATGACGGTTAGAAAGCAGATCTGTGTTCTGTAGAAGGACAAAACAACATGAGGTACAATTCAGTCGGAGCTGCCATCTTGATTTATTGTCGCACCGCTTTAAATTGCAAAGGAAGCTGCCAGCTGGCAAACAGAAAAACAAAAATAAAGCGCTGCAGCAGTGACGAAGATCTGCGACTCGAGAACAGTTAGACTTTAGATCATTTTTTTAAATTATTATTTTAAGCGCCCGTGTTTAAAAAATGTGCGCTCAGATAATCGGCCAGTTGTCCATGTCTGAAAACTTACCACAAAGCCACCACTGTTTTGGGTTTCATGTTTTCATTTCAACTGAGGGATGGATTAGGGAAAGTCTGCGGCCTTTTAGGCTCAATAAAAACTCTTTCGGGAACCCGCTGCTTAAAGTCAAACCTACCCGGTGGTCAACGGACTCAATCATTGTGGGGAAAACATTTGTATTACGAAATGCCCACGAAAAGAGAAGCAATGAGTGTAGATTCATCACCTTAAATGTCATCTACTACATTTACTTATCGCTCTGATCATGTTTGCACAATGACCCCTAATGATTCGACAATCCTGCGCTCATCGAATGGTTTTCAACATGTTTTGACTCCCTGGCAGCCGTCAAACCTCTGCCAAGTCTCAGAGGTGTGAATCGTAACCGTTAAAGTGTTTAATGAGTCATTTTCTCCTGAACTTCTGTTTATTCTCTGTCCAAATTTTCCTCGTCGCCTGACACGATTGTCTGTTCATGGCTGTTCCCTGGTAGCTTAATGTTAGATCATCATTTTAATCGGTTATCACAATAAAAGGAAGCCAGCAAGGTCAAACATTTCCGACATCCACTCTTCCTATTGTGACAGCTGAGAGGCTGCACTGGGTTAAATAGTGACTTGCACATATTTCATAACATTTAGTGAAGCTCGGAGTTACCACATCACTTGGGTGTACCCTGGTTCATCACGTGGGAAAACACAAGGTACCCTTTTAAAATAACACAAAGTGATGCAAGTCACATGACTTGAATGTTTCTCTTGTGGGAACATTTATCAAATGTTGCCTAAGTTTTGGTGCTTTGATCACAAATGCACCAACCTACAGTTTTTCTATCTCTTGTTGCTTGTGTCCAGGTTTATACGAGGAACAACAATTACACTAGTCAGGTGTTGTCTTACAGTGCCGTTGTTACTAAGACACACACTTGACTCCAGAGTTTATTTTACTGCCTAATGTTAAAGAAAAAATGAAAATTATATCATTATCTTCTCACCCCCATGCTGATGGAAAGTCAGATTAAGTGTTTGGAAGTCCACAAAACACTTCTGGAGCTTCGAAGCAAAACAGCGTTGTAGCATTTTTTGAAATACAACTGATGTAGGTGGGAACTTGTTTGCAGACGGGAATACAAAAGCACAAAATGGCTCCATAGTCCATAGTCAAGCTTGTGCACCCACTCATCACGTGCTAACACTTTAAGCTCAGCAGCTACAGTGGAGATTTCTGCTAAAAAAAGTTTGTGAATAACATCTGTTGAAATCAATTTTTGATTTCAGGGATTCTGGATACTTGTATGGATCCATTTTATGGTTTTTTTTTGCTGTGAAGCTCTACAAATGCTTTGTGGACTACAAAACTTCTTATCGGCAGTGAGGTCTGCAGACACATCACTGAATTTCCATTTTTGGGTGACCTTTCCTTTGTTTTTTTTATTTACCTCTGCTTTGCCACAAAATATGTTTTCCGTCACCCTGAGGGCAACACAAGTACATGAGCAACAAACGGTTCAGATGTGTTGTCTCACTGTAAGGCCAGTTCCTGGGGAGCATTGCTCTTACTCTGGGAAAGTGTAGACTTCTTTACAAATGTCTCACCCTTTAACATTATCAGTTTGTTGTCAGTTTTTTTGTTTGTTCTCTTATGAAGTTGTCATTGAGGTTCACCACATAAGAAAATTCAATAAATGTAACATTATATGGAGCGCTGACAATGCAGCTGCAACACTTACCTCATCACTGTTGTACTACAACCACAGTAAAGAGCATTATTTGTCATTGATGTTTGTGTATAACTGTGATTTCTGCAGTCTGGGGGAAAACAACAGATCAGATGAAATATAGTGAAACAGAATTTGAGTAATCTTACTGAGGCGTGTGTCGCGGAGAGACCGATGCTCTTAATTTGAACATCAAAAGTGAATGAAAGTGATTCATCAGCAAAGTAAGAAACGGGATGTAAACACAGCTGAAAAGTCGACTTATCAAGTCTCTTTGTCAGTTGTCCTTTGGATTTTTGGAGAAAATCTGAATATGTGAAAATACCAAACCAGCTTCAAATTCAAATTAGCTTTCAAAAATCAAAATTAATTTATGTTTGACTCTCGTGCAGTAACCGACCTTCCTCTTTTCTGGAAAGGTTGAATTCTGTCAGATACAGATCTAGATAACCTCACACCACTGGCACATTTCATCAATTGCTTTAAGAATTGCACATACACTAGATGACACTAGATACACCTTTTAAAAATGAGTATTCACAGTTGAATCAACAGTGAGTCTGTGCTGTTGTGTCTGTTTGTGAGCATGTGTGTGCATGAGACCTCCCCCACTTGTGGTTGTCTTGTCTCCCAGACCGTAGGAGGCCTGCAGTCTTTCACATCAGGACAGTTAAAGCGTCTGCATGCCACCAACACACACACACACAAACACACACAGACACACTGTTCTGTGATGAAGATACTGATAGACAGACACATACATTTGTTGGTTGGGGGGGGTTAAAGGACATATTGTGAGCCAAACAGTCATTTTACCTCCCACCCAATCAGATAAAATCAACTTACACTGTTAGAAGATGCACCACAAGTGTAAGTGCTGTACTTTGCAAATTTTCAAATTGTTGAGGCAAGAGTAATAAAGGAGATGTGGTGGAGGGGTCTGTTGTTTCACAAAAACTCATAAATCAACACACTAAAGGTCACAGGTTTCAGATTTGCAGCCAATAAGATTTTACCACATGACAGCCTTGTATCTGGTTGAAGCGTGAAGTTACTCACACTGAGAGCCGCATTGGACCAAACTCGCACTTGGCTAAATATTAAGAACTGATTTTGAGAGGAAGGCTGACGATATTCTATACTTTTCTTACTGTCAACAAATTACATGAAGAGACCAAAACACATGCTAGCATGCTCTTAATGACAATGCTAATATGCTGACAGGTATATTCACCATTTGCACTGTCTTGAACTGATCTACTAGCATGCTAACATTAGCTAATTTACACTGAAACCAAGTACAGCTGAGGCTCATGGGAATATCATCAGTTTTGCAGATATATTTAACCATTATCCAATTCTCACCTGTTGATGTTGCACTGTTAACTCTGACAAGATGATCTCACTTTAGAGAAAATCGATGGAAATGATACGTATATAAGAAGACAAATCATTTTTAAGCTGTCAAAGCTTTTTCAGCAAGTCTTTACAATTGATCCTGACATCAATGACATCAGTGTGTGTAACCGAATGTTTCGTCACTCTGTTGAATAGTTGAGACATTTCACCCAAAACGACAAAAACTTCAAAAATCTTAGTTATCAGTTTTTAAAAATGTCATTTCAGGAACAAATAGGCTTCGGGACACATAAAAAGTCAGGAAGTATTGATAGACATTGTCAGTTTTTGACATTCGGGGTTCGTTGACCGTAATAAGCGCACAGAAAAACACCATTTATTTATCCTGGACTTGTTTTCACAGTATTCACGGAGCTGACATCGTGTACACAGAGGCAGTAAGACACTGACTTCTCATTTTGCAGCCAAACCCGTCATCTCAAACTTTCTGGTCCACCGCTGCAGAGACCAACCCGTCTCCTAGAAATTACGTTTGTGTAGCACTAAATTGTTTCCCCAAATCATCGTGGTGACAAACATAATTGCTGATCTGACTTTGTTGAGAGTAGAACGCTTTTTGAGAGAGAGTGAAGTGTTTTTTTTTTTTTGTCCCACACTGGAATCGCTGGGTCCAGACTCCCATCGGTGGTGAGGTTTGGTAAAGAATGCGGTTTAAGTTAAATGTTGATAATCACATTGTCTCAAGTAACTGCAGACATGTACTGTAATAAACAACATCATGATCCTTCCCTGACCTAGCTTAGTGCAGCCAGTCTTTATACATAACCATAGGAACGCTTACATCCGCGTCATCTCACCTCTCGTGTAATAAAATGTTTTGCAACTTAGTGTAACCTTAGGGCAGACAGGCCTCATTGTTTCTAGATCCTTCACACTTTGCATATAGGAAGAGAGTGGGAGTCAGCTCTTCTGCTTCATTGCACTTGGAAACAGCAGGTTGTTCTGTTTCCTCTTGGATTATTTTATTCTGTGGCATTTTAATACAATACAATCATAGATTTAAGTATATATTTAGACTCCGGTCTGTCAAACTTTAAAATTAGGTCTCTCACAAAATTACAAGGTGGGTCGCCACAGAGCAAACAGTTTTACAACCTTTAATATTCACACAAACTGTCGGCTTGTCGCCTTTTCTGATTCTGAACCAAAGTGTTGACTTTGTCAGCTTGTGTGATTTGAGCGACTGAAACTTTGGGACACTTTGTGAACTTGTTTGATGGCTTTGTTGGAAATTACAGCTGGAAGAGTGACAGGACACGGGATGGAAGAGAGGGTGGATAACATGCAGCAAAGGCCCACAGGTCGGATATGAACCCTGGGCTGCTGCTGCTGCAGCGAGGACACAGCAGCTGTAGATGGGATGCACACTCTCCCTTTAATCAACATCTGCATGTAGATCTGATAGTAACAGAGAGGGATGAACTGATCCAACTGTGATTACTCTATCTTCTGACCTCATGAACATGTTGGGTGAAATGAGTTTGAAAGTGAAACTTTAGTGGAATCTCGAGCTGCCAGTGTGCTTCATCAGAAGCGTCTGACGGGTGGTCAAACGGCTTTCGGAAACTCCCTCCACTCACATTCAGCCTAATTAATGCAGTGATTGGCCAGCTGTCAGAAGGTGAGAAAGGAACCAGACTCTGAACTTCTCTCTCTGACTATTTCTGTCACTTTTCATGTGAACAAAGTACCACGCTATGAAAACGCTCCAGATGAGACGCTCTGAAAATCTGCACTGTTATCTACGTATTTGAGCGATATCACAATGTCCTCCAAGTCTGCGATGGCTGGTTCTTCACTTGTTCCCGTGATCCAACAACATGTCGTATGAACTATGAACCGGAAACTTTGTATTGTTGATTTATGTTGCACAGAAGAACTTTGTGTTTACTGTTGCAACTTCATAGTCCAAGTATGTATTTCTGTTTGCATTGCTTGGTGCAAAACTGGCCAATGCAGACCCAAAATGGTGCCAGCTACAGCAGAGATTAAGTGTTAGAATAATGTGATGTCTGATATTTGTGCGTCAGGTCCAGTCATGCAGTATCCACCTGTCTTGACTATCTCTACAATAGAAAACGGTAAAACAGATTGACATTGAATGGGATGTTACTGCTTGTGTTTTTCCTCGTGGTCTGCACACTTTTGAATGGAGTTTTGTTCTGCTTGTTGTCTCCCATTGTTGCCTGTTGCTGGGCACTGTCAGCCAAGTAAATGACCGGTGGTGTGTGAAACTGCTAAGGTTGTCAGTCCTGATATAAATACCACTGCAGAGCATGGCAGGTTTGCTGAAAATTCACAGGATGTGCTGTAAAATTACTTATGAGGATCTTTACTCACTCAGTTTAACACACTCTTGTTCACTTCCCCTCGTTCACTTCCCCTTGGAAGATCCTGCTGTCGTCTTTAGTGATGGTGCAATGGTAGTGAGGGGACAATGATGTGACCCAGAATAAATTGATAGACTATTTCATTTTCAGAATAGTTGAATGATTTGTAGTTGTCAGTTTTCAGGGTGGCTGAAGTGAATATAAAGATCCAATCCTCCGTTGCCCTCGCTGTTTTGAATGCGGCCCGGCGAATATGGAAAATTTGTACATTTCACACGTGTCATATCTGCGTTTCTACAATACGTGTCATATAATGGTCAGATAACATCAAGTGACGTTCTTTTGAGAGGGAGGAGGGGGGTGTTGGTGGTATGACACGTAGGTGAGACGGTTGCCGAGCGAGGGACAAATGTTGCAGACCACCGCACTGACAAAACCGGTTGATTATATCCATCTATGAGGCAACATAACTCTGAGAAAAGGTTAATGAGATGTCCAAACATTTTGCAGATGTGTGTGTGGCTACAACACTGTGTATTTTAAGTGAAAGAATCATCTCTTCCTACCCACAGATAGATACTAATATAGATATGTATCCCAAGGGAAATGTTGGCACCCTGGAGGCATCCCTTATACATAGCAATACAACATGCTAATACATGCAAAAACGTCAGCGTGACAAATGGAAGCAACATTTTGAGGATAATAACACAGCCATGAGCTGATCGTCTAGCCACCAGAACTGATACAAAGAACTGTCCTGAAGGTTTAAAGGTGCACTCAGAAATTCTGATCACGAGAAAGATCTTCATCGTCTGATCGTTCTGGTTTTTTATGCCCAAACAGACTAAATACACAAACTCGCTTCGTTTTCACGACTGAACAAACTGAGTAAACAAACTGACCTTAAAGAACAACACAGTTTCATGCTGTTTCACTTTGTTTATATGTGGCGGACCCTGCCACCTTTCTACCTCAAACAGTGTTCTGCAGACCTCATTTTCCTCTGAGAACAGCTTGTTTATTCAGTTATGGAAAAAAATTATATTTCTGAGTTTGTATAATTACCTCATTAATAATGTCAATATTACAATTTTGAGGTCACTAGAGCGGATCCTCGCCACTCAGGACTGGAAAGTTTGAAAAGTGAACTCTAGGTAGTGTTACTTAGAACATGTCAGACCACAGAGCAGCAACATTGACACATATGGAACACACGTTTCAGGTTTAAGTGCCTTGCTCGTGGGCATTTCAGGTTACTCATTCACTTTCTCCACGTAGTTTTTCCGAGCTGAACTTTCTTGTCGTCTTATTTTACACCAGCTGCACTCAGGCAGGACGTGTTATTAGTCACAGTGAGTGAAGTTCAAACCACTTGATTTAATTCTCGATACCGCATGATTCAGAACTCAAAAGTACACCTTCACTCAATCATTTAATTTATTATTCATTCTGAGAGCGTTGCAAAGAAGTAACAAGTGTGTGTGTTCATGAAGGGGTTGTTATCTGGGGACTAATTCAGTTAGTGTGGAGGTGTGTGAGGCCTAGTTATAATTGGTTGCCTCCGCACTACTTTCAATAGATGGTGCTGTCGTTTTCATGTCACTTCAAAATGGAGACCACAGCTCTCCTCAGGACTTTTGTTCTCTCTCTCTCTGAGTGCAGCCTCCCACATTTGTCTCAGGTCGACACGCACCACAATCTTCTCTGTTTTTTTGAGTCCCTTTCATGCCTTTTTTTTTCTTTCACTTTTGTTGTTTCTGCCTCAAAACATTCAGAAAACACGCAGACGAGAGAAAAGTTGCCTTTTCTATTCCCCTGCTCGCTGTGAAACCGAATCAAAAGAGAACCGCTTTGATCGACGAGGCATTAAAAGGTGACATGATTCAGACTGAACCCACGTTTTAGAAACTGACGCTTCGTTGTGAAAGTTAAACTATGACTAGTGAATATAAGGTAGAATTTATGACAAACATTTTCTATAAGCTCTTCCACGTTTCTTCTTGGTTTAGTTTTACCTGTGTCATTATTTAAACAGCCACCTTTTCTTTTTGATACTTTTCTTTCTTCCTATTTCATCATCAGTATCTTACTACCTAAAATATAAGTACTGCAAAAATGGCGGGCAGTAAATTTGAGGTAATTCTCAAACTGAATCCAAATAAGAATAAAGACTGTTTAAGGTCTGTTTTTTATTTATCTAAATGCAGAAATTAATACATCTGCAAGTGCTCATTTTTTGTACTAAATCTTTTATTTTGATCTCTTTCTTTTCTTCTTCTTTCTCTCCCTTTTCGTCTTTCATTTTCTCCTCTCTTTCAACTTAAAAATATCAGCTGCAGAGAAAGAGGAAAAGTGTTTTCGGCTCCTCTCTACCCACCATTCTCTCATCCTCTTCCTTTTCAGTTTTTGAAACACACACACCGCGCCTGATCGCATCAAAGCCCCAGCCTCGACGGCTTCTCCTTTGCTCTCTGACTAATTTTGATAGTAACAGACGCAGAGTAAAGCTCATCTCTCTCCCCTTTTATATTTTTAGGCAACACGGTCGTGCTGGATTATGTCATGTTTTTCAGGTGTAGTTTTTTTTTTTTTATTTGGGTTGCGGGGACGATCGTTTCTAGCGACGCCTGTTTACGTCCCACAGAGACGAAGGCAGGCTCTGCTGTCTGGGGAAAAATTGTCCACCTCGGTTCTGATCTGACTTTGTGTTTACCGTTTTCGTCGGACGCTAGAAAATTGTAGTCGGAGGCTGGGTGGTGTTTAGTCACAGGGCCCTGAACCTGAATAATCCTCGGGGGTGTGAGTGACTGCTGATGTCGGCGTTGCAAAGAATGACAAGTAATTATTTGAAGCTTGACTCGTAGGCAATGTGTGGTTTGTCTGCTGCAGGTTTGTATTTTTTAATAAATAAAAACCACGAGTAATAGTGAAACTCTGAATCAGAATGAGAATTACTTTGATCGATGATCCTTTAAAGGTGACATATAAACAGTTAGAGTGTGGGTGGAGTGGTGTTAAATGTTCACAAACCGTTATTTTTTTCTCTTTTAAGGGTACAATCTACACTTCTGAAAGTTTGATGCTTCAGAGTGATATTTCATTTATTACTCACCAACAAAGGCTCCATATGCTCAAACGGTTTTATACAATATTTATCAACATTTATGTAAGTCCTTACTGACATTTTAATTATAGTATGTGAAACTTATTTCAAGCCTGTTTTAATTAAATTAAACAATATATCCACGGTGTTGAATTTTATCTAAAAAAAAAATGATGGGTCATATTGAAAGTGAGGCAGCTACTAAAACTCTAACATGACATTTAATTGTGTCAGATTTGTTTTTCAGGATGTATGTCAGTTTCAAAATAAGCTGTTTAAACTGACATATACGCTCTGAGTGTATTTTGTGTAAATCGGTGTCAGGCTTGTTTTCTTCATATAAATAAATCCATCCAAGTCATACTGAAACTATGATGCTTTGGAGTGATAATAATACCAGCGCACAAGGGGAAATTTGACTTGAAATGCTCAGTATCTGGCAACCCACTCAGTTTCGACTGGAAAGAAAAAAATCTTTTAACCTTTTCAGCAACAACAAATGCATGTTTAAAACAAAAGCAGAAAAGAAAAACAAAAAGGGGGAGCTGAGGGTGGATGAATATCATCGGGGTGCTGTGTAAGAAAAAAAAAATCCTGCTGTTGGGTTCAGGGGGTGGTGTGATTTTTGTAGGATCACACGGTCATTCAAATACACAATTTGAAATTTTCCTGAGCGTTTTCTAGATTTTCTATTTCACATGTCCTGTCACACGTGCCTGTTTGATACTTTTCTTGTTTGTGACTGAGACAAGCAGTTTCAAAATGAGACAGTAGATACAATATTTCACGGCGCATCGTGTACCTACAATATTTATTTTTTATTGTTGTGACTATATTTGTGGGACTGAATATTTAGTTGAGGGACTTTTGCTGATTTTTACTGTAGGTGTGTTGACTTAAATTGCCCCTGCTGATGACTCAAAAAGCAGTGTAACATTTTAGACACTGTGTTAAAATTCAATTCTGGAACATTTCCAAATTATATGTCATAATTTTAACAACTTTTTGTTTTAGTTTAGAGAAATAACAAGCAGCTGTGAAGTGGATGTTTTATATCTGACTTGAAGCACATTTTCAGTCCCAATTATCATCCTCTTCAGGGAGGTTTTTGAAGATGCTTGCATGCACCGGTTAGTTTAAGATATTAAATGTCTTTTTGTTTGTCGATTCTCTGATCTAAAATGAGACACTAAGTAAATATAAACATGTTTATGGTTTCAGTCAGGCAGTGTTGCGTGCTCTGAGTCCGTGGGTGGCATCACTGTGTTTGACTAATCACCTCACTAACTTGTTCCAACTGTCTGCCCCAGTGTGTGTGTTTTTATTCAGCTACTTTAATGTATTGATCCGTGTGTATTCACTGTATACATAGTGTGTGAATGTCTGCATCAACCCCTGTGTGCCTGTTGTGTTTCTGAATATGTGCCTATTTGTATACATTATGTGTACATGCATGTATTTTTGTGTCTTTTTCAGTGTGTGTGTAAATCTGTTTGTACTTATTACACGTAATATTACTACGTGTAGGAACATATGATGTGTTTGTGTGTGTTTATTTCTGACTGGGTGTTGTTCTATGAGTGGGTTTATTTCAGTTGTTTTTAAGTCTTTGTTAGAATACACGTGTGTATTTAGAGTGTGTGTGTGTATATTTATGTGCATATTTTGATACGATTACTACTACTAGCCCATGTGTGTGAACATATTGTATGTCTACTGGTGTGTATGTGTGAGTGTGTGTGGGTGGGTGTGTGTGTGTGTGGGTGTGTGTGGGGGGGTTACTTCTTCAGGTGTATTTGTCATTGTGTATGTGTGTGTCTTTACATGTTTACTGTGTATGTGGTTCTATTTCTTCCATGTATTTACTTGTGAGTATGACTCTGTGCATGTGTGTACAGAATATATATTGAGTGTGTATACACTGTACTCTAACAACCTGTGTGTGTGTGTGTGTGTGTGTGTGTGTGTGTCATTGTATATGTGGCTGTATTTTATTGGCTGCCTGCTGAGTGTGTGTTTGTTTGCAGTAATGTGTTTTTACAGTATTAATATGCATATATGTGTACAATACATGTACATGTATTTGTGTATTTTTGACAGTAAGTGTGCAATTGTGTTTGTACTTATTGTAGATAATATTACAACTGCTACTTTGTGTGGGAATGTATGATGTGTACATGTGTCTGTTTATTTATATATTACATATATTTGTCAGTGTGTATGTGTGTGTCTTTACATGGTTACTGTGTATGTGGTTCTGTTACTGTGTGCAGTATTATTTAGTTTTTATATTTTTACATGTGTTCATCCTTACTGTCCATATGCTGACAACATATAAGTGTACATATGTACAGGCCTATTATTATTATTATTATTATTATCATTTATGATTATTATTATTATTATTGTTATCATGCTTTTTACAACTAAGCATCAACCTACATCTACTTGTGTGTGTGACTATCTGTGGTTCTGCTTTACGAGTGTGTGTATTGTTGCAGTTAGTGTGATTACATACAGTATTGGTGTGAATGTATTTATATTGTGTGCACGTACATACTGTATGTTTGTCGATGTGTGTGTCTTCTTACACGTGCCTCTATGTCTGTGTTAATATGTGCTGTAGACAACATGTGCTCAGTCATTATTACTACTAATACTACGACGATGATACCGTATGTCCACTTGTTTTTGTGAATGTGTACATTTATTGCTGCACGTGTGTACTTGTAGTGGTCTGTGTGGTGTGTGTGTGCGTGCATACATGTACATATTTTTCTCAGTGTGCGTGTGTGTATCTTCTTATAGTTTATATATATATATGTCTAATTATAAACATATGTGCCTCTATGTCTTTGTCTATACGAGCTGTAGACTACATGTGTAGACTAGATTAGTATTGCTACTAATACTACTAAACAGTATGGCCACTTGTTTATGACAACATGTGTAGCTGTTGCTGAACGTATGTGCAGTGTTTGTGTGTGTGTGTGTGCACAGTGTTTTTCGTGTTTCATGTGCCTTTGTGTGTACTATGTATTCACATGTTTAGAGTTTGTAGTTATATTAGTACTTCCACTGTACTGCTATGTCCATTTGTCAACAGTGTTTAGTGTTTGATCTTCTGCACGTGTGTGTGTACATACATTATTTCTCTCAGCATGTGTGTGTGTTTTCTGTTATAATGTCCCCGTTTTTTTTTTTCTCCATATTTACTAGACTAGATTCGTGTATACAGTATGTGTGCCTATGTCACTGTATTACTACTCATACTTTTAATGTGTGCATGCAGTTGTGTGTGTTCACTGTATGCCTTATTTGTGTGAATTTATTTGTACAGTATGTACAACTATTTGTACATATTTTTGACTGTGTGTGTGTGTGTGTTGCTGTGTTTCATGTGTCTTTGTGTGTATAGTATGTATACCAGTATGTCATTATACTACCACTAAGTGCATTTGTGAATATGTGCATTTATTTCTAATTGTAAATGTGGTTCTGTTAGTGTTTGGATGTCTGCAGGTGTGTGTACATATATGTATTTTCATCCGTGTGTGTGATGTCTTACATGTGTAATGTGCCTGTACATTACAGACTGTGTGTGTGTGTGTGTGTACAGTATGTGTGCCTATGTAATTATTATTACTACTCATACTATTACTGTATGTGCTCGCAGTTGTGTGACTCTGTGTACATTTTGTTATATTTTGCTCTGTGTGTGTGTGTGTGTGCGCATAGAGAGAAGGAGATACACCAGTATGTGTGCAGATTTTATTTATTATTAACACTTTTATGTCAATGTATATATGTATGTATGTATGTACGTATGCCGTATGAGGTGTGTGTTAATGTCTGGCTGTGCGTGTGTGTTCTTGGTTGTTTGCACATACAGAACGGTGAAATTAAAGGAAAGACCTGCACGAATGTCTGGAGAAACTAAACTACAAACTAAAACCACTGGTTTAAAAAAATTACCCAGTACCAGCTGATTGTTTTGATGCCATCTCTTATATACCGTTTTGTTATTTACACATTTTGACACAGCGAGATGAAGCTGCACCTCCGACCGGTCACAGATTTACTGTGATTTGGACAAAACAATGACATGTTATTAACAATCAGTCACAAATGATAACATGTAAGTTTAAAAAGACCAGCAGCAAGTTATAGTAGTTTGCAACTGTCCCACACAGACTCTACCATACAGAGGCACTGACAGTAATTATGATGAAAATGTAACACCTCTACAACATTTTTGACCCACTGACCACCATCATCGAAGCACATCATACAGAAGAATAGTACTGATGCCTTCAGGAGAGTTTTGATTTGCAGAATCTTTGCCCAGCAGCACTGTGACTTTCCTCACTGACTATGACTATGTTCCTTCATCTCTCACCCGTCTGCATGTGTGAATACAGTATGTGTCACTGTATGCAATGTGCTAAAACATAGGTTGTGTGTGTTCAGCACTGTGTATGTATATATTTGCATGCATGTGGACATGTGAAAGTGCTTGTTCCCTCTTCTCACTGCTCATCATCTGTCTGTCTGTCCCGGCTGACATTTACACATTCAAATCAGAGGCTGTTTATCGTTGTTTGAGGCACATGACAAGATTTTCAGCCTTTTTCAGCCAGCAGAGGTGCTGTTTGTTTCACATTGTAGGAGTCACTGAACACAGATGTGATGCTCTGACGTCAAGTAAAAGCCTCACATCTTTCACAAGTAACTTTTCAGGAACTAAGAGGCAGCCTTGTTTGACGCTTTACCACCGTGTTGTTGACCTTTTATGATTTAAATTTAATTTATGCTCTTTAAAGCGGGTTCGTATTAGCGTTTATCGATGTTTTCATGCGGTTTGGGGTCCTCGAGACCCTTGACCTTCTTTTATAAGCATTTCCTTTTCCTCCTGAATAACATTCGTTTTCAGGAAATAGTTCCGAACTCAGTCGACCTCAAATCCTTGAATTGTGTAAATGTAACTTTCATATTTTCATTTTAAAGACAGCAGCTTTCGTTTACATTAAACATTAGCTTATAGGTTTTTGTATTTTTTTGCCTGGGACCTGTTGATAATATATAGGACTAATAGAATATTCACCTCAGTCAAGGAGGTTATGTTTTCACCCGTGTGTTTGTTTGTCAGCAGGATTACACAAAAACACCACGAAACTTGGATGGAGGATGGGTCTTGAACCAGAATAGATCCCTTTAACTTTTGGTCCGGATTGAGATAAATCCAGATATTTTTTCTTAATTTAAGACATTGAAATAGGGAGTTTTTCGAGATTTTCTGTTATTTCTCAGGGAATAATGCATGGATCTGGATGAAAAAAAAAAAATAAAAATCAGGCATGGATTTAAATACGTTTTTATAGAGGGTAGTCTTTTATCAGCTGTTACACATTTACAAACAGGATATTGGATTACCTTGACTGAATTAAAGGGGACTGTTTGGCCTTGGCAGAGGTTCTAGTTTGCTTAAGTTTTGTAATTTTTCAGGTCCTGGGGAATAAATAACTTGTTTTGGATATCTTTATTCTCAAGTATGCAGATCACAACCATTTCATGTCAGTTTTCTATCCTTCATTTTTTACTTTTGTGTCATATTGCTTACACAAGTGGAAATACTTATTTCATCGCGTCAGAGTGAAAAGGTTTCTTCATTTTACGTAGATTTTTTTTTTTAAATTTATTGTTTTGCAGAGAACAAGATCAAATCCAATCTCCTTTATTATCAGATAATAGAACATAATAATATAAACAGCTAACTGAGTTTGTTTGAATGCGTTAATGTTCAGTTTTTCTAAATCAGTGAATCTATTTTTGAACAGGAAAAGACAAAAATGACACAACAGTGGATCTACTGAATCCTCAAGGTCAAATCTCGTCAAATGTGGAAAATATCAGACAAGCACCAATGTCAGCAACAGTTACCTGTCCCCATTATTAATTATTAACACATCCATGTTATCAGTATTTACAGAGCTCTTCACATCCATTCAAAGTTAAACGCACATACACAGAGGGTGTCTGTGATCATTGTTCATGTGGAACATCGCGTCTGTCAGTTTTAAATTGGTGTGAAGTCGTTCTGATGACAGGGCTCAAAGTTGACAACCAGCATCCTCCCAAAACTTGGCTGTCTAATCTAGTAACCGTGGCGACCATGGAAGCACTATAACGTATCACTGTTGACTGGTGTCATACAGGCACAGTTGGACTGAACCAAGGGGACGGGTCATATTCTGTTCCGTCATTATTGACATTTATGACTGAATCAGAAATGTTTGAGTTCCGAGTTGTTTTTCAGACCGCTTCAGTGACTGCCAGCACTGCCGCCATCCTGATAACATCACTCTGGTCATGAAAGACACACGCTTTGATTGGTTGGGTACCAACGTGTAGGCTGTTTTATCTCACAGCAAGAATGTATGACTCTGTAATAACCTAATCTGACACAATAACAATCTTGAGACATATTTTGCAGCCTGAGCCCAACATTATATAAGAGTGCACTGCTGAGACTAAAGCCGATGTTTACTTTTCACATGTCCGAAGGAAAATGTGGCTATACTTTACTGCAAACCATGGATATGTTGAAACTTTACTTTTCTATAGTTTCAATTTCAGTTACTGTATATGTTGTGACAACACTGGGCTTATGCTCTGGTTAGGTTTAGGCACAGAACACCACTTGGTAAAGGTTAGGAAAAGATCGTGGTTTAGCGTTAAATACTTGCTTTATTTGCCACAAACATGGCTGGAAATTGTCTTGACGTCTCTTTGAAAATATGCAGTGGTGTCGTGTTTGCATACATATGTTGAAATGCAGTCTTAACTGCTGTCACTCCCTTGGCAGCAAAGTCAGGGATCAAACTTGTGCACATATGACATGTTTTGTAGAAATGTCAATGTGGTGAAAGAATGTATCAGTGGTTTACAGAAAGGTTATCTGCCAACATTTTATGTGGGCAACTGGGCTGATTTCAGCTTCTGTTGATTCAACTGTGTCAAATGTACTTCTCATCTGTTTTACACAAGTTTGCAAGTGCAGTGCACACTACTGCAGTGAATCTCAGGAGCAGCTTCAAGTTCAGATATGTGGATTTATGATCAAGTAAGAGATTCTTAAAGCAAAATACAGATCATGAGTGGGCTATCACAACGGAGAGATAGTGTTATATATTGTCTGTGAGCTTGTTTCATCTGGTCGGTTCTGTTGATGGTGCTGTGAGTGAGAGCACGTTAGAGAACAAAGTTTAGTGGTGATGATAACGTCAACAAAGACATTAGCAGCATACCGATAAGAATCATTGCTCTGGGGCATATGTGATTTTGTTCGCTGTGATGTTGAACCCCACAGGTTCCCAGGAATATTAGTCACCTCTTTGGTTTGAGTCAGGGTGGCTCATCACTCCTTTCCTTTGTTGTAGAGATCACTCTTCTATCGTAGTCACTGTATCGTGACCTGTATAGGAACCTCAGCTGAATGTAAACACGCCACAGTCGGCCAGGTACTGAGAATTGAAACATATCGACTGGATTTTCCCTGTGCTCTGCCGCCTCAGCAGCTCACTGATATTGAACCTCTCACTTCCTTTTTAAAGCCGCTTTGTTTACCAGCCAACATGCTATTTTTACTGGAGGCCTCTCTGCTCGGTCGCAGGCTCTGTTCACTGTCGAAAAGGACAAGTCCTCTTCAGCACGTGTCTCGTTTGGAACAACGTGCACTTGTGGTAATTTTTCTCTGCAACATTTGACACTATTTTGCGTCGGATACAATAGGTGGAATCTCTGTGTGATGATATAATAACCTTCAGTCAGGTGCTTCTGATCTGTGTGACTTTTTGTTTTTCTTCTTCCACTAATTCAGGATTTCTCGCTTGTTGCAGTAGAAGCATAAACATCAAGTTAAGCTTTTCTACATGAAGACTTGATGAATGATAAGATCTCACCACTACCATCCCTGCTTGTATTAGACCAGATCGGTTAACTTGTTGTTGATTCCAACTAAATGTCAAGTTGTGTTGTACAGTCATTTGGACTGAGCCATGCGAGCAGTTTTCTCTTGCCTCCAGTCTCTCTTGATAAGCTCTGTTAATCACTTCCTTGCTCTATCTTCATACATAGCTGAGTCACGCAACCTGAATTTGTAATCCAACATGTCTTTGTGATATATATTCATCCCTTGTGAAGCTTTTATGCTCAGTTCAAACGGTAGAAGAGAGGTTGACGCAGCACATTTGTGAGGCTGGAGAGTGATAAAATAAATAGATGCCCTTGTGCAGCTCTAAAAATCTCACATAAATGTATTTATTGACAAAGTGTGTGCTGATTTGAATGAACGCAATTCCACTTTTAGAGATCAAGATTTTACATGACATCATTGGCAGTAGCTGGCAGATGTTTTGGAGGTCAGTTTTCAAGTCTAAAGTGAACAATAGTCTGCTCGTCTTTCTCCTCTCCCATCATCATCATGAATCACGCTGACTAACCCTGCAGCGCCGTAAGAACACACTGACGGCTCACATCTTCAATTGTTACGTGATTTAGAAGTGTTTTTTTTAGTTTTTCTGTCTCCAAGAGGTAAATTCAGGATAAGAGCTCCGAAGGTTAATTGAGAGTATATGGTAATGTGTAAAATTCAAGTTTAAGTGATTGAAATGCGAAAGTGCAGTGTGAGCTGGTGCAGACAGAGACCCCCAGGCAGAATTGTTGTTGCATCACATGACTGTCTGTTCACAACAGTGTGGGAAGAAGAAACCGAGAGAGAGAAAAGAAGAAGAAAACTTGACACTGACAGGAAGGGAGACAGAAGGAGGTGAAAACAACTTAGATTATCACAGGATTTGTGGTATCAAAAGAACATGTGATGCTCCAAAATGTCTAATAGTGATAAAGATGCAAGACGGAGTGAGGATGAACGTGACGCAAATGTATGTATTGTAACTACGCCTTTATTTTTAATCCTCGGACAAAAATTGCCACTGCAGTAGCACAAAAGTCAAGGTGTAAAAGGACACAAATAATGCTGAAATGAACATCCTTTTAAAAGTGAAAGATAAGAGGTGAGACAGTTGAAAATTTGACCACCCACGTCAGATCTCCTGTCACCGTCTGTCTGTCTCACACAGACAAACAGGCTTCAGCTTTAGTGAAAAACGCTTCCCACACAAAGGCCTCTCTGCATCTGTCTCGTGTGTGGGATGGCTTTTCAGACGTTGCATCATGTGTCAAAAGATACACATGTAGAGTGGTGAGCGAGCTTTTACTGTGAGAAACATGACCGAAACAAAAAAAAAAAAAAAAAAGACACTCTAAAACCTGGTTTGAAACGTGCAGAGAAGTTAAGGGGTTAAACTTTGTTTTCCTCGTCAGCGTGTAGTTTTACCTACGTTGCTTTCAGGGCATGTTTTTTCAGTTCTCTTAGTGGGATGTCTTGAAAACCTGTTTACAGATTTCAAAGAAAGTTTTGCCACATGTGAGGTGCGGAACCACATGTCTTTGTTTTTCAAAACATTTCCCTGTTGTCAAACATACTACAAGGATCTTTTAAAGGGACATCCTGCTCCACAAATGTCACACTTTAAATTGTATTAACAGGTTTTGGGGAGTACTGCATTTGTGAAAAAAGAAGCATAAAAAGCCTTTTGTGGCTCCTTAGTGAAGCTGCATGCGATGTGATAAGTGTCCTCTAGTGATGTCATTCAGTGGCTAAGTTGCATTGTGGGTAATGTGGCTCCAGGTTTTTCTAAAAGGAAGAAGCATGCGTGGTTCTGCTGTATCAGTTTTGAGTGTTCGTTTTTAAACTCTCCAAAGTGAAAAACAAGGTGCCTACATTACCCATAATGCAACTTAGCCTCTGAGTGACATCACTGGAGGCACTTTATCAGATTACATGCAGCTTCTTCTGGAGCCACAAAAGACTTCATACAACTTTTTTTTTTAACATATGCAGTAGTACTTCCCAGGACCTGTAAGCACACTTCAATGCGTAAAATTGTAAAGTTACCCTTTAACTGGTTTTGATACTGATTCCTCTGTATTAACCCTAACCCATACTGACAATATGATTATTATAATTATTCTTAATGTGTGTCACCGGGTCGGATTCTAACTTATCAGGGTTGAATAAATCATAAAATAAAAAATAAATTCCTTGTAGTAACTTTAGAATTACAAATTCTAGTTGAATTTAGTCTTTCACCGATGCAGCAGATTTATCAAACACATTTGTCACGTATGTTTCTTCTTATTATGAAACAAGTCGTAGTCATCCAGCATCTTTCAGTGGTTAACACGTGAGAGACGATTGTTACCAGTCGTGAGGGCATCTTGTTATCTCACGTAGAAGAAGTTTGCTTCTCTGCTGTGGAAACGGGGTCAATTCAGTTTTCTGTGAGAAAAAATTTGTCGGGTGTAGACACAGTTTGACACCTTTTTCGCTCTGTATATGCACATGATTAGAAATTTCAGCACGGAAACGGGTATTTCTCAATAAGAGCGTGCTGAGTGTGTGTGTGGTGTGTGTGGTGTGTGTGTGTGTGTGTACTCCACTGATCATATAAAGACATTTATGAGTCGCGTTGCTCCAAATGAAATGATAACGTCAAAGAGAGAATTCGGGCAACATTTTATAGCATTTATAATAGTTTGAAAGTTTTAAAAGTCTCGACTCAAATCATGAAGTAGTTCTGGAACAAGAATAAATCATTTCTTAAAACAGTAGACGAGTGTAAGAGTTAAAAAAAATGTGATGTGTAAACAAAATTGTGCAGACATTAGTTTGGTACGTTTTGGAAATGCTTTTAGCTTGTTGACAAATATTAAAATATTAAACCGTAATGTTAACTGATAATCTGGTTTCTTGCTAGTTGGAGCTGTCCAGGCAGCTGGTAGCTCACAGGGTGGAGAGAAGAGGGGGAGATGGGAAGGAGCGAGAGAGAGCAGGGGGTTGACGGGGATGGAGTCGGTGCGTCATGAGTCGACAGCGCTGTGCTGTTGGAGCCCACTGGAGTTGCGAGGAAAACTGACGTCACACACCCGTGTCGCTCACACTGGGATGATTAACAGTGCACACCAGCACAGTGGATGCTTCAGTCCTGTTACAGAACATGATCAGAACCAGATGAAGGCTATGGCACAAAAGCTGTTTGCATTTTGCTGTTATGCATGTCTCGACTATCCGGGTTTAGATCTTATCACATCAGAGACTAGTTTTAACCGGTGCCGCTCGGTGAATGCGATAAAAAAAAAAAATACATTTAACTACTGAAGCTGGCAGCATAAAAAACAAATACATTTTTTTTTCAAATGATCAGAATCAGTCATTTTCTTTCTGCCCAACCCAAACACCAGAATAAATGTGAGTTGAGACCATTTCTGCAAAACCCCAGATATGTTAAAACTTTTCCTTATGTTGCAACTTTACGTTCGGCTGTGCTTCTACTCTGGTTAGGTTTACCAGAACCACTTGGCTAGGGCGAGGGAAATATCAAGGTCTGGCTCAAAACAACTGTGTTGGTCGCCACGATCACAGAATGAGATGGTCTGATTTCCACGAAAACACCTGGAAGATATCCCCAGGTGGTGTCCTTAAAAAAAACAAAAGAAACACCTGGTTTTCTTGCCATTTGTCCTCAACATGATCCAGTGGTGTGACTCAAGCTGTGGTCGGCTGTTTGGCAAGCTTGTTGGCTGTAGTCACTATAAGATAAACTCATTTTAAAATGCACTACTTTGGCTCTGATGCAGCCGCCTCACACCATCTGTCGTCACTCACTCAATGCCCCGCCCACAACAATATATGATTGGCTAAATATCAGTTTACAAATATATCTATCTGTACATGTCAGTTGATCACATTTTCAGCCTTTGACACTATTTTCCATAAAGATCAGAAAAATACTTCCAGTGGGCTAAGTTGTTACAGATCTCTGTATAAAAAAATGAATGTATTTTTGTGCTGTATGGCTTAATGATGGGGATTTTTCTTTCTTTTGTAGGCTGAAGCGCAGGATTGAGAAACTGCTTCACCACAGGACTATCAGGCAGGTTTCCACCACATTCACCCATCCTGACAGCCGGTGGGGAAACCACCTAAGTGCAGCTCATCCGGTAGGAGTCAACACATTTATAAACTACTGTACTGGCAGTCTTATCAGAGCCTTGTTGATAAAATCCAACATGTTTATCTGACTTAATCCAAAATGATTCCCGCTGAATCAGCTGCTCCAACATGTGGAGCTCCTGACCAGTGGTAGATGTGGTGTACCAGTCTATAGTATCTGACACTGCAGCAGCAGAAACAGGGTGTTACCATTTCTAGCTCTATGTAACAAGTGTTCAACCCACATTGATGTCATTTCTTAATTATACTTACTACAGCTTTGCTCAAGTTCTCTTTTTGTGGTTAATCTTTGTTTAATCAGTGAATGCTGAAGGTCAGGATAACTTAATTTGTCCTGTCGAGTGTGTGACACTTGTCCTAATCTTCAAAAACCTGCATTTAGAAAAACAAAAAATTAGTGTACAAAAAAAATCCTCCCACACAGTCTCTCAGTTTCTGTATGCAGGTTAGAGCAGGGTGTTTGTGTAGTGTTTGTTTCCTTCTGCGTGCCTTTAAGGAAGACACCGAACCTTAACAAAATTGTCATTTCTGCAGCAGCTGCCTGTGAATGTTTTCTTTCAGCAAGACCTTGATTATAAACCAGCAGGCCCACAGTGCTGCACTGGAACAACAGACACCACCATTTACACATCATGGCCTTAAAACTGAGCCTGTATCCAGATATGTAGTCTATGGAGCCCCCTAAGAATCTTTTCAGGATTACTTTTGTGTTACCTCGCAATATCTTTAGTGTTCTCTCACTATGAATTCTGAGTCACATCACAGTGCTTTTCTTCCCCTCTGCTGCTTCGTAGCCTCTTTTTTTCTCACAAGACCCGGCTTCGTTCTCTATGCTTGACTCAAACTGTTCACTCACACAGTAGCACTGGTAATATTTGACGGCAGTCCTGTCCACTCTGCCTAACGAGCCCAGAGACACCCTTGCAGCCAAGAGCTTCTCCGAAGGATGTGACCCCCGAGAGGAGCAGCGGAAGACCGGGAGAGCGGCCGGACTGGTTCGTGTGATTAGCCCTCAGAAAACAACGGCTCAAAACAGACTATGAGTGAGTAAACAGTTTGAGTCAAGCATAGAGGATGCAACCAGGTCTTGTGAGAACTTGGGTGGGAGAGATAATAACGTGGCTCAGAAAGAATGGAAGCAAAGAAAGTACCGTGACATAACACAGAAGTATTGTGAGGTAACGCTAAACTTGCAGTGAGGTCGGACCTCTGTCCGCCAGACTAGAGCGAAACCTGCGTGAGTGATTTGAGGTAGCAGTAAATCTGCCCCAGATCTAATCAGAGTTTTTCTTTCATCTTAGTCGAACCCTGGAGTCAAGAGGGGCAAACATAAAGTTATTCTTGTCTTTGTGTAAAAGATATTGTGTCAGTTTGTTCTGGTGTATTGCAGCACTGATGTGTAGGTGACTCTGTGACTGTTGCAACATCGCGCGCAGACATTTTTCGCTGTAAATTATTACTTTTCCACTCCGTCACGGGTTTTTTTTTTCTTTTATTGCATCAGAGGGGGTATTTTATACTGCAGCCGCCTTCAAACAAGCAAACCATCCAAATTGTAATATTCTGTTAACACCTAACCAAAATCTATGCCACATCCTCTTCTCTCCTCCCTCACATACCGTTCTCATCCACCCTCTCAAGCTGACTGACAGTGAGTGCAGCTGCAGCAGCTCAGATTAATTAGCTAAAGTGGAGTCCATCCATTCATCAGTCCTGATGATCAATAGTATAAGTGTCATGGTGTCAGCTGGGGCGAAAATGCAAGTGGCAACACCAGAAGCTCACATGTGATTGCGTGTTTGGTGTTTTATACATCAGAGAGAGAGAGACTGCCTGGAAACAGAGGCGAAAACAAGAGCCAAGAACTGTAAAGTAGCTCCTATCAGCAGCAGCTGACGAAGCATTTAGAAAACCTCAACATGAGAGTGGTGTGGTACCACATCAAGCAAGTAAAACAAAGGTACATACTCATTGTCTGTACTAATAGGGTTGCCCGATGCACAGTGCCTATAAACCAGGGAGAGTTAAGGACATCGCAGGTGAAAAAACATACGGAGCAGGGGGAGGGTGGTGGTATTCAGAATAACAAAGAATGAAAAACGCAAATATTCTCAGAGATTTTAAAGTAATAATCTTGTGCGAAATAACTAGGAAAAATAGTGCAATTTGCCATGTGTTATGCCTGAAGCGAATGGTGTAATCAAATTATACCTTACAATCGGATTTAGCAATAAGGAAATACTGATTTTAGCCCGGAATCACCTTATTATCATACATTTTCGAACTACAATATTTTTTTCGTGCAGTTTTTTTTAGGAATATTATTATGTGATTTAAAAATAAACCAAAATAGTGCCAGTATATTAATATGCACACTGATTATATAACTGACTGTGTTGTGTCTTGTTGTCACACTAACCTTCAGTATCTGGAGTGCTCTGATTCAACTGGGTTTAATGAAGACCCGTCACAACATGTTTACACCGTCATCACAGTTATTAAATTGTGTGGCGCGTCATGTTTTTCTGTCAGTTTTTTGGAACATTTGCAATAACAGCATGTTCAATGTGAGAGGATTACTGCCAATCTTACGTTTGTCTTCCTCAGACTCCTGGCAGTTATGGTCTTACTGAAGGCATGTAAACAAAACCACTGAGTGTGATGAGTAATTATTACTTTCAGATGAAAACATTATTCTACCTGGACCTTTATGTATTCTTGCATCAGTGTGCTTTATTAAAAGTCATTCTCCCCGGTTACGCAACCGGTTAAGGAGGATTTAATGTGGCTTTATAGAAAACAAATGAGTGATATTTAAAATCTTGGATGAATGAGGCCAAAAAAAATGAGAGTTTGTCAGCTGTTTGGTTCCCTGTTTCCTGTTTTTTAAAAAGCATGACCACAATCATTCCCTAATCTAATTGATTTTACTCTATCTCTGCCAAACAGGTCCCCTGACCTGTAGTAGTTACCAAAACCTGAAACCCAATGAACCCAAAAATGAAAGTTCAGTCATTATTTACTCACCCTGCTAGTTGAAAGTCAGGTGAAGTAGCGTGGTCCGCAAAACCATGTGGGAGCATTCTCACACTTCCAGGGTGGAAACAATATCTTTGGGAATCAATCTGGGATCTCGAGACTTCCGAAAACTTGAGCTATGGAGCCATTTTATACTTTTTGGAGGGGGTCATTTTTTAACGTTTTAAAACAAATTGCCATCTACTTCAGTTGTTTAGGAGACTGATGTTTCAACATTGCTTTTTAATGGTTTTGAAATGCACAGAGTAATGCTGTCTTCCTGTCGACAGAGGCGTTGAATCAGAAACGTTTTTCTGGTGTTTTTACACATTATTTAGATATACAGTGTTAATGAACAAGCTTTAGAGGTGGAGGTAGGCAAGCTTTGTTTCACTGGGAGAGAACCAGGCTAGCTGTTTCACTGTTTCCTCTTTTTATCCTAAGCTAAGCTAACTGGCTGCTATTTATTCCTCGTACAGACATGAGAGAGAGGGGAACTCATTTGGTTGGAACTCACCAACGCACTTGGACTGTATGTCTGACAGCATCTTTCTGCCATTCCTTGAAATCCCAAACTTTTGGATTTTTGGAATTATTGGCCGTACATCTTACAGAGGGGCAGAATTGTATAAATATGATAATTATCGTACACCTGGCTCCACAGTCAGTCCTGTAGGTAGGAGCTTTGCTGCAGGGACCAGTCCCCTATGATGGTCGATGCTGTGATTTTTCTTCTTTAAACTGTAAAAAAATGTTTTTAAAAAGCTATCAAATGCAGGCCTGTGAAGATTTCGTCTGACAGCGACATCACCCAACTGTAACGAATTTTCTTGAGTGTGGGTGCGTGAGAGCCTGTGTGCATCCGTGTGTTCACTGAGTGGAAACTGAAAGTGCAGCGTGTTTCCAGTCATCTTCCCTGTGCTCAGGCTGGACGCGGCCACTTGGCCAAATGCGCGCACACACACACACACACACACACACACATACACGGTACACAAAAGCAGCAGATGTAAAATTTCCCTCTTAAAAAGTCTTGTGCCAAAGAGCCTCCATTCATTGACTTGTTTTTACAGCTGTTTGTATGTGTGTGTGTGTGTGCGTGTGTGTGCACATCATAATTTGTGGTAAATGTACCACCTTTCTTTTTTCTGTTCTTCCTCGGCTCACTCATTTTATCTCCATGTCCATCTCTTCAGTCAGCAAATGAGCTCCTTCTTCCCGTGAAATGTGAAAGTCAGAGCAGCGTCCTACAGAGTCTCTCGCTCCAGCTGAGATGTAATTTCTTTCATCCTGCTGACTTTGTCCACCTCGGACGATAAGTTCGCAATTTTTTAATACTCTACTCTTTCACTGAAAACATTTGGACATTTGGACATTGTTATGGCAGGAAAAGCACAGGTGCTACTAATAACTTTAATGATGGCTTTCTTCTTTTGGCAGTGCGAAACTGAGGCAGCCATGATTAGCGTGCCTTTCTTACTCTGGCATATCCAAGTGTCTTATGAAAGAAATTGGCCCATGAAAAAGTAATTGGTCACCGTGTGTATCTCATCAGAAGGAAATGGGAGGCACAGGAGATTTCCAACAAAATAAAAATTGTGTGACGTGTACGGATGATGTTTGTTTTAGACAGATATGTGGAACATATTCTGGATAATGAGGTTGCAAGTTGAATTGTGGCATATGTCAAGTTTGTGATGAATACATGTTTTTTTTTAGCTTTTATAGTGAGTAAGATGTGCCCTGTGTGTAAACTTCAACTGTAGAAGAGTTCAGCAGATTCTGGAAGTCATAGTGCCTGTTCCTACAAGTTCTCCCTTTCATAACTCTTTCCACATTTGAATTACAAAATCAGCAAGACCAGTGAAATAAATAACTTTTGCCCCTAAGCAGATCCTGCTGAAAGTTTTTTAAAAAAAGTGTCAAAACTGATGCCAACAGAGAGAAAAAATACACTGGAACCCAGTCGCCAGAATAAATGTTGGTGATGTACATTTCTGCAAACCACGCAGATGTTTATGTTGCTACTTTACGCTTCTTTAGGCTCCATTTTTCATATTTTAGGTCTTGTTAGGTTTAGGCAAAAAACCACATGGTTAGGCTGAAGATGTCATTGACTGGAGGTTTTTTGATTCCACAAAGAAGTTCAGTTGAGGTCTCCGTAAAAATATCCAGTGGTGTCGCATAATCGAACTGCCTTTACTGGCTCGGCAGCCCTCTCGCCTGTAACGCCACCAACATCATCCCTACCCTCCTGATCCGGAGCTCAGGTCATAAACAAAACAAAGAAACTTATCCTTAATCAGTTTTTACCCTCCAAGCTACATTACTGATCTTAATTTACTGATCTGCAGCCATGTTAGAGAACAGAAGAAGAGACCGTGCATTGTTTTCACTACATTCACAAAACGGTATCTTCATCTTGAACCTTAAACATCTGTACCAACAAAATGTATAGAGCAACTAGGAGGATGATCTCTCAGGTTGTATGTCGCAACAACAGCTCAGTCTCAATGCTCACGGGCTTTTTTAACGTGAGTGGCTGTTTTTGAACCTTTGATAAACAGACCACGTTAAATGTTCTTTGTGGTTTCTCTGTGCAGCTGTAGGCAGCTTTTACTTCATTTGATCTCAAAGCATCAGTAAGTCCGTTCTAAATGTTGGTTTGGTTTCAGGGTGTCAACACAGCAACACATGTTGCAGGTTGCAGTCAACAGGCCTAAGTGAGCTGTGTGTGTGATGGTAGTCCAATTTTTACTCCTTTGTAAGTCAAAACTTGCTACATTTCATCCGCTTTTTCACAATGTAGTCTCTTTATTTGTTATTGGTCGAGTGTTAGGACTAGTGGTGCTGAAAATAAAAAAAAATTATAAAAACCATCAATTTAAGCAGGTCTGCGTTCTGTACGCTCGTCTGCTCTATGGAACGTCTGTATCTGTATCACTGCTGCACTGCATTATTATGAACTATGACGCTGTTCATTCCTGGCATTAACACGTGTCTTCGGTGATCCAATCACAAGGAGACAGCTCACGATGAGGCGTTTCAACAAGCATCTGGAGTGGCCACTTGTGATCACATCTCACTTCCCCGCTCTATATGCAAATAAACACGGAACAAACACTGGAACAAACCGATCACACGATCCTGTTTGTACAAATAAATGACAGGATTTTTTTAAGGGAGTTTGGGGATTATCTCTCCCTCTTCATCTCTTCGCTGTTGCTGACTGTAGTTGATGTGGCTGCTTTGATGCAACGCAAAAACTCACATTATTGTAAATTATTGTTGATTACGATTACATCTAAGCTCTACTGGCCATTCGTATTAACAGAAAAAAAAATGTCAGGCACCATTTACAGTAAAGTCATTCTACAGACCTGACTTTTCAGATCCTTGATTTTAACTGAACTTAACCCTCCTTTCTCCATCTTTGTCTTTTAACTAATTACATGTTTTTACTACGTATACATGTACACAGGATGGGTGGCAAGTCATGTGTCAGTTTTACATAGATTCACCTTCTATTAATGAATGTCTTTATTCAGGAGTTACTTAAATAACTTGTAAGACACATATCTTTATACAGTACAAATTAATTTAAAAAAAGGGTTCACTCATGTAGCTGAAACAAACAAGTCTTATACAACAGCCATCATGTTCAGAGCTGTTGAAATATACTGCGTTACACTGAGAGGAGTTTCTAATATTTATATTTATATGTACATTGTGTAGTCAGCACCACATAATGGCCATAAAGTTGAATCCACATCTCTCTAAAACAAGCTCAACACCTCTTTGAACACCATAACCTTCATGAAGGTGGGAGTTATCGCATTAGCTGAGATGTACTTGATAAGTAGAGCGCATAAGTAAGTAGCTCATCCACCGTAAGAGCAGCATTCAGTTCAGGTGTATGACTCAGATACCGTTCTGTGAAACAGAGGATAGTCAGGACGATGAGTCGCTGCTCGAGTCACCTTTGATCTCCAGCCAATACATACAGCCGAGTACTCTTAAACCTGCCTAACGCTGATGCAGGTCTCCACTTAATCAAAAAGGGGCGACAAGACAAAACATCTACTCATACATCAACCTGTTAAATCTCCTTTCACTGATAATGAATAGGCGTCACAGACCCATGGCGTAACCCCTGATCTTCCACCGAAATGCTATTTGTATTCACACTTAACTGGCTGCATACAATGAGTGAGTGTCAGAGGGGCGCGTCACTGGAATTTGAACAGCTACAGCAGCCTTGTTCGCTCAAAGGCTACATTTTTGATGCTAGGTTATCTTCTTTTGATTAGTGAAAGGGATCTGGGCTTTACTGCATAAAACCCATGGTTTTACTCTTTGCTTTTTAACAAACTTTTCATCTGAACAATGTGGTGATCTCTCTTAAAGAAGCTGTTGTCTGATGTTGTTGTTGCTCAAAATGTTCCCAGGAGTTGCCTAATAGCACTGCATGCCAATTTTCTCTGGTACAGGTACTGTGAAGAAAGGCCTTGTGAGGTGTATTAATGCTGTATTTTTCTGACTGTAATAATGACAGCTACAAAAAATATACAGCCACAGCTTAGAAGAACTACAAAAATGGCAACAAAAAAGCTAGTGGCAACAATGGCTATAAAAATCCCTTTATATTATCTTTGATTCAAGGCTGATCAAACTTTTATCTGGATAAACATGATTTTATTAAACATTCACATGTCGCCTTTGAACTACTCCTCATTTCTGTCCCGTTTAAAACTGCTACCGTAGAAAAATGTTGCTCCTACACATTTGGACCAAGAGGGTTATAGCTATATTTTCCAATAAATAATTAGATTTATTGCTAATTTCTCTTTTTAAATCCACTTCCTTGAAGGCAGACTCGGTCAGAGATGAGCTGTTGTTGCTGTTAAATATCTACACATTGCAATGCACTTGTAAACTGTGCTTTTGTTGTTCTGTTCTGTACTTGTGACATCTACTGCATGTCCGTCTGTCCTTAGAGAAAGAATCCCTCCGCTGTGGCTCTTGCTGAAGTTTCTTCCACCTTTTTCTTTTTTCCCCTTTTTTTTCTCAATATGGCAAGTTTTTCCTCACTTGAATCGAGGGTCGTTCTGTACAGATTGTAAAGCCCACTGAGGCACTGTGATTGCAAGTTTGGACTATACTGTGTATATAGAATTGATTTGATTTGATACACATGAGCGGTAACAAGCTTTTAAAGCGTCCTGTCACTTTCTGTTCAATAAATGTCCTCCACAGTGTTTAACCCACTGCCCCGAGAGCGCTAAATGCAGATCCACTTAATCAGGCAGGGAAGACAAAGCGCTGAGTCATCCATCAGACTGGTTAATCCTGTCCCTTCAGTAAATTATTCATCAAAGTTATACGTCTTTGTCCTGAGTGAGAAAGATCTCTGGAGTGAATGGGCAGCCTACAGTCATACTTTTAGACGAGGAGCTTGTAAAGAAGCTTATTGAGTTTGTGGTTTGAATGTTGCTGCAGGTGTTTCTCTGCTGAACAGCGTTTTGTTTTTTTAGCCTTTTTGGATTTGTTAAAAATTGCAAAAGAATTCATAATTTATCTGTAATGTCTGGGTTTTTGCGTCGTGATTTGACAGGCTGTCTAATATTTTTTTCTGAGACTGACAGAAGAAAAAGAATCAGAAATCCTTGTCGGCGTGTAGCTGTGAAAACGTGTTTCAGTCCCGCTCTGAGTCTGAAACTAAGTGGTGCTTCGCTTAAAAAGGGCAGCCGACTAATTCATCTCCTCAGCTCTTAACAGAGTGATTAACAGCGTCGCCGAAGCTGAGGAATTTGTCTGGCCTGCGGTCGGTGTAATGGCTCAGCGTGAGGAAAGAGGCAGGGTTATAAATGGAAGACTGTAATTTATCTTTTTTGTTCGTCTCACAAGGTCTTTAATCACCGTGTCCACCTATGGGATTACGATGGATAAAGACATTCATCGTCAGAGGGGAGCCGGCGAATAACTGCATTTGAGAGATTTGTCTCAATAAAGATTTGTATCCATAATATAAGATGGGTCTGTTGGGGTTTTAATTGTCCACCACAGAGAGCGGGATACGTTTGTGTGGGTACACAGTATCTTATTAAATTCTTGTTTTCTAAAAATGAATCTTGAAAGACGGCAAATAAACTGTATTGCTCTAAATTATCTCAGATTTTATCACCTGTTTTTTGAAAATAAGACTTTAAAAGTTCAATAATTGATAAATGATTGCAGTAGGAATTACATTGCACAGATGCAATAGAAGCATTGTTTTTGTTTTGTTTATTCGTTTAGTTTTTTCCTTTATCCATTAGCTGTCAACTATGTAATTAATCGCCCACTATTTTGATAGTTGATCAATTGGTTTGAGTCATTTTTTAAAAAAATAAATAAATTCTCTGACTCCAGCTTATTAAATGTAAATCTTATCTTGTTTCTTCACTCCTCTGATAGTAAACTGAATATCTTTGAGTTTTAGATGAAACAAGACACTTTAGGACGTCATCTTGGGCATTTGGTATTTTTCACCATTTTATTTTTTTTACATTTTATAGACCAAACAGCTAAAAGATGACTCAAGAAAATAATAAATAGATTAATCTACAAACACAGTAATCATTAGTTGCAGCCCTACCTGTCTTCTACTGCAAACCAAACAAGTACCAACTGAAAAAAGGAGGTAACCTGAACTTTTATACCCTTTACCAAATCTTACTTTTTTCTATATTTTTCCCATAAATTAAGCAGACACGAACAACAGAAATTAGTCATAATTATCAATATATTGTGGTGGCAAGTATCAACAACTAGACATAAAATATGCACTGAAAGTGTGTGTGTGATGTCCATCTAATTTAAAAATGTAATTTAAAGACACCCATGCGGAATGATTAGAAAGATTAGCACAAAATTAAAACATAGACGGCGTCTCATCCCCGATCAAATCATCTTCACACTACAGGGAGCGTAAACTTTCCAGAACATCATCTGCTGAAGAGTCTAAATCTGTCACCGCCTGCATGCAGCTTTCTGCCTCATCTTTTCCAGTGATGCACGGCGCTCAGGGGAGGAGGTTCTATTGTCTGTTGTGTAGCCAAAAGTGTGCGGCGCCTTTATTCTACCATTGAGACCGAACTTCAAAGTGCTTTGCATTAATCCGTTTAGACTGGGCAGACGGGGTCCATCATGACTAACAAAGTGTGGTCAAATCAAAGTGACCCCATTAGTCTTAGCGGAAATTTGATGTTTATTGAAGCTTTTAAGTTTCAGGGATTTTATTTGACTCTGGTCCTGTTTAGCTTTGATCGCTGTATCAAAACACACGTATTCGCGTTTTGCAGTGTTTAGTTGGGATGTTCAAAGTAAATACATGATAAAAAAAAATGTAAAAAAGAGAGTGAAGAGACGACATTTTTTTCAGGCTTTGCCGTAAATAATAATACACAGTCTGTCATGACGATGTACGTGCACAATAAATCTGTGGTTAATAACCAGCAGGAGCGCAGCCTTTGCTTCAGTGTGTCAGAGTGAGCTGAGTGGACGTTTAAATGTTGCTGCTGATGTTAAGTCGTCCGTCTCCTCCACAGAGAACATGTAAAGTATCTGTGCAGGTGACTCAGGTGAACGCTCCACCTCACACTTTGATGCATGTTTTTTTTTTTGATACATCAGTAGCTTAACTTTAATGTGTAGTATCAGAAACAACAGATTTTTACAGAAAACAGATAAAAAAAACTGCTTTCCTCTTTATTTCTTGTAGTAAAAAGATATGATACTTTGCTTTCTGCCTGTTTTTGATCATAAATAAGACAATATAAAAGTAAATATAGACATGCTACATACATTTTCAGTGTCAGTTTGTCCTTATGTCATGACGTTGCTGTGAAAAGACGTCAGGCTGACTGTTTTATTTTCACTCTCATGTAAAATTTGTCCACTGATGCACCTCTGGCGTCATGCCATTGACACTGTATGTACTGTGCATGTAAAACTGCACATTATTTTGCTGTTAGTTTATTTAACTGTAAATGAGGCTTATCTTCAATTTGCCATCCCTGACCAGATGTTAAAAAGGCAGCCTAAAAATAAACGCATTTGCAATGTGTAACGCAATACATATGCACAAGACAGTACACATTTAACACGTGGTAGTTTTGACAAATCGACAATCAAAAAGAAAGGATGAGTTCTAGCTGTTCTTTTTTATTGTGCTTAAACGTGACTTCTGTTATTGTTGAGCCGTCTGTGACCAAAATGTTGAAGGAAAAAGAAATAAAATTCTGCCGTATTAAACCAGCGGGAAGATCATCTCTGGGTTGTGCCTTAATGTGTATTTTTAGTCAAAATCATAGCCCGAGGTTTCCTTTGTTTTCGTCAATGCTGCCTTGTCGTGTGTGTGTGTGTGTGTGTGTGTGTGTGTGTGTGTGTGTGTGTGTGTGTGTGTGTGTGTGTGTGTGTGTGTGTGTGTGTGTGTGTGTCATGTCAAAGGTCTTAAAACAGGACAGAAAGTCTGGAATTAAAGCAGGAAGCTGCAGGGACGTCGAACACAGATGTTTAATAAATACAAGTGTCACAGTGAAGAAATCACATTTGCCATGTTGCTTTTTGTCTAGACTTGTACTTAAATCTGTTAAAGGCGGTAATTATGGAAGTGCACGAGGTGTGTTTTTACTATAATTGGATTAAATTCATGTTTCCTAACCCAGGGGGACACATAGCGGACACCTGATGCGCAGAAGGGACTGTTGCGTGTGTTGTATCAATTTAGCTTTCAGAATAACAACAACAACAATGCATGTATTATTTTAGTGAGTCCTAGTTTAATAATCAGAACATTAAGCAGGGTAGATGTCACGAGCATTCAGTTTGTATAAGAGATATTAATATATGATCTTCTGATTTATAACCTGGTGGCGGATTGTGAGGAACAGCTAATTCCAATGGTCCATTTTTTTTAAATCAGATCTATTTTTTTTTCTCTCCCCTGTTTTTATGGTTTAAAAAACAGGTAGAAAAAACTTTTGCCTGGAGAATCACATTTTTTTTCACTTGGCTATCAGGGATGTCATAGTAGTAATAATAACAACAATAATAACAGATGCTTCACAATCATAGAGAAATAAAACAAAATAAAATGCAATAAAAGACAACAAATAAAAATAAAAAATAAAACAAAGTTAAAACAGCAACATTGAAAACCTTTGAACTGATATTTTCCATATGTGTGTATGGTACAGGTGGATTTTGTAAAAGCTTTTTTCAATTGAGCAACTGACTCAGCTGCTCTGATATTTCCAATTTGGGGACTTTGTTCTACAGCGTTGTGACGAAAACCATAAAAGCATGATTCCCCTTTGTTTTCAGCCTGGAGCGTGATCAGAGCAGACTACGGAATTTGTCGGGATCTTGGAATTAATCATGTAATCGATTGGTAGCCAGTGCGATTCAGCCAGAACCAGAGGGATGTGTTCCTATAGGTTGAGTGTTTGTGAGAAGTACTAGAATAATAGATTGGTTGGCCTTGTAATGATTTAGCCACGACAATAAAGGCTTTTTAGTATTTCCTTCCTCATTTCTTAATCTTTTATTTTTTGAGTGCCAGGATTGCCTTACCCTTTTGTCCTGTTTTCCAAGAGCACCTGACACAAGTTCAGCCGACATTGTTTATTGTCCAATAGTTACAGATGCTGCAGATTTATTTTTTTCCCGAAACATCTGGTGGACCAAATCAAGCCTGAACGCGGGCCAGCTTTGGCCCATGGGCCTCACTTCAGGCAGCCTGGGGCTATATAATAATGACACCATCCACGTTTAGACTGGTTCTTATAAACTTTGCTTTCACTATGTAATTTGGTCTGCTTTTGTTAGTCCTTGGAAAGGACAGAAGGACACGGTATATAGAAATAACAGGATATTAAAGACAGCTCATCTATCCTAAACACCACCCTGAGAACGTCGGGCACTTAAAGAAAATTCTCCCAAGAGATATCAGAAAAATATACAAATCCAACAACACACTCTAGATTTCCTTGTTATGACCGTAACACATCGGTGGTGCCAGTAGCTATTAAACAGCATGACCTCAAACAGGTCAGTCCTTTATATCCTGGCATTAACAATCTACAGTGTTTATATTATAGAATTATATTATATTATATTATATTATAGGCTGTTAATATCTGATCATAATAGCTGTCAACAACTGGAGGAACCTTGATAGTCCAGTTTCTTCCTTTTGTTATTTTTATTTTTAGGGAATTGAAATGTGTTTCCTTCTCCGCAGCTCTGAAAAAAAGCACATTTTTATTTGTGGGTAATAAAAGCTGATAGTTTATTGTGTTGCACTGTGAGCTGTTCCAGCCTGTTGTATTTTATTTGCTCACAGTAGGCCTATAATGCACTTAATATGATGCCCTTTACTACCTGAGCACCGCATCTTGTGTTTTAATATTTTTAACGTTATTTCCCCACATATTCGTCCATTTCCCGTGTTTCTTTTCCTGCACCCTAACAGTGGTTTTCTCTTGTTCTGTTCCAGTTAAATTGTCGCTGAGTCAGTTTGGGGTCATGACATCATCATCATGAGATGGGAAGGCTGGTGAGAGCTGACCACAGGCAGCAAAACGAAGAGGCGGGTCCTGTGTGTGTCGTCGTTTGCAGCTGCTGGTTCTTGGCAACAAAAAAAAAAATTGTGCTGTGGAGTTGCCTGAGGGAATAATTTGCTCAAATGTTGAAAGGAAGGACAAATTCAAGAGGTTTAAAGAGGCAGTAAGTAAGATTTTTATTGTCGCGTTGCGCAAATGACCATAAAACACCTGCGGGAGGTTGATAGTGCTGTTAATTGTCCAGGTGTTGAGGTTTTTCTGGCTTTCCAAACCGTCTTTCTGGCTTGTGGGCTGTTTTTGACCAAAATCTCCACACCCAGTGAAGTCATGCTGATGCTGTTGAAATCACAGCTGGTGGTGAACAAACATGTTAAAATTACCGACAATCTGGAGTCTTGAGCTTCTTTTAATTTACAGTAACACAACTTTATTTATACATCATGCGGAGCAAGCTGAAAGAAAAACGGCCAGTAGTGCTGCTGCGGTGCTTTCATTTATCCCTGTATACCATAACTATAACTATTAATGTTATTTGTGATTTACAGGCAAACATGTAATAGAAATCTGCTTCCGCCACGTTGTGAAAAAAATCTCCAAATAATGATATAATATGTCAAAGTATCTCAAACTAATGAGTTAGTTTTGCAAAACAGTGAGAAAATAATGGATTAATCTCTGAATAATGAGAAACTTTTAAGTGTTCTATAGCCCTGTATGTTCTTTCCTCGTGTGCCAAAGCAACAGATTATTTTGAGAGTTTCCTGTTTTGCTTCCATGAACATGTAAATAGATTAACATTTATATATTTATTACGTTTTGTGTTGAACTGTTCTTTAATAATATGTTGAGTAATTATCACTAAAGATTTTTATAATATTTGATTACACACACTTAAAGTCGAGTTTCCTCTAAAAGATGTACATCATGTATGTCGATGAGGACAGTTTGAAAGGTGCTAAATAAAGACGAAAATGAATAGAGAATATAGGATTATTGCATCTGCAACACTGTAACTTACAGCATCAGTATTGTTAGCCTTTGTCAAGTTGAATATTTTAAAGTTTATTTGAAGCTCATCTAAATTAATTTAGGAATAACACTTTGCACAAACGATTTGTTCTTCCTCCCTGTGTATTGCTGTTAATAAACCTCACTTGTATCTTCATTACCACTATAATAAAACTTAATTGAATAAAACATTAACTTGGAAGTGAGTTCGGTCCAGCTCGTTTTGGTTTCAAGGTCATGAAGTTCACTCAGCGCATAAATGACTCTAGTAGGAACAAGTGCATAAAAGCACTACTATGTCCATGAGTTTATTAATTAATTATGACATACAGTAGTTTAGGGCTGCTATGATCTATGATTTTTATTTTGGATTAATCTGCCAAATCTATTCTTTATTAAACGTTTCATCAGTTAAATGTTTGTTCTTATATTGAGAAGTTTCCCATCTCAAAGCTCAACATGACGTCATCGGCTGTCTTGAAAAAAACTCAAATAAATTCAGCTTGAATTTACATGAGACAATAAAGCAGCAATTTCGAAAGTTGGAATAGCAAATGACTGAAACTTCTGCCAAAAAGACTCATTAAATCAGCTAAAAATGTTGCAAATTATTTTTCTGTCGCTCAGCTCTTTTCAGCTCAGACATAAGTTGAATTTAAGCCTCCTGGCTTCCTTGGTGCTCTCAAACAAGCAAAGCATATAAGATGTAAACCTGCTTTTACAGCCATCTTATTATTTAAAATATAATGTAAACATCACATGACTGTTTTGTCAGTAAATAAAGCATAAATCAGTATACTGATGTGCGTGTGTGGCAGCAGTTAGTAGTTACAGTTACAAGTTGATGAAAAACTAACAAGTTATTTTAATGTCGGGTTTATTCTCCCGGCACTAGGACTGGACATCAGGATATTGGGGACTACAACATGGCTGCTCCTGTGTTTTGGTAGGTTTCCTCCTCAGAGCTGTAAACTGGGACGATGGAGTGGAGCTATAAAGACCAACTCCAGCTGTGGTGGAAACAGATGATGCACTTTATAAAAACCTAATCTGATTTGTTTTCAAATATTTATGTAAGTCGAGGAAATCTGTATTCTCATAATAAGATATAAAATTTGAAGTGCTTTCAAATATGTCCTCCAACAGCAGAGTTTCAGTACAATAGCCTCGTCGTTAAAAAGCACATAATACACATTTTTATTTGAAGAACCGTGGAGGTTTCGTAGTTGATCAATAAACTGCTGATCATTAAACTTCTGGCTGAGTGTCGCTGCTGAGTCACACTCTGCCAGAAGTGTTTTAAAACTATTAACAGGTCATCATTTATGGGTTGTGCAAGTTTCGTGACCCTCGGGCTGTAAACCCACATTGTTAAATTTCAAATTGTGGTTATCAGTGAGAACATCATTCCTGGAAGATTTACTTTTCCCAAACACATTCGGCCCCTTAGAGGAATGGGGTTTTTTTGTTTGTCCTAGGATGAACTGAATTTTCTGTTTTCAGCCTCAAAGTGACGACCACATCAGAGAGATACAGCTGTTTGTGTAGAAGTCTGAAATTTGTTTATCAATGCTCTGTCTGCACGCACAGCTAATGCCTTCAGCTGAGGGGGAGAACGGGCATGAAATACCACATTTTGTCCTCGGCTGGTCACCGAGAGCATGTCCACACTGATGCACGTTTATAAATAGCTGTTATAATTCTCTCTCTTTTCCCCTCAATCAAAATAAAGCCTCATTTTCAAGCACTGGAAACTAAGCGTGTCCAAAATCCTGACCTATGATCACACATTTTATAGTCGCGTGTTACATATAAGAGACAACACAAGACACACTGAGACTTCAACACAATTTTCAAATGTAATCTGCAGCAATGTGAACGTCGCCTGAGACAGAAAGGAACGCAGTGACATGAGGACATAAAAAACCTGACAGAGAAAAGAAGCAAGTGAAAAAGACAAGGCGTGTCCCCTAGATAACTTATGTATTGTTACGTTTCTTATTTTCGCTTGTTAATTTATGTAGTAAAAATATTACATTAGATAAAATGGTGCCCTCATTGTTGTTAACATCCAGCAGGACTGAGATTATTAATTTCAATCTATGGACACATTTCTCCAATCAGTGATGAAAGACGTACTCTGATCTTTTGCTAAAATACCACTTTGTCGAAATACTCAATTACAAGTAAGTAAGACTCTTTATTTATGTGACATATAGCACAAAGTGCATGATCTGAATGAGGGGGAAGGACCCGAAGGAAACCCTCGCAAGCACGGGGAGACGAGGCAAATTGTCCATTTGTGAGGCAACAGTGATCACCACATTGCCACCATGCACAGTAAAAGTCCCTCATTAAAAATCCCACTCCAGAAGTATCATCAACAAAACATACCTGAAGTTTCAAAAGTTAGTAAAGTCCTTTCTCCAATGACTCACAAAAAATCTCTGGGGCTCAGAAGATGATTCAGAAAAAAACACCATCTGTATGTTTTGTGACAACCCAACAATGTACCTGCACGTGTTCAATCTTTAAAAAAAGCTGGATTTTATAAGCGTATTTTATGATTTTTAATCAGGACAAAGACTCCCACACACTATCCACTTCACTTGCAATTAGGTTTAATGACCAAAACATTTGAGATCACCAGCTGAAGGCCCAAGTATTATCTTTTTCCTGATTTTGTCGGCCTTCGGTCTTCTCCTACACACCTGTCGATCTCAAGGTGTACAAAAGCTGTACTCTTATGATTTTAAATTAAAAATGAAAGTAAGATATTTTCCTCTGAAATGTAGTGGAGTAAAGTAGCATAAAATGTATAATGTATAACCCACGACAAAATCACCAAAAAAAATAAGAATTCAAATTTGTCACAGAATAAACAATCAAGTGAAACACTAAAATATCCCAATATCCCTAACTCATTTTGAGTAGTGTGTATTAGACACCTGAGGGGCTCCGCACAGTTACGACAGAGGTAAGCAGAGCAGGTGAGCGAGGTTTGCGGCCTCTTACTCAGGAGCTTGTTTGTGTTTTTGTTTTATTTTAAGATGTCGTGTTATCGGAAAATCTCACGGCAGCAACCTAAAAAAAAAAAAAAAAAAAAAATGCAGAAAGAAGATGTCAAGTCTGAGAGAAAAAAATTGTGAAGAAAAAAAGTGTGTGTATGTGTGCGTGTGCGTGCGTGAGTGTTTTGAAAGAGAGCGTGTGAACTAGGAAGAGAGGGACAAAGATCGAACAGGAAGGAGCGTGTGTGAAAGAGCTCAGACGGAGTGAGTCAGGGAGGGAGAGAGAGAAAGAGGAGGAGGAGGAGGAGGAGGGGAGGGAGATAAATTTGTCTGCCTATAAAGCTCTGCATGCTTCTCGTTTTGGATGTTGTGCCTGTCGTGTCGTGTTTAGCAGAAGTGAATCTTGATTGTAAGACATGATGCGAATACACCAATAAAACATCTCAAACCCGGGAAGCTGTCTGTCGTCGTTGTTGTTTTCGGTATGTTTGGAGGAGAAACCACAGTTCACCTGAGAATCATTCAAATATATCGCCGTCATCTAGTGAAATATAGCCGTCACGTCAGGACGAGTTGCCTTCTCCTGGCTCCTCTTTTTGTATCTCTCACGGATGAAGGGAAGCTGCTAATTATTTCAAGTCCTGACCACAGGAAGTGACTTTTTGTTTTCAACGACGCTACACACTGATAATGACAGTGGACAGCAAGTGACCAAAACTGTAACTGTAAATATACAAGAATGCAAAGTGAAGCAACACATCACATGTTCAATTCACGCAAAGAATAAATAGTTGTGGATGTACTTACACTTCTAAATGGACTCTTTGACCTTTTAAGTAGAAACTACGGGCACTTTGTTTGCACCACTGCTACTAAAATGGGCAAATGTAATGGAAGTCAAGGTGATGCGAAGATTAACTCTCTTAGCTATAATTTATTATAATGGCCAAATATCTTTAATAAAGAATAAAAGGGGCAAGATGTAGGATTTTTTTGTTGAAAACATTTAAAAATGTTCTGAAGTATCAACAGAATTGCATGGTAGACAGCTAGCCCTGGCCCGTAACAGTTCAAAGTTCATGTGCTGTTGGTATAAACACCAACACTCCCAGTACGGACCGCTAGCTTCACGGCTAACTAAGCTAACTAATCAAAGGGGGCTACAGTTAGCAGGTATTCGAAGGATATGCTGCCCTCTACTTGTTTTGAGCATGAATTTGACAGGTGGCCAATTCCTACGTATTGCACCTTTAAACACTTTTTTTTAGCTGAATCATGAAACATCAAATGTCCACCACTCATTGTCCTTCCATTTTGACTTTTCCAATAAAAGAGGTTCTGTAGCTCAGCAGCAGCTGGGAATCTTGCTCACTGCAGTGATGTGGAAGTGTTATTGAGGATGTGTCACTTCTGACCACACCCAGCAGAGGTGCAAGAGACGTTCAAACAAAGACAACACTGCTTTTCAGCCTTGTTTCAAAGGAACAGTTACACATTGTGATTGAGGGTTAAGTAAGAGGTTTAATATGACAGTAATAATGAAACTACAGCCAGCAGCTGAAAACAGGAGGTCCAAAGGTACCAAAGTCTCTATAAATCATTCTTCTGCTTAGAAATTATGAAAAAAGACGCTATTTATAACGTCACAACTTGCCTGCGAGTCATGACATTTAAAGTCGTATTCAGTATCAAAGTAATCCACTGACAGTTTTCTGCATATCCACGGGTGCACTGATAACAGGACCTTCTTTTACTGGATCTAATCTGCCAAAATGTAAACAATTGCTGGCTTAATATGAGCTCAAGTTGTCACCCACAGATGCCATGACAACAATGTACCTCCTGTTTACATTCCCCAAACCCCTAATTACCGACACTGCAGCACTGGGTGCAGCTGTATTTGGTTTGTCAGACTCTGAAAACCCCTTCTTTTGAAGAAAAAAAAAAAAGCCATCTTAAATGTTTGTTCACGTTCTCATTAACAGGTCTAAGAGTTCCCTACACCTTTTGGGGGTATATATATATATCTTTAAAATAAAAGCTGAAGGTGTTTTTCCTTTTGAAGGCAAGTAACATAAAGTAAAAACTGTTACATAAACCGACCTGTGGGCCCTTGCTGCATGTCATCTCTCCTCTCTCTAGTCCCGCTTCCTGTCAGCTCTCTGAACTGTCAGGTCATAAAGGCCAAAAACGAAAAAACAAAAAAAGCCCTAAGCAAGTGTTTTTTGTGCCTAAACCTAACCAGATGATAATCACAACGTTGTGACAAGAGAGAAATACAAAATTCAACATAAACAGACATGAATTTTAAACATAGAGAAACGTTCAGTTTGAACTTTTCTGTGGTTTTGCAGAAACATACTTCGCCATCATTTATTTTGGCGAATGGGTTGCCTCCAGACTACAGAGCACATCATTCCCAAGGCTATGAAACTCAAATTAACAAATCATCCTTAGCATTCCACCATAAAGGGAGTTTTAATTTTATGACCTGGATTAGTCTGAACCCGACCAGGTGACAGGCAACAAGAATAACTGTGATACCTATACAGAAATAGCCGATCTTCTTGCTGATGGTCTCGTTTGCTTACTTATGCTTTGCTTACTTATGTCATAGAGGCATCAGTGTAAAAAGTAGACGGTTTCATAACCAGCTAAAAGTGCTTACACTATCCTCACTATCTGTTGGTAATTTGTATTTTGGGACAAGGTCCAAGTATTTCAGAACAAGCTTTTTATGACTCACATTGTATAACCTGAAGTTTAAGCCTACAGTACTGCACCCAAACTAGCCTGAGGATATATCACACCATGACTGATTTTATGAGGTGTAGCATGATTAGTTCCAGGGGGGTCAAGGCAGGAGCTTTTTTTTAACCAAAACCTTCAAAATGTCATCAAGTATTAGATCGGTTTATAGATCTCACAGATGGGAGAGTGATGTGGGGGCAATGGTGTGGATGATACTCAGCAAAGACACTCAGACTCACATTGAAAGTTCATATCCTCAAGATTAGGTTAGATAAGGTCATCATTAAACTTAAAACAAACACGAAGGTGGGTGAAAGTAGGCCTGTAGAGGTCAGAGGAAGTGATGACTGATATGTTTTTCTTGAAACGCAGATCTTATTAAAACATCAATTTCAGTTTTGCTATAGTTCTCTCACTCCAAACAGCTAAAAACAAGTGTAAATATGTCACCTTTTGTGCCAAATCCTTCTACCTTTTGTGATTCTGGAAGTACAATGTCATGTCAAAAGAGACAATCGTTTTCTACCAGTAGATTTGAGATATAATCACACCCTCTAAAGCCGTTAAATGAGTCAGCAGTTTGTGCTCCTCGGTGTTGCCGGGTAGACTGGTACAATCTGTCAGTCAATATGTCTGTGGTTTGATCCGGTGACTTAAACAGAGATTAGATGCGAGACAGATGAAGGTAGAAACTAGGAAAGAGGGGGTTGAAATTTGACATTTTGATGAGGTCAGGTGAACACACACACACACACACACACACACACACACACACATACACAAAGACACACACGCACCAAATACTGTGTGAATGTCAGCTATACAGTTTTCAGTGAACAGGTCGAACACACCAGACATCTTGAACAAAGAGGAAACTTCCTGAAGCTGCTGATGAACAGTAAAAAGCATAAAGATTTGTTTTTTAGCCATTCTAGCTGTGTGGGTCCGTGGGTGGTATATTCACAGTCCCCAGAGGATGAATGCTTGCGACTTTGGTGATCCCCTGACTTCTCCTTTCACACCACCACCAGGTTGACATTTGAGGTCTTGTAGCAACTAGGTCAATGTTCAAGTTTGTCCAATACCTTGGTTTATGATTAAATAATGACATGTGAATATTTTCTGTATGTCTTTTATGCTTTTTTATATGCTGCTTATCGACATTCCACCATCTCCACATACACTACTCAAAATTAGTCAGGGATATTGGGATATGGGTGCATACATGCAATAAAAGTCAAGTGCTACATTATTTTTAGGGACCAAAATTGTGACAAAACAAAAAAATACAAATTCAGATATGTCACAGAATAAACAATCAAGTGAGACAATAAAATATCCCTTTTTATAATAACTAATTTTGAGTAGTGTACATGCAGCCACCTCTATGACATCTAACTACAACAAGGACCACACTGGAAATAAGTCCTGTGACTTTCCTTTTTATTGTGCATGTTGGTGTTGTAACTATGTAATTGTACTTCAACAGTGAACTGTCAAATAAATGAACTAAACTAAATCATCAACTTGTAATCCATCTTTAACGCTCCTTTGCAGTTGTTAAAGTGCTAACATGCTAAACTAATATGTAGAACACAGTAAACATTAAACCTGCTGAACATCAATTATATCGCAGTATCCGTCAAAATAATATAAATATTTCGTGCAGCCCTACTAAAAAGTAATTATGTACATACTAATAGCATACTGTATGGTTTTGGCAGTTAGTATACAGAAAAATCAACATACCTCAGCACTTTGTATTTACAGAAAATGACACTATATATCTATAAAGTGCTACTTTTTTGCATCTTTTGCTTACTTATGTTTTTCAAGATCTTTCTGGAGATGATTCACTGTCACCCACCATTTATTTAAATCCTTTTCCAGCTATGAGATGTTTCTCCATTTCCTTTATGCGTTGAATTGTTGTAGAATCAAATTTAGTGTATTTATAATGTGTACCGTCTACTAGAATCAGTACGTAGTACAGATCTGGGACATGACGTTTCTCTTGTTTTCAGCTGATGTAAACTACACCAGTGACTGCTTTAAGGTATTTTATGATATCTAAACATTGTTGCTTTTTTCCAAGTGCAGCCTCCTTTTGTTTGCAGTTCATTCTCAAACCAAGTGAAAGTCATTTTCACTTGTTTTTCACTCGAGTCCAGGTGCAGGACAGGCTGTACATGCAGGCAGGTATATGACCCAGGTGAGGCTACTGTAACATAATGCCCTGATAACGATGAGTCATTGGTGTGTTTTCGCTGCAACTTCAGCCGATAAGACGAACATAAACACGTATTAATCAAGATGAGTGTACTCCGGACTGTTTTTCTTCACTTTGCTGACTCACTCATTTTGTTAACTCCTTTCTGTCTCTCACCTTTTCCGCTGTAGGACATAAATGACTTCATGCTACACCAGTTAGGTGTAACCAAAAAGTTCCAACCAGTAAAGTCATCACAATTCTTGTTATGCCATTTATTGGAGCCATCTTCTTACTGATGCACCTGCATGCAGCACCACTACTGGCTCTTGTCATCTACAGTATGTACTGCGTGGTATTTAGTTGTTGATCAGTGCTTTATTATTCTACAAGTTCCAGTATATTAGTGCTGCGCTCTTTTACTCTCTGCTGCTGTTGTGTGCGTGCCCTCAGTCGGTGCGTTTCAATCCCCTGGTTTGTATGCACATTTTGAGTTCAAAATGAGGAAATCAGCAACAATCTTGATATTGGCTGAGAGAGCAAAATGTGACAAAGTGCAGTGTCATCAGACACAGAAGGGAATGAAGCCTCCGCTGAAGAGAAAGATAAGGACAACATGTTCATGTACGTATGATGGTTGCCTCACGTATCCACTGCTGTTTGTAGCGTCAGTCCTCATGTCCTCAGAAAATTAACACTAAGCATCCGCAAAATGCAATGCACACATGAACAGTAGGGGCAGTGTAGAGCCAGTATGGGGATGTAACAGGGTCAGCGGTCAGTAACAAGTCCCCAGGAAGAGCACCAGGCTTTGAAGCCAACTTTTGTAGTGGCCAAACCACAAGCACGGCAGCCCCAAAAGCTTACATTGTGAAAGAAGCGGCGGTAAAATGGTGGATAACTATTTTTGAGCATCACAACCCCTGCAAAATGACTTGTTTGACTATCATTATTTGAGACATTAGGTTTGATGACATTTGGAAACTCTAGAAGAGCCACACGTTCTATGGGCAACACAGAAAATCAGCTGGGAAGTCAAGCCATTTTCACTTCAAACCGCCAATGGGCAGCTTTCATTGGAATGAATCGGACTCCGTCTCCAACACTGTGTCCAGATTTTAATGTAACGTCCTTTGTCAGTTAGCACATCACCAGCCGAAAATACAACGATGGGACAACAAGTTAACGTGTGCAAACCAGTGTTTACTCTCCAGTAACAGGGGTAGCATATAGGCAAGTGTGAAAAGCCACGTTCACAACGTGGTTGTCTACGTGAATGTGTGGTTAAAAAGCAAATGTATCTCAGGCCTAATGGGGAATTTGAAGCTGATATGAAACTGTGAGCTTCTTCACGTCCTAAATGCCACATTTTTATGACGTTTTCTGCATCGTTTTTCCCCATTTGACCGGTTATCTTTTAGTAACCTTATCTTATCTTTTTTTTTTTAATCTTATTTAGTTTTAGTAATCTTTTCGTTGCACTTTCTCATTCTGCAATGGCTTAGTGGCAGCTGACTGGAAAATTAGCGCCATCAGCTGTATATCTCTATGAACCAACTCCTTATAATCACATTCAGACAGTAGATGGAAAATGTGCATTAATCTGAATTTTCTTGACATTTGGTTAAAATTTGTGATACGTTTGGCTTTTAATCACTTGTTTAGTTCGGAGAATTCACCTAATAAAAAAATCAACATGCATGTGTAAATGTAATTAAGTACTAAACAGAGAACAGTGAGAGTGCAACCACTCATTGGTAATGAAATGTACTCATGAAACATTATAGCACTTTTAGTGATTAAAAGGTAACTTTATCAGTGATTCTGGCCCTGATAGGTATCAGATTGGCGCCAAATTCTGTGGTGTTGCCCAGACGTGCCCGGAGTGTGGAGGAGCACATCATGCAGGTCACCGTCAATCTTCAACTTTGGCTGAGACAGAACACATGGACTTGGATTTGCTTCCAGAAATTCAGATTAAGCTGTTGAAGATGTTCAGTAGTGGCGGTGCCCTTCTCCAAAAATCGAAGACAACGCTTCAAAGCATTAATACCTTCAGGGATTATGAGGAAGATTTTAGACAAAACACTTTATTTTTTATTGTACTTCTGAACATTACGCACTGCAGCAAACACTTATTCAAAGCCTTCTCAACACTTTCAGCAATACCATTCTGCGTCCTTTGTCAGATTTCATACTTGAACGTCATCATCGTTGACTAAAATCTAAGATCAGTTTTGTTTTCATCTGCAGGCAGGCTGACTAATTGTTAAGTAACTGAGCCAAGCTGCAGTGCAAGTCTTGCTTGTTAGAATATAATTACTTAACCAGACTGGAGTGTTCATCATGAAGACGTTGTTACACAGAAAACAAATAGCCTGTCAGAGGATTTTTAATGCTGTGGTGATGGCCAACTGGAGAGTAAACAAGAACACAGGATCACAAAAGAAACCAAATTATTACTCATGATGCAATTTTATTTCTTTTAATTTAAAAATAAATTTGTTGGCTTAGAGACTTCTTTTATGGCATTGTTTGTCTTCATTAGGATTATTTTGCAATGGCACTACACATGACAATACCAACTACATGGAAGTGTGTGTGTGTGTGTGTGTGGCTCAGTTACTGCAGTGCCTCGGGCCTCTGTGCAGCACTGACTGAGAATACGCCCGGACATGTCTAAGAGCAACCTTGCCACACACACGTACACACATGCACAATCGCACTTGAATCTACACGCTGCTCAGACACACACACTTACACATAGGAGCATGCTGTGGTTACAGCCAGCTGCTCAGCTGGTTTACAGCCCAGATAAGACGGTCCTGGGTTCAGCCTCACTCTGACACCGTGGACTTAAGTAGAATTAACAACAACCTTTGACATCAATGACACCTTGCAAGGAAGAATTCCGTGACATCGCACCACTGATACATCCACATTTGTACATACCATATTAACATTTCTCATATATCTCAACATGCAACTCGCATTCACATTGCATGTTTATGACCTGACTTTCATATCAGGAGGTGAAGTTCCACGTAACCACAGTTAAAACTTTTGCACACATGTGGATCAACTTTCATATCAGGAGGTGAAGTTCCACGTAACCACAGTTAAAACCAAGTTTAAAACCAAGTTTTAAAACCAAGTTTTAACTGTGGTTACGTGGTACACATGTGGATCAACAGGTGCGTAGGAGACAAACAAGGGCCGACAGAGTCAGGACAAAAACTCCTGCACACTGTTCAACTCGCTTGCAAACCAGAATGAACTGATGATGCTTTTGTTTCTGAACTCAGTCTGAATTTCTGGATGTACGCTGTTGGTTTCCATCTACCAGAATGAGAATTGGTGCAGCCACACCTTTCTTCAGCACTAACACGGTACCGTGGAGACCCTAACCACATCCTATCTAACCTATCTGAAAATACAGCATGTCACAAGTTTCAACATATCCGGATGAAACCAGCATCGCCAACATCTATTTTGGTGATTGTGTTGACCGAAAAAATGCTGGTGAACTTCTTAATGCCTCATTTCGAGATACATATACGTACGCAGGCGATGTAACCAGAAGTCCATTAACTCCTGCGGGAGTCTCCATGATGTGCCTGGAAATATCACGATACCTGGACAAATAAAACCTTCATCTACATTTCTAAAAAAGCCATAACGGTCTGTATCGGTGTGGCTGCAGTTCATAGCTCATCAGCGTTACAGACGGCATGTGTGGTCAAAGATCAGAGCTGCCAACAACGCATGTAACCGGAGTGTGATCATGTAAAGGGGAAGTACCAGGAAAAGAAAAAGAGAAATAAGGTAAAAGTGGAACATGTTTGCATTTCCATTTACTTTCATATAGTCGCTAATGCTCTTATCTAGACTAAGCAGAAGAAAGCAGGAAGCCGATCAGCACCATACTCAAAGACACTTCAACAAAATGGACTCAGTGTTGATATAGAAAAATAACCCAATTTTTTTTTTTTTGTCGTCAAATGCGTCAGTTTTCCTGTTAAGTGTAAATAATGACTGGCAGAAATGGTGTGATGTGACAAATCCCCATGAGGAGGGGGCAGAGGTGGATGTTTTGGCTTAATAGGAGCTTAATTTTGATACTGGAGAAGTTTACATCTCATCTCATACAGAATGTCAACAGAGCATGAATGGGACAGAACTCCTAACCATAAAAAAATGCTACAAAGCTGTAGAGAGAGCTGATTTTGCTGTGCTGTCATCGTCAGAAACCAACGTCACTTATAGGATGACATGTCAGAGGACAGAAAGTCTTATTTCTCTAAAAATGTGTTTCCTCGATTCGTTTCTCATCACGTTTTCAAAGGCACCACCTTGTGAGACGTAAGCGAAGGAAAGGTGGGTTCAGTTAAGGGAAGAGTGATGTTCCCATGGTTGCTCAATGCTGTTCCAATTCTTTGAAACCTTTTGCCAAATCTAACTGTGTAAACGTTTGCTTTAAACGCTCAGTTGCTTGACACAGACATCTCTGAACTACTCCAAACTGTGTCAAACCACATAAACGTATCAGTCACAGTTGCATATGATTGTGTTCTGAGACACTGTGACACCAAAAGTGGTGATTCACACTAGTTTCATCCACTCAGACAATCACAATGCTGATGAGTTTGTGGTTGTGTTTCATAAGTCTGGGCATATTTGCAGGGATGATGGAGATTCCCCTACCTTATTTTCACAGCAGCCCTCGAGTAACGATACTGAGAAAATTGTCAAATCTGACATGAAAACTGAAAGAAAGGTTGAGAGGGGCCTGGGTTCCAATCCTGCTCGAGCAGGAGTTTGCATTTTCTCCTCTTGCCAACATGGGTTTCCTCCGGGTACTCCGGTTTCCCCCACCATGAAACATGCAGACGAGAGTCTCCAGTCAGTGCCCTTGACCAAGGCATTGGCTATGATCTAGACTAGAGTATGTCCCAGGGCTGCCCACCGCTCCCTCGGGATGGCTTAAATGCAGAGTACCAGTTTCACATTGCATGATATGTGGCTATTTCTTCTTTTTCTTCTCCTCCTCTGTCGTCGCTTTCGTTGTCCTCCCTTCTCTTCTCCTCTTCCTCCCCCTTCTTCTCCTCTTCTTCTCCTCTTCCATCTGCTCATGGCAATAGCCTCGTCAGCTTTTTCTTACCAGGGCCATCGGCACCTGAGTCCTGGTCTACTTGGGCTGCGAGGCCCGGCAGCCTCTGTCTTATCAGGGCCATCAGACCACAGCCGTGGCCTAGTTGGGGCGGACGAGGGAAGACCGGGCAAAGGGGCCCAATGGAGAGAAGGAATGGAAACCAAATACATTATAAGACAGAAGATATATGGTAGTAGAACACTATAGGACATACGGTCAGCACTTCCTCTCCCTTCTCACCGAGATATAACGATTTATGATTTTCTTCACACGATTTTAGAATAGTGAGGTGCTCGTTGTTGAGACTGTGATGGCTTCTTGTTGCTACCTGTGCTGTGGATGATTCTGTAAAACTCGGGATAATGTTTGGCGATGGTTTTGTGACAATATATACAACAATTAATCAAATAAATTGTTAAATTTTTTTGCAAAAGCGATTATAGTATGGTTGAGTTGAGGGAATAACTGTGGTTTGGTTAGACTACTAAAACACTTGATTAAAGCAGGGGAGATTGTAATCTCAGTTAAATATTGAGAAAGTCAACAGTGACACAGAGCATGATGTGTTTCTTTATTAACATTTAACTGTTTTAAACTGTCAAACATTAACTTACCGCGGTCCCAAAAATCCCAGAACATACAAGATTAACAATACAAACCCCGGCCTCCAGCATTGGAAGTCCCGTGCTTTGGACGTCCACCAGCCACCTTCCTTTGACTGCAGTGTGATATACAAGATAACACTTCAGTACAAGGAAGAAATGCAGGCAAAAGATATGAGTAATATATAAACGTCATGTCTAGTAGACTAGGGTGGGATGCCATTGGCAGGCATGAATTTTGTACAGTAGACTAGAAGAGGATATTGCGAGAAAATACATTATAAGGAAAATAAAATAGGTTGTCACAGCATTTTTAAGATTGAATATATCTTAAAAATGCCCAGTGACAACCTATTTCATTGGATTGACATTTCCACAACACCTGTCACATCATGTTCACATTACATGGATACGACCTGACTTTCAAATCGAGAGACTGTGATTCAACATATCAGTGTGACACCAGTAAATATTGATAAGGAACCCCGGAGCTGTGTTTGAGGCGACAACAAACTGGTACTTCTGACGAGAAGTCTGGACATCTACGGCCGTGTTTGTTCTGACCAAAGCAAGTATTTTAAGCAAACACCTGATCTTCTAACCTGAAGCAGTGTTTTTTGTGCCTGAACCTAAACATATCATGAGTACAACGCTATCACAACAGCAAATTGAAACTTAAACTTGCGACATGAAGAAATGCAAAGTTTAAACATATCTGTAGTTTGCAGAATCTTACATTTCCAGACAATTAATCGATCGGGCTGCAAGGGGTCACATTACATTGTCCAGTATGAATATCGTTCATGGGTTCTGGGCTATTAAAATCTGTCTGATTGCTCCTGTTTATGCCCTCACTGGACTTCTTTTTAGAGATGTTGCCGCATTCATAGAGCTTAGCTATTAACATGTTGAGCAAAATGTTATTACCAACAGGCACGATGGCTTAAACTACTTCTACAACTTGAATTATCCTTTAAAAGTCAGTTACTGTATAATCCATAGGTCCTTTCAGGCTCTCTGGCGTGTTGTGAAAGTCCTTAGTTGAGTAGATTCCCTTTCTTTTTAAATGTTGACACTAGTGGTTAAGTGAAACATGATGTGCCGGACACAAAGAGGAAGAGTCGAGGCGTAGGAGTGAGGCTGGCACTGCACATGGCCACTTTGCATGAAAGGAAAACAGTTTTTTAACCACAGGGGTTTGTAATTCCACAACTGAATTTTTAATGTTTCCATTTCTCTCTTGAACGTTGCTGCCTCCTTCACACGATGGCTGGTCACCTGCCAGTGAGGCTGTTAGAGTCGACTGATACACCGAGCACGCGATTTCAGAGTGAGGTGAGGTTTATTCAGCATGTAAGAAATTGTGGTGCATTTACAACTTCTGGAGAATTCATTATTCTGGTCGTGACCACTGGTCGTGTTTGGCTCAACTGTTTTACTGATTCAATGGAAAGTGAGTCGAATCTGCCATGACATGTGTGAAACCACGTGCACACACACACACGCACACAAATGTGACACAATGTGCTATTTTGAAGGTAGTCGAGTTGATAAGATATGCATCTATGGTGTGGGACATACAGTGTGGCAACTGCAAATGTCAAATCTATTTTTGTTCCTTCTCGTTGTTTAACATTAAGTTATGGTTACAGAGGCATATTTTCTTGTAATAAAATGACAACTATACACGTCCTATTGAAATCTGAATACAAATAATGGCGCTTAACATTTACAACATTAAAATCAAATTCAATTTAAATTCCTTACAATTTCCTTACATAATGTTCAGCTTACTGTAAGGTAGCCGACCAATTAGCCTCAAAGCTCATCTGCCAACACTAAGTACAAATTAGCGCAGTGCTGATGTTACAAATAAATGGTTTTATCCTTTAAAAAGGTACGAAAAGGAAGTGTTTTTATTAACATTATCAATTATCAAAGTAAAATTAAATAGCTTGATGTTGAAACAACAAAATAAAGTAATTGACTCATGTTGAAAGGCTTTCACAAGTCATGTATAGCTACACGTGAAGAGTTAAAAGAGCTATGGTTAAAATGGAGAAGCTTGTTGTTGAAGAGAAGGGGAGGCGTACACACACGCACGCACTCACACACAGAGTTGTGAGGCTGCTGTTGAGTCTGGGAACAAGCTGTGTTCTTGTTCAGACACACCGGACATCAGGCGGACATGTTGAAATGTGAAACTGCACAGTCATACTCACACTGACGTACTCGTGCATGATATCATCGGGAAGTGTTGCAATTCTTGTATCCTTCAATATGTGATACTGCTCGCTGTGCATTTATTTGTTTACTCAGTGGTTACTTTTCAAAATAAAAAAGATCCAAAGCACGCCCCGATGTGAGAAACTTTTGTGAATTCAACATCACACACTTGCACAAGCACAACATTTGTGTGCTGGAGGGTTACGGGAAAATGTATTTGGTCTGTGTTCATGAAAGAGCCACTTACAGCCATATTTCTTACTTTACAGCCATGTTTAAAAGCCAAAGAATGTAACTTCCTTGACAATCATAGTTGGTTGTTGAGTCCCTTTCCCAGATCATCAAATCAAATACACCAAGCCAAAGCGGCCTGTGAATGAGACTCAACGATCAAGGCATTTCTCCATGAAGTTGCAGTTTGTTGTTTTAAGTGATTATTTATGTGGCACAATAAGATGAGCTGGGGAAATGTGATGTTTTGAAATGAGAACAAGATAATTCAGTCTCAGTTTCACCCTCAAAGGATGACCACTGACACTGTGTACTTTCAGTTTCACAGTCAGTTTTAGTCTGGATTTGGAGAATCTATTGACGTCAAGTCTGACCTTTCATTCTGTTCATGTATATGCACACAAGAGGAAAGAATTTAGGATCCCGTGGGGAAGTTAAACTGGAAGTATGGGCAGACAACTACAGAACAATACAAGAATGAGCTGTAAAATAGGAGACCATTAAAGCAATGAAAGCAGTAAACAAGGGACAGAAGACGACATTTCAAGTTGATCTTCAGTTAGAATAGGAATTACTAGCTATAAAAGCACATAGAAGGTAATATTTGCTATGGAGTAGTATAACTGTATACTTCAACGATATAATGATCTCTAACACAATATCTTGTAAACAAAAAGACTGCCAGGGAAGTTTTTATTCTTGTTGCAACAGTAATTTGTGGTGTTGAACTGGATGGTATCTTCAAGTTCTTCAGATACAGATACAGATACAGATATAAATGTCAGGCCAACTGGTGCCTGTCATAGAGAAAGTAACAAAAAGAGAAAGTGTTTTCCAGTAACTTTACATCAGGAGAAGCCAACACGGTGCCCACGGGCACGTGGTAGCCCACAGTGAGCCTATGAGTCACCAATAGGGCAACTTAAACCTAGACTGTCTCCTTTTAAATAATAACATTAACACTTTTGAATCGGAAAGCCCGAAATGTCAGAGACAGAGGCTGTATGACAAGTGCTCTTTTGGCTGCACCACTGTTTGTTGAGCTGTAAAAGAAGTCGGTGCCAAGGAACCACGCACTTGCTCAGTAGAAGTTTAGCATGTGGATTTTTTTTATATTATATATATATATATATATATATATATATATATATATATATATATATATATATATATATATATATATATATATACACACACACATACACACGTTTTAAACCTTATTTTGGGCCTAAACCACCAAACTTTGGTTTGAGCAAACAAGTAGCCCTCCCCATGACTCTCTCTCCTTGACAAAGCTCTCAGTCTCAAAAAGGTTGATGACCCCCACTATCCAAAATCCTATTCCAAAGAATGTTCTCATGTTTTGCATTTGTGCAGATTGTCAGTATTGCTCTCTCACTCTTTGATTTAGCAGCAATTAGCTAGCTTGCTAATTATTCATGTAAAACACACAGCTGTTGAAAGGTATAATTGTCTTGTTTTTTATAATTACCTGTGTAATGTTGTATATATCAAAGAAGGGACAGACAGACCCGATCCAAAAATGTGGTCAATAGAACCAATCACTATGTTTGATCACTTCCGTGCATAAAACTCCTGCATCGTGTCTTAGAAAGCAGAAATGTCAGATAGTTTAAACTTATACAGTATCTTTAAACGTTACAGTTACAGCTGAAAATACATGCAAAAATCGATGAGTTTGCAGATGTGGGTTTAAAAAGGTTAAAAAGTCTGGAATTGGAAAGTTTCAGATTATAACTCTAGTTCAACTGCATTTTGATGTCAATCTTAAGGTTACAATTCTTGGCAAAAGATGTGAAACAGCCATTAAATTAAAAGTCTTTACAACAGTGTTATTGCACTAATTTCTAAACGAGATGCCACTGCAGTATGGTGGCTTGTTTACTTTCATCCAAAATGTCAATTATTTAAAAACTTTATTCATACAGCACCTTTAAAACAATTAATAATTAAATTCATAGTGCTTTACAAGTGACCGAGCGAGTGAGTGAGACAAAGAAGACATTGTAAGGAAACGAAAACGGATTTAAAGCGAATGTAGATCAATTTATAGATCGAATGTGTGAACATGAGTGTTGGAGGCATTTCTAATTAAAAAAATACTTAAAAGATTCACACTAAAAAAAACATATAAACTGACCTTTGACATGACATGACATGACACTGCATGCCAAAGAATATCTACAAAATGAGTTTACAATCTCTTCACCATCACCAGCTTGTGCATACAATCAACCTATGTAGCCTCTCCCTCCCTCTAGGCAGAGAGCTCAGCAGAGATTTGTGCTCTGTACTTTGCTTATATATCTGAACAAGAATAGCCCAGCCTATCACATGAGCCTGCAGTGACAGGTACACTGACTCATCAGCCAATCAGCTGTCGAATTAATGTTAGAGGGATGAGTCACAGTGGCTAAATAGAGGCAGGAATCTGACTGGTGGGAAGAGTACTGAGTCAGCAGGCAACAGTTCCTCATTGGTGGAAAGGCTGACCAATGAAAAGTGAGACTCTGTCAGGCTCACAGTGAGAACCAGTTTAGGAGGGAAAAAATGAATGAGAGGGTTCAACATCTGTGACTTTAGCTGATATTAGCTGATGTCGTCAGTGGATTGATAGTTTATAAAGCATGAAAAAAAGAGTAAAAAAAATATCCCAAACAATATGATTTTGCCTCTTTTAAAAGATGTTTATAATAAACTCTATGCACAGTCCTGTAGTTTGGTGTAGTTTGTGGTCCTAAGACCAGGAAATCCATATTTACACATCCGGTTCCCTCGTCTCAAAGTCTATGAGGTTCTTGAATTGATGTTCGGCTGTATGCCTGAAATAAGGTCTGTGGTTACCACAGGTTTGAGATAGTTACACGTTTTGCTCTAAGACATAAAATACATCAATAAATGTCCCACAATTTAATTATGAAGCACTTATGTGTCTTAAAAATGGTTGCTAACAAGTGGCTAAATGAGACTACAGAAGTTGTCAGGGACATTAAACGTCATCACACCAAACACAGAGACTCATCTACTCACTGGTCCAACTTTAGAGGCCGACTTCAGTTACAAATGCAACCCCTTTTTCCCTTAGTGTTGATAATCTACACTGAGGTCACACCCAATAAGAATAAAACAGGTCCTAGGCTAAAGATGGTGAATTCGCTGTGGTTCTTCTCTACCGAATTAAGCAAGGGACTTTATCATTCGAGTGAGAGAAAAAAAAAGAAAATAACTAGCGCGGTGCCACCACTGAAAACTTACTGTGCTATGTTTTAGCAAAAATTATGTAAGCCCTCAGAACTAAAGTAAATGCAGTTTACTCTAAAAGAATATTAAACAACAGTATGTTAAGGTAAGACACAAACATTTATTTTGCTTCAACCTTTTAGATCTTTGGAATAATACCTTTAAAAGGAGAAATGCTTCAGAAATAGATAAGTAAATAGAAAACAAAACACTTCCTGTATGATTTAAATCAAGACAGTAATACTTGAAGCATCAAAATGTTTTTTTCTTTTACCTTTTTAAATCAATAGAGCAGTTAAAGTTTCCTTCAACCAACCAATAATGAAATGTGTATGTATGTGTATAGTGTAATTTTTGATCAAAAGATGTATGTCTAATTTTCAATCAAAAGAGTACACTTTTAACCCTTTCTGTTACCTCACATCAGTGAAATGAATTTGCTTTAATTTGAGCTCAAACTCAACGTTTTTAATGAAAATAAAAAAACTGTATTCACACCTATTGGCTGTTCAACATATGATATCCATAACACGCATGAATAGAAATATCAAACCAGTGTGCTTTTGTGTACTCAAAACACAGTAATAGTACCCACACCTGTACCAATATATTTTCATAGTTCACATAAAAATAAAGAGAAATGATAATGGTAAAATTAAAAGTCTAACCCAAGCGCTTGTATAATTTCCCTAACCGTTGGGGCCCATTCATAGCGTTGGTGCACATTAAGTATTATCCAGTTAGAAGAAGTTAAACTTTGAAACCGGGACAGTTCACACAGTCTGCTTTAACACAGTCCCGTGCCTCTATCTGCACTCGTTCTGTTCCAATGTCAAGTACTCACGCAACCTCTTGTCGTAGATGCAATATGGCGGTGTGGCCAGCCAGGCCGTAGAGCGATGTCCAGACAGCCCCGCGACGACTCCCGTAGCACCGGCTACCTGCGACACGTCCTCGTTCTCTGCCGTCACCTCGTCCTCGTCCGCTCCGTCCTCACGACCCGCACGAATGTCGCGTGGAGACTTCCTCGTGTCTGTGCGGTGAAACAGTCTGGTTCTCTGCCACCGAGCTAACTCACAACACGGCTAATGTCGGAGCTAGTGACGGGGACCACGCTGTGGCGGCTCGGAAAACAAACTTCACCGTCGTGTAAACTGCACACAGTCGGCTGAGATACGTGAAAAGAGTCCTCTGACCGATTAAGTCTCTCTGGGCAGTGCAATATCTGGGCCAACATTAAGTCCGAGTCTCCAAACATTTACTTCTTTCTCTCTGCAGGAAAACACAGCCAGCTCTCCGCTGTCCCGGGGAACTCTGGGATACTTCTTCCCGCGGATATAAACAATAGTTTTTATTAAACAGGAAAAACTTAACCTTTATCATTTCTAAAGACCATAGAATATTTTTTAAACAGTATAATACACGAATTACAGAGTTAATATATGAACAGTATTAATTTAAACATGACTATCGCAAAAACAGGAAAAACAGAGGATTCTAGGAAATGAAGTCCTACTCTACTCCGTCTTCAATATAAAGGGAGAGACTGCATATTTTTACCATCCCGATGATTACTAGCCTATAGAAACATAACAAATTAATGTTTTTACACATTTTTAGAGAACCCTACACAAACTATTCTAATTCTAACTTTAAACTGTAGATTTTATCAATTTATAGACAATATGTAGGCTATAGTAATTGTGCAGTAAGACGCTTAGTGGTGGTGATGTTTATCATGCGACCGCAGTGTAGTCCGTTTATAACCAAACATTAGTTTTATACTTCTAGGGATTTAATTTACATGTGGTGAAGTGCTGTTCATCTGTGAAGATGATCTTGCTGAAAGTAAAGCAAAGTATCATAAGCTTGTGTTTTTCCACAGAGCTTATTTTCGTGACATTCCAAAATCCAAATTTAAAAAATCCCCTAAACTTTTTGACAAGGGAATCATCTCGGTGATGCTAACTTCCAGGTTAGCCTACAAAAATGTGCTTTTACGTGCAGGAGACCAGAGAGAAAGACGTGTATCTTTAGTGTCTTAAGCTCCTGGTACTTTGGTAGTTACTAATTGAATCTGTGTTATTTGAAGTTTAGTTTCTCTCCTGCAGGTTGTACTTTCAGATACCTGCTTACTTTACTGTTCCATTGTGTTCGCTTCGGCTGTTTCAGGCGGTCGTCTTAAAGGTCACTTTAAAAAAACGATGTAAGAAAGTTGATTTTTGAGTCTCATTCAACTCATCAGTATTTGAGTCTCATTCAACTTGTCAAATACTGATGCTTTTGTCGCCATTGGGTCTCAACAAGAATCATAAATCAACTTTCTTACAAAGCGGACCTTAAGTTAGCAGACTTTTATTGTGAAAAATGTTTAGCAAACTAAATGCATCTATTACAGAATTAGCAGAGTGGCTGTTCTTCTATACCGCAGGGTAATAAGAGTAGTAGAGTAGACTGTGCACATCAACGTAAGACACATTTGCAACTCATAAAAGCCACACCCAACCTCATCCTTCAACGTCTCCTCTCCTAAACTTCACCTCATTACACCAGGATTTACAGTTAGCCCACAACCTGCTAATCACAACCACGTATACCTCCAGGCTCCTCCACTGTCCCAGAAACACACATTTCTGCCGGAGATCTTGAGTGGCGACTCGAGGTCCAGAGTGGTGACTCTCAACACTGTCAGCACCTGGTGAACAATAGCTTGCGCTTTCTTTATGCCGCCCACTTTCCCCTGCACCAGATGGGATTATTTTTGTTTCAGCAGAGCTTTTCAGTTTTATGCCGAAGTTTCCATTGAACAATTTGTGGTTTTGAATAAACACTAAGCTCTCGTCCAAAGAGGCAGCTAATGAGAGCCATATTCAGGCTTTCTCCCTCTGGTTTGGGTTCTGGTGATAATCATGAAAGTACTGTATGGAGGGGATCTCAATATAATTGGAATAAAAGGAAGAATATTATGTTTTGGTGTATACTGCAAATTTGACTTTTGTTAGCCCTCCAAAGTAGTCATTGTACTTAATTCAAAGCTGCAGCATAACAAATGAACATATCTGTACTTTACTTGACCAAGTTACACAATGTAAAGTCTACTACAACAACTTTACAATCTATACAAAATAAAAAAATGTGCGTCCTGCTCATAATGCCATTTTGTAACCACAAGAGGCAATGGTGTAATAGGCGTAGGTTCATTTGGGAGATTTAAAAGCATCAAGTTCGCCACAGTAAACTCACAAAATGTCAAGAAAGTTAATATTCTTATATCTTTTTTCTTTATAAAACAGAAAAAAAGAGCATGCTGCTGATGTTAATGTAGTTTAAATGGGCAGGAGAATCCATCTGTGGAAGCACAAGAAAACTGCTGTAGTTAATTCAGTGCTTATGTTCTCCCCATACAACAAGGAAGCGATAACATCAGCGTGTTCGCTCCAGTTTCAGTGGAAAATCCCACAGTTACTGGCAGTACTTAAATTGAACAGGTTTCATACAAATAGATGAAACCTGATAGACTTCACAGACTAACAATATTCAAAACAAAGTGCAGGCATATGTTTAATAGTGTGCTCAGCTCAGTAAGACATGAAATAGTGGTTTACTGTGCTGTGTTCATTCATGCATTTGTGGCTATAAAATGTTCATAAAAATGTCAAATTTCTTTTCTTCCAGAAGTTGGAGAAAAGGTATAATTTTGTTAGAAATGGACAGAATTTAAATGTAGCTCCATTATTATAGGGGATAGCATAGCCTCTATCTGCTGCTCGCTATACTGGACTTACTAGTTTTCAGCTGTAGCGACTAGCTGCCGTTAGCAAGTAGCTTGGTTAATTGTGGAGTCAAGTGCCCGATTAGCTAACGGAAGTCTTGGCAGCTTTAGCTTATGGGGGGAGTGTCCGTGGTCAACGGCAGGACTGGGACTGAACACAGACTCCAAGACTGGTGGATATCAGTTTGAAGACAGTGGATAAAGTATGGAGGTGATTTACAGCTGCTCTGACCGGGACTATTTTCTTTTTAGTAAGTGTAAAAATATTTCCTTTCTTGATGTTTTGTGAGTTTATTTGTTTACTTATTAGACTAAGTAGTGAACTTGATGCTTTTACATCTCCCAGCTGAAACTACAGGGGCCTTTAGATTATCGGCTCTTGCGGTACAATGCGGTATTACAACAGGATGAGCTAGGGCTAGCTGGTTAGCATGCTCACTTAAGTACACAGTGCCGACACAACACCAACACATTGTTTCTTCACACAGTGCAGATTAGGGTGATAATGACTGGACATATCTTACAAATTGCTTAAAATCTTTGTTCAGATTCCAAGATTGACCCTGCAAAGTGTTCCAAAGCAGGAGACTTATAGACATTCAGTATCTTAAGGGAATAGTTCAACATTTTGGGGATTACACTTTTCCTTTCTTTTTTCACCCAGATGGATATTTCCTGGATTGTTTCTTGGTCATGACTAGTGGTAGGTGGACTTTGCTTAAATAGGCAGAGCCAGGCTTGTCTTACCCTCCCCCCGTTTCCATGTTGTCTTTAGGCTAAGCTAAGCTAAGAGGCGGCTCACTGTAAGCACATGGACATGTTAGTGCTAGCTTATCAGTCTTCTCATCTAACTCTCCCACCAGAAAGTAAGAGTAATTCCCAAAATGTCACACTTATGCTTATTAAGAGTTAAAGTTTTTCCCTTTTTCGCAGAGGAAATTGGTAATTGCAGTCACATTAGCAGCATTAGCACCATCCACCGTGTCTGAGCAAGCAAAGGGAAGAACAGGGCTTACAGATAATCAAACTTCACTGGGAAAAATTTCCAAGAAAAGTTACAGGCACACTCACACACGCACACGCTGCACATGATTATGAGTGTGAGAAGGGATTCCTGGGAAGTGCAGTGCAGATAGAGTCAGGAGGTAAAGATGCATGTTTATGCAGGTTATAGAGCAGGCGGTTTATCCCTGATATTTGAAAGAGAAGGACGCTGCCAGGTACTTTCAGGTGGAGAAGGTATTTACCTTGTTGCACAAAACGTGAAACACAATGAATTTATTTTGACCGACTCAAATGACGTACATAGAGGTCTTATCGGCAAACATGTGGCTCACCCCTGCTGAGTGAGATGTTTATATCCATCATGTTTGCCAAATTCTGCTGTATTCTCCACCCTGTGGACGTAATAAACTGACAGTGATGAATCAGAAACACACGTGCTACATTCAGGGGAAAATAGACATCACCTTTATGTCAAATTTTTGACTCAGAATCAGAAGGATCAGTCTGGTAATTAACGTCAGATTGTGAGCAACTGACATGCAGAGTTTCCTGCTGCTTTGATTCCTCAGTCTGGCATTTGTTCCTTCTGACTCAGAAATGACACACACCGGTATCAGTTCAAAGATGTTTGAGTCTGAATAATCGAAGGCTATCATTTTTATTTTATAGGCTTTTTTTTATTTTTTTTTGGCTATTCTTTGAAGACGCAGCATAGAGCATGTGCATTTACGAGTGCTATAGCTGTTCTAATGTCCTCTGCTTCACAGAAAGGGGTCGAAACCTACTGAAAGTGAAACTAACATTCCTGTAAAAGCCATAGTCGTAGGAAAAATGTGTCACAGTACCACATACTGTGAGTATGAGGCATCATGGAAACTACATCACAGATAGGAAGGAACTGAGCCAGCAAGAGTCCCACTGATAACTACTTCAAAATTGTGGTGAGAATCCACATCTTCAACCAATCATAAAGTGTCTTTCATGTGGGATAAAAGGAAGATAATTCAGGCTAACTGCACGTTTTAGAGCAGGTAGTTCCTGTTGGTCGAATGGGAATCAGATCTGCCAGGTACTTTCAGTGTCTGGATGGGAGAGGAAAATACCTTGGTGCACAAAGCGTGAAATAGCAAAGTTGGCAATGATCAGACTCAAAAGAAAGTGGCAAGAGAGATGCCACACAGTGTGCAAAATTCAAAACAGGCTCGTTACTTTAGTTTTAACAACTTTTGAGGGGAATTATCAATTACTTTTATTTTGACACGCAGCCTTCCCAACATCACCCACATCAACAAGACCCTTTAAACCCATCAGTGCATATCACGCACAGCCGACGTAGCGAGACGAAATGATGTTAAAGACGAAACAAGATGGAAACAGACAGAGAGGGAGACTCGAATGGAGAGAGAAGGCGTATTAGTGACAAAGGCTCAGTTCTACTTGTGTAAAGGATGTGAGTGCGTTTGTCACCCTTGCATATCAATGAATCTATAAAGAAACTGATTTAAGATTCCTTAACTAATGATCTATTCATTGTGAACTAGTCACATGACGTCATAGTAACTTCATCATTTGTTGACTTCATGATACATCCGGCATTAATTAGTTAATCATGATTTAAGCACATGGTGACTTGTACCCTTATAAATTGTTACCAATAACTTAAAAAATACATTTGGTAAATAAAGCAGAGTTTGATTATGAACAACTGTCATAAATACAAATCCCAGGTCTGTAGCAGTTTGTTAGATGTAATGTAGGTGCTAAACTTTTACGTTGAAGTGAACATGTGCGTTACGTTGTGATCCTTCCCTCTCACTGAAGTTACACAGTGCAGAAACAAGTGATAAGGGGGCGGAGTGGCTGAGACAGACACCATTCACTCTATTACAAGACACTGTACCGTCAAAATGATCTGAAAGCAGATATCTTAAAAGGACAATAAAAAAAAGTTGTTACACAAAAGTAGCAGGTGCACAACATAAACAATACTCCACTACAAGCAAAACTCAAAACGCACAAAAAGGTTCCTTTCACTTTTGTCTCTACAAGTAACTTTGATGTAGTGTTGTCGCATACTTTTTAATTGCTCTGTGTCAGATCTTCCTCAAAGAACTTCTGAAACTAAAGAGGAGGAACTTTATCAAGAACCCAGCTACAGCACCTTGCGCTGCCCCCAGAGACCACACATTAACCCATGAGCCAAAGAACTCTCTGATTGGTGCAGAGGCAGAGCGGGGGCGGGACTTGCAGTGTGGTGTGATTACCAGTAAACGGGGGAGGGATCCATAAGGAAAGTACCTGAAGATTTTGAGATGAGCTAGGAGCCAGGACCGGGTCAAGTGTATTCTGCTCTGTTTCTGTGTGTGTGTGTGTGTGTGTGTGTGTGTGTGTGATCATGTGGCTGCAGTCTGACTCTGCAGTGATTTCTAAACAGTGACTTAAACTGAATATCACATGTTTTCTACACACAACTTAAATCTTAATGAAGCAGCGGCGTGTCTTAGACTTCCTCATATAGTTAAAAAAAAAATAATCTCCTGACCTGCTGCTATTCAGGAGCTTGCTGCATGACAGACAATGACCTGTGTGTTTAATGAGTTAGAAAAGCCCTCGCGCTCCCGTCCCACGCACGCAACGCTGACACAAGCTCATTCAGGGACACACTGGTGGCTCCTTTAAGTGAAGAAGGAAGTTGGAGAGACAAAAATGGAAAGACAGAACGGTTTCCCTCAAATAATAAATTCTTTATTTACTAGAGAGAGAATGATCAGATTTACAGACGGAGAGACAAACACAAACAAAGGGACTCTTCTCACATTAGTACAACCGTACATTGTTTGCCTCAGTTTGGCTCCGTGACACATATTTTCCATGACCCTCCAGAAGGCTTTTAGATGTGGTGGACCTGACTGTAAGACGGCTCTGCATCCACATCAAAACAACAATCATGTCTGCTATAACATCCGGCGCATAGCATTTTTTTTGTTTGACTGCTCTGAATATATTTGGGCCTTATTTTGCTATAAATCAAATTAATTCCTTAACACATTTTTGCAAAACATTACACAATTTAAACATCCATTTTTCTTCCAATTTCCAGTCCTTTTAAATAATAACTACTGTATAGATGAGAGCAGCCATACATACATTTAGTGTCACCAGAACACCAGCTGGGTGAAACCAAGAATGCCAGAATGAAAACAGCAAGTAGCGACATTTCTAAATCCCAAAGACTATGATTTTATTTACTTTACTTTACTTTTATTTAGGAAAGAAGGACAGGAATAGAAAAGATCCGTGGCTTTAGGTCGCCCACAGAGAGGATGAAATTGGTAAACCGTGAGACTCGGCCAGTCAATACTTCTGTGTCCGTCTGTGTCAAACACCTCATCACAGGTAAGTTGACCTACTGAGCAAATGACATTTGTTCCGACACACATAAATTGAGCTGACCTACCCTCTGTTAGTTCAATAGTGTTCAACTCATGCGCGAAAGATGTGAATCTTTGCCCGCTCTATTCTAATCTAGACGTGCGAATGATTCCCCTCATGTTTGGTCTGAAGCATTAGGTCGTCAGTTTTAATCTACTTTTTTAGCCACTTTTTTCACTTCAGAGAAGAACACTGATATTGGAGTGTTCTGCAAAACCCTTTCTAACATTCAACCACAACATTTTTTTAGTTCAGTGACACAATGACACACACACACAGCGAGGTGCACAAAAGTGTTTTCAAACCCTTCTCCAGTGCACCGTGCTCTGTTCACGAACTCTTTTCAGCTGTGTGGCCTCCATCAGGGCGACCTTCACCACTCTGAGGCTTTGTTTCAAGTTTCAAGGTGAAACACTACCGTCACAAATTAAATTGCGATGGCTGAATGCAAAGTAGGCAAACAAATAAAAGCGTTTAAATGGTAATCAAAGCACGTGTTGAGAGTCAGTTTACAGCGCAGCCAAACAAACTCATGTTGTTTTAATAGAGAAGTCAATAATCCGCCTTTTTCCATCGTGCCACGAGCTACCATGGTCTGGTCTCATGCTACACACCGAGTAGTTTTTCCACACAACAGAAGGGCACAGCATGAGAAGCTGGTTACCTTGCTGAGGAGTTACATGGAGATCTACTAGCAACAGGGCTGCACACCACACTGCGGCTGCTCTGCATGTTCTCCTACAGTACTTAAACTACGGGCCAATCCATGTATTGAAAACTTGTAGCGTGGAAACATTTACCCACACAAGAATGGCAGACTCCGCCACAACCATGAAAATGTATAGAGGAGGTTATTAAAAAATGCAAATGAAATACACAGAATGATATGATGATACGTTCACGTTTGTGTGTCATGTGTACCACACTGGCATTTCAACAACATGCATCACATCATGGTCACATTACATGTTCACGGCCTGACTGTCATATCAGAAGGTGAAGGATGGTGCTGGATTAAAGGTCGGATGTTTTTGTGACTCAACCTAACCAGAGCATGAGCGCAGCATTGTCACGAGATAACACTGAAAATTAAATTGCAAAATAAAGAGATGTAATGGTTGGTTATTCTTGAAGAGAATCACCACAGACGGTACCAAAAACGAGGCTTGATTTGAGAAAATTGTTGAATATAAAAGCTATTTGGCTGACAAAAAAACGCAGTAATGTTAAGACAATGATATGTTAAACACTTTTAACTGCACATTTTTAGTCTCAGCTGTATTTTGTGCAGGTTTAGTATGAAATATGTTTCCATTTTATCTTGTTTCATCAGCCAGTTTGTATATAGTGGAAATCCAAACTGTCCGCCAGTATTCACTGAAAATTTTTCGTCTGGCTTTGCAGCATCAGACATGAACACTTATTGATGAGTCAGTGTCAAAAGTTTCAAAATGACTTCATTTCAAAATGGCTGCCTCTTCTCCTTGAACACTTGCATAGTTTAGTGATTACGAAACTCTTCATCTTTGGGGCTGGAGCTCATGACCGGCGTCATGACCAGCGTGGTTCACCCTGGGACAGGTGGTCAGTCTCGCAGAGCAATGATTCATTCGATGCAGTCATCCGGCTGATGAGTGTGAAGGGCAAAAAGAAAAGTCTTGGAATCCAAATCATCGTCGAAAAGGACGTTTTTTCTCTCCAAAAAAATGCCGGTACAACCTCAACGCCTGCACAATAGATGACTGGGTGTGCGTGTCATCTCCCAAACATTTTTCGAGACCTTGACAAACGACTGCCAGCTCTTTTGTTGTTACAGATGTTTCACTGTATTTAGTGTGTAGTGGCAACTGTCTTCTCAGAAAAAGATTTACTTAAATTTACGAGTAGCCCGGTTACCTCAGTTTGTGGTCGGGCATGGGTCATGAGTTTAATGCTGATATATGAACTTATAACAACTCACAAAGTGATAAATACCACTTCCTCTTTTGGACTTGGTCTTGGTTTCCATTTCTGGGAAATCAAGGTATCTAGTGAGCATTGGCAACATGTTTTTCTCACTTCGGTGGAACTTTTCCTGTTTAGTTCCCTTTTCTCTGTGAACGCTCAGTTTGTCAAGTAGGTTCCAGTACATCGTGAGGCAATCTTGCCTAATTTAAAACACAGGTGGAAAAAAAAAAAAATTGTTCCTCCAAAGTCAAGGTGCACTATGTGGTTTTAGGGAAGAATTTTTAATCAGAAGAGAAAACAAACAGGCTAAATAAATAAATTCTCTTTGTTTTTATGACTGAATAAACTGAATAAACAAACTGACCTTAAAGGACGACTCAGTTTCATACTGTTTTTACTTTGTTTATATGTGGCGAACCCTGCCACCTTTCTAGTTTTAAACAGTGTTCTGGAGACCTTATTTTCCTCTGAGAACTGCTTGTTTATTCAGTTATGGAGAGATAAGATAAATATTATGAGTTTGTATTGTTACCTCATTAATATTGTGAATATTAATATTCTGAGTTTGAATTTCTTCTCCAAGACTTCATAGTGCCCCTTTAAACAACAAAATGTATTATCAATCATCCTTCAGATTAACACATTTTCTGATCTGACACCCCATCAGCAGGATTACACTGATTGTCAAACAAATCACTGTCAAAATAAACCTTTTTTTCTGATGTAACACAGCCGTGGTTAATGTTTCCCTTCACTCCAACATGTGTTTGGCTTATCATTAATTCACTCTGATGTTTGAGCTTCACGGTGCAGAAGGTCCATGCCTAAAAGGATGTTTTCACGTTCATCTGCTTCCACGCCTGTTTAGTGACAATCAGTCAGTCTTTGTTTGTATAGCACCAGCTCACAGCAAAGGTCAGCTCATGACACTTTCCAAATTGAGTAGGTCTAAACCAAACTCCTTGATCAATTATTCACAGAACACAACTTCTTTTGAAGCCAGTGATGGTCCAGTATGCAACTTACACGGGTTGATGTGGGAACTTGAAGCTTCCTTTGAACAAACACTGATGAAAAAAGTGAAGAAAAAAAATGTAGTACATCAATAGATTCTGGATTTAGGAGAACTTAATTCTACTGGAGACTGATCATGCTTTTTAATTTTTTTCCTTCCCCTCAGTGTCTTATAAATGTTCTTGTTCATGTAAAAGATCTTGAAAGTTAAGAAGGTCATAGTCCGCACCAACAGAAGCTCCTGAAACACCTCATCAGTAGTCCCGCCCTTTGATTCTGTGACTCTGTGACATCACACTATGTCATCATGTCTCAAATTTGCATAATCTACAGTTTGACTTGCGGCTAGTTCACCAATCAGGAGAGACTGGAGCTAAAACAGAGCGTTTCACACAGAGGGGGAATACAGAGCTGCAGAACCGGACAGAATTAGAAAACTGATGCCTTTTTTGAGCATTAAAGCATGTAAACCTAGTGTTCTGAAGATGAGCAAAATGTCTCTCCTTTAAGCATTTCTGGCTAGGCAAATAGAATAGTGTTATAGTATATAGAAGAGTATTTCTTGTAATGTCTTCACACACGGCTCAAGATGATCTTTGCAAAGTTATGGGGACCTTCGTTGGTGTGGTTACAATAACAACAGTTTGGTTATGGTTGAGGAACAATGCTGAATGACTGACTGCACTGTCGGCGCAAAAACAGGAAACAAACAGTCATTTACTCAGGGGACACGTCCCCACCACTTTTTTAAATGACCAATATTGTCTGCATCCTTTTTTAAAAGCATAAATACACTTTAAACTGTGACAAGATGATCTTACTTAAAAAAAAATTGAGTAAACCGATTACTTCAAAATTTCCAAGTAAAGTAGATTATTAAGTTGAAGTTGTAAGAGCTTTAACAACTTAAAACCATTAGCCTTCTTTAAGTAAAGGCAACATTCTCCAATTTGCAGCATCGTTAAAAATGTGCTAGAACGGTCTGCTATAGCGTGCGCTCTGAAAGCTAAACTAACAAATGAGATTAAATTAATGTCGATGTGCCATTATGCACGTTTTCCCCTGCTGTAACCATCTCCTCTGACCTCACAGGATCAGGCAGACAGTCGTCTCTTGTGTCACGGTATGACATTATGTGACCCATCCGACCACCACGACCTCCTTCCTCTGTGGCTCGCTGACATAATTTCCTCCTTTGCTCTCAGCAGACAAGAGTCATGATGAATGAGTGAGCGAAACCTGCTGGACTATCGAATCTTGAAATCATCCTGGAACATTTGTGACTCCTCTCTGAGACTGATGACACACAGGACACTCCTTATCGTTTCTAATAAGTATGTGAGCTGATTCTTTTCATAGTTTCATATTAGTGCAGAGTGGAGCCCCGTTTGATCTGAGTCAGTGCATTTCCTGTTTCACATCCTTGTGAGGTCATTCCCGGCTGACTGACTCACTGATCCAGACGAGTACGGCATGAAAACAAGCTCGCAAAGCTTTTATTAAAACCAGCCGAGCCGAGGCTATTCAGATATTTAGTTTCACGTGTGAATCAAGTCCTACGTTTCCCCTAATGCAACACAAGGGTATTTCATCAGAATGTCCCTGCAAGCGAAAAAACATAAATCTGATTTCTGAGCTCTTTGTGACAATCAAACTAAAGTTGATGTGTAAAATCTGTGGGGGGCCCCTCTAAAGTATTTCTCCCCTGAGCGAATTTACCGCTCAGTTTTCTGGTGTTCTCACTCGAACACAGCACAATATAGCGCAACACAAAAGCAACCCAAAGTGATGCAAAAACACAAAAACAAGACAACAAAACGCAACGCCGTGCAACACAGACCCCTCAAAGCATCGCTGTATATCTAAAATAAATACAAGCAGTAAATAAAAAAAACCTTAACAAGGATGTTGCACAAGCCTTTCAACTCTTCACTTTAGTCAGGTGAATCTCACACCGTTCTCCCCGGAGTTAGGCCCGAAAAATCAATTTCAGCGGCGTCAAGTTGTTTGGTCGCCCGGGGTGGAGGAGCAGCTTTGATATCTTTGTTTTTGAAGATGTGAGCGCTTTTGATTCTGAAACCTGCGGTGGAGGTTTTGCAACAACACCTGATTTTTTAACTTAAGTGGGGTTTAAAAAGGTCTTTCACCGGCTTCACAGAGATTAGACGTATTTGTCTGCGCGTCTGCCTCACAGATTTTACAGTGAGTCAAAACAAAGGCTGATGAAATATCGCAGAGTGGCGTGATGAGGCTCACGGCGGGAGCGAAAGGAACTCTCCTCCATTAACGTGCGTTACAGCGAAACCACAGCCTCACATGTGGTGTGAATCTATCCTACTGTCTTTAATTTTTATTCATCCAATAAAGCTGTCCTGTTGCAGGGCTTTCACACTTTCCTTTATGTGACTGAACTTGTTAAAAAAAAAAAAAAAGTAATTTCATTTCGAAATCAGTTACAGATAAACTAATAAATGCATCGCAGCTGGACTTGATCTTGTCCAACTCCCGTTCATTAAACAAACACTGCAATACGTCCAAACAGCAACACTTCAACTGGAAAGGAGCCATTCAACAACATGTGTCCTTCTCACAGTGTGTCGTGATTCACAGCCTCATTTTAAAGCATTTCATTCAATTATAATAGAGGTTAAGTTAACCAATGTGTGGTGAAGCCATCACGCTGTTGTCAAAGCTCTCCACGTAACATGGGGTCCATTTTTCACACTTTAACATAAGCACAACGTCAGCTTTACTTTACTTATGTGACTCATGTGAGTACAATGTGCACGAGGGGGACCCTGAAAGGAGTCTGCCTAGACTACAGTAATCTGTCTGTTAGATCTGGCCCTGATTATCAGAGCTGCAGACAAGATTTCATCAATTCTGAGTGCTTGAGCTCAAATTTAACCTCATGCAACCTTTTTAATGTCTTGCACATTTGCCTAACTGTCACATTATGTGCATTTTATTTGTTATAAAAAAAGAAAAATGCCCTTTTAAATCCTTCTCCACATTGCCAGCCCTGAGTGCCTCCACAGGTCCTAGACCCGCTGTGGAAGACCCCAGGCTGTAGAACAGGGTGCCCGAACATAATGCTGGACCACGGGACAAAAAGCACCTATTGTACTGTATTATCAATATAGAAAAAGGATCCCAGGTTGAATTAATTGACAGAGTGTCTGCCCACAGTGCTTATCATTTTTTCAAATTTAAAAAATGATGATAAACTAAGGATAGTACATATTAAAAGATCTTTTTTACCATGCAAAAAATAAAATAGAAATTAATAATAATACAATTTTTGCTAGAAACAAGCCAGCTGGCCACATCAAACCTTTGCCTTGCAGGCCCCACTTTGGGCAGCCCTGCTGAAGAGCACCAGGAAGTCCCAGGAAATATTCAAAGAACATAACCCCAGTGTCCTCAATGCCCGACACCACCATGATATGATTCTTAAAAGGTTGTCACTACATTAGGTAAAACGTGGGCTGCATTTAGTGTCCTGTAAACTAGGATAGCTGCTGTCAGTCACATATCTGATGTTGAATTCTTTCAAATTGAGCAATTCAGTCCAAAGCAAACTTCATCTCTGCAAAACACCATCATCCTCAATCAGAATACATTTGAAAAACACGAGTCCTCCAACTGTTCTTAAAGCTTCTTTTGTCTGAGGGGAATATCATGAGACAGAATAACACTGAATCTCGCTGTGAGTCACTGGATGACGTGTTTGCTCTGTTAACTGCCAGCGATTATATGTTGTTTTGAGACAAACCTGTCATTAACCCCGAGGGCACAGAGCAGCACAGAGCGGCAGCAGCAGCAGGCAAAACTGTGCTTTTGGATTTCCGACATTTTCTACACGGTCGAGTGACATCACAATTCAAAAATAAATCTGCTTTTGTGCCATTTCCTAATGTTCGGTGAGAAAAACAAACTCGAAGCGTTTACATGTGACAGTTCTGCATTTGTCGCATGTAAACTGACTGACTTCCTGAACTGTATGTTAGAACTTTTGCCCTCGCAGACTCGCATGACATTTGTCACACTTACATTTCCCATTCACTGAGAAAAAAAAAAAAAAAAAAGAAGTACAGGATATGTAGTAAGAGAGAGAAGATAAGACAAACTTGTGACAGTGTGAACCAACTCGGAGCAGGAAAGAGATGATAAAATTACAACTTCCAAAATACTAAAGATAAAATTAATATCGGAGAGCTCAGCGTGCGAAACAAAGTCACCAATCGTCTTCTCTGAAGCGTGGGGTAATTCAAATTAAAGGGTGCAAAACAAACATTAACAATTAGTCCAAGTCCATTAAAAACACTGAGCACAAAGCACCTCTGATGTCGCTGTCATGCTTGTAACGTCAGCCTTTCTGCAGCTGTTTGCACACACAAATATGAAGCAGGGACGTCCAGTGATTTCGGACAATTGCAGAGTCTGTCTGTGACTTGTTTCTAATCCCGTGTTTGTAAAATGAAGAGTTCCTACCATTCAGATTCCCCCGTGTGGAAGACAAAGGATCCTGTGAACTGTTTCAGCATTCAAGCATGGTCTTCTTCCCGTCATAGAAACACGACGGCAGGAAGGGAACTATCGGAAAGTCCAAAAAAAAAAAAAGAGCACACATTAGGATGCAAAGAAAAGTTTTACATACAAGCTCACTTTTATTCAGCTGGACTTGAGAGGATTTCATGATCATGAGGATCTTTTCAAGCTTCTAATCCTATAAAAGAGGATTAAAAATGAGCAAAATTAGACCTGGAAGGCTATCACATGGCATTGTTGTTGTGTTGAGAGTAGCTTTTTAGCAAAACAACAGTCATGTAAATCACACTGTGGGCTTGAAAGTCCACTCACTGTTGGCCTTTTCAACCCAAACTAAAGTGGGATCTTGCGCAAACGTCCACACTTCAGTCTTTTCACAGGAAAGCAGAAATGCCATGGTGCGATGTGACTTACTTCACCTCAGCTGGCTGCAGGCTTCAGGCCTGTGGTGTGTAGCATTTCCTATTAGAGCAGCAGGGGTTTGTGGGATGTTGGAGCGGTAAACAGGAAGTTAAGTTGAGCACGAGAGAGCTGGTACAGGAAGTGCATCAGTCAAACACAATTAATCATTTCCAATAACTCGGTCGCCTTTTTACAGTAAGTCTACAAGTAAACAGTTGCCACAGGCACCAGTTTTAGACAATATGGAAATTACTGTTTCTGTTTTGTCTAATGGTGATAAAGAGACACAGTTTGAAAAGCTCACCGATCATTTTCTAATGTGTAATCCCTTCCTGAAACAAACACAATCAGATGAATCCAAATGTAATCTCTCATCTCTTAGTGTTTTTTAATAAAATTTATAAGGAATTTTCAGCAAAAGTAACTCAAACAGGAATAGATGATGCATTTATTGGCTGCACATTGGTAATATTTTGATTGTGCCACAGTGGGCCTGTTCACTGATGTGTTTTTAGACAATAACTCCGGACAAACTTGTTTGAATTTGTTGACAATGAGAACAATATAGAGTTGTGCTGTGGGAGAAGTGGATTGCCTCATTCATTTTTCCCACAGTGACTCACTTTTATGACTTGGACTGGCAAACACCTGAGAGGTGCAAGCTTGTCGACACAAAGACATTTGGGATAGAAAAGTTAAAACGAACGACTCACATTTTTGGTAACATCCAATCACTGGGCTTGAAAATTCTGTTTCCCCTGCTTCCTGTCTTTGTGTTGTAAGAGAGGAGACAAACCACTTAAAGCATTTTGAATTAAAAAAAAGTCTGTAACGCCAGAGATGTTTGCTGTATGACACATATCCTGCCCTCTCCTCCCCAAAAGCCAATCACGTGCTTTATCACAGCCGAAGTGGTAACAAATCAGCCGGTCGTGTTGTTGCGCTGGCCAGAGCTCACAGTTGAGATTCAGAGCAGTTTCAACAGACTCGGTGCCGCTGCAGACAGATTAATAATAGGCGTGGAAGAGGAGGATATGGTGCTAATACGTGGGATTAACAAAATAAAAGTGAGGTTGTGAAAGATTAGCGATGAGACTAGTATTTGTTCAAGTGCTCACATGACGGCATCACATCACGATCAACAAGTGAAAGTGTTACCCGTGGGTAAAAACAGGGGGTTCACGCAACATTATAAGCTGTTTTCCCCAGATTTGACTGGTGATTCTGTCCAGGTGACCATAAAAGTGAAGTTCTGGCTCTCTCCCCAATTCCTCTAGAAACGGGCCTAGTTCTGTATTCTTAGCCTGAAATTAACTGCTCAGGGGTGTAGCCAAGATGGCTGCCTTGCGTAAGAATCACCTAAAAGGACTTTTAGGCTAATTGGATTTGCGAGATCACGTGATCTCCACACGGGAGCTGCATCCAAATTTCCACCCTGTGGATTTGCGGACTGAGCCCTCACCCACTTCAGTCCTAATTGCTGTGACGCGTTCACTGTCATCAGGTCAAGTCTGTGAGTGCGTGAGACCACAAGGCAAATAAACTGCTGATAGATGGCCCTAAAGACTACAATTATAAAATCATCATCATGTATAACCTTTACTCACTTTACGTATTTCTGTGTCACAACATTGGTCAAATATTATTTCTGGCCTAGACGATTCAAGTAATGTTTTTAAGTTTTTAAGAGATTGATTTACCAACTGGCTCCGGTGGTGGAAGCGCTCTGCAGCTGGTTATAGGTTGGCAGAAGCCCAATAGGCGGTAAGTGTCGAAATATATCTTTTAGCTGACAAACTAGAAAATCAGCCATCAACTCAGTAGATTTATGACTTCGTGCGGCTCAGGTTGCTGTGGGGTAATTTATTGTTTGGTGTGTTTGCTGACTGGTTTATTTGGTTTGCGTTGATTATTTTTTTACTGCCCCGGAGATGTTTTATTGTCGGCCTGTTTCACCGTGATTCTTTTCTTGTGCAGGTTGGGTGTCTTTGATTTGGTTGGTTTAAACTGGATCCTGTTTGGGCTTGCAGGCAGTGGGTGTTTTGGTGTTTTGCGGTTTGGTTTGGCTCCCTCTGACATGTTTTGTCCCGGCCACATTTGCTTTGGACTGTTGTGATTAGTCTCACGGAGCAGCCCGGTCCCCTGCGCCTATCGCATCAGTTTGGACTAGCTTGAGTTAAATTGGTTGTGTCTGCCTGTGCTCGTACATTTCACCGCTTCACTTTGCTGTGGGCTGTTTAGGTTGGTTTTATTTCCTTTGCTCTGGTTGCCTTGTGGTTCGTCCCCTCTTTAGCTCGGGATTTGTTGGGTTGACTCTGGAGCTGCTGGCCTGATTGCCTGGATGACTCTGGTGGGTACACAGCGGTCTGACCTGCTGCAGAGCTGCATATCTGCTCCACCGAGGCTGATGTAACACCGAGCCAGAGAGCGGCAACGCGGCTCCTGACACTGCAGCGCCGCTTGCGTGTACAGAGGCTTTGATGCGAGACGAAAACAAGCTCGCGTACCGTACGTGCGTGGACACACACAGATTCTCTCAGAGAGCCACAGCGGCCTGAAGAGAGGGAAGAGGAACTTGTTTTTAGTCATCAAAGGGACGTCGCATATCATAAGACGCACTCCACATTTTAATGAGGGCACTTGAAGAAATTTTTTAAAAGGAGAGGCACAGGGTCACACGAGTGTAAGGAAACAGGAGACGTGAAAATAACCAGCTGCCCCGCGAACAAATCAAACAGTATAACAGCATGAGACACGCTCTGCCTTTCCCCCTGAAGTTAACAGCAACAGACCAATTATCACAGCAACACAATGTGATAACTCAGACTTTTAAAAAAAAAAAATTATTTCAGTTTGTCTTTAAAAAGGTCAAACTCCCACAGAGGAAAACGATGTAAGATCTATAATGTTGAAATCTGTCTTGTGACTTTCGCTATGTCATCCCTCTCATCAGCCAGCGCTATAAAGAATGGATGGCTGAAAGCAGAACTACTATCAAGTCTATTTTAAGAGTTATCACTACATTTTGTTTGCTTCAGATCATTACTACACTCACTTCTCATATGATCTATATTTTTATTTGCACCACTGCAGCAGTTTCAATCTGTCTTTCAGCTGATGTCTGCGTAAACCATTTTCTTGCTAAATTTGTCTCTTTGGCTGTTTTTTTGTTTTTTTTTTTGCTCTGCAGTCAAATGCAGTCTTTGATCTGAATTATGTCGAGCTGATTTTCTCAACCTGTTCAGTTTCCTCTAGACTTTTCATGTCTCTTTTTAGTTTGAGGTTGTGGGCCAATTTAGATAGCTGAACAATAAACATTACTGTAATAAAGGATGATAATAGTAAATAGAAGGTGGCAGTAAATCGTGAAAAGTTAACTACACTGGATTTAACATAGTTTCAACTGGCTGATGTATGCCAGCTCATCAGCTACTGAGTCAAGTTGAACTTCCTGAGCTGTCGCCGGAGGTTCAACCTCTTCTGGGCCTTTCTTCCGGACAGTTATCTACGTGGGAGGACCACTTCAGTTCCCCGGAGATTGTGGTTACCAGAAACCGGAAAGGAGTCCACAGTAGAGACTGTGCTGTTGAGGATTGTGAGGGGGGTGTCATCTCCACGGTCTCGAGCTGGTTCAGCTCCAGATGGTTCTGACCACAGCAGAGGGCCAGCTGTTCCACCTCCCGTCTGTGCGCAGCCTCGTCCCCGTCCCCGATGAGACGGATGACTGTGGTGTCATCTGCAAACCTCAAGGGTGGCACATTCTGGCCACATTCTACAAATTCTCCCTTTAATATGTAACAATACATCATACAGTATGTGTGACAGAGGATCACTACTCCGTCTCTTCAGCTAAGGCAGTGCTTCCCAAAGCGGGGAGCATGGCTACCAGAAGATGCCAAAACAAAGACAAGAAAATATTTATTGAAAATATTATCTACAAATGTCGGGAAACTAAACTACTGAGCTAAGGCGTCCTTGGCCTGAAATATGCTGAAGGCGCCCGTTCTATACAATTTGCATATGATAACGTTGTTTGACCCTCTCTGCATTCATTTATCTGAATCCTGCAGCTAATCGAGTTGATATTGGAAAAGAGAAAGTATTTTTAGTGAGAAATTCCAAAACACAAATGATGATCTCTTACGTTAGCGATGAAGCAGGAAACAATCTCTGGAGTGACATTGGATGGCGACAACATAGTACGTGCACTTGATTAAACGCACTTAGCGACGCTCCACCTCTGCCACCGGAAAACACACTGATCCTGACGTGTCAGTGATGATTTGTGTTGGTTCCCACGACAAACTATTTAAAGTTTGCCTGTGAACCACCATCAAAAATCTGTTTTGTATTTCCATACGCTTTTCATAATGTCTGCCGCTCCATATTTGTGTGCAGATAGTGAACGGCTTTGTGATGCTCGCAGCCGTGTGGAGCGTCGGCGGTGTTGGTTTACTAATCCCTGCTGAGCCGACGAGTTTGTTTGTTTCCAACCACCCTCTTCTACAGAAAATCCGGTAGAAGATACTATCTGTCATTCACAAGTAGGGACTGTATATGAAGAGTCACAAGGAAGTGAGTGTGTGTGAGTGTGTGTGTGTGTGTGGGAGTTTGTTATCGTCATCAGTGGCACATCTAGCCTTACTGGACAGTGTTTTTTATGTTGTACTCTCGCCATCATTGTTTGATGTGTAACTTATCCCTTTCTTTGCTTCCTCTTACTCCTACTCTATTACATTTCAGAGGGAATTACTGTACTGTTTTCCTCCACTGCAGTTAAAGTTGCAAGTTATTTTGCAGATTACGTTTGCGTGATAATCTTCTAAAACAGGATGCATTATTTTTGATGAAACAAAAGTGCTAAAGATGAGCTTCTGCTGATAACACCTGTGAGTGCGGGACTTTTACTTGTTATGGTGTTTGTACTTTTCCTTCAAGTAAATATTTGAATACTTCCTCCAGCACTGGCGGCTCACACTAACTCGCGCACAAGTCAATAGAGGAAGAGAATAGTCTGGGGGTCTCTGACCACAGCATCCTGAATGTGTCTCCTCTTGGCCCCAACGCTGCACACACACCGAGCTGCTGCAATGGTTTACATACATGTTGTAAGGAAATAATGAGCACACCTGGTTCCTGCTGCGTTTCACACACCACGGCTGTGGGAGTTCGGAGGAGGCAGGTGTTGGTCGCGCCCAAACTATTGAAAACCACAAAGTGCTTCCTGTGCTATCCTGGCTCGAGTTCTACTGTCGGGGTCAGTATTAATGTGTGAGGCAACACAGGTAGGGCTTCCCGCTGGGAACTGTTGCAACACTGGACCAGATCAGAGGTGGAATCCGTTGGGCAACTTCTTCACAAATGGCATGACGCAACCAAACTTCAAAATGAGATAAAACACCAGCAGTCTGAGCTCAACCCTAGCGTTGGTCAGAGATTTACATGACTGACAAAAACAGCAGCAGGTCATTTCAAGTCCACCTGAAATCACTCTTTTTGGAGTCAAAAATCCCCCCTGCTAAGAGGCTTTGGGATGCCTGGGCCCAGTGTACCTCCACTTCCTCTTTAAGAAATTCTGCATGCTGTTCACATTTTGAAATAGCTGGCCCCAGGTCTGTGGTGTGGTAACTTGATGACACACAAAACAGTTTTGGAAATATACAACAAATAATGAACGCAGGCGTCTAGATTACATAAAAAGGTTAAAAGTTGAAAATATTGAACTTCCAGTGAAAAAAGTGTGTGTGTCAAAGGTCTTTGCTGAGTGTTGTATGAGGAGGGCCGGGCAGCTGTGACGCTCAGGAGGGGAGTGACCGCAAAGCCAAATCTTCTGGAGGATTAAACACCCAGCCACATCAGATTCTGTTGGGGATCTCGAGCCGTTAAGGGATGAGAGGAGAGCTCAGAGAATACTGTCAAACTGATGGGATTAAAACATTTATTTATACTCACTCCTGTTAATCAAACTGACTGCAACGGCGATCCGCGGAGGAGACCTCCAATGTCAGGAGTCCATGTACTGTGTTGACAGCCGACTGGAACTGGAGGTGAAATGTATTTCATTTTATGAAAGAAAAAAGTAGATGGGAAATAGAAGAGAGGGAACCAGAGTCTCTGGTGAGAGCAGCACACACACCCTCAATGTGTACTTCCAGCTACTGTACAGTGCACTGCTCTGGTTGTTTGGGGCGAATAAAGACTTGCGCGTGCAAAGTGAAATAAAACAAACGATCCCCCGATCAAACTCACACGAGTGATGCAAGGCAAATGTGTTTAGTGTCCGGTATGAACACAAAACTAGATTTTAACACTGTGGCCTCAAGTTTAGGAGGTAAAGCAGAGCCCTGATCAGCTGATATTGTACTTCAGTTGTGAACATATTACTATGTTTACAACTGAAGGACCAAAACCTAATTGCTCCACAGGAAACGTGGACATTTTAGTACGTTTAAAATCAAATGATTTGATTGATGTTATACCATATAAATATAAAATGCGTCTATTTTGGGTCGTACTGTTCTTTTAATCGCTGCACACCACAATAAATTTACAAAGCAGATTTGTAGGCTGGTGAACATAATAATCCTTTCTGAAGGACTCAAAATCAAACGTACTGTATGAAAGTAAATTTAGAGTATTTCTTCCCTCTCACCTTGAAACCACAAAGGGTTAAATCAGTTACTTCTCTCTTTCTCTGCAGATGGAGGAATCCACCCTGCCGGACTGCTGCTCTGACTCATAAACACGTGTGTCAGTGTGTGTGTGTGTGTGTGTGTGTGTGTGTGTGCACGTAGGAGCCTTTTATGCGCTTCACGACGTGTATGTGTGTTAATGAGTTGTGTGTGTGTGTGTGTGTCTGTGTGTCTGTGTGTGGAAGACATATAATTATCTGCGCATGTGTTTGCGCCAAGTTGTGGAAGGCACCGTACTTTCCGTGTCCTGCAGATGAGCATGCACGCACACGCACGCACACACATACACACACACGCACGCACGCACACACACATAGAGGACAGGCAGAAGAAGAAGAAGAAAAAAGAACAAGAGAGTCAAGCTCAGACGATACTCAAATAAAAAAAAAGATCTGTCCTCATTTCACCTTAACTTTAATGCCCTCACAGTCCAATGACCTGAAGTGACCTACGAGGCTGATGATGGACCGCTGTGAGATTTCATACAGAAACTAATCAGCTACACTGTTATCTCATTAACTGAACACAAATATACAGGTTTTACTCATTTACTATTTATTTATTCGTTTATGTTAGAATTTCCACTTTTTGAAAATAAAGTTGTGAATTGTTGATTCAACTTGATGTTTTGAGTTTATTTATTAACTTGCTTTCGCAGTGTCAATTAAAGGGCAACACCACCAATTTCACACATTAAAGTGTGTTTACAGGTTTTGGGGGAGTACTACTGCATATGTGGAAAAGTAGTACAAAACCCTTTGTGGCTCCTGAAGAAGCTGCTGAATAATTCCCTCTAGTGATGTCACTTACACTGTTTTTGCATAACATCTGCCGGCCTGGCTCTACTTGGTTTGACTCGGCGCTGCCAGGATTTTGCACTGCCACCACAACTGGGCTGCCCGCTTGACGGTGTGCCTTAAACCAATGACGCACTTGTCTCGATCCGTGTCGTACTATCAAAGGATCACCGCTGACAAAGCGGCTCCACTAATTCAGTTACAAACCCGTTTCATTTACTCTAACTAAGTGACTGAACAGTAAACATGACTCCTCAAACCGCTGGAAGTGAACACGATGAAACTGTAAAACACAGCAGATGTTTGAAGTACAAACAGGACAAGGCCACAACAGTCTGAATGGTTACACGTCGCATGTAACAGCCAATCAACACTGAATAATCTAAATCTGCAAAGTAACAAGAAACTAAATTTATCAAATAAACGTAGAGAAGTGGAAGTATACAGTAGCAGACAAATACTCAATACCTCAAAATTGTACTGATATACAGTACTTTAGTAAAATGTGTTAGTTGCAATCCATCACTGGTTTAAAAGTTTTATTTTTACTGCCAATGTATCTCGGCCCAAAATATCAGTTATTGGTGTGCTTGATTACCAATAATCAGGATCAGTGTTAGCCCAGAAAAAAAAACATATCGGTCCACTCCTCATGTAGGTAACAGGTTTTGGAAAGGAAGAAGAATATGTAGAATAAAAGAGGTGATATCTCTGGTTCTGCTGGATTGGGTTAGGGTTCAGGGTTGGGAGCTTTTCAAAACCTGCTGCCTACATTACCCACAATGCAACTTAGCAACTGCTAGACATCTCAGGAGGCAGTTTATCAGATTATGTGCAGCTTCCTAAAGGCTTTATACTACTTTTTTCACATATGCAGTGGTACTCCTCGAGGTCTGTAAACCTGTGTGAAGTGTCAAATTGGCGGAGTTACCCTTTAACTCAACTCTTACTCTCTATGTACTTAAAACGTAAAAATAACCATAAGGCAGACTGGCCCCTTTCAAAGTTTTAGCTACATTTTTTGGATAATTGTCAGTTTTAATTGAATTGACAGCAAAGTAACTAACTGCAGTTGTTAGATAAATGTAGTGAAGTAAAAAAAAAAAGGAGTAGCAGAAGCATAAAATAGAGCTGCTAAAATAAATAATAACAACAATGTTTCTGTGGACAAAAACAAGTGAGGCAGTTGTATGTAAAAAGATGCAAAATCTTTATTTACAACAATTTAAAGCACTTTTTAAAGCAATTAAAAACAGCATAATTACAATATTTTCAGTGTACAATAACAGTATAAACAAAACACGTTGCTACAGTTGTACTGGGTCGTTTGGAGTCGTTCAGTTTGTTTCCGTTTCTGCACAAACAGGCTCCAACAGATGCGATTTCTGTACAGCGTTCGCAGCAAAGCACAACACACCAGTGTCTCTGTCCCCTCTGAGATTTATCTTTTTAACAAAGCCAATGACAAGATATAATTGTTTACTCTCCTGTTAACAGGTCACAGACATGCATGACTCCCCCGTTGCATGAATCCAAAGAGCTCAAATACAGCGGCTCCAGCAGTAAAACCCTGAATGTCGCACAGCCGTTTCTGTACTGTTACACCTACAAATGACAGGCGGTGAGTCTGCACATTAGCAGGTTTCCATATCAGTTTCAGAACACTGTAATTCATCTCTCGGTTTCCTCCCTGCCATGCTCTCCTCTCACACTCCAGCTGTAATACAGTACTTCTAAATGAGGTCTAAGGTTTCACATGGCGCGATATCAGAAATCAACATGCAGTCACAGCGCTCTCAATGTCACAGCGAAGGAAGAGCAAAGCAAGCGAGTCTGGCGCGCAGAAAGACGAGTCTGAGACTTTAATGTCGATTTTTGTCAGGACAGGATTAGCACGAGGCGGAACTAGAGACAAAGCAGAGTGATAAAAACAAAATGTGGACAAAATGATACAAGACGTTTTCATATCTGGCTTAAGTTTTACATTTGTAGTAGGGGCAGGTTTTAAAAACTTGTAATGGGGCAGTGATGGTGTTAAAGAGGGGATTTGTAAAATGAGTAAAAAATGTGTTAAGCTTGAGTTTCTGGAAGTAATAAACTGTTCAGCATAACAGGTCCATTGTTTTTTCAGTGTAATAAATGATTGCCAAATAAACAACTTTAAAACATTGTCATAATATCAATTAATATCTGCTACTTGTAACTCTGACTAGCCAACATCCATGGACAGATTGCGATGGGCCCCTGGACACAGATACATAAAAAGGTCCCCAGACCAAAAGATGACCACTTTTATAGTCAGTGTGTATCTCTTTTTTAGCCGTTTTGCAGCCATTTGTCGTTATTATGCATATCTTTATAGTCGTTTTGCGTCTCTTTGTGGGTCTTTTGAGTCTTCTTAATCATTTTGCGTTGCTTTGTGGTTGTTTTGCGTCTCTTCATATGCGTTTCAAGTCCCCCTGTAGTCGTTAGTGTCTCTTTGTAGTCAGTGTGTACCTTTCTGTCTCTTTTTGGTGGTTTTGCATCACTTTGTGGTCGTTTTGTGTCTCTTTGTGGCCTCTTTACATCCCTTCGTTGTTATTTTGCATCACTTTGCGGTTGTTTCAAGTCGTTTTGGTGTAGTCATTTTGTGTCTTTGTAGTCGGTGTGTATCTCTTTGTGGTTATTTCTCTCTTTGGTTAGTTTGCATCTTTTTGCGGTCGCGTCGACTCTGTAGTTGTTTTGCATCTCTTTGTAGTCAACTCTTTGTAGTTGATCTGCGTCTGTGGTCATTTTGTGTCTCTCTTTGGTCAATTTGCATCTTTTTGTGGTCGTTTTGAGTCTCTGTTTTGCATCTCATGAAGTTATAAGTCATGGCTGTTGTGGTCGGTTTGAGTCCCTCTGTAGTTGTTTTGCATATCTTTGCAGTCATTTGGCGTGTCTCTATGGATGTTTTGTGTGTTTCTGTAGTTGATCCAGGGACCCTGTGTCTGTGCCCAGTAATCAATCTATGATACCACAAAGCAACCTATCACTTTATGACTCGAGTACTGGGGGCCAAGTAACTTAGTAACTAGTAACTTAAAGATTCCAGGAGTGCTGGCTTCACCTACTGGTGCTGTTGTCTATTAATGTGTCTGATCCATTTTTTACAACTAGTAACTTCATGATTTCTGTCCTCAACACAGGATTTTTAAAGATTTCTAAATCTGCACAATAGATGGTTCTTCTGTTGACTTTACGCACTGAAATGAACCATCTGTGTCATTACCCTTTATATTAAGCGTGCGATAACAAATGTAACAAATGTCAACAAGCTTCAGTCACTGAAAAGACAGTAATCCATCAACTCATCGGAGGAAGGTTGAAAATGAAACTTTCAGGCTGAAGAGTTAATTCAGCACTATTCAAACATGAGATTACACAGATGACAGAGTAGCTGCAGCGAGAGTTCAGGAATGATGAAAGCCAGGAACACACTCAGTCTGCGATGCATTCCTGTTGACACAACTGCGCAAACATTCAAGCTGGGCTCACACACTCAGATGAATTTGGTTATCGATTGTGTTACAACAAACTCCTGTTGCTGCTGCTCTGATTTGCTGTTGTCGTTTGAATAACCTTACAGGGAGCAACATTCAACGGTTATGAAACGTATTTGTTTAAGAAGATTAAATCCAACACATGTAACACTCACAGCAACACAGTATGTTCACTGCTGCTAACAGAGACTTTCATTTGAAACAGATAAACTTCTGGGCGATTTGTGAAAACTACCTATCAGGTCTTCGACAAACTGTTTCATAGTACTTTTTTCTGACACTTAATGATGTTGACAAGTATTTAAAAAAAAAAAAAATGACATTACCATTCCAGCCTGGCTGAAGCACACACTCATTGAACCTGATTTGATTTTATGATCACCTGGTGCAGATCAAAACAACGTACAGTATGGCAGAGAATTTGTTAGAATTTCACTTTTTTACCACACAAAACAAGCCAGAAAAACAAAAACTTTGCACAAATCTTTTTGGTCCACATTCACACTGCTTTTTAAAACATAATGTCTGATGTTGTGATGGGCTGGACATGGAAAATCAAAACCCAGTCTGGGCTCTGGCAACATCCATTGCTTTGAAAACCCGGATGCTTCCACAGAAAGCTCAGGGAAGGGGCGGAACGTTAGTCTCTAACCCGGGCAAGGTGGTTAACCAGATGTACATTTGCCAAACCAACTAGTTAGTCTCTATCCTGGAAGTCTTTTCTCTTGTAAAACCTGAAAAATACTCTCAAAATACAACCTTTGAAAGCTTTGTCAAGGTACCTAAACCAAAAGTGACTCAGAAGCTATCGATCCAATTACAAAAAATTAAGTTTACAGAATTCTTGGATGTATATTGTCACTTTGTCTATTTTACAAGCTGTTCATATAAACTGCGACTGCATGTTCTGTTTTGATTGTGATTATTTAATGCTATTTAGAGTTAGGGTTTGTCTGATTTGAGGTGCCAGGAAACAACAGACAAATACGACAACATGAGCGTTTGAAATGTTGAGAGATTTTTGGATTACGTGAGTGATTACGTAGATAAAACCCCAAATGCTGCTGCAAATCGAGCATGAGCTGCATCTAGCAGTGTATTCAAAATTCATAATGCTAAACTTTAAGACTCTGCAACAACTCTGACGCTGTTTTAAAACACTTTCAATAAAGGTTAAATCTCACCACTTTTTGAAAATGCGTTGTATTCTGGTGAACCAAACCGTAATGAGCTCGTTACTGCCCCCTGAGGCCAGATAGCAACAAACTATGTTAAGCACAGTTGGGGAGAACCAAAATCGTATTCATGAGCCCATTCCAAACAAGAAAATAAACTTGGACAAGCAATACAGAGATAAAATATAAGCTTTATCGTTAGTGTTTTCAAACAGTATGATTTGGTTCTACAAAAAAACGAAGACTTAAATAGTGAGAATTAACTGTTCTGTTTGGCAAACGTGCTTTTCTGGTTAAGTTCACCATCTCCCAGAAACGAGCAGGTCAGGGCTGTTCTACGTGAGAACTGATATGTTTTAATGCATCTAAACAGTTCAAAGATAAGTATAAATGTATCTAATCTCACCACTGATTGACTCACCGCTGTGAGCTAAACAGTCAGCGACAAAACCCTCTTTTGCTCTGCATGATTCAGTGTTTGGTTGTAGTCCAGAAATCTCTCTCTGAGAGTGTTTAATGACCTGGCAGGCACGAGGAGACTTGGCCTGGTCTGAATCACTGCACTAATAAACGGATAACATGACCTTGTCAACAAAACAATACTTGCCAGCTACATTCAGTCTGGCTGCTAATGTTGAATCCAGACGCTGAAACAAAGAACGGTGGAAGACAGTCCTGTTGGATCAAACTGCTTCCTGTCAGAGTAAGGTTCATAAATGCAACACGTAGATGGCGAGTAAACAAGACACCTGGAAACGACACAGTTTAATGGTTTCAATGATTTACACGATTAATTTTGTTCATTATCTTGCATCTTTGAGTTTTACACTCCAAACTGACAGCTTAGTAACAAGTATTCAAACCTAATTACCGTATTGATAAGTGAAGTTATCTGCTCCCTCTTTTCTTTTTCACCGTGCAAAATCTTTGTTTTATGTTGTTTATGAGTTTTGTTAAATGTTAAATGAAACCACAATGAGGAGGGAAATTAAACCCATCAATGCTTTTGCTCTTACTTTGAGAAGTCTTTGAGGTTTGATTTTTTTTTTTCACTTTGGCTGAAGTTGTTACAGAAGCACGCTGGCTTTTCTGTACAGAGGAAGATTGGTATCAGTTACATGAAGGTTGGTTCAGTATCATCTTACTAATATCAATGGGTGAGGAGTTTTTTTTGTTTTTATCAATACAAAGGGTCAACTCTGTCTGGGCAGGTTCGGTTTACACATTAACAATAATGTCTTTGTCTTTGTGTATCAATTGCTGTTTAATAAGTTGTATAGTAGTCATGAAATACATAGATGAAGCATTAGTTTTGCAATTTTCCAACAAACATAGATTTTTAAAGCTAGCAGAAAGAAACGGGTTCTTATTTTTTTATTTAGACAGCAGTATGGGTACTTTTAAGGGATAACAATCCAGATCACAGATTGGCCAAACAGCAGCAGGAGAGCTACTGGAGTTAGAAATTTACCCAGGTATTGAAATATGACACACAAAACAAAATGGACACTTTATCTGCAATGTATACAAACAGTAATAAACAGGATTAATTTCTCCTAGGAATGATTACCATTCCCAAATACTTGTTTGAGAAAGAAAAGCTCTCCTTGGAGTATTAATCCTGTCCAAACAGGTCTTAAATTGTAGCAGTCTGAAAAACACAGCATGTCATGGTATTTGATTATCTTTTTACGGGATACCTACGTCATTTAGCACTAAACACAATTCATTCATGCGGGTAAAAACGCTGGCGTATAGTTGGCTCTTACTGAATTACAACGTAGATACATGTAATTCATGGTAACAAAACATTAAACGGCACAGTAGTTAATGAATGTCGTGTGATTAAAATGTTGGATAAAAATGAACAATTTGGCCCAGTTGGTTCCCACACAGGTCACGAGTCTATTGCATGCTTGATCAGGACCTGACAGGAGTGCAAGATCATTTTTCCCTGCCTGAAACCTTCAGGAGAAAAGGATTGGGGAATATGTTGTGGACTGGACCCACGTACTTTAACAACCCTGGGTCTGCAGAGTTGATCAACCAAATAACTCTAAATCTCTGTACAAAAAAAACTTAAAAGAGGCTAAAAAAAGTAAACAGAAAACTGTACAAGGCACTTTTGAATTTCCACAGGCGTAATTTTCCACTGAGGCAGATTGAGATGATATGGCCGCCTCTGCGCTGGAAAGGAGTGCAAAATCCCGGCTCTTTGGTGGTATTGTAAAGGATCAGAGACCGTGAAGGAAAAACAGAGGTGAAAAAACAAAAATTCTAGCATTTTAGAGTTTCTAAAAGGTGTTAACAAATCATCTCCAGAGTCAAAAGTCTCCTTCCTCAATTGTTGAAGGAGAGAAAGTAGACAAAAAATTTGGTCCTTATAAACAAAAGGGAGATTCAAGGTTTGATAGATCCAACACATTATCAAAGAAAAATGCTACGTCTGCTGGGTTTCTCCAAAGACTAAACCTGAGAGTGGTCCTGGCTGTCCGTGCTGCCTTGCAAGTACATTATCCGTCCGATCAGGAGGAGCAGGAGGCCCACGCAGAGCAGCATGGCGGGCTCCTGGTGGATGTGCGGCAGCTGGTTCGGATTGATCACAACCGGTCTTTGTCCGCCTGCCACCCCCTGGAACGAGAGGAGAGAGAGACAAAGAGATGTTTCAGTTTTAATGAGAAATATGTTGCCATGATTAGAGATGTTCCGATACCATTTTTTCCTTCCTAATACCGATTTCGACACCTGGGCTTTGGGTATCGGACAATACCATGTACTGATCCGATACCAGTGTGTATAGTACCAACCCTGTAGTTGTTCTACAGCCTGGCTCAGGTAAAACCTTGCAGAGACTGATTACCATACAACATTCTTTTATTATCTATTTTGACAGTCAGTCACAACTGAAACAGAACAAATAAAGCAATCTAGGAATAAATAACAATTTCTTCAAAAACTGCCACTTTTTACATAGAACAGTTTAAAAACTGCAGTGCAACAGCAACTTCAGTAAATCTTGGAATAAATAATTCCCTTATATCTTACTCACTGAACTTGTTTGCTTGCAGCACCGCACTTTGAAAGGCAAATGCTGATGGCGATACTGTGTCCACCCAGTGTGCAGACTCAGCAAAGACATGGGTCCTTAAGCCTACATGAAATGTGCTCCCTCACTGTCTCATAAAGTTTGGGGAGAGCAGTTTCGTCGTGCTCTTTTGTGTGATGTGTCTTCAAGTGCTTTATAAGGTTGCTGGTGTAGAAATTGGCAACACTCGTGCCACCCCTCGAAATTACAGCCTTGCATACTAGACATGTCGCCGTTTTACTAGTGGGGTTATCCAGAGTAACATGATGCCAAATAGCTGACATGTTGCTAGCCCCATCTGGACTTCTCCTGGTACTCCTGTACCACTCTACCTCCATCTGTTTGACACTTTGGTCATATTTTCTACTTTGTGTTTTGTCATATTACACTTCCTGGATTTTGGATTATATGTTGTTGTTTTTTTTCATTATCTCAGCTTCTCATTAAAAGCCTGTTTGTAGTTCCCAATCCTGCTTCCCTCCTTGGTGTTCTGCATTTGGGTCTTATTTTTTACTAAATTGTAACAAAAAATGACTTTATTGTAGTTTTATTTAAAACACATGTTCTGTTCATGAAGTTATTTGTGTCCAAATGATGCATTTTCATGTTATTTTGCATCTCATGCTCTCATTTCACTCTCATTTTCGAGTGTGTTGTGAGAATATATACATCAAATGTTCAGTTAAACACCCTGCAGTCCCTTGATGATTTAAAATCAAAGAGAGACACACACATACTGTCTGTTTACATCCACAGGAAGCAGGTAAGTACAGTTCTCTACATCCTGCCACACATCTCTTTACTCTGGCTGTCTCCAGATGTGAATTCTTTACGTCAGTGTGTGTATAAATGCATACGAGCAATATGTGTTTATGTTTAAATTTGTCTGAAGGCTTCCGGTCTTATAACTTTAGCCACCTTTTCTAAGAAGGCACACATGAATGCATACATTTTTTTAAAGATTCTCATTCAGTGCTGTAGGTACATATAAAGACTCTAATGCTCAATCCGCCATTTTAGGGAAACTTGAGTGAAATATTTAGATGAAAGGCTGAAAGGTGAAACACATCAAAGTCAATATAACGCAAGCTGTTGGTAATCATCTAGAAACTTGCGGCTCAGCCATTTAGTATTGCACATTCATGAAGAAGAAGAGGGGACAATGCAGATTTTAACAAAAAACTAATGGTCAAAAGCAACTGAGGCCAAGATATCCTGAAATATACGCTTACTACTTTCAGAAACACTTAATCCTGCATTTCCAATTAGTCATAAGACTGACTCAAGATGATGACTTCATCGGGGTAATTATCAGACTTTAAAAATCACCGTCCAAAGCCATAAAAGACATTATACAACTGTAGTATACTCTTCAATACGATTAAACTGACGTTTATGTGTTGAAAAAAAAAAGATTAATTTAGTACCAACAAGCAACGAGAGCTGAGTTTGCAGAAAGTCGAATCAGGTCATGCTGAGTCTGGCTGGATTGTCCAGTCCTCTGGCATTTATTCTACTAAACATTACATCACCTACAAGAGGAGGATTGAATCAATAAGTGAGATCATCTGTAGTTTCAATTAGGACCCTAATTGTTTCTTTAAGTCATAGCCTCAACTGTCTTTCCTGTCTCTTGATTCTAAAAGACTTCTGCAGTCATTCTGACACGCTTGGCAGGCTGTTGAGAGAAACAGGTGTTTCTTTTCTTTTCTGCTCTCCATCCCTGCAATCAAAAGCCCTGTGCATTGGCCTCTGGCCAATGATCCAGCAGCGGCAGCTTTTCACCAATAACAGATCAGCCGGATGAATATAAGAGAAAGGATATTTCCCCTGGGTGGATGCAGACCAGGGAGCTTGGGTCAGAGAAGTACCACTACATTGTTCCTGTTGGAAAGTGGATGGGGACCTCCAGAAAAACAGAAAACAGTTTCTAGTGGCCATTGATAGAAGGCTGTAGTTGTACTATGCAGCTCTCACGTAGGAAATCTTGTAGATGTTTGAATGTAAAGCAGAGTTATGCTTTAAAAAAAAAAAAAACATCCTCAGCTACTATTGCTTTAGTAAATAAAGGTTTTGAGAAGAAACCTTACACTCTAACTGAGGTGTTTACAAGAATAACTTAGGAATTTACAAGAGCAGGAATCAGTTTTTCCGCTAGAAGATAGATGTCCTGTTTTGGCATGAGAATTTAAATACAGCCTAGCCGGATGCACTGTACAATACCATCCAGACATAGACTGGCACAGAATAAGCCCTTGGCCCTGGGGCGAGACTGCTCTCTGAAAAACAGGATCTTTATGGACGAGAGCAAGAGAGGAATATCAAAGCTGTGTGGTTTGATTCGAAAAGTGAGCCAAAAACCACAGAAACCCATAATGCCAGGGGAGGAAACAGGTGAGAGGAAGAGAAGTTAACCCTATGATTCGTCAGTATGTTTCTAATTCGGCTTCTGAGCTGCCAGAATACTGATTTGAACCAGGCTTGACCTTGGGGTTCCTGTATAGAACCAGTTTGACAAGCCCGATAGGTTCATGGAGAATAATAGACAAAGAAATCCATTGTAGAAGAGGCACCCACAAAAACAAACCACAAGACCCAATATGTCCTCTAGATGTGCATCATCGAGAAGGCTGATCTGGCCAGAGATAAGCTGGTACAGGTAACTGAGAGGCCCGCGGTGGGAAATGAGGACCTGGTGTCATCTGTGCAACCTAGCAACCCCACCGGATCAACTACTGGCTCAGATTGCCTTTGGCTTTCGTTGGCTGACTAACTAGCATGCCTTGGCTATCTATGTTAGCTACCAATTATTATGGTTTTCTTCTTGTTTAATTAATCGGCAGGATGGAGTATAGTGCAAATACGCTGTCGAAAATGTAGTGCTAATTTGCAAATTAAGCTCATAAAAACGCTAAAACTAAAATGGTTAACATGGTGACCACTGTACCTGCGAAAGCTCAGGATGTCAGCATTGTTATTGTTATACCTAACGTAAGCTTTTAGTCCAAAGCACATCTGTGCATACGCTCCCCCTCACGGAGACGCTGGTTTGTCTGTTAACTGTTTTAAATTGTTGGTGGGAAGTTTAAATCAAATCCACCATTAAAGAAGAAAAATTGACTGCCTGGGTGTAAATCATTGAGGAGACAGCAGTGCAGGAAGAAGACTCAGAGGTGTCAGAGTCATTTCACTGCAGCTAAACTCAGCCATGATTTTCCCAAATGTCATCTAGGAACTGCTGCGTTTGGCAGTGAAGTGAAGAGCAAACTCTCTCCAAACATTGATTTTTTGGGGGATTTGGTTTCATCTCCACAACCGAGACTTCTGCTATTATCGTAAATCAAGATTTGTGTGGGTGCAGAAACTTAAGCGAACACCATCTAGCTCAGCCTCCACTTTCATTTGGAGCTCCAAATTTTGTTCGCCTGACATCACAGATTAAAGTTTTGTCTCTGTTAAAGGTAGAAAGTTGAGGTGGATTTTCAACTGAAGGGCAATTTTTGTAAAAGCAGTAAAGATTGCGATCTTCGTTCTTTGATTTATTACATGTCTTGCCTTTATACATTTCTGTCGTGAAAACTTTACAGTTATTGTTACTAATGTTAATTTGCTTGCAGCAGCGTTTACCGTGTTGCACATTAGAGACTATTCTCTCCTCAAAACTGCTCTGGAAGACAGACACAAGCTTTGTGGTTTTTCAGTTGGCAGAGTTTCGGAGCTCTTTCCTCACCTCACGAACCGCGCCATGATTTAACTGTCAAGATGGTCTACAGTTTGCAAAGTAAGGGAAGAGACCACGTTGGAAGATTTATGAATCTCAAGACAAAGAGCAAATTTACTGAAAGCTTGTTTCACTAGAACATGTTCGATTTGTTAATCTATTTATGTCTACATACCTTATACTCATCCTTCCACTTTATTGTATATCCAGCTGTGTAATCGTGGTAGGCACTTATTATATTTTACAGCTCATGAAAGTGCAGAAAAACCTCAGAATGACAACATAACAGGAGGATGTGATGTACCTGGGTGGAGCTGAGTCTTCATTTGTGTGGTTAAACACAACTGAAGCACTGACATCTGACCACCATCTGTACACAATGTATCTCAAATCACCTCTGGAATGGTTAATGACTACTTCAGTGCACCTGGTTGCATCTACACCTGGATTCATTTTGATTAATCATCATCAGACGGCTGTCTGATAACAGAAGGTGCATGCTCAGGGTTACTTCGACTGCTTTAAAGGAGAGTCTGAGTTCTTCAGACACACTTGTTTGATTTTTTGCTGAGTGATCAATGAGAAGATCGATCGATCGATCGATCACTCTTAAGACTGTGTGCAGTATGAAAATAGAGTGGCTTACTATTCAGTTAAAGAGAGGTTGCAGAGTTATCTACTTTAATCTTTTGTTGAAGGAGAGATCAGAGCTTGGTCTGTGTGTGTGTGAAAGCAGGGCTTTGTGTTACAGCTTGGAGTGATTTTCAGTGCAATCGCCATTCAGTGATTAATGAAATCAAATACGATCAACATTTAATCCCAGGACATTTTATACCACCGGGATAATTGTGAATCAGCTGTTGCAAAGGGCCATGATCACAAAAACCTGGTTTATATGTGTGTGTGTGTGTGTGTGTGTGTGTGTGTGTGTGTGTATGAGTGGGTGTTCAGGGACTATGCAAACCTATAGGGCTGGTCTGATAGTTGGCTGATTGGTTGTATTTCACAGTCAAGAATAGGGGTTTGATTTCCACTGCAATCAGAAGCAGATGTGCTCCTCAGCTGGAAAACTCCGTCTGAGAGTTAGACCTGAAGCCAAAACCAGTTTCACTAACCAACACTCTTCATATTCAACGTTACCAGGATTACAGAAAAGGAAATACACACACATGCACACAGACACACATGGGTAATCCTCAAATAGTCACCTCATTTAAACTCTTACCTCAAATAACCCCTTCCATCACTCATCACAGAAAACCTGTTGCCACAAATCATTTTCGTGCTGTCACTGCAAATCGGCTGGCTTCTAACAAGGAGTTCAACTGGTGCGTTTGCGCACACACACGAAGGCACCACCATGTGCAGTACATCCACAGCACAAGAGAAAAACCATGCGGGCAGATGGCCAATCAGCTTACTAGATAATCAGTCAACCAGAAAATCCACCAGTCAGAGAGTAAATCAATGCAACAATGAAACAACCACACTGTCATTCAGCCAATCAGACAAACAAGATGCTGATTATGACGGCATGTTTATCAAAATTAGTAGATTGAGTTTTGTTTATGTGCTATAGTCGTAAATCATGTTTTAAGTCAAGTGGACTTGGCGTTCAATGTGATGAATTACCTGTCTCAGGTTTAAAGTGTCTGCAGGTTCATTTTTATAAGATTTTGTTTTCACCCTGTTTGTTTTCTTGGTTGGTTGGTTTGTCAGTAGGATTACACAAAAACTACAGAACGGATTTCCACAAATTTTGGATGGGGGGGGGTGAGTCTCGGCTCAGAATAGATCACATTAACTTTTGGGGCGGATCCAGTGTGAATGCATGGATCTCAGTGAAAAACAATCAGGCGTATTAAGGTGGCTTGTAACTATGAGTGAGTACAATTTGATGTGGATCTTGGATCTGATGAGGTTAAATTCTGGTTAGGGACCACTGGGCCTTGATGGAAGTGTGCAGCGTCATTCTAGTTACATGACTCAGCCCCTTCTTCATCTCATATTTTTTTGTTTGGGTTTAGAAACTACTGACTTTTAAACATCTCATCTTGTTCCTCTTCTTGTCTCTGTCTTTTCACAGTGGAAACATTGAGTCAGTCCGTTCCAAAAAGCTCATGTGATTTTGTTTGGTCACCACAACTTACTATGCTGCATCTCAAAATAGCTCTCTAAACAAGGCTACACTTACAAGAACACACACACACACAGACACACACACACACACACACACACACACACACACACACACACACAGACACACACACACACACACAATGTAAGCTGTTATATTGTTTCACTATCCTTCTCACTCTTACCTCTCTCTGCTTCTAAGTGCCACTTTGCAAACCTCCCCGAACACTATAATTTGAAGGTTTTACCTCTTAAAATGTCTTTTTTTTCAGGGGATTTCTTGTTGTAGGAGCGTGCATAACAAGTTTAATCACAAACGTTTGCAGTCTCATTTACGTTTTATACATGCAAACATCTGTCTGTACGTTATCCTTTACATACAAACCCACACAACACATCAACACTCACAGACAGAAGGTGCATTCGTGACGTTGTGGTTTTGAATCCGACTGACGACCTTCATCACATCACCTCTATTATAACTTATCCCCCCCCCATGTGTGAAGCAGTAAGTGCAAAAACATCCCGGCATGCTTTTCTCTGCTCTGTGTGCAACAGCTGTTACGGTATGTATACTGTCTTTCTCCCGCTCTTTGTCTTTCATGCACACTTGGACACACATAAACAAAAACACAAGCAGCCAGTCAGTGACACCCGACTGGTCCACAATGTTCCTCTGAGTTATTTCTGTCTTCAGGACAAAGGGTTTTACCTCTTACTGAAAGATGACAGAGTGTGTGCTGGAGTTTGTTTGAGTGTGTGTGTGTTTGTGTGTGTGTTTTGGCAGGATAATTAGACCTTGTGCTTTGCTCCCTGAGAGTTTTTTAACCACAGGGCTGAGCCATAATGAATCTACACTGTCACGGACCCTAGACTGACACACCACACTCACATACACACACACACACCAGACACCGAACTGAGCACGTTTACAGATGTTTGAAAACAAACGCACACATTGTGTAAATGTTTAACTGGCACACATAATCACGCACACATTGTGTAAATGTTTAACTGGATGAGTTTGTGCGGGGGAGTGGGGGGGGGGGTGTTGGAGGGTGAGAGAGGCTGGATTAAATGAGGACAAAAGAGAGCGAGCCAGTGAGAGACAGGAAGAAGACTATCGAAACACAAACAATTACTGGTCATTATATTGGTGATTACACAGCCCCATGTATGTTTTCCTGGCAAATACTCAGTCGCCTCAATATGGTTTTTATGTAAAAGTATTTTGAAAAGTGGGAACCTCTCAGGCAGGACGGAAAGAAAACACCTGTGTTTGTGTGCGAGTGAATTATCAGATGATGTGAGTCATTTTAAAGCCTGTACAGCCAGGAGTGATGCGGCTCAGCCTCTTGGTCGACGCCTTCAGGCAATGAAACTGAACAAAGCTCTTCTGTCAACAGTGGCAACATGCTGGCAGTTCAGTATTTAACAATAATGTGATGATACCAAAAATTATTAATTTGGTTTTACATTTTCCCTATCTGTCTTGCTGAGCTTATATATGATAATGGAAAAGATGTCCACTGAGTTGTTGAGAACTTGCCTACATTTCTTTTTATGCAGACGATTCGCAAGCTTCCCTTCTGTAACAGGTAAATCTAAATGTGATAGCAGGAATGTCATTAGTTTTGCATCAAGTATTTGATAACAACATTTGACCAGATGTTGGCACTAAACTAGAATGCAAGCCAAGGGAAAAGCAACGTTATTACAATTCATCCCGTGGGGAGCACGAATATCAAATTTAATGGCAATCCATCCAATTGTCGTCGAGACATTTGACGAATACCTGCAAATGTCAACCTTGGCGATGCTAGAGGAAAAGTCAGAGGGATTTATCCTCTGGGGACCGTGAACGTCTTTACCAAATTTTATGGTAATCCACCCAATAATTGTCAAGATAGCTGACTTAAACTAACAAATGTTAATCTCATGGAAGTGCTAGAGGAAAAGTCAGGAGAATATCAAAGTCAATAGAACTCATCCTCTGAGGATCATGAATGTCTTTACCAAATTTCATGCCAATTCATGTAATGCAAAAATGAAATTTGAAGTCTGCTCTAATCTTTGCTGTATATAAAATTTAAAACAAGTATTCTCTTTGAACTTGTCACAACTAGTAGTATGCAAGCAAATGGTTGGAAGTACACATCGCTTCAATTTAAGGGCTGACAGGTCAAAAAGGTTGGAAAGGTTTGCAGCCAAACCAGGTGCCCACATCACACCAAAGTCACCCATGTCTAGCCCAGAGCCAGACATGGTTCATGTTGATTCACCTATCCTGCTGGGCCTGTTTGATGACAGTTTGAAGCTCACAACAGTGTTGAGAAATTCCACTAAGTTCCACTCAGATCTTTCAGTTCTTCAATCCAAGTTGGGAGATGTAATCCCTTCAGTGTGTCTGGGTATGATCAAGGTTTCTGGCAGGGTCACTCTTCAAGGCAAGGTGGTCTCAGATGAGAGACCAGACATGATGTCTCACACAATCATTAGTGAGAAAAGCTCAGAGTGCTGCCAGGAATTCACTATGACAGAACAGATATCTGCATATGAAAGCAGATAAATAGAAAACACTAATAAAAGGCCAAATTGTTGTCAGACGATAGACGATGGGTTCCAAGATTGCATTTCGGCCAATGCGTTCCTCATCTTTTTGCTTCTCCACATGGACTGTTTACCCACATGCAACCAAAGCCCACTCAAATGTGATTGGTCAATACTATTAGGACTTTAAATGGACAACAGACAGAAACCAGAATGCTTCCGTAACAGAAATCTTGTCCTTTCCCTACAGATTCTACATTCATATGCAGACTTCTGTTTAAAGAGATTAACACTGGGGTATCAATACTATACTGTTACTGTGATATGAGACTAACATTTAGGATATTTGCAAGTCCAAGCATTTAGAAAGTGCTTTTGAAGAGATTTAAAAAATATCAAGATAAATATTGTGTATCATGACATAACCTAAAGATATTGTGATATTATTTAAAGCCCATATCCCCCAGCCCTGTAGTTTGGCCATGCACTGCATGCAGGCACCATAACCCACCGGTTGGAGTTTCCATTAGAGTGATGCAATCCCTCACTGGCTTCCGGTGAGCGATTGTCCAAGTGTTCTGGCCTTATTTCTTTTATCAGCCATAAGTTCATTTTTGAGTAATCATGGAAATATTGGGATTAAGATAGTTCAGTTACTAATTTATTTGATCCCTCTGCACTTTGCAGGACAAACTGAAAGTTCTGGATTAAGTTTGTTTCAGCATCAAAAAAAAAAAGATAATCATAATCTTTTCTTTTTTTCTTTGTGATATGATGAGTAAGTATCTGATTTAAATCTGGAAAACCTGAAAAACATCCTATGCTACTGTGGTTACGAAATCGTGCGTAACCATGCATGTGCACTTGTCCACAGCAACACCAACACCTGGCAAGAGAACAGGGAACAAGCCTCCATGTTCCTCTTTTGAACAAGCACACACTCTTGGACCGTTCTATACCGAAGTTCACACAAGGTTTGCCACTAAGACGCATACAAACAGACAGTCTTTCTGGTCGTGTGATTGAGTGTTGAGTCACAGCTTCAACTCATCACGTTCTAACATATTTCTCAAACCTCCCTTTTCTCTGCTGCTTGAGTCACAGCTGCGAAGGCCAAACCAGCCTTGCACTGCATGACTCCTGGCACTCACTTTATCCCCGCTTGTGGGATTTTTTTATATATGGAATGAATTCGATTCTTCCTGACGTCAGTGCACTGCTGTCAGCCGTTAAACTCCTGATTTTCCCAGACTCCTGGGAATAACTTGGTAAAATGCTCAAGCACAATGTTGACAGTATATCTGATCATTCAGAAACCAGATGAATGCAGAGATTGATTAAAACCAAAACCTGAAAGATGGATGAGTAACCCAGCTCTGTTAATGATGGGTTTTAGAGCAATGTGATGACTGCTGGAACCACAAGTGCACGCAAATAACATCCCTTGAGGGGTTTCACGGCTTTTAGGATACATGCGCGTGCGTAATTGGGGGTGGGGGTGTTGCAGAAAGAAGAGGGCAGAAAGGGTGAGCTGTCTTCCTGTTTGATGCTCATTAGCACCCAGTAGGTTAAACACAGTGGGAGAGGAACATTTCAGACTAATCAGACTGCTCGGCTGGAGAATTGAAGATTTATTGCTGTTAAGCTTTCAACGCTGAGGGAGCTTTTTAAGCTCTTCACTGGGATGTAACAGTCCTGTCATGCCTGTTCTCGACTTTTACTTTTTAATCCCTCTTCTCTGATGAGATTAAAGTAAATTCAAACCAGCTCTGTTTTTCTTCCCTCTTCCTATCTGGCTTCCTAGTCAGCTCTTTGATAGAGGAGTAAATAAACCTGATGATGCAACATGCAGAAATGTTGCCAAGGAAGCAGAAGCCAAAAGGAAATACACTTGTATTGCAACTCTACAACACTGACTGACCGATGGGTAAACTGCACCAGTCAGAGGGTTTATATTCCCTGCAACAGTGTGGTTATCTTTACTGTGAGGCAATAGTCAGGCTACTTTTACTGTAATTTCATTTCATAATCACAGGTTACTTATCCATCTTTCAAAATATTCATCAAGAATTCATACAAATCTGCAAACAAATTGTTTTTGGTGTCTCTCACAGGTCAGCACATACCAACGTTTTGGGTTGATGGCTCAGTCCACGCCACAAAAACCATAAAAACCAAAGATGTCGGTATTTGACAACCGTGAAATGAGACTCATAAATGAACCATCTCTCCCCAGCTTCATTACTCCACCTTGGAGTTTAAAATGTTACTGTAGCTGTGTCTCAATTAGGGGATACATTCTTTGAAGGCAGTGCCTTCCTAGACCACGAAGCGTTGTTAAATGAGACGGTCTGGTCTACGGAGAATATCCTTTATACCTCAACAGTTTCCCCCAACCATACCCTTGCATCATCAACTAGGTTGCTAGGTTGCCTAGCAAGTATAGTATAGTATTGGGGTCCCTTGTTTTTTTTGTTATCATATCGTTAGCCATTCAAATGACATGAAACCCCATACTTACATTTAAAAGTGTATTTAGCTGCTAATTTGCTCCTTGCAGTAGTATAATCTATACACAATTACATCTAACGTTTACTAATTAACTTTATTAACGACTCTGATGTCAAAATGTTCATCCTTTAATAAAGTTTGGTTTACACTGCAGACCTTAATAACTTCTTGTTCTCATCTGCCTGGGACAAACAACATTCACTAACATCTCTATCAGTCAGCCTGCCAAGAAATAATCCACTTCACTGGTGCTACCAAGGCTGAGCAAATAAGCTCTGCTTTTATAATGTGAGCAGTCAATGAGCTTCTCTGGGTCTCACCACATTTAAACATCCTAAGTTGTACCACTAAGTTTTGTTTTTGTTTCTTTCCCACTGCTGGAAACTGGCTGAAGGCTTTGCAGAGGAAAAGGGAGCTGCCCCCCCACCAACAAGTCCATCTTCTGCTCCTCTGCTGTTGATGTTTTTTTGAGTCATATGGCTGTTTTCTTGTGTTTTTTGGGGGTTATCTAACTGCAGTGGTTAATGTGGCATCTGGATTTTCTGCAGCTTCAGGCAGTCTGCTTTGTTACTTTCTGATCAAGAGTCATTTCGATTTTCTCACCCCGAGCGAGGTGGAAATAACCAGCTGGTCACAGGCTCCCTCCGATCACCCAAGGCGGCATTTGAGGGACATGTTTGTCCCAACACCGGCCTCCCTTATTTCTTGATCTATTGATCATGCTGCTCATTTTTCAACAACACTGTGCTTCACATTCACACAGTTGTTTTGATTTTTTGTGGTAAACACTTACTATTCAACTGTGGAAATAACATTTTTAAGGACCGTCTTGGATGGGACCTTAAAGCACTGAACAAAAAGTGATTTTACACATTTGTGTAGTCATTTTATGGATGGGACTTGATTTTGACAAAGTTAACATAAACCTTAAAAAAAACACAAAAACGTAAGATAACTTACTCCACTAATAAAAAAAGTCTACAAAAGTATGTTGGATTCTACAATAGTCATTCACATCTGTTAGTTACCACAGTCTTCTTCTCGAAGCCAATCAGATGACCTACCGCAGCTGCTGAGGATTCAACACTTTGCTCAGCTTTGAGCTCCACAAATAGGGTCACTGGCGGTTCTTCTCTATAACCAGATCCCTTCTCCCACACACATACACATGCAAAAACAGTGTCTGTGATCACTGACCCTTAGAAGAAACTGTCTATTGAAGTCGTCTCCAATGCGTCGGAGCTCTCGTCCAATTGCCTCCGCCTGCATGTCCCCTGCTGCGTTTCGTGGCCGCGTGCTAGAGGGGCTGGGAGAGTGTCCTGAAACAGAGAGGACAAAAAACATGCCACATTTGCTATAACAATACAGTTTTGCAATGATTAAAAGGTTTAAAAGGTCCTCCACTGAGACAAAATGTTGAAGCCATAATATTGTGATGATGCTTAACTGACGTGAAGCACAAAATGTAGTCTAACACGTCTGCAGCTTTATGTATAGTTGCAGGTTTAACGTCGCGGGTTTTGACATTTAAGGTGCCCTGCAGGTGTCTCATATGCTCACTGAAACAAGACTGAGCGCCAAGTACAATGAAGGGAATCTTCCCATTATGTTACTATAGTCTGAACTAATTTTCACTCCTCAAAGCGAGATCTACAAAAAATATAGCATCTTAGCTCAACTTGATTCATCCTTTGATTTCCACTCTTATAACAAACAGTGAGGACATGTGACAGAAACACAGACACAAGTTAAGACACTTAACTGCAAACCTCAATATGTAATGTGCATGTCCAGCTTTCACAACAACAACATGAACGCAGCCTTTATGGTCACAGTTACGGAACTGCATGTTCGGATCACCAGCGAAATCTCACCGGCAGTAACAGTTTGAGGAAATCAAATAACAGACAAAACAAAAAAAATAGCAGACAAGCAGAGTGTGATTCAGTGAGTGGGTGGCTCACAGCATCACATATTTTTTTTTAGTTTTGACCCAGTTGAGTTTATTTGATGTTATAATAGATGCATCCTCACAATGCTTTGCTAAAAAACACAGATGAGATGAAAAGTGTTAGCATTCATTATTCATTATTAGTATTCATGCAGGTGAGATAAAAAAAAAACAACAAAAGACACACAGGCATCCGTATACTTTTATGTTTACTCTGACATAGATGTGTACATACCACAAAATCAAGAGGATTTCCATGTGAAATGCTAGTATTACTAAATGTGTGTGTGCCCCACTGGCATCATAACAAAGATATAGAAGAATACCACTCCGCCAGCTGACCGGGTGAGCGGACGTGTGCGTATGCATATTTGTATTTTCGTGGTTAATGTGTTATATTTTCAGTCTGAACTACAGTATGACTATGAAAGGCTCTGACCTCTTACTGATCTCCACTTATGACTCATGAACACTGTTATGAAACCCAGATTTAATATTTCTCACATCCTCCGATATTGAAGAGACCAACACAGCTTGCTGCGCTAACAAGAGTGTTTATGATGGAAAATATGGGATCGACAGCACTCATGACTGCACTAAACGCTGCGAGCTATGTTAGAGTGCAGGAGGTCTCAGGTAGTGTTTTCTCTACCGCATCTCCCAGAGTGCAAGAGTCAGTTGTCTAATTACTGTTCAGCCAAGTTTGGAACTACGTAAAGGCAGGTTGGTACCATTTGAACAATGGAGAACAAATAATGGAACAAAGATGACTGAAAATGTCTCATGGATATGGATGCAGGTATTCATTTCCTTGAAAATGAAGTCTAAACTAATATTCAGAGATCTCCCAACTGAAATGAACACAGAAGAGCTCAGATAAGTCAGTCATCGGACGTTGAGGTCATTTTGAACCCTGATAGGCAAACCAGTACTGGATTTTTTAAGCTTGGTATAAACACACAACATAACCGTCCGTGATACAGATCCTTCAATTTTTAAAAGAATCTCGGAGGCATTATAAATAACTACATATGTATCAATAATTTTCTCACCGATGGTCTCATTTGTTTATGTAGGTCACATGGAGGCAACAGTATTATGTTGAGACAACTGGTTAAAAGCTCCTTGTATTATGTTTAATGGCCAACATATACCCCCAAATCTATTTATCTGCAATAGGCTAATTTCAGCAATTATATTGTTCTAGCTCTAGTTTTTAATGTAATTTAGCTCTGTAGCACCCATCACACTGTTGCAATGTCCTGCCTAACAATTAACTTGTTCCAAAAGACATAAATCTTCAGATACAGTCTTGGTTTAAACCGGAATACATAAAGAATTACTCCTACTTAGCTTTGTACAGAATATTCATTTAGATTTCTGTCAAGAGGTTTATGCGTTAGATGGACACCTTTGGCAAAATCTATCATTGTGCAACCAGCCCCAGGGTTGTTTATAATTAAACTGCGTGAGTATAAATCAAGCAAAGACCAAAACACATTAAAGTTGACTGTTCCACTCTGGCTGAGCCTGAAGAAACACGACTGCAGGTGCGACCTTCCTGCCGCAGCAGGAGGAAGCGTTGTTATGGGATAGCTCTAATCACGCTGTCAGGGAGCAACAACAAGATGATAAACTGATCCTCCTTAAGCTCCGGAGCTCTATCTCGCTCTCTAACACACTATCAGCCAGCCTTCTTGATAACTGAGACTTTTTTTTTTGCATCAAGGACAATGTGTGATATTTTGTATGAGTGTGTGTTTATCTGTACTATCTGATGGACATTGCAGACAGAATGAGAAGTGAAGGGTTTCTGTCTGCAGATTACAAAAGACCAACAGGCCTATTATGACTGCTTACACACACACACACACACACACACACACACACACAAACACTGAGGCCTGTTTTGATTGGTGTACTTAATGAATGACACATACACAGCACGCTGCTCTGTTTTGACTGGTATCTTATCTGTCTGGTTGCAGTCAAAGAGAATAAGGAGACACAAGGCAATCAGTGAGGCTAATCAGATCTATTATAGAAAGCAGTCATACGTCCAGGAATACAATACGCTGAGGCATACAGAAGTTTTATTTCAGCATCTGGAGATTACACTTTTTCACTTACAATACACTTCTATTTTTGTTTCAAAAAATATATAAATCCAGATAGAAACAGGTGGAGTTAAGGCTGGAGTTTGTTTGCTGGGGTTGTCATCCACTGTGAGGGGATATACTCTTTTAGGTGTTTGTGTTTTTCTTTGCGCCAAATCTCAGCCTCACGGCACAGTTTAGTTTGTTTCCAAGCAACAGGACAGATAGGCAAATTTAGCCGACAGCGTTAAAGCAAACATAGCGTGTCTTGTTCTGTTTTTGTATCTAAATGAACAACAGGGGGAAAATTTATGAAAGCAGTGATGACAACCTCGGAGTCTATTTTAGACACCGAAGTTGGCAAATAAACCGAACATGTGAGACTGAATTATTAGGGATTATATAAATGATGGCAACTGCATTTTTCATTTTGAGATAATGGTGCAGTCATTACATTTTTTTGGACTTGGACATTGGACTTGAGCATGATATTGACCTTTGGAACCAGTCTATATCATGAAATTATCTGAACTCAAAAAGGTGGATGAGTGGACTGACATTGCTTACTCTGTAAGTGAAACTCAATTTTCAAATATGAAGTCTTCAGTCCAAGCTAATGCTGACTCAAGTGACATCACTTGAGTTTAAATATAAGACATCATACGACTCCCTTTGGCGCCAAAGAAGATTTTATCCAACTTGTTTCACCTATGCAGTAGTACTCCCCAAGACCAGTAAACAGACAGAAGTATCAGTTGCAGTGCAAATATGGAAATGAGTCGTCAACTGAAGCGCGAGTGCATCAGTTGATATGTCAGTTGACATGTAATAGGTGAAAGCAAGTCAGTTACAGAGTAAGAAATGTCAGTTCACTGCTTTGATATTTTTTCCCCTGCTGTTTATTTACTTAAAACAACAGAACAAGAAACACTGTTTTTGCTGTGACGCTGTCGGCGTCGATCCTGTTGCTTGGAAACAAACTTAACTGTGACTGCTACGAGCATAACACGCCAACATCTCAGAGTTGCTTTGTGGGTAATGTAGTTGGAATGAGGAAGCATGTGATGAGTCCAACCATGTTGTACAAGTGCAATGATACAGTGGAGGACTCCATTAGCTCTATTAACAGTGTTTCAGCTTCAACTGTATATGATAAACATTTTTTTCAAAAGTTTCAAAAGATTTTTGTTACATATTTTTTTGTTGTTAAATATTAAGTTGGACTTATTTTACTTAATATTGCTTAGTACTGTTAGTGTGGCAGTAATGTTTCCCTGACTGGTTACTGGATCATCCCATATACTGTGGTGGTATACTCACACATGCATACACACACAGAGCCTTGGGCATGGTTAGTGCAGCCAGAAGTCAAGACCCTTCTTCCTTCCTGTAAATCTGACTCAGCAGGATTCAATGAAAACAGTGAATCCGGGGCAGCAATCCAAGTTCAGCAGGTCTAAAAAGCTGAGACGCTTGAGTCAAACTCATTCACAAAGTGAGTGATGCCAAGCACAGAAAAAACAAGAAATACAACTGTCATTACACAACATCACGCCATTACATGTTTGAGCCCAAGAGACTTTTTTAAATTGTCATATCAGGATTTGTACATTTGTATTATTTGAATGTCACTTGTTACTGTTGATGTTAAATCATAAATACTTTGGACAATGTTGCACTTGTTTTATAGCATTTACGGTAATGTCCAGACTTTTTTGAATCCTATCAAATATACACATATTGGACATCCTTGTTGTAAAACTGTGTTCAAATGTATCCTGTGGGATTTTGGGAGAGTTTGACCCATTCAGAGGCAAGTGGTTGTTACTCAACAGGAAGAAGAGTACTACTACAATGGAATGAAAACATGGGAATCAGCAGGAATTGGTTTGGCAGCTAAAGAGTCACGTTAGTGTGTTTTGGATTTGCATGTTTCAGCCTGAATTCATTGGATTTCCCTCCGAGGGTCAATGGAACACGCCGTGCTGCCTATTAGTCAATAAATCAGAATGTAAAAACAAGGCGAGCCCGATTTAGTCATCTGAGAGGGTAGCAAAATACTACAGAATGGTAAAAACCCTTCCCTCATGACTGCGATGTCAAAGGGGAGTGCAAAAACATCCTGAGTATGTTTTTGTTCACCGTTTTACTATCACTGGTAACATTCAACACCACCGCCGCCCAAACCCCCAAATCTTTGATAAAGGAAGCTTCAGGGAGCTTATATCTGGTTTCATATTTTGCTGTACACCCACACAGCAGCAGCAGCAGCTAAATTTCACGGTGAGAACAGCCAGAGCAGCTTGTGTTGGCTGATGGTTCAGGGCAGAAACTTTCACATCCACAATAGCTACTGTGTTTTTGTAAATATAGTCTCAGGGTGTGAATCCATGTATTTGGACCAGACACAAACTGATTCTTAATGACATAAATTAGTAGCGGGGAAATTAATTCATGTAAAATCAAAAGCGCTGTTAGACAATCTGATGATGATGAAGGTGCTTTCATGGCAATGGCAATGATGATGTTTTGTTCTCCAGAAATATAAGTTATATTCAAATTCATGTTGTTTTCTCACTGACTTGCAGTTTATTCGCTGCTATTGTCACTCCAACACTTGTCAGAGGACTTTGCAGTGAGAGACTTGAACCTACTTCACATGCGTGTGCTCACTGTGGGCGGTGAATCATCATGTATGCAAAAGTGCCTTTGCTCACCGTGCAGCTGGTGCGTCCCCGGTCCGTGCTCCTCAGCCATGCGCTGCAGGGCGTGTTGCATCACCTGGCCGGTCGGGCTGGGAGTCTGCGTGGCTCTATCAACCGTCAGTGGCCTCGGGGAGAGCGGAGAGCTCGGCAGCGAGTCTCCGTCGGAGGAGAAATATCCACTGGAGGCGCGGCGAGGGAGGTGGAATATCGACCTCGTCTGAAACACGCCAAGACTGAGAGGGGAGATGGGTTTGCCTCTGCGCCAGGACGGCGAGTCCGGCTCTCCTCCTCCGCTGGTGCTGGACTGGCCGAAGCTCGGCACGCCGCCGGTGTCTGAGCGGGAGGTTTGCGCTGAGGCTCCGGCGGCACCGGCGGGTGGTGGATCTCCTCCGCTCCCCTGACCTGCTGTTACTGCGGTCGACCCATCGGAGCTGTTTGGTGGTCTGTTGGATGAGCAGAGCGGCACCGTCAGCCTGGGCTTTCATCACTCTGGACAAACAGCCTACAGCCTCACGTCTCTGCTGCATGTGGAGCTGCAGCTGGATCTGAGGCAGCGCGCTGCTGCGTCAGGACCTTGTAGAATCTGTTTTCTCCTTAAGAAATGCGGGATTACCTCAATTTGAACTGATTATTTCCCCTTGGAAACGCGATGACTTGCGCGCTGGCGGGCGTCTTTTATCAATAAAATAAAAAAAAAGCGGACGTGCCAACGATAACCTCACCTTATGAAATGCAAACATATAGTCACGACCACTGCAGGTGATACCCACAGAGGCTCTCGGAGTTGTGTAGTGAGTGTTTGACTTGTTTATGTGAAGTGAAAATGTTCCCGTGCAGGCGGTAGCCCAGGTTTCCTGCCCGGTGCGTCTCCATTGTTGGACAGAAGTTGCTGATCGCAGCAGATCTTTGTTTGACTTGCGAGGGAAAATAATCAGGCATCAAGGAAGCGGCTGGAGTAACTTCAACTGCGTCACACATGAATTATGAAAGAAATGAGTCTCAGCGGACCAGAGTCCGTCTGGAAATCTCGTTTCTTTTTTCGAGTAAATCATTTAACGATTTATCGGCGTGTTGCTTCTGGACACTTGGCGAGGATTTCATGAATTCAAAGTAAAAATAATGGAGATGTTACTTCTGTAAATCCGCTTTATTTATAACACACGGACTTGCATTGACAACAGAAAATGTCACACTTGCGACATCTTGATCACCAAAACTCAGACACTCAATGGGAAATTCTAGAAAAACATCAATATGATGTTTTGTGCTGCGCTTCCTGTTTTGTCCAGACTAACCTACTGCTTCCTAAGCGCACGGATTCCCAGCGGTAATGACCTACTTTTGCGCCAAAACGACATAAAATTTATAACCAACTGCGTTTTTCGCACCATGTCGTCATGCACCGATACACACTTTTACGCACCTTTGGTGTAAATAGTCATCCTTTTGTGTTTTACGCATTTTTACGCACGGCGACAGCAGCCCTTAAACTGGACGCGGCGTCTGTCCTCCAGCCACATTAAAATGTAAACTTTCCCTGTGAGCTTCAGCGCAGATCCGAGAGCGACGAGGACAGATTTTGTGCGTGTCAGGCGGCATGTAGACAAATGGCACCAAAAAGTACCGACTGCCGCCTCGCCGAGAGGAAAGAGTAGACATAGGGAGGAAAAGGAAACCTGAAACGCCAATACCGGCAAGCAAACATGGCATTTAATCAGGTGTCACGGCGCTGAAAGTTTAACAACAGCCCTTCAACAGCGCGTCTGCACCTTCACTGTATGAACATGAAGAGGCAGGCTGTAATATCTGAGCCTCCGTGGGCGAAGACAGAAAGACAGAGTCTCACCAGAAAACTTGACATTTCAGATTTCACGATAAGGTTTCACTTTACTATTAAGACGCCAACATTAAAATATTAGAGCAGCTGTCACACGGACGGCGTGCGTCTCCTGGATTAAGTTTTCTATTTTTACAACTTTCCTTTCCAAAGCCCAATGGCGCAACTGCGCCTCCTACAGTATACCTTAAAACTGGCACATAAAACCCTTTAAAGTCCGATAATTGCCTTTTATCACAAGTGCTAATACCAGAAAAGCTCAAGGTGAGCAAGCCTGGCTGCGTCTTAAAATTCATGTGAATTCATTATCTGTCAAGGAGTGGTACGTTACAAAGTGCCTGAACTCAGTGACCTCGATCATAACAAGAGCAGCAGACACAGTCTCATCCATGAACAAAAATCAGGAAAACATCACATCATCCTTTCGGTCGTGACAGTATTTTATAGCGCTCCATGTCTGACTAAAACACTCCATTTAGCAAATTAAATGCACACCGAGTCCGGTCTCTATCCCGGTGAAACGCCGTTTGCACTATTATTGAGTTGTGGGGTACATTATGAGGGGGAACTGAAGCCGGTGCGCGGCATGACGCATACCGGCAAAGTCAGAGGATCACAGGGGAAACGCATGAAAAAAGCATTAAAAAGATAAAAACATGCTCCTACAGTGCTCTCGATATAATAAAAGAAACATCTTTATAACAGAAACTCTGACTGGAGCATTACGGGAATGTGATATGAAAAGAAATCGCCATAAGTCAATTAAATTCTATTTAAGTCATGTTTTACGCATGACAGTCACTCTTTGTCATGATTACAGCGATATTTCTCAATAAAAGCAAACATTAAAATGGAAAAGCAAAGCTATTATTAATTTCCTGTATTTTAAAAGCACTGTAAATAAACAATATTTTCGGCGTGACAGCTGACAAGCCGGTAGTCAAAGAGGCAAACTGGACTTTTTGTTAAATCTAAAGAACAACACACACCTCGTCTCCATCTGTCTCAACTCACCTGGACGGATGATGCATGTCAGTGGCGGGACATCACCGCTGGCTTGGTGGAAATAACACGACGAAAGGTTGGTTCTAATATAAAATACGTCTGAATAAAATCAACGCAACTGTAAGTAGGATCCACTGGTCCAAAGTGAGCCAAACATCAACTTGTAAAAAGTGAAGAAATAAAAACAAAAAAAGTAAAAAGTGAAAATAAATCCCAGAGTTTCTGCTGAAGTCTCCCCGGGTGGAATGCTTGAATAATCCGCCTTGTGGAACCTGCAGCTGAGGACGTAAACAAGCTCCAGCGAGAAAACTGCGCTTTTGTCTGCTGCAGAAGCTTTCCTTCCTCCCTCCCTCTCTCTGTGTCTCTCTCTCTACTCTACAACATGTACTGTGTGTGTTGAGCCTGATATTGCCGCTCCTCCTCTGAGACCACGGTCCACGTATTGCTGGGGGTGGAGTTTGTATCAGCTCTGTTCTCTTTCCTCTGTCTCCCCCTGTCTCTGACTGGCACTAAGTACTCCTGCGTGGGTGCACAGAGAATAAAAGAAAGAAAAAGAAGCGACAACAGCTACAGAAAATGTTTCAATAAAAAAAAGTGTACCTGCTGATAAACCCATTCTGTCTCTCACTGTGACTGTGTCTCTCTGTGAGCATGGCCGTGTTTCAGTTTCATACACAGTAATTCTAACCAGATGTCGATCTTGATATCACTTCTCTATTATCAGGATTAAATTGATTCTGTAATTTTTTGTCATTGTTGATTTGTCGGTTTTGATTTGCTAGTTGAGCCTCTTCGTCTCCGTCTATCACTCTTAGTAATGTGACACTTACAGGTCCAGCGTGCAGGACTCAGGGTGAATATTTATGGAATATTTTATGCGATAATTGTGTTTTTATGAGAACCCTTGTGTAATTGTTATCTGTGAATCAGCCTTTTATGTCTACACAGGGAGTGGGTCACCTTCCATAGAGTCCGCCATGTTTCCACAGTAGCCCAGAATGGACAAACCAAACACTGGCTCTCATGTTTTTCATGTTTTTAGCGGCCAGGGTAGATGAAGGGCATTCACTTGGTTGCAATCTGCATCTTCAACACAACACTTGCGGTCTGGTTAGGGTTTGGAAAAGATCATGAACAAACACAGCTGGAAATTGTCCCGAGGTCTCCTTAAAAATAACGTGTGGTTTCACACTTACAAGAGTCGAAACACAGTCTTAAACACTGTTCACCTGCTCAGCAGCCTCTTTAACTGTAACTCCACCTCCATATGAAAGTCAGGTCATGAACACGTAATGTGAACGTGATATGACACATCTTGTTGAAATGTCAATATGGCATGCAGCCCTATGACGTGAAACGTTAACTACCAATCATTTATTCTGTGTCTTGTGTCATTCTTGGAGTGCACTCATTTCTTGCTGTAAAACAACATTTTTGAGATTGACTAACTTAAATCTTACATTATATGTTACTTCATTTTCAAAATGACAGTTTGTCAAAAATAACAACAACAAAAAAAAAACTATCAAACTCCACGTTGAAATGAAATGTTAAAATTCCATGTTAACCTTATGCATAATTTCAGACAGCTGAATGTGCATATGATATTGAGAGACTCACAATTTGGACGAAACTGACGCCTACACTTGTACTATGACTGTTGGCATGAAAGTAGAACCCAGTAAGAGCTACTATTGCTGTTATGAATCATCCAAAGAGCTCTGCTGATGCCATTTTTATGTTTCTGAATTCTCACTCACACATGTTTCTTTGTAGCGATTTTGGCTTTGTACAACGCCTTGCACTTTTTTTTTTTTGCACTGTGTGTGCATCATTGTGTACTATCATCCATATTTCTAATTTGGCTGGCAAGCGTCCATTAAAAATAACAAGACAGGACACTTCGAACATGGTTCTAGTTTCGAAGTTTAGCTCTAACTTGAACACAAGAGACCTCTGATGCACGCGATGAATTGAACACACGCATTGACTGCTCACAAGGTGACATCAAGTGTCACTGCTGGAGAATAGGCCCGTAAATTAAGATCCCCAGACATAACGACAAATCATCTCATCAGCTCTACCTGTTGCTCACCAATATGATGCAAGATATTATTATGAATATATACATTTTAAAAAATGTAAAGTATTATTAACGAAACAGTATTCCACTTACAGGCAATCACTGTATTCAGAAAAGGTTCACATCTTGCTGGTCGCACTGAGCTCTGTGATGCTGAGGTGATGCTGAGCGGGCGTGGTCGGGCTGAGAGCAGAGCAGCGAAGGCAGCCTGGGAGCAGCAGGAGGATTGAACTCCGGAAGCTGCAGGGGCAGAGGAGCAAGAGAGGAGTCACACGCACACAGATCGATAGAGACAGACAAAAGGGTGAGACAATCAATACCATTTACATGTGATCAATACTGATCAATTCCTCAGAGTGTGGGAAAATGTTTGTGACTGTGACTGTAAATATCTGCCTTCCTTAATGTTAACGTCTGTTTTATATAGCTGCTGCAGTTTTGATCTTTCATTTTCTGTACGTCAGGCAGTTTGGAGCTCTGTTAGTGGTGGTGATGTTTAAGACGGTGCCAATGACGATGAAAATGTTAAATGGATGGCCACACTGGCATATAAGAGCATAGATAAATGTTTCTATGATTTCTGTTGGATTTTTCTCTGGTCTGTTTAGTTACAGTAACATTTTAAAGTCCTTAAATAGTAAAATATGACCAGAATTTGAAGGTAGCTCTGAAACTATAGGGGACAGAATCTCACCAGAGTAACCGACAAGTGCTGCTCTTTGCTCGTTATCCTTAGCTATAGCTATTAGCTTATGGCTCGGTTGGTCGTGGAGCCGGTCCTAGAGGGTCAGACAGATACTTTGTCAGCGCAACAGTGTCACAATCGTGCGATATACAATCAACTTCTCAGTTGTGTAGCTGAAGTTTGAATGAGTTTGATCAGTGTAGTCCGAAATTACTGAATGTCAACATGTTGACAGGCACGGCTGCTGATATGATCCTATCACAAGAAGTCAGTAGTTAATTTTACATTTTTACATTTTACATTTATATTTTTTCTTCTGTTTAGTTTGTATTAACAAATGTCAGCAATGCTAATAAGCTAAATTGAGATGGCGACCATGGTAAACATTTTACTTGATCGTCATCAGCATGTTAGCATTGTCACTGTGAGCATGTTAGCATGCTGATGTTAGCATTTAGCTTAACGCACTGCACAAGCCACTAGCATGGCTGTAGCCTGTTGTTTTGTAGTCTTTTTAATTGACCATCTCTGATAGAATGTCCACTTTATGGTCATATACCTAGCATGATAAAGGAAAATAAAGTGAAGTATACTTCATTGAGGAAAGAGCTCATACCAGGTTCATTGGATTTCGGTAGACAGGATGTTTAACAGTCCCAGTTGAAATCATATGAGCTAAGTAGAACTAACATGCCTTTAGAGAATGTGTCACAATCAATTTGTCCTTGTGGAGTGGTCCAGATGACTAAGATGCATCATGATTCTGAGTTGTGACCTTTGTCACGTTATCACTCCCATCATCTATCACTTCTGTTGAGTTTACAGAGTGGATGAGATAAGAAGGACAGGGGGTTTCTGCATGGGTGATTTTATACAAGCGCATTTCAATGTCTCCAGCTTCATAATGGGGATTTGTGGTTGCCTGTGCTCTCGTCATCAAATTTGCCTAAACAGGCAAATCATTGTTGGTGCCCGACACCACTGGAACATCAAAACCTAACAGAGTTTTACGGCATCATTCAGCAGCCCTTAGGGAATTTAACAGTAATTACAGATTACTCACTACAGTAGATGCCATTAAACGCAATAGAGCATAAAAAGCTGCAAATTAGACTGTAGTACCAACCCCTTCAATTCTGTGGGTGTGAACAGACAATTTGATGGCCATATAGAAGGTTAACTGTGACATAATGATTAGATAATTCAGACAAGGGGTGACAAATCTCCTCAGTTTCTATAGGCAGTCCCCTCCCCTAGACATTAGTTCCCTTTTGAGAAACAGTTTGACAGATACAACCCCAGAAGTAGCTGGTAATGTTAAGTAACTGAAGCTTATTTTACTGGTGCAATTGTGTAGTATCAGCAACATTGCCAGTATCGCCTCAGGAAAAGCTTCGTCACAGCGTATTGACCCAGTTGTAAAAGTCAATGAAGCGTTAAAAATGTGTGAGTTAGGCTCCTAAACAAAGTGTTTACTGTGTGAAGCATCCTCTTCATAATGTTGGACACATCCTCTACTCAGAGACAGTCATACAGTTAATATTAATAAAAAAATATCACACTTTCGTTGAATGAATTTTTACCGGAAAAGTAAAAATTCTGCATGCAAAGATGTCCAGAAAGCAACTAAGCTGTGAAATGAGGTGAAAAGCAAAACAATACCATAGCAAATTGTACTACTTTGGTGATTAAGGACTGAGTAGGAAGTACATTTCTAGTTCGGATGTAGGCTGCAGTTCACAGGCGCAATGAATATAACTCTGAGTCGCAACGAAAATGTGTGTGTGTGTGTGTGTGTGTGTGTGTGTGTCTGTGTGTTTTAACAGATATTGACTACTGGTCATTGAGAGCTAATGGAATGCCAATTGGTTCCCATGCAGTGAACCATGACCCCCCCTTCCTCCCCCAATAGGACAATACCGACCACCTGGACCAGTAGAGTGTGTGTGTGTGTGTGTCCATAATAATATTGACTGGCTGTAATGTGAGAGGTCAGAACACAATAGCACTGTGACTCTGAAGACCTAACACCATGCTGTGAGAGGTCACAGCTACGTGTTGCACACTCATACATTCACAAACATGCGTGCACACACACACACACACACACACACACACACACACACACACACACACACACGTGACTGGATCTAGCGCATGGACATTAGAGATGTCGACGCCCACTGCTCCCATTTGTCATGCTTTTAATGACAAGTGGTTGATTATGAACAAATACTCATTTATTTGGTTTGTGCAGACTTTTATAAAGAATGCAATTAACCATAGCAAAGAACATCATGTGAAAGCTTGAAAGCAAAAAGGGGGTCACAAATGAAATTCTTGCAATTTTATAAAGTTAGATTTTTTTTCAAAAAGGGTAAATTGTGCATTTCTAAAAACATCAGCCTAGTCACCGGGATAAAATGTTGGAGGTTAGCATTTCTGCAAACTACAGATAAATTCACATTCCTACAAAACATGTCATACCACAGTCAGATTACATGTTTATGACCTGACTTTCATATCATGAGGTACAGGGGATGGTGGTAAAATCATTGGTGACAAGGCTGCCAAGCCAGTGGCTACAGATTGAGACTTTGTTTCCACATTTGTCAAAGTGAAACCACTGGATGTTTTTAAGGAGGCCTCAGGGCAAAAGCCAAAACATCACCTTTTCCTAACCCTAACCAAGTGGTTTTCTAGCCTAAAACTAATCAGACCATAACTGTGACACTGTCAAAAGATAAAATTGCAACGTGAAGAAATTCTTGTGTTATCTGTGTATTGCCGAAAGGTACATTGCCAAAATGTATTCTGGTGCCTGGGTTGCAAGTGTTGAAGCTAATGAAGGAACATTGACCCAGTGCAACTCACTGATGTGTTTTAAATGAAATACGTACATCTATGGCCCAGAGGAATAAGCTATATCTTGATTGTGAAACAAACAAAAAAACTGTCATTAGGATCAATATATTGTTGGTATTGGTCTTTTCATTGGACTTGTTGACAATGAAAAAGTTTGATATTACCAGCTTTCGCTCTTTTGTTGGTTAAAACTGGGAAAACCCTCATAAAATAAGTTTTATAAATTGGCTTAAATAGGTAAAACCTTATAGAATGTACTTTTAAAGTACATGCTAATATATTTCTATATTTCTTGAAAAGCACCAATAAAGGCACTGTTGCTTTCTTCATTTTTCCTGTCCTGTAGCATGAGAATGTATTACTGTAGGTCTTGTCACAAAGATATAATATTGTTCCAGTGTGTTTTTGTGCAGTTATACAGGTCAGAGGACCGTTTAGATTTAGATTTGTAATCTGGAAATCCTGTGTCTGTGTCTTTGTGGTGTGTTTGCTGCATGTCAATGTCAAAAGTTTCTGACACACTACATTACTTTGTTACTGATTTGCAACTTGCCCAATGCCCCGAAATGGATAAGGCTTATTTGAATGCAAGGGCGAAATGTCCGTTGTAACCAATCTGAATCTAAAAGCCCAACTAATCTCTCTGTGTGTGCCTGTTAGCCTTTGTCTCGTTCTTTTTCCTATCACTCCCTGTGTCTCGTCTCTCGATCTTTATCTTACAACTCTCCCTGGAACTCCATTTGTTCAGTTCCATCTGGTACTCTACTGTGAAAAAGGATACGCTGCGCCAACTGAAAAACACTGCTGCGTGCATCGGTGTGTGTGTGTGTGTGTACTCTGCTTGTTGATCAGTTCCAGCAGTCTGGTATTACAGTTGTTCTCACTTTGCTGTGATCAAACAGTAGTGACAGACACACTGCTGTGCACACACACACACACACCCCTGATGTCATGCAGCGTGCTAATTAAATACTGTACTGGAGTGTTGTCATGTTTGGGCTGCAGTCCATTCAACACACTGTTTATCCTTCAGGTCCTGAGCAGAACAGACCACACACACCAGCCCTGACAAAGACCAGCAGAAATGCTGCCTCACATCTTGTGTTAACATTTGCTGTTGAACACAGCACAGATGCCGTTTTTTTTTTCCACCAGCACTTTTGGCTGCGCCGAGTTCAGCCGTGCTGTGCCAGCAATGGACCTGCTCTCGAGTAGGGCAAAGTCGCTACCACCCCGCATCCAAGGGGGCTGCGGTGACATCTTGCGACTGTGGCCAACCCTTAACAAGCCCCCGTCTCACCCTCAAACAAATGTGGGTTGCAAATCGATACTCCACTCGATTTGCAGGAAACCTGAGTGTAATCTGTAGTCAGTAATCTAAGTGCTCCTATCCCAAAAAAAGAATGAAGAAAAAATAATTGAAAATGTTTGAAAATTTGCTGAAAAGTTTTGCTTTACTTTCCTTTGGAATAGTGTTTAGTGGGAGGATACAGAAGAGACACTTAATGGGTGACGTTACTGATTCATTGTCAGTCTGTTTGGTCTCAGTTACTGCACTGACGCTATTTTGACATCCTGAATTGGCCAAACTGACACTGATAAGGGATGACTCATCGTAAAAATAACAGTCGCCAGTTTGCCACATACACAGCCTGATGGCTGACTGTCTGCTTGCTGTGCCAGAACCCTTATAAACATATTGCTGAGCAGTTAAACTTTGCTTTGACCTGATAAAATGCAAGCAAAGATGCTTTCAACAATCAGCATTCAACAATCAGATAGTCTAATCAGTCAAACTGACAAATTAACACCTTAATTTACCTTGTTTCACATAATCGATTACATATATGAGTTTGAAGTTATGTTTAAGCCAATGGTATCAAAGGAAATGGCAGTTTCAAATAATCTACAAGTAAACACAGGCATTCAAAGCAGCATTTCGACCCGCTGTTGTGTGTCGCACTGCGCGCTTCCAGTGATGCGGCTGACACTTTTAAATCTGATGTGAGCGGCAAAGGCATCTGGGCTACATGTGTAGAAATCCGATTTGGGCTGGCAGTCTGAACATAAGCAAAAGCCCCAGAACAGCTACTAAATTGGACATCTTGGTGACATTGCTTTCTACTGTAAGCTTAAATTGACTATTTTCCATTATGAAGCTTATTCTTGTGACCTGTGAATTTCAGCAGTTGATAATTTTGTGTTTTTCTGTCTCTGAATTGTTTCTAACTGGCCTCTTTTGTCTGTTGCAGCTACGTGTCTTGGTGTTTTCAAGTCGCTTGTGAAGCTCTCCATCTCAATAAGATGGTTAGCTTTGAGTCTAAGTTATGTTTTTTATCTGTTTTAAAAATGCTGCATAAAAACAACATAGTTATTAAATTGTTCAGTCAGTACACAGTTCACATGCTTATCTTCAATGGTGTGGGAAAGAAACACAATGAACAGTGCTTTGTGAGCAGAGAGTCAATTTGGTTATTGGAAAATAAAAGCATGTGGTTAGCAAGTTACCTCAACAGCTCAGTGTGAACAGAGGAAATGGAAAAATAGACACGGTTGTTTCTAATAGATGGTCTCTACTGTGCTTCTGTGTGATGGTCTGAACTGCCACATGAGGTCAAAGCAAAGAGTGGAAAAAACATCTTGAGGTGCACACACACCTTTGTGCTGTGAAAAATCTGCAAGTTTATCTGTGTGAGTAAATGCAAATCTTTTTCCATCTGTCTGTCCTAAACTCTTGATTTGGTTGTTTTTTCTTTTACGCAACTACTGTAGAGGATTTCATTTAAGTTTTGGTAATTAAAACTTTATGAAACATAAACATTTGTTTCTTGCTACATCATGGTTAAACCTATATTCTTAGCAACCACATAACATGTATTTTATGATATTTTATACAATACAAATAACAACAAAAAACACATTTTATGATGTCTATGTCAACTCTTTATGATTGGGGCAACATTTGAGCATTTCCAGTGATACTAGACCCAAATTACACCTAGATGTCACCAATAACACCAAAAATTATTCTTTTCTATTCAAGTGTTCCAGGAAGCAATGACAGTCTCACAACTAGCCAGCACGCACAATACCAGGACCTTGAAACAGGCAGCTTAATGAAAATGAGCCATCATTCATTTTATTTTTTATACCTGTGCGTTTCCTACTGTGGCATGTCACGATGTCCAACCGAAAAATTTTGGCAACATCTAATTTAAATATTAAAACTCAGTTAGATTCCCTTTCACTTTGTAAATGTAATTTGCAAAGGTAAAACACAACACTTACCAGATTTTACAAACAAAACACAAGCAAAAACATGGTATTTTTTTCAGGTAATTTCATGTATGCCTCAATCCTCTCTGTCACTGACAATGGCTGACATTTTTTTCTGACAAAGAAAGTCACTCTCGCCTCCTCCCCCCTCAGTTCACAAGCAGGAGGAAAAAACGCGAATTCAGATTGGTCTGCTTCTTGACGTCAAGAAGCAGACTGGGGGGGCAAGAAGCAGACCAGGAGGGGCCAGGTGGGGAAACCGCTCCCACTATTATCTGGAGAGAAGGAAGCGACTCCGCCATTTTTCTACCCGGTTTCACTCAAGCATGTTGAAGGAAACGAGAGCTGCGTACAGCAGACATAGCTGTTCAGTTATTGGCTGTCAAGACCAAGACAAAAATCTTTTTGTCCTCCCATCTGGCGACAGTGATTTGAGGAACAGGTGGATTACATTTATTTTCAACGGCAATGTTCCTGTTGCTCCAGGGGGCTATCTGTTTGTCTGCGGCAAACACTTTTCCCCAGACTCATTTACAAACTTGGGACAGTATAATGCTGGATTAGCGAAGAAGCTTCGGCTAGAAAAAGGAGTTGTTCCAAGCTTACGGCACCCGACTACAGCACAGCTTGTGGTGAGTTAACGTTAGCATTTAGCCTTCGTATTCATCTGTTATGTAACGTTAGCTCTGTAGCCAGTAACGTGAACGCTGCATAACTGCTCCATCGCTACAGCTGCATCCTCCTCCTCTTCTGCTTCATTATCGGGTGCAGCAGGTTCGGGTTCAAACATGAACGGTCTTATGCCATAGTTCACGTCAGCCATGATTGTTACTAAGGACGCTGTGTTGCTGTGTGGACAGTGACATGCCCGCACCTCTCCTGCCGCCCCCTCCCTAACCCCCGCTCAGCACTGCCCCAGGCTACCGGAGGACTCAAGATCGCGCTTTTCTCTCGCGAGAGCGAGGTGAATACACAAAAAGGGCTAAATAGAAGTGAATACTGCATATTTTTTCTCAAAAATGTAGATTTAAGATCCTTTCAACATCTGAAAGCGATATAAATACCAGGTGATGGGTACTTTAAAAGAAAACATAGCATTCTGCAAAAGGAAATGTTGCACTAAAATGAAATGTCATGACATGTAGACAATACTGAGGGAGGAGTCACCTAACTTCAACAAAATTACCTCATGACATTTTCTCCCCTGAAACACTTTCTTGCTCTTTATCTCCAGTCTCTGCAGCACAAGGCACGTGTATGCCTACATATGCATCTAACACATATGGGGAAAAATAAAACCCACCACAGACACACTACATAAAAAGAAACGAAAACATGATATTTGAGCAGAGACACCAGAATGTGCACCCGGTGCTTCCCCCTGGGGCTGGTGGCCTCCGCAGAAAACAACAAAAATTGAGTCTGGGTTTTGTCTCCACATCATGATAGATGATCATCTATTATCTTAAAGTTTTCTTATGAATAATAGCCAATAAGTAATAATTAAAATCACATTAAATGCCAATCGTTGTTGTCTCATCATCTCAAGTTTAGCAAAGATCAGTATGGCTGACTTAATCTTGTGTCAATAATGCAAATAATAAGTTTTGGTCTAGACAAGTGCAACGTGACTGTTGGCTGCTTTTGTGTGTGGACGTGATGCAAGAGAGATGACTAATTCCCAGGAACGAGCCTGCAAACTGATAGCACTCTGCAAAGATATCATCAGACAACAACGGACATTGTTACTGTCAGTGTAGTAAGTGTGAGTTACATCCTTACTGCTCTTCCTGACAACACACCTCTGTCAGGCCACAAAGATGACTTTTGACCCAGACAAGTAACCCTTGTGGGTTGATGCATTAGTTAAAAACAGGCTCAAATTTCTAGAGATTAAGTGACTTCTATTTGCATTTGTAAAATGTGTTACAAGGCAGCGCTAGTCTCTCTCTCCTCCTGTCTTTCCTGAAGCTGTCCATGGATCTGACATGTTCTTTACAGCCCATTTCACACGTGCACTGCCACCCTAAAGTTTCCACCAGTTGGCTTGGACCATAAATGGACTTTACCCTGCCAGCTCCCTCATACCAGGTATGGGTAAGGTGTATCTGATATCGCTGTGTTCATCATTAATAATGCTAATTAATTAAAAGATTATGAAACAGCATCAATCAACCCTTTGTGACTGAATGGGTTAATGGTGTTATTGACAACATTCAGCCACTAAATGTGGCATTCCGTCCCTCCCCCTTCCATTACCTTCATGTTACAACACCGCTGTTGTTCGAATCATCTGCACCCTCAAGTGGTTGCCAATTTGTGCACTAGCTACATTGCTAACACGTACTAAGACACATAAATGTTGTTGCTAAGGCCGGCTAACATTAACATGGCTAAAGCTGTGCTAGGCTCATACTGTAGACCTTCCACAAACTGGCAGCTACCAAGACCGATCCCTGACAAAACACAGATGCCACAAGATAACAACGCTGTTTTACTATTGGCTCACAAACCTTGATATTGCTGTTGATTCCAAATACATGACTGACATAAACACAAAAACAGTCATCACATGATCAAACAAATCGATCAGCCCAAACCAATCAATGCCAGGACATGATTCTTCCGACTGACTTCCAACTGACTCAATAAACTCTAGACTCTGTCTATAAACTGTCTATAACTGTCTATAAACTGTAGACTCTGTCTAGAGATTATATGCAAAAACAGATTAAAACAACCACAGTGCAATTTGACCACTGCTTGAAAAGGTGAACAGAACAAGATGAGCATTATCTCATTGCAAAGTAGACGCCAACTGTCACTCAGGCCGATGGAAAGTAACACAGATTTGTTTGGATTACACGTTACCGAAACTGTTGTGAGGCATGTGATGACTGACTTCATTTTGCTTGCAAATAAGCAGGTGAGCACAAAGAAACCAAGGACTCAGATAAAACATAACAAAATAAAGGTTGTCATTCCAGGTGTAGACCTAAGAACACTAAATGAGGTTGTGATCGCACCTTTCAAGGTAAAACATTGTGAGAAGCGTTTCAAACTTTTTTGCTTCCAGTCCTTTAATGGTGACAAAAGCATTACAATTTTATTGTGGTTCTCGTCCCTGTTTGTTATATTTATATCTTTTTTAAAGACCTGTAACAAACCTGACAGATGCACATATGTAAGCACCATGTTCCATCACTGTGCCATGTCTATTTGTATGTGTGTGTGAGTGTGTGAAGTTTCCATAGAGAGCAGTGGGCTGACTCAAAATGAGAGCTCAGGGTTTCCTCTACGAGCCTGAGTGACAGAAGTCGAGTGGAAAACTGGTTTCACACACAAACACACACACAAGCAGAAGCTCAATATTCTACAAAACCATACAAACATATACACACAACAAAGAACATACTGCTAAAGAGCAGCAATGCAAAGCACAGTGGTACAAACACAATCGGATCATACAGTGCACACTCCGAGATGGAGGCACATGCATGCTGTATGTACATTGTGAAACACACATGACATTACGCCCACATACCTTTGTTAACAAGGTGTGGTAGGCACCGTTCAACAGCCAGAGCAAACTTCTCCAGGGTAACTATGCAGAAACACTCAGGGGGGCTAAATAAATAACAGAATCAGCACAAGAGGTCAAAGGTCAAAATATACAAGCACTGTAATGCAAAAGCACTGGATGTATCACACTGCATCAAAAAGGAGCAACTGAGGATCTTTGTGTTTTCAAAGGTTACAACAAACCTGGATGTACTGAATTCAATTAATGTAGAAACTCAGAAAAAAAAAACATTAACAAAATCAGTCTTTCACAGATTAATCTTACAACATGAAAGGGGAAATTAGGTCCTTTCAGTTACAAAGTTAAGAAGGTCCAGTGTGTAGGACTTAGTGGCATCTAGTGGTGAGGCTGCAGATTGAAACCAACAAAATGCTCCTTGCACTACAGTGCCACAAAACCCGTGCAAAACCGGTCTATGCTATTGAAGAAACTAGGGTTGTACTGATACCGGTATCAGAAATACCTTCAATACTGCCTGAGAATTTGTATCTGTGAACACGTATGTCTATGCACCAATCTGATACCACCTACATTTTTATTAGGAAGAACACCCTGTTAAATCAGCAGCATGCTTGGTGGCAGGAAGGAAATGGTATCAGAACCCAGAAACGACCTGGTTGTGCAACATGGTGGATAAAGACCTGCTCCCCTGTAGATATAAAAGCCTCATTCTACAGTAGCAAAAACACCATGATTCTCAGTTTCAGGTAACATATCACTAAAGGAAACAGAATTATGAATACTGCATTCCATTTCTGCCGATAGACTCCCTCAAATCAATATGTGTAAATTATATCATTACAACTGTAGAATATATTGAATAAAACTGAAATCTGAATGTGGTGCAGTATCAAGAAAGCAGGCAGGGAAATGTAGAGGAAAACATCCTGCACAAAGTTTGAGTTGAGTCAGCATCGTTCTGTGAAGTACAGTTTCATACAGGTATTTATAGTTATAATCAAATCGCTTGTGGTGAACATAAAACAACAGGTGAGAAAAGGCAACAGCCTGCAAGACAAAGAAACCTGCCACAACAAAGCAGCACACATTTTTACTCTTCTTTTTGTGTTTCTTTTTTGATTGTTTTTTCATCTGAGTTCTTCTTTCTTGCACACTGTGAGGTTTTAATATTTAAACACAGACCCCGTTTCACACTGTAGCTGTTTCAAAGAGCGAACCTGCCCCCAACCCCTGCTTTTTTCTTTGTTTTTGTTTATCTTTCTTTATAATTGCCTGATTCTTTACTTTTTCTTATTTTCTAATCCTCTGAAGCAATTCTTTGCAAAAGTGTGTGTGTGTGTGTGTGTGTGTGTGTGTGTGTGTGTGTGAGTGTGAGTGTGAGTGTGTGTGTGTGGTGTGTGTGTGTGTGTGTGGGAGGATGGAGAAGAAAGACTGGAAAGTATTGGTCTTAAAGGTGTGAAAAAATGTGTATGTGGTTTTCTTTACCTTGACTGGCTTCAAGAAGAATGCGCAAGAAAACCTAAAAAAAAAAAAAAAAGACACTCTGTATAACGACTGCAGGAAAACACTACACACACATTCACAGGTTCATTTAATCACACACCCTAACTCTCTTCATTGAAAAGTACACATGATCCTTGCATTTTCTGTAATTATGTACTGTATTTTGGTTGATGAGCTCACAGACACAGTTCTGACAAATAAATTACTGAACTGTATATGAGAAAAATTCTGTTACTAGTATATATGTGGGTGTATGTGGTTATGGTATAAAACTATAATGTGTGTCAGGCTGTTCTGTGAACACAATCTTACTGTAATATAACTACCGTCACATTACAATTTTTACAGATTAATGATGCATCAGTCATATGTGAGACGATCCTTTGTGTACAAATTGTGTGAGCTGACTGTAAACGAACTCCAGGAACTCTGCCAGCATGAAGGGTCATTTTTGAATTTCACAGACGGACACATTTAGCACTGTACTCTCTGCATGAAAAATGTCTTTATATACATAAAAATAAGTACCCTTGTTTCCCCTAAGGCCGGGATCACACTGCGGGAGTATCGGACAGATTTAACTCTGATTCAACCCTGATGACAATCAGAGGAGGAATCTGGGCAGAGAGCTTGGTTGGCCCTGAAGGTTGGGCCAGTTTATATAGTATTGTCGCGAGGGGGTGGGGGGGGGCAGATCAGACCAGTCTTAAACTCACAGACTTATCGTAGCACTACAGGCTAAGGTTATCTGGCATTCTACTGTTGACAGATATTAAAATTGACAGTGAGTGTTAGTCAGCTGGTGAAGTTTGATCACATAACACCAACACTTAAATCTTTACATTGGTTACCCCTTCACGCAAGAGCTGATTTCAAAATTCATACTCACAAACTATAAAGCCTTAAATGAACTAGCTCCCTCACATATCTCCAGCCTTATTTCCCCTTATAAGCCATCGCGTCCTTTATGTTCCCTGGATACTTAACTGTTCCCTGATTCAATAAAAACTCTTTTGGTGGTTGAGCCCACAGAGCTCCAGTTCTCTGGAATAACCTACACAGTTAGGAAGCTCCGTTAACATTTTCAAATACACATCTATTTTCTGTTCATCACGACCTTTCCTGACTTCACTCCTGAACTCAAATCACTGACTCATTTTCAATCCTGTTACCAATACATGGTATGATCTTTGTTTTTAATTATGCACCTCAACCCGTCGTGTCATAGACACTTTTACCTGTGTATTTGTGTGTATTAGTGCTTATGAATGTGCGTGCATTTTTACATGTAATATTGTGTTTTGCTCTTTGACTTGTAAAGTGTACCGGGACTCTCTGGGTGATGTGCACTTCAAATAAACTGAAGTCAAAGTTGATAATGTCTCATGGATTTATTGAAAGGTGGTATCTGAGATACTGCTCGTAACATATAATGTAGGTGGATGACCTAATCATGCAGCATGTCCCCTCTCATGCGACAACACATAGTCGTCTTGTTATGCATCATTATCTAATGGTACAGCAAGTAAGTAACAGCCCTCAACTGATGGTAAGTAAGTGCAATTTACATGGGATGTAGCAGTCATACTCCCTCCTGTCCCTAAATGCTCTGTAGAGTTTCAGTCAGTAGCATTCACGTGTTCAAGTGTGATAAATGAACTACAGCAGAGGTTGAAATCTATAAAGATCCTCAACCATCAACTTTTCCGCTTTAAGAGCTTTGTCTAGCTTCACTGCTTAACAAATCAACCAAAACCAAAAAACTGCAGTTCAGTCAAACACTTTACCTCACCCTCTGACATCCCTTAATGTGAAAAGATAATTTCACTTAAACATTACAGCCCAAAGTTTAAGGCTACACTTTTTAATAAATCAAAATAAATCACCTTGAGATCATTTTGAGCTCTTAGCTATTTTGCCAAGACAACTTAAATATAAAACTGTTAATGGAATGGTTTGCTTTAGTCACCGTTGTTTCTACACTGAGAGAGTCACTGCGTGTTTTATCTTGTAAGCTACGGCATATTTTTCTTTCATCAGACGAGCACTTCACTCTGTGCGCTGTTGAGCCAAGTGGATTTGTGCCTGAAAATTATGGATAACAAATGCTGCACATCGCATTTTTCAACAGTTCAACAGTTTTGAACTTGCCTATAGGTTACACTTATTCCCAACTCTTGTTGTGGCGGGGCTGCACTGCTCATCAGCTTGCTCAGTCAACTTGCACACAGAGCCCTGCTCCCCAGGCAGTCTGCTGGCATTTCTTTACACTGGTCAGTTCTGCTCCTCCTCTAATCTCCTTTCTCATCACAGAAAGAAAACCACAGATCTTGCCTGTTGTTCCTATTTTCATGGTTAAGGTGAATGGTCTTGCGCTTTTCCAGTCTACTGATTGCTCAAAGCGCTTTACAACACTCGTCACATTCACCCATTCACACACTGATGGCAGATCCGGGGAATTGAACCAGCGAACCTTGCGATTACTGGATGACCCATTCTACCTCCTGAGCTACAGCCGCCCCAGTTTGTGGCAACCAACAAAGTCAGCATGGTTGCTCAGTGTAGCAGTTTGAGTATTACTGCATGTTACAAGTCAGCTGATCTCAAACACACATCTCTGAGTCTGAACACAGTGTAATGCGGTAGAAAAATGGGTGATGGGTGGGTTGAGCTGGCTGTAAGCTGAGTGTTGGCTGTAATAAGCCTGTCATCTACTAACATGGATGAAAAAGAGAGAATATTTCTTCATTTTTTGCTTTTACTTGGGTATTCTTGGTCAGATATTAGTTGAACTATCTTCTTCCTTTTTTTAGACATTAAAACTACCACTGTCGTTGTCTATCTTCCTGTCAGGCTTTGGACCATTTCTTCCTCTCTGCCATGACTCTTTCTTTTTGCAAATATACGGCAGCATAGACATATGAGTTTGAACATCATTGTTTTCCAATTAGCAATTATCAGAAAAAACATTTGGCAGTGATAAAAGTAATTCATAACCTAAGAGGGACATGATTCCGATGAATCTGACTCAACTGGATCTGGAACTGGTTCTTGATTCCTGTCCCCCTAATTGACTACACTGCTCTGTCTGAACTAATGGTATGTGCTTTATTTAACAAAACAATTTAAAACAAACCTTAATGAAGAGGCGTCCTGGTTCTAAGTGGTATGCTTTCAGCATGGAATCTTTGCTACTGTCATTCCTCTTTTTCCCTCTCCATCCTTGTGTTTTGTGGCTGTATCGCCACTGAAACCTGCGCAACGAGGAAAAGATGCCAAAAAATAGTCTTCAAAAACATGTAATCTATAAATCTACAATACATTTTCATTAAACTGAAAGAATCCTCTCTTCCCTCGCTCTGTGACCATCTGCCTTATTTTAACCGCAACTGAAACTGTGGTGATCCCAACAGTTGCTGCAGGACCTCACTGTGAGAACCACTCATAGAAACATCACTCCTCCTTGTCCTTGTCACTGTCAATGCTTTGATGGGGCTTACTTTCGTCCGACCCATGGAGATCTGGTGCTTTCCAACATTAATGTGTGTCAACATGCTGCCCTTACTTGGCATGAAAATGATCTATATGCCACTTACGATATTTTCTTAATGAAATTACTGAGTTGACTTATTTAACATAATTATAACATTGTATATCCACATACAGTATGTTGTAAACCACCACTAAACAGACTCCCGCATGTCTTCAGTGGGAGAAAAATCTTTGTTTGATGTGTTCATACTGCGAGTATTCAATTAATGTAGTCTGGTGGTTTAAACGGTTAACAAAGGTCACTCTCAAATGTCAAGTGGAGCAAGGAGGTCTTGTGACTGAACACGACAACTGTTCTGCTTTAGATGAGGACAAGAATGTTCAGTTTAGGACCAGACTTAAGGCCGCCAGTGTTAACACTTTTAGCCACAGTCCCTGGACAACATTAGCCATTAAATTTGAGACAGTCTGCATCAGTGGCCTGTTGAACATACATTTTTCAGTTTGTAAAAGCAAAGAGAGTCCTATTCAACAAAACTGAACCACATTTTATCTTTAACCAAACTACAGTTTGTATAACTGCAGTCTGTAGTCTTCCTGTTCTCCTTTTGCCTGCCGAATACAGGCTACTGCCACCTGGTGGTACAAAAAGTTATTTCCCCTTTCGCAGTTGCAGAACGCACAAGCTAGTGGAAATTGGTTTCTACATATTTTTGAGTATGTATGAGGGCCAGAATGGGGCTTTTCAGCTGGCATAAGTCTGCAAAATATAAGTACATACAAAAGAGAGAGAGAGGTGCTTGTGAAATAAGGATTTGGAGGCTAGAAAACTCCATTAAGATATAAGCACAACGTCTGTCCTGAGACAAAAGTTTGACACATCTGATGCACTTACATTCCAATAAAGAGAGAAAAAAATTTGCAATAATAATCCTTTAGTATGGCTTTGAAACACCAGATCCTGATCAAGTAATTGTTGCATCACTGGTATCAACAGACCAACAGATCAACATTCCACAGATATACAACATAATCGTGAAAACATTTTCACTACAGGACAAAATCAGATCTGTTGACCGATCAAAGCTTATTCAACAGTGCCCTTATGGGGATAAATGACAAGAGCTGTAGCTGGAGGAGGGGTCAATTTTGGGTGAATCTGGTGCTCTCTAACCATCACCTTGTCCCAACTTACAACTGAAGAGAAGGAGAAAAAGAGAAGGAATAGCCAGAATAATGTCAAGTGTTTGGGTTCACACTTTAAGCTCTTCTATTCACACCACTGTATTCATAGTAATCCAATTATGGTGAGACTGTTTATATCCAGCAGCCAAAACAAAAACAAAAAAAAGGAATGGGAATACTTGTGTTTAAACAGAGTCATTGCTACAATATGACTGTCCTGCACTGTTATGTAACAGAAACTCTGTTTTTGCTCATAAACACTAATATGGTTTTATTTTTGACAGTAGCAAAAGTACTTTAGTGAAGTGTCAGAGCAAACATGACAGTTGAAAAACGATAAGATAAAAGTCAGAGTAAGAAACAAAAACAAATCATAAATAAAGAGTATCAGACATGTGAGATAAGGGTTTCATGAGGGAACATACAGTATCTGTGTGTGTGGAAGTGTCTACATGTGTCCTTTTGTGTCCTTTTCATCTGTGCTTCCTCAGGAGTGTCTTGTGTTTCGTACAGTGTTTGTCTTCCCACAGAGAAGTGTGTATGAGTGATGTGGTAACACACACACACACACACACATACACAGTGACATTATGCACCTGGCTGCAGCATGACAAAAGTTTATCAGCGAGTGAATCTAGTGTAAACCAACAACGCAGGTGTCTTCTGAGTGTGTGTGTGTGTGTGTGTGTGTGTGTGTGTGTGTGTGTGTGTGTGTGTGTGTGTGTGTGTGTGTGTGTGTGCGTGTGTGTGCGTGAGAGAGAGAGAGAGAGAGAGAGAGATCATGTTTCCTGGCTGACATCAGCAGTGCTGTTCTCTACTTCAATAGTGTTTAATGTGGCAAAAAAATATTTGACCTAAATCATATTCAAAACTTGCTTTATGACATGGCTTCAAGGTAAGGTATCATGTTGTGGCCAGTAATCATGTTCATGTTTTTGTACTGAAATAGCAGGTACATATTGGTTTGAATATGTCTAGAATCTTTATTATTTTCTTCAGGAAAAACTGAAAAAAAAACCTTTTAAGGTTGCCAGGCTCAAAACAGAACAAACATAAATGGGAACACGTATCATACACTGCAAAGGCATCATGTGTGACAATGCAAAGGGCAAACTGATACTGACCTACCATATGAAAATGTCTACTCCAAACATTTCTCACTTCCTGTTTGAACAAATTAAAATCAAAGACGTTTTAGAGAAGAATCTGGAAGAATCAAATATGAATCTTTTTCACTCTTGAAGAATGATTAAAAACACATGCTGCCATACAGCGGCCATGTTTAAATGCTCTGCTCAAGCATCACACTGGCTATGCCTCCCCCATGTGGACTAGCAGTCTATGACCTCAGTGAACCAAGAATACTGTTGTATGCACGCTGGTGTATGCTTAGGCAGAGACTGTATACACTGTACGGTTGATTAATAATATGTATGACTGTTGATAGTTTCCCATAGCTGTGTGAATACTGATCAGAGTAGCCGAGTAGGATCAATTCAGGATGGAGGTTTCTATCACAAGCCAAACTTCAGACAACTGATGAATAATTCTACGATGCCTTTTTGTGTGCTTTGATGTTTTTACGTCAACTAAATTATCTTAAAACATGAACATGAGGCAGAAGGACAAACAGAGGTTGTGTGTGTGTGTGTGTGTGTGTGTGTGTGCGTCATTACAGAAGCAGGGGGAAGTCCTTCCTCTTCTATGTTTCGGGGATGCCAACCTCAGAGGAAACCCCTCCTCTGCTTGCCTCCCACGCATCCACCTACACAGTGGAAACTTCTGTCTGAAAAACACACACAGTGTTTGATGAGGCTTTCAGGTGATGTAAAGCACCTTCTGGCGGCCATGTTGGAAGAGGAGGAAATTAACCAGCTGTTTAAAACATCACCTCATCAACTCAACCATTTCATCAGAACCGAACAGACATGGCTATTGATTCAGGGTTTGTGTTGCAGCCCTGAACCTGCTGCTCTAAAAATATGCGCTTGACAAGTTTGGATGACATCTTTTTCATCTGGAGGTGGAATCTACTCATTTTTCTGACAAATAACACAGGGCAAATGTATTCACTTGTCACCATGTTATTATATGAATCTAGATCTAATTAGACCTATATATTAAGATAATTTACCAAACTTAAAGTACTAATACCAAATACTCCATAAACTATAAATAGCACGTAATGACACAAGTATTGATATGTGGAGTAGAAGTATAAAGTTGTACAAATGGAAAAAACCTAAGCAAAGTACAGTTACTGCAAATTTGTACTTAAGTGCAGTAATTGAGTACAAGTACTTTGTTACATTGCACCACTGCGAGGGTCATCTGCTGATCTGTTCAACTGCACCACATCAGTTTTGAGTTACAGAGTAAAAACCAAACTGCTTACTGGAAACACAACTGCCTTATCAGATTTTTCACTTCCACTGAGACCATCTCTGAATGCATCTACATACAGAGAGAACAACAAGCTTTTTTAACCTTAACAACCCTGATCTTAACTTTCTGTTACCAATCCTTTGGCACAACATATCATTCTATGAGGGCGACACAAATGTCGGTACCAAATTAAATTATTTCTACAGTCTGCAACCTACATTATTTTGAACTGATATTGAGATATTGACTGGTTTCATTTTGATCTGAAACTACAGATATACCTGCATTATATGAACTTTGTGTTGTTATTGACAAAAGTTATTTTGAGGAACTGAAAATGACCTTATTTCTGAGTGACACACCTTTGTGTCCTGCAAAGTTATTTCTGAGGTGATAAAGACAAATACAAATAAAACAAAACAACAACAGAACAGCAAGGCTGTGTGAGTATCAGGAAACTGATTAAATATATCCAAACATATGCTGACATCTAATGTTTGATGTGGAATCAGACAGACACTTGTCACGTTTGAGGATGCAGAGAAAACACGATGCAACAGTGGTTGCAGCAGCGGAACAATGCAGGGCTCCCTGTGTGGGGGCAGATACACTCAGAACGGGATGTTCTCTTTGGTGAACACACACACACACAACACACACACACACACAAACATTATACACGGTTGTACAAACACACTCCTCTGAATGCATAGCATGCATTAGAGTTGAGTTGCTATACAACACACACACAGTTCGAAGTAAATGCAAATGTAATATACACACACAAGATGAACATGAACAAGCTGTATGTGTATGTTTGTGTGTGTTTGTGTGTGTGTCTGTACCTGTAGCAGTAATGAGGAACAAATGGGTCAACCAGTGCCTGCTCTAATGTGACTTTTCATTTGTGAAAAGAAATTGTTTTAATTCAAACCAGGCAACCATTTTAATGACTGAGGTTTTGTCTTTGCAGTTATTAATGCTAAAAGTCTGAATTTTGGTATCTTATATAAACACCATGACAATTCGTTATATTTTTAACAGTATTTCACATTTTATTATTCCAGACTAAAATCATGATGTACAGTCACACATCATTTACTTTTGCAGCCCAACTGCTGTATGCAATCATAGTTTAGATCTACTTGATAAGTCAAGTCTGTAGGTGAAACGTTTACATTTTGGCAGTGCATTTTCATCACTTTCTCTGTTCACTTTCAACCTAGTTTTGTTGTTTTCATTTCATCAAGCAGCATTTTCACTTCCTCACAGTCCAGTCGCAGTCTGCTGGTAAAACATGTGTTTTGAATAACCTTCAAAAGCCTTTTTTTTTCTCTTTTTTTCCTAAGTATGAAGCACCAACAGACTGACGCGATAACCTACTGTACGTGGCTGCACATGAGTCTACTGCCTCTTAGTGGCTACAAACACCCACTTCACCCTGATGAACCCTCACGTCGCTTGCTTGAGCGAACCCAGTCTGGAGGGTGTGAGGGCTACCAGCATGACAAGAAGTACATAAGTCTTTATGGACAACAGAGAGCATCTGCAGACACACTGTCAGATCTGTAATACACACACATGCACAAAAAAGAAGAAGAAGAAAGAAGAACTAATGTGTTGTCCCCATGAGGAAATTCGATTTAAAGTCATACCCATACACACAACAGAGCACACACTTACAGGAAAAGGTGGATGTCTGCAGGGGTAGACCAATTTTCACCCTCGCCGATTATCAGTGGCCGATATTCAGCATTTTAATGTTTACCGCTATCATTGTTTTTTGTGATTGCCAGTAATATAAATTGATTTTAAAATGCATTTCATCGGCTCTGATGCAGCATCCTTTTTCTGTTTGCAGTCGCCACTATGTGGTCTCATGCAATGTCGGTTGGTTACACGTCACAAGCGAAAGCCAATCAGCACAGAATAATCTGAATCTGCAACGTAACTAATAACTAAAGTCATCAAATACACGCAGAGAAGTGGAAGTATAGAGCAGCAGAAAATTAAAATATTCAAGTAAAGTACCTCAAAATTGTGATGAAGTACAGTACTTGAGTAAATTGTCGTTAGTTACATTCCATCACTGGTTATTCTGAACTTTAACACTAAGATTTTTATTCATCGGTTCCAAATATCGGTCTGCTTCCTTTACTAAAAATCAAGCACAGTATCAGCCCTGAAAACACCATTTGGTCCACCTCTAGGAGGCAATACTATCATTTCAACTATTAGATGTTTTCTACACAGCCAAAGGGATGTCGGCTACATTTACATCAAAAAGTTATTCAGGATATTCAAGTGTAAGTGTTTTTAACTGACCATATGGGTTAATTATCCTTTAGAGAAGCCTGTGGTGCAGGCACAGATTTGGGTCAGAGTTGGGCTAGCATGCCACATTTTATGAACCTGAGTGAGATGCTTTTACAGTATGATAACCATCTCGTCATCACATATCATGCTATAAGGGAGTACACAATTATTGTTATTACTCTCACTTACAAATAGAAGGGTTTTTTGAATATAATGTCCGGACCGACATCGAACTTGATATAAGTTAAGCTTGAAAATATGATGGAATTCAATTCAATATATGAGCCTTGGTCACACAGGCTAGGCTAATGTTAGCTCTTTTCTCATAACTTCATAGAAAAGTTAAAACAATATAATTTTTACCTGTTTTCCAGCTGTGGGTAGCATCTTCAAAGGGAGGGTTCGTGTTTGTACGGATATCTGTATGGCTGAGGAGGTGATAAAATATTTGTCCTGGGCGAAACATGACGATTAAATTTGGTATGAATCTACATCTAACGTTACAATCTGTAAGTTAGCTAAGGTTACAGGCTACAACCGAGCTGCTAGCATGGTTGCTAATCGGTCAACGGCTTTTTTGGCGCGTTCCAGTGTATTCGGAACTCAGGAAAGAATGACCTCAGGAAACTCAGATAAGATCTGCATAGCCCGAATTCGACGACATTAACACAGATGACATCACATCAGCACGGCGATGCACGTAGTGAACAATTACTTGTACATCATCATCACCTTTTGCTTTATATAGTGTCTATTTATGAATCGTGCATCAAATACAACTTTGCCTAATGTTAAGTCTTTAAGAGTGTGCGTTAGGAGCCGACTCCTCCTGGCTTTTTTTAGTGCACTCAACTGTTTAATCAGCTGCCGTAGTTGCTTGTGAAGTTGGCAGATTGGCCACTCAAACACCTGTTTGCGGCGAGCGTCCATGTTTTTCGGAGCAAATGCACTGGGACGCTTTCGGGTGGGAACTAATGAATACTTACTCGAAATTTCCGACTTCCGACTTGCAATGGAACACACCATATTTCCGTGTCCGCTGATGTCACCAAAACGCTGTCTTGTTATTGGTCAATTAATCTACTAACTAATCCACGACTGCATTTGAAATTCACAATAAAAAATAAAAACAGTGACATAAAAATAATTAATAAATGTATGTTTTTGTCCAGTGTCATGACTTAATCAGCAAACATGAAGCACATTATCATCACTCCATCATTTCATGGTGTTTCCTGGTGATATTTTTTATGTGATTTTTAAGGTAAAAGTCATTATGGTCACTCTAAACCACACGGTCTCAAAGTGGCTCATATACTTCAAATCATAGACTCATTAGTCACCATTTTTTTCCACAGGAATTTCGTGTTACAATCCAAAATACTTCAAGCTGCAGTGTCTATAACATAGGCCTGAATAAAACACAGATTTCTTTTATAATTCTTCCTAAAAGTGGCTAAATATGAGCATCAACTAACCAGGTGTCCCCCCTCAACCTGAAACTTTGAACTAGATTTAGATTTGTTAAACATATCCAAACATATGAATTTCTGCAAAGGATTTGTTTGTTTTTAAGGTATAGTAAGGGTTGGATATTGCACAGAACAGTTTGTAAATGCTGTGAGGAGATTCTTGCATTGCTGTTCTGACATAAGTAGCCTACATTGTCTTTTATGATTTTGGTATAGAGAAAAAAGACATATTACAAGAAAAAAAACTCATGGATAAAGTTGGCAACATTCTCTTTAAGTAATGTCATAATCACTGTATGAATATCACCTGTTTTTAACAAATATTTAGAGACCAGCTCCAGTGGTGCAGACTGAAAGTCAGTTTCCACAGGTAGTTCAATCTGAGGTATTAAAACGATCATTTTTTTTACATTTATAGAATCAAGCACACTTGATGAGAAATATCTGCTATACATTGTTCATGATGGTTCATAATAACTTGAGCATACAGACACAAAAATCATCATTAAATAAACATTGTTGTTCTTTAACATGTTCATGACACATTCAATATAAACACATTATTCCACTTCTCATAATAACAACATGTTAAAATCTATAATGAATTGGTATGAACAGTATTTACATCTCAATATTGCCTGAAAGCATAACAAAAGCATGTGAATGTTACAGGCAACGCGCTTATATGTTGTGGTTTCCATTAAGTGACAGCCCTTTGGTTTTTTAAAAATATGATATCTACAGTAAACCACAAACAGAAAACTCTAACAGGAAAAGTAGCAAGTCATTACAGCAACTTGTGTGTCTCATCGAAGTGTTGCTCTTTTAAAAAAAAAGAAGGAAAAAGGCACAGGCTCGGATAGATTTGGTTCTTCTGGGCTCTGCTCTTCCTGAGCATGAGTGGGCTCAGTGTACACGTCCAAACACATCACCTTTACTATATTATTTGTAAACCACATACCAGCAGTGGTGCAGGGCACATCTGGCAGGTTGAGGAGTAGCACCTTGACTGGCATTCTCATATTAAGCCCCGCTGACCTGCAGTGATAAGACTGGGACATAAATGTGTAGCTGAGTTAGACTTGGACCTCCGGCAGTGCCTGACTAACATGCCCACTGTTAGGATCACAGAGCAGAACATGAAGGACGCCCCGCTGAGGAAGAAGGTTGCTTTGTAGTTTCCCGTCATGTCTACTAACCAACCTGGAGACAGAGAAACAGAAAAGATGTGTTTTACCTCAGTGGAGAAAAAAAAAAAATCCTGGATGACTGATGTATTAATTCATTGTAGCACAAAACGAGTGGACAGCTCTCTCTCTATAATAGTCACTTGCCAAGTTTCCATCCAAATCTGTCACCAATTATAACAACATTTTGAGAAAATTCACAAAAAAAAAAGTGCTTGATTGCTTGTTTCTATCCACTACCGTTATGAGATTATTAAGAGTTGGTTAATCATGATATGCAGTAGGTGGCGCCAATTCTCCAGTCCACAAACCACTACACCACGACAAAAGAAGATGAGCCCACAAGATGACATAAATTAAAGAGTGCCGTGTCCGACGTGGAGCAAACAATCTAGAAAAACACATTAAATACAAGACATTCTGTTTGTTTGATTGATGGAGTGATGTCAAGGCTGTTTTAGGTAGAACACTGTTCCAACTTGTTTATGTCAAGATCTCAAAGTTAATATCACCATGATACCTACATCAATTTTGCAGCAGTTGCAATATCAACTCGTGAACACTTACCGCCAACTGGTGGGCTGATCAGGTAGGGGATTCCATGCAGGAAGTAGACCAAACCCAAAGCAGAGGTCAGGTAAGTGGAGCCCATGATATCGGATGTCACAACCGGGATGAGCGCTACGTACGCTCCGTCGAAGTACCCATAAAGCACAGCAAGTGGGACCAGGAGAGAGAAGGAGTGAAGGAGGGGGATGAACATACAGCAGAGGCCCTCCATGAATATCGCCAGCATGTAGCTGAGCATGCGATACTTCTTCAGACACCTAGAGTGGAGGAGATCTATCAGTATAGGGTTTTTAATTCAATCTTATTTCAAACAAAAACACACCTCCATCCTCTACTCACTTCCTGTCTGTGATCCATCCAAAGGTGATGTTACCCACAATGCTGGTAACTCCAAATATGGACATGAGGAAGGCGGCCTGCTGGTGCGGCACCCCCACACTGAGCGCGTAAGGAACCAGGTAAACGACTGGAGCGCTGCAGCCATACGCCATGAACAGGATGGACACGGACAGAATCAGGAAGTCGGGTAACATGAGAAATCCAAACTCCTCCTTGGACTTGAGACAAAAACAACCTCCGGGTGAAGCTTCTGAAGGCTCTGTAGGGCTAACAGTTTTATCTACATGATAGGCATCTGTTGGTTTGGCTTCGGTGAGTCCTGAGTCTGCTATCTTTGCATCCATGCCTGCTGCCTTGTTGTTCAAGTTCATGCTTTCCACCAATTTCAAGTCTTGATTTATGTTACCATCTTCTAGCTCAGGATCTGAGCGTTCAGTCTCCCCAAGCATTCTCACTGTTAGCCTGTTGCTAAATAAAATGCATTCAGCTATCTTCTGATCGGGCAGGCTCGGGCTCGACAGCAGCGCTATGCTCCCCTGACCTAGTTTGTTGTTTTCAAGTTCAAACTTTCTGAGCGCTCCGTTGGCGATGAGTAGCCCTTGAGTTTCCTTGAGGTGGTTTAATCCCAGCTGCTTCGGCTCCACTTGGCTGCAATCATCATATGATTTTTCCGTTTCTTTGGAACCCAGAGCTGTCGTCATGCAGTCTTTCTCCATGTTCGCAATATTGTTCTCCCATATCCTTCAAACAGAGTAGAACAGAATAGAAGAAAATACATTGAATTGCATCCAAATATTCAATTGGGTTTATTTTAGATCTTACGGGATGAGTTCAAGATTTGGGCGAATATGCTTATTTGCTTTCTGGTGAGAAGTACATGATAAGATCGATACATGATGTCTATTCATTAGTGCCAGGACACAGTTAGCTTCAATTAGCATGAAGACTGGAAGAAGACAGCCTGGCTCCATCCAGAGTAAAACAATCTGCCCACCAGCACCTCTTAAGCGCCACATGATTTTAGCTGTAATTTTCCATTCGCCGACAGTTTTTGTTTCCCTTTTTGTTCCTTGATTTTAGCTGCAATTCAGTGCACATATGATTTGGACTGCTTGGATTGAAAAACTTCCATGTCATGTCTTGCATCTTGATCTTGTAATGTGTGACGCCATGTTGCTGATCAGTCATGAAGTGTGTCAACCACAATGACTGCAAGATGCCCGATTACAAGATAAATGTTCGTTTATAAGCACTTCTGTCTTATTTGTGTCTCATTAAATTCGTCTTACAAACAGATCTGTCCAACTTCTTTCTGTATACACGTTGCTTCAGTGTTTCTATGCACAAAATACCGTATAATGCTTTGTTAAACAGCTTGTATTGTTCACAATAGCTAACAATCATTAACATGGCTAGAACTGGTATCCTGACTTGTTGTACGGGAAGGAAGTCAACTAGGGTATGAAGCAGATTTTTTCTGTGTGCTGTAAAGTACTTTGGATCATGTGCTTTGTTTAAAGTGCAATAGAAATAAAGTTCAGTAAAGTTACATTTTGATGGTTGGTTCATTTTCAAAGTTCATTTATCAAGCAACAATTTAAAACTTTCTGGGTTTTTTTTACAGTAAATCTAAAGCCCCTACCTTTCCTTTCGTCTTGGTTCCAGCGGCCTCATCAGGGCACCGCAGACACACAGGTTGGAAACAAATCCTCCCAGGATGAGCAGAGCCCCCCTCCAGGAGTATTTCTCTATCAGCAGCTGGACTGCCGGAGCCAGGATGAAGGTCCCAATGCCACTTCCTGAAGATGAGGTGAAATTGGGTTTCAGGGGATGAAATGACTTTACAGAAAAAGAAAGAGATGGGAAAGTAAAGTATGAATGACAACGGAAAAAAGCAATAGGTAAGTAAAGATTTCAATACCAGACAGGGCGATGCCATAGGCCAGAGCTTTCCTCTCATTGAAGTACCTCCCAACCATTGCTATGGCTGGTGTGTAGCTGAGAGCAAAGCCAAGACCTGCAGAGGATGGATAGAGGGGTTTGGAGTTTGGCAAAACCTGCCAAATGTTGCCAAATCTGAACCAATCTGACACACCCTGTTATACAACATACAGTACAATTTCAGAAATAAAAAACCTGAACAACATTATATTACATTGTTATCGGCTTGCAGAAATGTACATTGCTAACATTTATTCTTGCGCAGATACCCAATTTGGTCACATGTGTTGCATTTTTGTCATTGCTCAAGTCACCATCTGATCTTTCTCTGTCCTCCATCCTTGAGATCTTTTGTTTAGGAATCATGCTCTGGAAATGAAATACTTGGATTACAGCATCATGGAGTGGCCATTTATAATGGGCTGTGTGGCACTCGTTTACCTGTGAGGATGCCCATGCAGATGTAGAGATGTTCAAGACTGGAAGCGAAGGAGCCGAGGATTAGACCAGCAGAAGACAGCAGACCTCCCAGCATCACTGTAGCTCTGCAGGAGAGACGGTTCCCGAGAAAACCCCCTAGAGGAGCTGGAGACACAGTTGGTGTGGATAGCTCTTATCTTACTCAACGATCGCTGAGCAGTAGCCTATATTTCTACCATGTTTAAAACTTGACTGCCACATCTGCAGGTGGAGGAGATGTTGGCGAACTTACAGTTGAGAGGGTTGGCAAGCCAGTGACCTTAGTTCAAGACTGTGTTTCAACAGTTGTAAACATTATATTTAAGCCAAAACATTATCTTTTCCTAACCTGAACCAGCCTGCCATAACTTTTTTTGTGCCTAAACCTAACCAGACCATAATCACAGCATTGTTACGAGATGAAAAAAAAAGACTGAACATAACGAAACGTATGTTGCCAACATTCATGTAAGGTCCTCATGAGGAACTCTGGTAAGAAAGAAATCGCTTCCTGAATCTCTACCAAAAACTAAAATGGGTGCCTTTACAAATACCAGTATGTTTTGCAGTTGTCTGGCTTCAGATGCTGGGACTGATGGTCTTACCACAGAGGAAAGTGGTGGAGTCAATGAGACTGTGGATCCAGGCAGTGGTGGAATAATCCTTCTCAAAGTGCAGCTGGAACTCCACAAAGAACATGGAGACACATCTGAAGGCACAGACAGGGGGAGGTTGGATTTAGTGCTTTTTTATGAGTCTGCACAAATGTCATATTGATAAATGCAGCTAAAGGATTATAATCCTTTCATAAAAGCTTTTATATTTGCTGTTGAAATGCCGTCACTGTCTGGTGGACCTTTCTTTGAAAAAGTCCTCTGCCTCACAAAACATAATTCATTTTCCAGTTTGCGCAACACAACACAGTTAAAGAGTAGAATCAGTATGAGCAGCTGAAACAAAACTTTTTTTTTTGCCTTTCATTTATTGTGTTATGTCAAAGTCCATGGCAAAGGGAGCTACTCTCTCCCACAGACAACACTGCTCCTGCACTGCCTGAAACACCTGGTTTGGATTCGAGCCTTTACTTCTGTAACTTATATACATCACTATGTAACAGGCATTATATAAATATATATTTTTGTATATCTATTGTAAAACATATACGGCTGTACCGCAGCCATGGTTACCAGGTGTAGCTGTTTTATTTTAGATCACACTACCTTGCTTGGCATGACCCGTGCTATTCTGCCTCTGATTGGCTACATCATGTACATGTGCAACTCTCATTAAAGATTGAACAGGGGTGAGATGTCTCACTCTGTAGCTGAAATGGAGTGTTCAAGACACAGTGTGTAAAGGGATGCTGCAGCAATGCACTGTATGAGAAAAATAATGTGTTTTTGGAAAATTAAAGTATGGGAACCTGTTCTACTAGGACCCCCAAATAAAAGTATGAACCTGAAAATATGACATTTTTAAATATTGGGGCACAATACTTCAGGACTTCCGGCCTAATGCAGTAATTATTGGATGACTTATACCAACTCAATAATGTAATAATAATGTAGATTTAAAAAAATACATTAAAAAAAGTGGAGAAAAAGTTAAAACTGTGAAATGGCAAGATTCGAAAGATTAAACCAGGCAATTTACAATTTTCTATTAATAAAGCTTTAGAAGGAATTTCAAAGACGGGAATGATGTAACCTAAACAAGCAGAGTGTGCAAGGCCTGACCAGTTGTCAGCATGTCAGAGATTGTGAGGTGAACGGGTTTATCAGTTTATGGCCTTTGACTGACAGGCAGATATGATTATATCCACCTGTCTGACAGGTCTGTTCTTTTGAGCCATTTTTATGACTCTTATTGTCTATGACATAACCTCAGAGAGAACTGACAGGTCTCATGGCATCTGAGCAGAGCAGATCAAGAAAACATTTGTGAAGTTGAGGCCAGAGGGGCAAAATGTTTTTTTTTTTTACTAACTGTACTGGTCCAACAAACATTGATTTCATCCCTTTTACAATGTAAATGTTTTTATGTTTTTAAATGTAAGATCTTATTCCTTTATCAAACAAGAAATACACTAAAGATATAACATGTAAGAGACATATTGTGCTTCGTGCTGACAGGAGATCCTCTCTTCCACAGGAAATGCCTCGCCAGCAGTCACGCCTTTAATCACCTTTAACACCACACCATGTCATCACACATTTATAGCAGCTAGGCTCGAAAGAATGAATTTGGCATGGCTGATCTGATGGCTGCACAGACCAGTGCGTTTAAAACGATGGACCACGGCCTTTTAAGTATTTGTTAGCGTGAAACAGCAGGAAACAACAGGATATGTGTACCAAGAGAGGGCCAGTGTGAAGCTAAGAGCTTAATATTTCTTCATTGACTGAGCGGATTAACTTCACTTTTGATAGAAATGTGAGGTTTTAGTCTCGGAAAAGATCAACACTTGCTGTCGCTGATCCGACTTCAAACCTGGAAGCAGTAAGTTGGACATGTTTTATGTTGCTTTACTGTTTATTTGGCGATCAGCCTGTTGAATCAGGTGTTAGCATATTGCTAGACTAATGTAGCTACTCCCAGTCTGGGTTGATGTTGGACTAATGCTGTAAAGCTGAAAGACAGTCAAGAAAGTGTGTGAACGTTAAGCCCCCTATAAATCGGACAAAATAAAGAAAAGTAAGTTTGATGCCGATTGCTGTTTTTTTAATGTTGCTTTTTTTCTGGTAACATTACCGTAATGCTAGCTCAGCTAGCGTTAGCTTTGTTATTATAAGAAGCCTGCTGAGATCCTCACCAGTATAGTGTGTGTATGTGGGTTGCTGCTGTTTGACAGACATGCCTCACAGATAACGATATAGGCTTGTGTGGAAAAAGTACTAATTAGCACGCAGCAGCTAGCTTGCTAACACCATACACAAAGTTTATGATTTAGAAGCAGTTCTGGTTGTGATTTTCACAGTAGAGGTGAAGCTAACTGGAGGCTACTTGCACCAGCCCAACATTACAGTACATAAACACCCAACAGTAGAGGTCACCTCTGCAGATCATTGTTGCAGTCAGGTTGATAAACAGGAGCGAGGATGAATCTACTTTTAATCCCAGATTTGAAAAAGTAATCTCTGAGCTCTCCCTATGGTCAGTAAATGGATCAGAATCAGAAAAGTTTCTGATGAGTTCTGCTCTACAACAACATGAAATAGGCCAGTAAATAACCCACATTTGAAATATTAAGCATTTACGTGTCTTAAAGAAGGCAGTTGCTAAAAAGTGCCTAAATAAGACTTCAGAGTCATCCATGAGTCTCATCTACTAACTAGTCCGTCGTTACAGGCCGACTTGAGTTGCAAACTATTTTAACTCAAACTTTACAACTTACAGACTGATCAATTCGTAGTTTAGCTTGTATACTATCAGGCAATAGGATGCTTAGTGGTAGTACGACCGCAGTGTAGTTCATTTATCACCTAACATTAGCTTTTTACTTCTGCTGATTTAATTCATGCTTCAAAAATCACAAAAGTGGTGTTCATTTTTTTATGATTATCTTGCTGAACAAAACATGTAAGTATCATAAAGTTGTGTTCACCACTGTGTTTATTTTCGTATATAATCCAGTAATGTAGTCCCATAGGCTGTTTGTAGTTTTGGAGGCAATCTGCTGACTGCGCATAGTTGAGAAATGGAAACACCTCAGCAGGATTCAGTCTTAGGGAAAAAAACTAAAATATTGCTGATGAATTAGGCTCGTGGCTTAAACAATGTGAGCTGAGAGGAAATGGAGGCTTGCCAAGTAATAACATGGAGATGTTAATTACCAAAGCTGAGAACACGAAGCCTTGTTGAACGCAGCCACAAAATGTCTCTGCTCAGTCATGCCAGGTCCTGTTCAGAAACACTTCACACTGAATGATGCAATCTCACTGTCTGATGTTGTTTTTCAAGTCTGCAGTGTTCTTACAGAAATACTCTTATCATGTGTTGGCCGTTGTACTTTGTGAGGTCAAAGATTTACAGGGTGACGACCTTTTGGTTCACTCTCCCTCACACACACACATAATCTCACCTGGTCACTGCCCGGATGCAGATGGAGGCGAGGAAGCAGCCAGCGACGATCATCCAACCCCAGCCTCCCTCCGGCGGGGTCGAGCCCCCCTCCTCCCCTCCGCCTCCCTTCAGCTTCTCCTTCTCGGTGACTGCCATCGCTCCAGCCAATCAGAAGCAAATTCAAAAATCCAGTCTTCTGAGTTCTTCTTTTGTCTCTAAATGTGCAACATGTTTTCATTCGCTGGGTTGGCTGAAAGGTCTTCGGGAAACTCAAAGGACCTCCTCCTTCTTCCTCCTCCTCTTGCTCAGTCACTGAGAAAACAGACAGACATCATCAGCTACTAAGCACACTATAAATAAAACTTGTCAAGTAACATTTGGTGCATTATTTCACACTGCACATGCAGTTTTCATACATTCTTTAATTTACTTAAACCGCTTATCCTTCGCAGGGTTGCAGGGGGGTGGGGGGGCTGGAGCAGATCCCAGCGGGGTTCACCCTGAGCAAGTCACCAGTTCATCAGGTTTCTGCAAACATGATTCTCCGCTTGCAGGTTGACACGTGACATAAATGCACTCTACAAACTGCGCGTCCTTTTGCCTCCAGGGGCAGCTCTGCAGTACATGTCTATAGATGTCTCAGTGCCTTTTCACCCGCAACTTAGTTAAAATACTCCACATTTTACAGTTTGCTTTGTCTATATTATTAACATTTTTGTTTTTAACTAACAAGGTTAGCCTGTCAGCGATCAATACTTTTGGGTAAAGATAAATTCATCACATTTTTTAAATCCAGTTACCATCTACTCACAACCGTGCTGACAGAAACTACAACTACTATAAAACAAGTCCCCTTTTACGTCAGTTGTTTAGGAGAACGCTGCATCGCTGTTTTTCTGTGAATGTTTTGCGGGCAACGAAACTGGACTTTTCATCGGCATGGGGGTGAGTAGATAATGACTGAATTTTCTTTCTTGGGTAAACTTATACTTTAAAACACACCTTTATTACAGAACACTACAAACGAGGATCAGGAGTCAGTTAACTCCCTGCGGCTGTTAGTGGTGGAAATGCTGACCATTAGATCCTGTTTCTGTGCATCTAATTGTCACACCCCGAGGCTACCTGTCTTCCGCTGGACGCATCTGAAGGGCTTGTTATCGCTAACCAGCAGCAGTCAAGCAGTAGGCGTTTCCATTTGAAAAGCTCAAGGCTTCACACCAGCTGTGCGGCCTCTTTGCATTTCAGGTTCTTGATCTGAATTGGGCCATTACAGAAACCCAATCAGGAGAAGGCCTGAAGAATCCTGACAAACAAGTTGCGTCGATAAGTAGGTGAGAAGGAGTAGAGGCTTCAGTTACAGGGAAGCAAACCTTCAGTTAGAATAAAACAATAAAAGAAAAACTGAAAAACGTTTTTACAACTTTAAAAGAGAGGTAGTGTGAAGAACGATCATCCGTGTGCTGCTGAGACTCATTGAACTCGTCCAAAGGTTTCAGGCAGCGTCTTTTGCTTTGTCATCTGTTGCTCAAACAAAAACAGTTATCTCTACAAACATACAGGTTGTAAAGTTTGCATTTGTGGGTGTTTATTGTTTGACAGCACGTTTGCGTCACCAACAGAGAGTTTCCCTCCTACTGCAAAGTACACTGGCAGTGAGCCAGCAGGGTTTACTCAGATTCACTGAAAAAGGTGCAACTCTTAGACACACCGTGGGAGAGTTCTTTACGGCCGGAAAAACATTTTCACCTGAAGTCAGAAACGTTAAAATTGGTTTGCTGCTGTACAAATTCACTGCATCTGAAGTTAGAATCTTGTCTCTATTTACAGTGAAACAGAATCCACATGCACATTTTCTCTGTGCTTTTATTTTGTAATAATTCCAACACATAGGCTGCCTATGTATCTGTTTTGGTGCAGCATGGATATTTTTAAAATGTCATGGATGTACCCAAGAATAATCTTGTGTGTCCTAAAGTTTAAGTACAATTTGGAGAGTTTATTACCAGAAATAATTAAATAAATGAATGAATGAATAAAATAAAAAAAAAAGAAAATGTCGATAAAGAGAAGAGGGCAGAGAATGAGACGTCATCAAAGAGAGAGCATTAAAAAACCGTGCTATCAATGCAAAGTCAATGAAGAAGTATATAAGTGTAAGTGTGTGTGGACTTACATCAGGCTGCAGCCGGTCTGCCCTCTCCTCTGCGTCACCGCTTCATGACTGCAAACACTCTGAAGGAGCTCCGCAACCACTGGAGGCACGAGGAGGAGGAGGAGGAGGAAGAGGAGGAGGAAGAGGAGGAGGAAGCCACCAGGTACACTTTATACACAAACGCCAAGTGTCTCTTTACGATATCTCTGTTCCTTTGTTTTACTTTCTATTTATATTGTTTTATCTCCCGTGGTAAAGATAACGTGTGACCTATTCATCATAACACCTCCAAAAAACGACGTCGGTGTGTCTGGAGGATTTGTTCTTGACTTTTACAGCAGTTATAATATTCGTGGTATGGAGGCCCAAAAGTGTCAAAAAGGCACTTGAGAGCCTTTTGTCACAATTTGAAAGCGGTGGTTCACATTCCTTCCCCTTTTTAAACATGTAATTAGAATAGCCCGTTTTCATATGTACTATTATTTTGTTTTGTTTGTTTGTTTGTTTGTTTATGGACTCCTAAAAAAAAAGTACAGGTTTGAAATAAAGATTTCAATCAACCACATTTTTTAGGATAAGGATTTGTTTCTGACTTTTACAGTAGGTATAATATTCGTTGTATGGACGCCCACAAGTGACAAAAAAGCACTTGAAAGCCTTATGTCACAATCCTCTAATATTTATTTTTCTGAAAAAATCTTTAATTCCCTACATGTGGTAATCCCTTGATTATCGCGACTTTAGTTTTATTGTTTTATTGCGTTTGAGAGGAATCATCCATTATTTCTATTTAGTGTTCTTGCACGCCCGCTTTCTACTCTACTGTGTAAAAAGAATGTGTGACCTATTCATCATAATGTTAGAGGGGGTGGGGTTAGATACATTCACACTTCTTCCCACTCCTTTTCAAACATGTAGTTAGAATTGCCTGTTTTCATATGCACTATTCTTTTGTGGGTTTTTCTGACGTTGGTGTTTCTGGAGGATTTGTTTTCCACTTGTAAAGCAGTTATAATATTCGTAGTATGGAGGCCCGTAAGTGACAAAAGGCACGTGTCACACGAGTCATATATAGACCAGCCATTCACAATTTGAAGGCAGTGTGTCTTCTGGAGCCCACCCAAAATTTTAATCCCCACTCTGACCAACACTATACGAAGAGTATGTATTTCACTCCCTTGTTCCATTACAAAATTTAACATTAGAAATGAAAAAGGTTTATTTATTTATTGGAAATGACCTCTAGTGTCCCACCTGCAGTACCTTCATGGCTCACCTGTGAGCCTCGGCAAGATGAAATGTTAATTCCATAAACAGTGTGTGTCCAGCACACACAAACATATAAACTCCCTTGCGCGCACACACACACACGCTCCTTGAAGAGGAATGAGTGCAAATGGTACATTTGTAGTTGATTAAACTTAATAGTTATTTCCCAATTGACGAACAATGAGGTGCTTTATAAACCATTCACTGAGCAAGTGACTTACACAAAAATCCACCTACACTTCACGTAAGGGGATAAATCAACTGTAGAGACTGACACCGTTTTCGTTTGTTTGTTTTATCTTGCACACGGCTGTAAACGTGTTTATTTCTGTTGTGAAGTCGGTCATTTTAACATGGGCTCTGACAGGGATGGACTCACTTCTGGAGCCAGCCTCAAGTGGCCATTTGAGGAATTGCATTTTTTGGTACTTTGCATAATTCCTCTCAGCCCCTGAGAATCCCACTTAGACGATAAGAGAGGTGAGAGAGGTCGGAGCTGAATGATTGTGCAAGAGAACTACAAAGATAACACAAGATAAAGAGAGGGAAGAAATGTGATGTAAAGTGATTCTGAAGGAAAGATTAAAAATACACACACGCACACACCTTCTTGACTGGACCTCGCTACTCACACCCTCGACATCTAAAAAGGTGTTTTCTTTTAGTTTCCTATTGTTTTTAAAAGTTCACTATCTTATCACAACTTGGTCCAACGGTTACATAAGCACAAAGGTACACTGTGTGATCTACTATAAAAAGTGATCAGCCACCTTCAACTTTGCACATACTGATTTGCGCAAAACATTGTTTATATGAATAGTATATAAATATATACATATAAAAAAGTTTTAATTTGAAATTTCACTTAATGTTAAAAGACTCGTTTTGTTTGTTTATCTTCTCCAACAGGTGAGTAAAGAAACATTCAGAACACACATGTATCATCCAGTTTTAGTTTAATTCCTTTAGAAAAAAAAAAAATCTCTTCACTTCAGTACATACGCATTGCACAAGGCAGGGAGCCGTTTATTTTTTAATTTTTTTTTAATTGTCTTTTTTTTTTTTTTTTTTTCATTTTTAACCCTTTCCGTTTTCAAACCAGAGTTAAAAGCAGCAGCAGAACTGACGCCAACAACCAGCACTGGGCCTCCCAAAAGTTTCACACTCAAGTCCAGATCATAGAGGAGCTGATGTGAACGACCGGCACTGAAATCCAGCAGACAGAAAACACCTGGACCATTCAGAGTGAGTATGACCAACATGGTTAATCTCTAAATCAAAGTAAAATGGGCCAAAAATGGCGACAATAAATGGAAAAATTCTAATCGCTGCCAGAATTTTTTTTAAATCACAGAAAAACATCTATAATTGTGTTTAATCCTAATGAGGAAATCTCATCAATCATGAACCACAAAGACGTTAACACATATTTGTTTGTGAATACTCTAAACTGGTACAGTTATTGTTGGAAAAAGAGGACAGTTGTTTGTCTCGATGCGTCTTCTGTCTGCGTTTGGATTGTAAATGAAGTGCCGAGTCGTGTTTGGGAAACCTGACCCTGAACAGTTGAAACAACTTCATCAACAGACAGATTGCTGGTGTAGAATATATCTTATTAATATTATTTACAAAATCTCTGTACAATCAAATACACAAGGGTGAAAAGGTCCGTCCTGCCGGTCAAGCATTTCAGAGGACAGTTTAAAGGCCGGACGTGTTCACACAACAGGATGTTCAACCAGATTAAGAACCACTGAGGGACAGTTTTAGCAAATCGGGGTGAAAAACGTTCCACAAGCAACAAGTTGTTTACAGTTTAAAGTCTATCCTAAACTAACAGCTTTAAAGATACAAAGGAACTATCATCACGTTACTTTTATGTACTGCATGTTTTCAATGACCTTTTAGCAGGATTAGGTCACACGGATCACATGCTTCGCACGCTCATTTTGGTGCAAAATTCGGCCCAAAACATCCTGTTTGCGAGCGTCCACCTTAAATAGTGTTAACATTTAATCAGCAGGACAAACTTCAGGAGGAGAAACTCTCTCCGTCAAGATTCAAACAGGATTTCTACGAGGGGGAATCTAACGGGGTTGCATATTTTTTTTTAAAAAACATTTACAAACAAATCAACTCTGGTAGCATTAGAGAGGAAGGTGCGGGCGTTAAAGAAATCCAGGATGAGTTACTGCATAGCCTGTTGGTTAGATTACACTATGGATGATGTAAGCCAAAGCTCTCTACAGCGCTGAGAAACACATACTGATCGGAGAACAGGTGGTCCTAGTCGGACATGAACCAGAGTGTTAGTGAGGCTCAAACCCCAAACTCTAAAACTCACAACTCGGACTGTTATCAAAGCAGACAAGCAGCCACATTGTGGACTCATGAGAGCAGGAAATGTACTGCTTAAAAGATCATTTAGATAAATTCGTGCTTCATACTGTATCTGTTGTAGTAACACTTTGATAAATAATGTCAACTGAATACTTGTTCAGTGTTAAAAATGAGAATTTTAGAGTCAGAAACACTGAAGGTCCATACTAACTACAAGTACCTGAACTCATGATACTCCCATGAAAGTCTGTAACTTCAGCTTGGAACAGTTTTTAAGATTAGTTATGTGTTGAAGATGATGTTCTAACACGTACTTAAACATAAAAGGTACACTTTAAAAATTAGCAGCTTTAAAACACGTCATCTATGTTATGCAGAGACCGACGCATCAGCTTACAGATGTTCCCATGTATGGCTTCATTCATTTCTTTCCCAATGAAATACTGCCAAATTGGTGAGATGGCGTTCTTAGAAACTAAATCCTCCATTTATGTTGAAGAGCTGCGTGCATGCCGCCACATCAGGCCAACCAACAGCATCCTCCCGAATATGGACAAGCGCTGCCTCAAATATATCAAATACGGCAGCAAATATCGTGATATTCACGAATATTCAATTCAATATAAGCTCCTTCTACCTCGGTTCTGCAGGACATTGATGACATGTTTTAAAGCTAGATCACTTGATCACACAAATGCTGAGAATCACAACATGTTTGAAAAGGCTTCTTCAGTCTGACAGAGGATGACAGACGGGATTTTCCATTTCTACAAACAATCACACTGGTTCTTTTGTGCCAACCAAAAATAATCACACCACGAAAAGTAAAGTCAGTACAATGGTATTTTCAAATCACGTGGGAAAAACACATTAATGCACGTTGTTATTTACTACTGGCCACAAAAAAAACAAAAAAACAAAACAAAACAAAGCTGAATAACAATCATAAAAGGACACACACCTTTTAAAAATGTTCCCGAACCAAACTGTTGCCCAGAAACATAATGAAAAGAAAAGTTGGGAAACCGTATTCCAGTTCTTACATTTAATGATCCGTAAAACCAAACATTGTGGCTTTTCAAATAATCTAAATTGATATCAAAAACTATTGAGGTGGTAGTGGAAGTTAATGTTCACTTGGGACAAGCAGGTGAGTTCTGAATGCCGAACAGCCCGATAACTTCAAGTACAGTACTTGTACAGTACAATGACAGAAAAAGAAAAAAAAACGTAACAAACACAGAGAGCAAGAGTGAAACCATGAACCTTACAATAACAGTTCGGCAGGTAAGAAATTAAATCACACAGGAAAGTAAAGGGCACAAACATGGTGTAACCACGGTGAAGGCAACCGATCAGGGCGAAGGAAGGGGTGGCACGAGATAACCAACAGCTGACAGGTCGAGGCCACTATCATCATCCAAACATGATTTTGACCAAGGCAAATTAAAACACACAACAGAACAAAACACAGCCAAGAAGAATATCTGGAAACTCCGAAAACACTACGAGTCAAATAGTGTTTCACCACAGTTTTTCTCTGAACACTCGCACAAGTGCTGACATCTGGATTATTACAGCCAATAGAGAGTTAATGATGTCTTTTACACTCATCGGCAGAAAATACTAATTTTTAACTTTCAGTATGTGAGCTACAGAGAAGTCACTCTGTACAAAAGAGATTATTCTGTTAACCTGATGATCTATATTCACAGCAAAACTTTTTAGTTGTTAGTGTGGGTAAAAACATCGTCTTTAAATAACTGCCTTATAACCAAGTGGCTTATAATCCAACTGTCCTTTTATACAAATGAACTGAAGAAAAACAGGACTGTACAGGAGCAAACATGTTGTTTGTCGGGGTCAAAGTGTAGTCCACGGGTACGTCAGACGGCCACTCGATTTCGTCGATAAGACGTTCACAAAAACAATCCACTAGCTGAGGATTTAACCTTTGTTATTTCACTTAAATACATCAGGCTCAGAAACACGTGAAACTAACCCGACCAGAAAGTGTTGGTAGCGATGATTTGGAGGTATTGTTACAAGAGAGATGAAGGTCAATTACACGAAGAGTGACTCCAAAAAGGAAAGGAGCACATAAAGGCATGTAGACAGTTGTAGTTAACCTATGAAGCAGTGGACGGTGGAGAGTACACCGTCCGGCTTTATAGTTCAGCTGCTTTGACATTAAACGGAGATGAAAGGCTGTAAAGGTCCAGGCTGGGAGGAAACTACACACTGATACTTGTGGTCCATGTTTCTCCAGAACAGCTATGATCTAAGCCTCTTTACAGCTAGGATGAGGTGTGAAAGTTAATTTACAATTCAAACTCCCTATTTTAATCGCAGATCAGGTAAGATTCCTCATTTTCAGCTGCAGCTGTAAACTTTAAGGTTATCTACTGAAACATGGTGGTTTGACATCTCAGACTGCTAGTTTGGGTTAAACTCAAGCTGGCATTTTCTTTAGTCTGTGACCAAACAGGGTAATTAATTCTCCTACCTAACATTAGTGACAAGTGTTGTTATTAATGAGATATGAAAGCATTAAACCTGCATTTTACATCAATGAGTGATGCAGAGTTTTCTCCCCAGAAGTTATTGTAAACAAACACTGTGATTCGGTCTCTAAGATATCTTTCTAACAAAATGTTCTCATGGTTTGTGACTACAAAGCGCTTAGGGCTTGCACAATAAATAGGGCTGAGTATCGTTTAAAAAAGAAAAAAAAATGTGATACAGAGAACTCGACTTCGATTCCAGATTCTGAACGATACCAGATACAAATTCTATGAAATCTAGTAGAACAAAAGATGACTTTACATATACACGTGTTTTTTCCTGCATGACTCGTGACAGCCAATCACCAGACCCGCCGCTGATAAGATTAACTCCTTCAGTATGGAAATTTGGTATGAAATGACAAGACATCTGTCGAATAGTATTGAGACAATTCGGTTGGTGTCATAAAATTATCGAAGATAGATACCCAGCCCGAACACGACTGCATCATTAGACAGTAACATCACTGTCTAATCTGCAAAAATGAACCCTGCCACTAGAACATTCTGACAAGAGGGGCGACTCTACTTAGAAAGCATCTTGGTCCATCTTTTTAATGCCAGGATTCATATGGAGATAATTTAATCTCAGCCTGCGTTATCTTAGCCTGAACTCAACATCCGAACAAGGCAACAGGGTGGCAGAGGAGCTAGAGGGTGAGGAAACAGGCGTCCACCCTGCTGAAGTGTCCTTGAGCTAGACACTAACAGACAGGGAAGGTCGGGAGAAAATTAAAAGTTGATTAAAAAAAAAAAAAAACTTCCCATAGTATTTCACAATTTACAAACACAAGTCAGACTGAACTGTAGTTATAGTGTTGCTAGTCAACAGAAATCAGATACAGCTGTAGCGCCATCTGTTGGAAGACAGTCTCTTGGTCCCATCATCTAACACTAAACTCACTAAACACTGCATGCGTGGCAATATGGTGTTGTTATTGTTGTTTACATGTACTGTAGGCAGATGGAGGGAAGACAAACAAAAAGCAAAGGCCATGTGGAGGAGCAGAAAGAAGTAAAGACTGTGTTTCTGCGTCCCATCTGAGCTGAAGGAGGCAAGAGTCTCAACAGGGTTTGGCTTCAGTGCACTCCTTAGAAGACTGGAGCATGGTGGGCAACTTCTTGTGCAACAAAACACCTCTGAAATGGACTGCCTCGACTGCTTTCCAACTGCAGTTTGGAGCCGTCTGACCACTAAGTGTAGTCTAAAGCTTCAGCTACAGCAGGAGCCATTCGTGAACTAAAGATGACTCTGTAGTCACAGAATTTTTCTTGAATCCCTGGTGGTAAAAACTACTAATTCAAGAGTAACTTCCTTTCTGCGCAGACGTCGCATCTCAGAGAGCTGTTGCACAAACAGTCGCCCGGGCAGCACAGCCTCCAGGACGTAACGCTACAGTAGCTATTCACACAAACACACACGGTAACAAAAAACACTAAAATACTCTGTCTCTGTGCTTCCCCACACAGGACTGATTACAGGAATCAACCGCAGTGATTACAGGAAACCATAAATTAAAGATTACAATATTAAAACCTCTATGATAGGGGGGCTCTGTTGGGGAGATTTAGGAGATGAATGTTAGAGGTTATCATTATTTACAAGAGTTAAATTATTAAAATGGCTTTTCTCAGTTTCTGTGTCTCTCTCTTAGTGTTCCTTTAGCGGTCTCTGTGAACGAGACCTTTCAGCAGCGTCAAAGGGTTGATGACGTCACAGCATCGAGAGTTGATGACATCACAGCGCTCAGGGGTATATGACATAGTCTTGTTGAGGGGTTGATGATGTCACGACACGGTTTGCTTCACAGGTCCTCTGTTGTCTTGAGCAGCTCCATCAGCGCACCGACAGCCCCGAAATAACCCTGTTGCAAACACACACACACACACGTGTTTTGCACTGATGTATGTCGTAGCACTGAGCTCAAGCTTTAGAAACAGGAGGTTTGCATAGAGGTCCACAGTTTGGTTAAATTAATCTCTGGGTTTATTAGTCAAGTGCTCACCTCGTGTTCCAGGAAGAGCGCTCTGAGTTGTCCTTTAGACCAAAAGTCCATGGCGTAGGCTAGCAGCTTTGTGGACACTGTGTTGATACGAAGGAAGTTCCCAACAAACACCACACGCTCGATTTTCTGACAAGAAGAGAAACATAAAGGAAATTAGATAAATCAGGCCCAATTATGTGTGTGACAACTGTGTATGTCACATAAAACAAGAATAACAAGTCTTTATTTGAAAAAAGGCTGGGATGCTGTCGTTCCTGATTCGCACCAAGCCAAAGGGCAGTTGTTTCATGTAATTCTCTATTTTACTCTACCCTTTCTTCTTGTCATCTCTCCACTCTCACTCTATTAAAAGGCATAAAATCCCCCCAAAAATACTGACGATACTGACAAATGTTGCTCCACACTACACAGATCACAACAAAAGATAGCGCACACGGCTCTTTCTATGAAATGGACATTGTGAGCATCTCTTGTATAAATCTTTAAGCAAATTTTTTAATAAATATAATTCATGTATTTACTAGGGGACACAGGTATTGATGATAACCATGATTTTCAAAAATTAGAGCTTGATATTGTGTTAAAAATACACAATATCAATAATATAATGTGAAAAGTCCAGCGCAGATGTTGTGGATTTTTACATCTGTTTGGTTTTTCACTATTTATTAAGTGTAATCATTCTTTTTGTATGCTTTTTTTTTTTTTTTTTTTATTTACAGTTACGGGAACAGGCTCACTCTCCACCTCCCTACATTTGTATTTTGTTTGAAATTTATTTGCAATTTATTTAGACTAAACACACAGCAAACAAAGTTATAGATTATTTGGACTGCTTGCATATAAATCAAGAAGTGCTTGACGGAAAAATTCCTATTTGATCTGAAACAGTAACTGTGACCATAAAATGCAACATCTATTCCAAACCACACGGCGGTGCTGGAGAGCTGGTAAACTGGCTAACAGTAGATCCACCAGCTTTTCACAAGTTTTCAAAACTGCACAAAGCCAGAATAATTCCTATAACTGCTTAATACGTCAGAAAGTCTTCTTGTGTTTCATTAAACATATCATTTGCCTAAGTACAATATATTTTATGAAAAATGACCAGAAATTTTCGATAACACAGTGTGTCAGAAAAATTAATTTGTCACATACTACACACTAAAATAATACTAAAATGAGAGAAACAATGGGAACTTTATTTTCACAAATGACTTCTTGCCTGTCACCTCCAGTTCAACATCACATTGAAAGACTAGTCCCCACATGTTTAAGAATGGATTGTGTTGATCTAATATTTGTCATAAGTCCTGCAAAATTACAACAAACAGCCACAGTGTTTGGTGGATTTGGGGGAAAGTAAATAAGTAAACCACTGTGAGCAGAAATATGAGAATGTTTTTCTGCTGTTAAGAAGACTCTCAGTAACAGAGGTTATCTTCATGCTGTAAACTGCATTATGTAATTTGATAATAATACACTCGGAACAAGGTGAGTGAGCGTTTGTGTGTTTACACGTGTTAAAGCTTGTCTGGACCAGTACACTGATATGCCTTAAAGGCCATAATACAGAACGTTATGATAACCAATTATCAGGTCATCTAGCACTGATTGGATGGAGGTTCCTTCCTGTTCAGAAACAGAGGAAAACACTGGGAGAAAATATACTTTTTCTTGTGTAATTATTTGTGAGACTTCTCAGTGATGATGTAATAATTTACTTAAAGATAAAACACATCTCAGTTTCTTTACCGAAAAGCAGGTATGATGGGTCACTCGTTCTTGTTCAGAGGAGAATTGTAGTGTCTACATTTTATCCCTAAAACAATAAAAGGGAAACACTTCCCTACATCAACAATAAGGGTAATTCAAATCAAAATCGGACCAATTGGTGAACCCCCTGCAAAATTATCAATATCTGCCCTCAACCCCTACAGCCGGTGGACATATGTGCATGTCTTCGCTGCAGCTCTGTGTGCAGTGATAGCCCTGTACAATGCTGCTTGATCGCCATGCCACAAGGCAACACTGTAAAGAAGCTCACAGCACACAGAAAGACCTCAGGTTGATCCCTCACTCTGGAGAATAACAAGTTAGAGTTTGACTGCTGCCACTGAAAAACTTTACAAATAAATCCAGCTTTAGCTTCATTCAACAAGGTATTCATTCAGCTGAGCCATTAAACTGCTATTTTATTAGACTAAACTGCTTACATAGTGTGTATATATATATATGTTTGTTTTGTCTTTGTGATACACTTGGCTGGTTTTACTGTGGCTGCCAATTAGCACCCATAATCCCATAACCGCCTGCAAGTTCACAGTTGATTATTTGAAACTTGTCGCCTATGAGCTGAGGGGGAAATTTAGGGACGTGTTTCAACACAATGTGTGATATTTTTGCTTCTGAAAACTGTGCAGCACAGTTAGCAAAACAGATCTTATGTAATCTCTAACAATTAACCCATTCTACAAACCTGAGTAGAAATAAAGCACAGACTGAATTTGATTCATTTACGTGTGTGTTGTAAGTATTTCAACACCGACATGTGCTAAAGGATCATACTACAGGTCAGGCAACCTATAATCGCTCATGTGTTTGTACAAGTGTTACATAAACTGGCGTGGCTGTGTGGATATTAAGTTTGATGATAGTGACCAGGATCTTGTGTGTGGATGCGTGTGTGTACCTCGTTGACAGCACACATCCGTGCTATGGATCCTATGTTATTAGTGATGGTGACCAGTGTGGCTCTGGCCAGGTCTTCCTTACTGATGCTGTCTCGCTTCTCTTTGCTCATCATGTGACCAAAACTGTAAAAAAAATAAAAATAAATAAACAGACCATATAAAACACAATATGTTCATATAATCTGTCATTTTACATGTACGTCACTATTCAGGGTTGATGAACTCTTAATGAGTTAAATGAAAACACAGAGCATGTCAGAATGTCACAATAACCTCAGAACAACAGTAAACAAGGGCTGTTTGTCAATGTGAGTGTGTGTGTGTGTGTTTTTAATAACTGACAGAAAGGAACGCGATAAGAAGATTATAATCTGATAAAATGTCTTTCACTTTATGGATCAACCTTTGAACACAGAGCAGCAACTTTCCTGTACACATAATAAACCCGGATTAGCCAGTAAAGATCTGAGTGTGTAAGTTGCTGGTGTGTGTATTATGTCATACACCAGGCTGCTATGTGGTTTTTTTTATGCGCAGTCATACATTAAATCTGAGCATGTAATGGCTGTTAAGTCATTTGGGTAGTTCATGTTCTCGTTACCATGATCTGTTAGCAACTTTGAAATGAACGTTAGCCAATAAATCATTGCTTTAGCTGATTTTAGCTGGCTGCGGGATGATTTTATCAACTTCACATGATAAGTTTATTAATTTGCATGTAATTAGTTAAAACTAGTTATTTTAGAAGCAGTTTTCATTGTATTTGTATAATATCTCTTAACATCCTGACAGCAATCAATGAATCAAATGTTCAGACAAAAAATGCTCTATGGTTGTGGCAGGCCTCTGATTGGCCCATCCAATCATTTAGTGCAGTCAATATAAAACGTTTAGCCTTTTGCTTGTCTCTTGCTGCCGCGCACACTCTGTCCACACCGTCGTTGTGCATTAACTGAGTCTTCTACAGAGCTCAGCGCAGATATATATTTCAAAGCTTTTAGAACTTTAGAGAAACTGCTGCCAAAATCGTCACACTCACCTGGATGCCACAGCTGAGCCCTGTAGGCCGAAGCGCTCGTAGTCTCCTCCGTAGATATCTTTCACCAGTTTGTCCACGTTGGTAGAGTCGCCCTTGCTGGCCATTTCCAACGCCTCCTCGAATGTCTCGCAGCCCGTCAGCAGACAGCATAGGCCCAGGAATGTACCACCACCCAGACTGACAGAGGAAACAGTCGGAGATGGAGTGTGAGGGAGACGATAATGGAGAGAATGAGGAAGACAGGAATAAATGGGGAAAGATTTCCATCTGTCCTCAGCTCTAAAATTTCCCCCCTGTACTTTAGTCTCTTAAGCCATCATTCAAGAGTTACACAAGTTCTGTTTGGCTAAAACAGACCTTTAACCTCTCAAAAAATTTAATACAAAATATTCAACCCTAACTTAGTTTCATAAATGAACTAAATTCTGATAGATCACGAGGAGGCTTGTTCAATTGTTCAATAACATTTAATGTAAATGTAATGTAATGTAAAACAAGTCTAGATGGGACTATTTTTGAACAGTTCATATCTAATCACAATCTAGTCCTACTGTTATGCAAGTACGAAAAGGTACACAGGGTGATTATAGATAAAGAACAGCTGTAACTCAAACTCTATTGGGCGGGTCTACTGACGCTACCTTCAGGTGTTCAGACACCTTCACATTTTTCACATATTCGTTCATGCAAAGCAGCTTCAAAACTTGTTTTGTAACAAACCAGTTCAGTCTCTGTATCGTTTCTGATTTTTTTTGTATCATTTATTTCAGCCCATCTTAATTTAACAGTCAGGTTAGACAAGTAACAAAATATTACCCTTTGTAATCAGTATACTGTTTTTAGTGTTCCACATGAAAATGAGCTGTCAAAAAGGTTCGACCCTATTATAGCCATGTTGTTTTTTCTTCTGCTTGTGGAGATAAACTGCCTGACAGTAAAAACTAGAAGATGCAGTCTTGCTCAGCTTATTTTGTCATTTGCCCTCATGCAAGAGCCACTAACCCGGATTTGTGCTTTCGTTGCACATAACAGTGATTTAAGATATTTCAAAGGAAATGTAGGTGTGCCAGACCTGCCGTACAAGTGTCTGAGTCTGTCACGTCCTCTTCACTGCCTCTATTATTAGTCATGGACTGTGTTGCTTTAGAAAGACATTTTTAGTAAACCATTCCTGCTTTTTGTCTGTCACAGTACCGCTCTGCTCTGATGACATGTTGTTGACAGCTGTACTATTATTTTCTCAATGTTATATATTTTTTCAACTTTTTTTTATCTGATTTCTGTAGTATTAAAGTCATCTTTTACCTCTTTGCTAACATGAAACTTGCCCACAAACAGAGCCGAAAGGTAGCCTTATATGGCAATTAAAGAGGCGTTGATTATGCCAATGATGAAGTGCCATTTCATGAGATTTCATCATTAACAGGTGCCAAACATCAGGCTGAAACAAGCAATTTTGTCTGTTTTAGAGAGTTTGCGAAGTCTGACTTGAAACAAGCCTCTCAGAGAATGAGTTCTACAACAACAATACAAAGGTGCTTTTCTCTCCTCCTCACCTGGTCCCAGTCACCCGTTTGTAGTTGTTCTCCGAGTACACGGCCAGTATGGAGACCCCGGAGCCGATGTTGACCAGCAGCATGGGGAAGGGGTCTTCCAGGGTGCAGGGCTTCTTCACGCAGCTCTGTGTGTCTGAGGGGTTCTGGAAGTAGTAGCACTCTGGGTGTCCATTGAAGCCCACCCGGTCGACGTACAGCAGGCCACGGATCAGGCAGTCCAGCTCGTCGAGCTTCAGCAGCTCCAGGTCGGCCATCTGCAGCACAAAGGCAAGAGGGTTAAAATACTGAGAGGATGCTATATCAGTTCAACTCTAAGAAGCGGGTTTTAACCGTTCAAGATAACTTCAACTAAAAGATGATCAAATTCTTTGGAAGCATGTATTTGTCATGTTTATGAAGCTAAAATGATTCTTAAAGCACTTAAAGACTGATGTGTGCATGAGGTTTTGGTTCAGCTTACTTCATGCTGCAGTGACTAGGGAGTGTTCATTGATCTTACTGCACTGCAGAAGGGGTCAATGAACTCAGGTAAACAGTCAGTGAGCTTTAAGCGCACCTACTTCAAATCATGTTTAGGAGCCACTACATGTATGGAAAGCTCAATCAACTCAGAGACATCAAGGCAGCTGTATGAGGAGAGATGGTACTACAGTTTCACTGGTCATACACTCACCGTTCTGAAGTCGTTTTCGAACTTGTAGGCGCCGCCTCCGGTGGCACAGAGTGTAGTGTGGAGGCTGGAGAAGTTCTTGTCGTGGCCCATCTGAATGAAACGAGGCATGGCCTGTGTTGGGAAGCGGATGAAGTGCAGGTTCCCCGTCCTGCCGCACATGGTCAGGTTCCTCAGCTCCAGGTGGACGTCACGGACACCTGTTTTACCTGAGTGAGAGAGGAAGGAACGATATTTTACAATGAGAAGAACAAAACCCTTAAAACAACTCATCATTCCAATACAATAAACTAAAAAATATTTCCTGGTAACTTCTTATAACATGTCCTTGATCTGACCTTTCCTACACACGTGAGTAAACACACTCAAGTATTTGGGTGTGACCACATTGCGTAAATGTGTGTGTGTGTGTGTGTGTGTATATGTGTAGACCTACCATAGGCCACGTTTGAGGTGAGGTATCGGCGGATGGACTTGAGGTTTTCTACTTCCTCCTGTTCTTCCTCTGCAGTTATGTCGACTGGCTCAAAGTACACCAACTTCACCAAGGTGCCACCGATGTCCATACCAAACCAGGGGAAGGCTGAAAAATGGGGGAATGGAAAAATCATGAACCTCTTTACGAACCAAAAACAACACATAGTACAGATCAAATTGACAAAACACAATACATGGCTTAATGTAGCTGAGATTAAAGAGAGGCGTCATTAACCTAACAACCAACAGACATATAGACATAGACAATATAACGATTACTTTTATTGCAATTGGTGTGCATTACTCACTAAACCCGTTTTTGTTTTCTTAATCAACCTTCTTTTTTTTAAAAACATAACCTATTTGAATATATCATCTTAGACTGTTTTTCACTAGTGTTTAATAGACAAACTGACTAACCACGGAACTAATTGCCCTCTAAATTGATACTATAAATAACCATTAATTGCGACCCTAGACTGGAGTCCCTGCTAACACTGACAACCAGAGATCAACCTGTAGCACCTTTCTGATATAAATAGGTCCAACCCGGCATCGCACATGCATCTCTTGATATTAACAGTTAACTGTGCTGCACAGACAGGAGTAGAGAGGGGAAACACTGGTCTGGATAGTTAGCAGGGTAGAACATCGAGTTCAGCACAAAAAAAAAATCTTCCAGCAGAACTGGACAGAAAAAAAAAAAAAAGAGCCACAGTCGCCATGGAAACAGACACCCTCCCCCCTCCATCATCTCCTCTTCTCTCCCTCTCTCATACACTCTCCTCCTTCGCCTATTTTCTCTTTCACTTTGCTATTTCCCCTCATCTCTCAGCCTCTATCACGTCCTCATACACTCTCGTCTTTCTCTTTCTCTATCTGACTCTCTGTCAACAGAAACTGCATCACTCTCTCTAATTTGGTTTCACCTGCTCCTATTCCTCTTCTTCTTCCTCTTTGCTTGCTTCTTGTCTCTCGATCAATTTAATTCAATTTAGGTAAGACTTACGGGATGGAAGACAACTGATACTGCAAGATGTTTTAAATGCACCGCAAAGCAACTCCTATATTTAATTAAGGGGTACATCAGCCTTTCTCACTTCTTCAATTAAATTCAGGAGGCTTTTTTGTGCTTTGTAATTAGATCTGAAACGATTGGTTGATTAATCAATTGAAAGATAATAAATTGGTAAGCAATTTGATTGTATCAGTTATTTATTAAGCAAAAATTACAAACATCAGCTAGTTTCAGCTTTACCATTGTGATGATGTCCCACATATATGACCGTTAATCAGAAAAAACATGCAGTTTCAAGTGTTGGCCATTTTATGTCATTAATCAAGAATATAAACTGCAGGTTAATCGAAAAAAGAAAATAATTGTTAGTTATTTTATTTTGGCAGATGGATATTTTCTCTACTGGCTGTGCATATTCTGCTATTTTTAGAAGTCACCTGCATCGATCCACCGCTCTTTTGGTCAGGCAGGTCAACGAATACCTGGCTCGACAGTCTGTGACAGAGTGCTTTTTACGTACAACAGATATGGCGAAACAAGGAGGTCACTCAAGGCCAAATCAGAGAGAGCCTCTTGTCACGCTTTTAGTCTGTGAAACGTTAATGTTTTACATCTGTTAGATTATACAGAGGTGAGGGAAGAACGACAATGAAGGACAATCAGTGTGTCTTATTGTTTGGAACAATGAAAACATAATGTTTTATACTTCCGTCTGTAATAATTACAGACCAAACTGGAAAAAAGATTTTGGACTTCTGGATCTGACCATCTGACTGATTTAGACCTCTAACTCGAAGTTTGATTACATGGTAATAAGACGTTGAGTTGTTTGTAATTCAATACATTTTAGGTATTAGGTATGTGTTAAAATAAAGAAATTGAGAAGAACACCCTATCTCATAATGTCAAAGAAAGTGAGAAAAAGTTCCTGATACAGTCTCTTTATCCTGATCCCTATTCACGGCCAAGACCCATCCTCTGTCCAAGTTTCATGGAAATCCATTCCATAGTTTTTGTGTAATCCTGCTGACAAACCAACCAACCAACAAACAAACGGACATGGGTGAAAACATAACCTCCTTTGGGGTAGGTAATAAATCTGATTATTTTCCTGATTAACTGCTAAAACGTCTTGAGATGTCTTGTTATGTCTGAGCAGTCCAAAATACTAATTTCACTGTCAAATAAAACAAAGAAAAGCAGAAAATCCTAAAAAGTAAAAAGCTGAAACTAGGGGATGTTTGGCATAGTTGTTGAAAAAACTATTAAAGGATGATTAAATTCTGATCTGTCGTATGACGGGTCGTTTGATTGATCCATTGTTCAACGTTTAAGGAAGTTAAACACTAGTCAAACACTTAACTTTTGGATTTCTGTGCTATAGAAGTGCATATGACGGGTGATTTCTCAACCTGTTCCTGGTACAGTCTGAGCCTTCATTGGCCTTGAAATGACTATCAGGAGATGTGACTCTTTCACAACAACTGAATGATTCTGTCTGGCTTATTGAGCCAAAGTCCACTTTGAGTTAACAGCCAAATTTGATCCTGGGATTGAGTGAAACACGTGTAAACATGTATTTTATGCATTTGTTAGCTTGTCATGATATTAGCATCTAACATGTAACTAGAGCTGGGCAATTGAGACCAAAATTATCTGCATTTTCAGGCTGCATGGCGATACGCAATATATGAATGTTAGTATTTTCTATGAAGTGGGCTAAATGTTTAGTTTTAAGTGGTTCTTTTCTACAAGGTTTGTATTATATTTTGTGCCTGACAACATAATAAAATCCAATACATGATCCCAGAAATGGCACCTCATAAAGCTCATTTGTGTTGGAATTGTTTGCATTATATGTTCAAGTGTTCATGCTACTCTGTGCAACCTCTAGTTGATGCTTCCACACTGCTGCTGCTGTTACCTGCTGATGCTACAACTAATACCTCTACACCTGCTACAGAGGTTGGTGTTTGGTTACCTTTAGCAGGAGTCACCTCTCACCCGCTTTAATGTTTGGTTGACTTTTTGTTGCCGTCCCCTCTCACCTACTGACCTTTTTGATGCCTGTAAACATGAACTAAGAAGTATAGATTTTGCAGTGATCTCTACAGAAAATTCACTTAGATCAGATAAACTGTTCTGAACTGTGTTTGTTGCAAACATGGCTGTAAGAATAGACTTTCTTTATTCTTTATTAAAACAATCTTTTTCTATGTGTTCAGTTGCAATATACATTTGTTTCCAGCTGGCATCAACCTTGAAGCCACAAGAGGTAAAAGCTTTAAAACAAGCACCAAAGCTGAGGCAAAACTGTGAAAAGCTGTAAACAGAAATATGATCTCCTTCTCTGATATAATGAAAAGTGTGAGTCCAAGCTGAGGCCACACTGTTAGAGGCCAGCCAAGGTACATGACGTTGTCTGCCTCAAGTGACAATCACATTTTCCTCCACAGCCTCAGCCAGAAACACTCTCACAACCAGCACGTGACATTATCTGAATAAACATCACAATACCAAATATAAGGTTAAAGTCTTACATATATAAATATTTAAATATTATGCTGATATTTTGTGTTGCTAGGATACAGTATTTTGAGTCAATGCTAATGTTATAACCTCAGATTGAATCTTTTAGGTGCCAGGAAACTGAAGACTTTCTGTTTCTGTTTTCCTAGAATTTAATGCTGTTATAGAGGAAAATCCTCAAATTGTGCTTACTTTAATAGGCCATGCAACACTAAAACACTGCACTGAAACCAATATAAGGAACACATCTATTCACTAAGTGAGGAAAATATTTCTATTTCATCAAACATGTAATAAATGATTACAACAAACTGAAATGTCAAATATTGCAATAAATCTGCTACCACACTGAAACGAAATGCGACAGAGGATGTTGCGCAAAAGTATTGACATTGACCTTTTGTTTCTTGGAGACGTTTTCTATCTACAAGCTAAGGCTCTGACCTTTACCCAAACCCTAATCAAGTGACTAACTTTAAATGCCTTGTGGATGAATGCTTTTGCTTAAGCGCCCTAAAAATGGCCATCAATAAGCCACAATCTATATTGTATTTACGTAATGCAGATACAAGAATGAATTGGGCTTTACAGTCATTACTGCAAGTATAAAGATATTTTTCCCTTCTATTGGGGGATGGGAACCATTTTTTTTTTTCAAACTGAGAAAACCAAGTTAATCTTCTCCCAACAGCCAATTAGAGCTGCAACTTGTCAACTGTTATATAATTTTTGACTATTTTGAGGCAATGCACTATGTTCAGGGACTTCGCACTTACCGCTATAATTACTCAAAAATGCGTCTAGAGAGCAAAACAAAAGTCTTTTTTGGCATTTGTTGACACTGGATCAGTTTTAAACATGTAAGGGAGCAGTTTTATTCAGTCTGTGGGAGTAATGCACAAGAAGGAGCTGTTAAATGAAGAGCTGTAAGCAACAGGCTGCACACTCCCACTTCTCAGTGAGGTAACTTGCTCCTTTTCCTTGGGTTCCTTATTAGCATTGGGCTAAACTCTGACATATTGCTAAACAGGCTTTTTACTTTGACAATAAAATCTCCTCCATCATCTTGTCAGTCAACTGTCTGAACTCTCCTTATGTAATAAGTTAGATGGGACTCCTGCTACCCTGCTGCAACTCTGCTGCTGGCGCTTGTACTGCACAGAGTAGACGCCTGCAGCAGTTTGAAACTATAGTGACTGCAGCAAGCCTACTCAGAGCTAAACCAATTTAGTTTACCAAAAAAACGACTATTGAACTGGTGATCAATTAATCCAGTTTTTGTTTTCTTTCTGTATTTGTGTTTTGGACAAAACAAGACATTTGAGGATGTCAGCATAGGCTTTGAGATTGACAGATTAATTTGTGGGATGATGATGTCAAATAGGAGCAAATTCAACTGAATATGAGGACAAATGTTTCTGTCTGTCAGTACTTTGGCCTTATTTTGTTTAGTTTTGGTTCAGCCTGAAGTAGACCAGCACCCATTGTAGAATGCATGCAACATTGTGCAACATTTGAGCTTGAAAATTGAAATCATTTTAAATTTTTTGTTTTTGGCTTATGTCGTGGTTTAACTATGAGGAACAGGTTTTGGGGGGAATTTAGGTTAAATACTGATTCTGAGTTCAGTTTTTTTGTTCTTCATGTATCTGTGTAACTGAGTGGTATAATTGCTGAGCTTGTGTTTGAGCCAGAGGTGTCCTCTGAATCTGCAGATTAATTTGTCAGGCTTTGTCATTAGTCCCCCCCCAAATGATGAATATCGTGTGCAGCAGAAATACAACACACACTGGAAACAGCATTGATCCATGATGCCAGGGGAAACATTACTGCTTTCTTGTGGTCTGGCTGTGATGTCAAGACATATGGCTGCATTGAATGAAGAGACATCAGAGGAATACAATGTTCTGGCCTACATTCTGTCTGTCATTCATTTACTGGAGCCCTGTGGCTAAATTTACACATACATCTCCAACAAAACCCAGGAACTATAATGAATCGGCCTTTTAGCAATTCCTTGACTGGGGCATTTAAATTCCCCACAACCGTGAAGTTTCATTGCTCAAAAAATATTACTAACACAAAAGAAAAGGTTGCTCAACCCTCAAATTTCACATCACGAATGTAAAATTTATCACAAAATTAAATATATATATTTCCTGCATGAGTTCCTTAGCCTTTAGTGGTGCCCACTAATCCAGAGCAGTCACCATGATCACACACTGTGTCCAGCCAAAGGTCAGTGTGCCAAGGAGCAGGCTGGGTTGAGCAGGGAGTTATTTGTGAACATGTAGTTGAAAGGTCTCTGACCAAACACACCTCTACCTTCGTCACGAGGTAGGTTGTGTGTGTGTGTGTGTGTGTACACTATGACTTGAACGACAAAGACGAGAAGTTTTATTGTTTAGATTTCTAACATGATCTCTGGGATTATCAGCAGCTACCGTTTCTATTAAATTTTCCATTGTTTAACCTTTAATCTCAGGTTTTACAGACAGGTTAGGGGTGTGTGTGTATGTATGTATGTGTGTGTTTGTACGTAGAGAGCACAGGACAAAAACAACACTTAGCATGCTTGTATGATAAGAGGAGGAAATATATCAGCAGGCACCTGAACACTGTGTGTGTAGCAGATGTAATAACATACACTCATTACTAATCAGAACAGGATATTTTGTCCTGTTATTCTTATCACTGATTTAATGCTATTATCTATCACTGTTGTTATCCATCAACTTCTCTGTGCATCCCTCTTAACAAATATCATGTACTAATCGTCTACTACTCACAGGACTATAGCTATAAATACTTCCACTGCTGCTGCTTTTATGTCTACATATTTTAGTACAATATGTACGATTATTTTTGCAATTAATCCATAAATGTTTTGGTACCAAATAATAGCAATCACAGTTCCATAGAGTTCAAGATGATGTCATCAAATTGCTTGTTTTGTCTGACACTACACTACCATTCCCTCGATTCTCCTTTAGCAAGTCCTTCTCCTGGTGCAAATTTAACATCAAATACAAAGATTACCGCTACCAAAACCACTACTGTAATGCAACAGCTGAATCAAATACATGAACACCAACTACTAGTACCAGCACTGCATCTACTACTAATAATAAAGGCTTTATCTGAATGAATTTCAGGTGAACATGCAGTTTACTGAGCTTTAGGAAATATTTCTTACAAATATCTGGCAAAACAAACAGAAAATTTGTCTGCTTTCTTTCCAAAATCAGTTTGAAGAGACAAGGACAGAAGTCTCTGAAATGCTAAATAAAGGTAGTCTTATACACAGTTTCAGATAGAAGTAGGAGTTTCAGTTGATTTTTTCGGGGTGTGCCCTCACTGAACCCTCGTTGTTCGCAATACATCTGCAACAGTGTATGGTAGAACATTGACTCGACCTGTGGCAGACCTTTTTGTTAAACTTCTATCCCTTTATGAGAGTTATTCTTTTACTACATTTACACACACAGTAACAGGATCTCCAGTGTTTCAACTCTTCCACAATTATCAATAGCTAAACTGGACACGGACCTTATTGTCTTTTTCTAGGAGGACTGCCAATCAAATGTACCCCTACTGCCCCACCCCACATAAAAAACTTTGTACCTGCAGCCAACGCCTAGTCTCAACATCAGTCTTCATGTAATCTCTCTCTACAGAGATTCCAAGTAAAGAATTCTTCCTACATCCTGTTATCTGTGACAAAATGTGAATTTCAGTCAAAACACTGAGTCACACAATACTGTGAAGACCAAACATTGGAGGCTGGGAATCAATCTGACTATGCTGCTGCACATTGTAATTTCTTGTTATAAAAAAATGCTTGCGATGAAAATAGATAAAAATCTGTGTTGTTAGTACTGCTGCTAATATGTAAAACATACAAAAAATCTGCACAGTACTTCTTCCAATGGCATTTCTGTGTCTTTTATCAAATTTGTTTTGTTCGTTTTTTATTTCAACCCCTCCAAATACATCACACTGATAATAATGCAGCCTATGAATACTGCTGAGCTTTCTGTTTTTATTTTAAGATCACCCCACACAACAGATGTGGTGGTGCAACACACCACCTTTAGAGACATGTCTCTCACTGACACATGGACGCACAAGCAGCACCTGTTCAGGGCACAAAATCCAGACAAATTTTACATGAAGTTGGCAGAGTAAAAGAGAAAGTTTCTTCCACTTTCTTCCACTGTTGCTGTTCCAATTACTTCCCTGTGTGCCCACCCTCCCATTCTGAGACCAATGACCACACCCATATGACCACATACACTATGACTTAACAGTAAGTGCCAAGTTGTCCACAAACCAGTTTCTGTGAAACAGGAGGATTAAGGTGAGAAACAGAATATGTTCTGTGCATTAAATTTAAATAAAGAACAATTGAGCAAGGGATGCTGTGCTCAGTTCATTAGTATGGACCTCTGTGGTAAACAATCAAACCTTGGAAATTGAAATTACTGGTAAGTAATTATGTCTTAATTATTCTGATTACCCTGAAATGACCGAGTTTGAGAAGGTAGTGACCAAGCCCAACGCAAACTCTCTTTTAGTCCAAACTCGACTTGAGTCCGACGCAGTTCATGTAAGCTGTAGTACTGAGTCTGTATTGATACACAGAGCTCCACATGAATGTTTGCCTGGAAATTAACAATTGCCACTGTGTTCTGTTCAAAGCATTGCGATGTAAATCACTAACCCCAGCACTAAACAGGACAATATAGCCCCAACACATATAGTAGGTCCATCACTTCTTTTTTTTTTTACACTATATTTATTTTTATTTTTTTTAATATATTATCAGGAAAAACATGAAAGCTCATTGTCAATTGACCTGACCAAACCCAAACATAATTTCAAAATATTTGTCCAAACCCAGCCCAGCCAGTCAGGCCATCAAAGGTCTGTGTTGGTTAGTGCTGTTGTGCTGTTTCTGACAAATTCTTAATAATTTGGGCCTTCTTGTAAATTCAGCATATGTCAGACCTTGTTTACGGGATGCTGCAGCCCCCTAACCCTAACCCTCAAACACTGAGTAGAAAAAAAACTATCTGGGGACAAAAGTAAAAAATCACACGCCCCAAGGGGAAAACATTCCACGGTCAGATCTTCGGGGGGGGGAAAAGCTTAGAGGGTTATCCGGGTTTATCAGGACGGCTGGCTTCCATCCAAGGATAACTCAGCCACAAGCAGAGGAGCTCTGAACGGACATTTCAAAGTTTACTGATGAGATGTCCCCTGAATTACGTAATTTAGGCCAATTCTGGTGCAGAAGGGCCTCTCTTTCAGGCTACTAGGCATAAAAGCAAATAACTGATGCATTAGGTTCAGCTGTCTGTTCACTGCAACATCACACTTCTCCAGTAACTTTTCCATCCTTTTTAATCAAATTATAGACCCCTATATGCTACATTAAAACCTGACAGTTTTGTGTACAGTTTTCTCATGATTTTCCCACTTCCTGACTCATCTATTTAGCTTTTCATCACTTAAGTGCATCATCTCACATACTGCACATACTGTACATCTACAGCAGTGTCAACATGTTTTAACTACCAAAATAAATTCTTGCACATCTCAGCACATGTTGATTCTGTTTTATCTTGTTGTGTTAGATATTTGGTTTGTTTCAATGAATAAGCCACTGATAGCAAAACTAAACATCCTTTGTCTTCCAGTAAAAGAGATAGCCAAGGCTTAAGTTAATGTTAAATGCATTTCCACTGCAAACTACAGATATTAATGTGGTTCTGTAATACTCAACAGGTTGCAAATTATTATAAGCTGAGTTCCATCAGTCAAGGGACCAAGAAACGAGAACAAAAACGATACTCTTCGCTGTTATAATAAGACAATATAACAAGATCTGTTAATGCAGGACAGCAAAGCAGGACAGCAAACAAAAACTAACAGGTCTTACATGGCTATAGTTGGAGTGCATGCTGGGGATAGAAAATAGGCCAAATTAGAAAGGACGTAACCTCAAAGGGAGACCTTGAAAACGCAATATATATTCACAGAACCTGGTAGTTGGAGCCATTAATAAAATGAACAGTACTTCTGATTATGGGTTGGTGATATGCAATAACTGATGTAGCAGTAAACACAACATGTGAAAACACATCGAAAGGTTGAATTGATGCTTGTCACATCGAGTCAAGTGATTTATTCGTGCTTCGCAGAATAAAATCTTATAGTTTAAAGGAGATATATGTCTACGCTCATGTATCTTAAGCCTCACACTGGAATAGATGTTGTTAGGGCTTAAAGTGTTGTTAATTCTAAGTTATTATGAGACTTCTGTCAAGATCATATGGAGAAACAGTGAAATGTATTACTGAACTACTGGCCTGCTCTGCTTCTGATTGATGCTGCAATGTGTAGGCTGGTCCCCTTCGTGACAGTTAAGAAATTTCCCTGAATGCAGAAACCAAAATGATGATGTCCCAACCCTTCTCTCCCTTCTGTCTCAGTCTCTCCCTAACACAATGACTGATAGATGTAAAGAATGCTGACCTAATGACTTAGCAACAAGGGCCCTAAACTTGAAGCTGGTCTCTCTGCAAACATTTGCAAGAATGAAAAACAAGTTTTACCATGGCAGTCACACTCAGTCACAACAAATACTAAGGATTTAACTAAATAGCCTCAAACAGGAGCTGAGAGGTGAAGTTTCAGTGGAATTTACTGCAATGGACAGCCAAACAGCTGACTGCAAAAAACATTTCTGAGTATGTTTCAAATGTGCAACATTCTCACTATGAGGATAATTACTGATTTGTTTTCATACCCCACCAAGTTATAAAATTAGACTTTTAACAACCCTTAAAAACAAATAATTAGCAAAGACATAAACCTTTTCACACTTACCAGGTTTCTTTTCACTTATAAGCTTCATAGTGAGGAAAGATATCAGCTCACAGGTGCATATAGATACAAAACAACAAAAATATTATCGAACAAGCTTGTGGAATGAAAGCTAAGAACGCCTCTCTCAGTCGTGGATATCTGAAGATACTCCACACAGCGACGAAAATGACACTTTTCTACATTCTGCTGTAAAACCCAAAAGTTTCCTGGATGATCTTTCGTCACATCATCCGAAGTACGGTGTAAATAACGGGGCGGGTCCCCGGCACATTCAACCTTCCTACTGAAGACAAGAGGCGGGCGCTGATTGGCCGAGGCAAGCCAGGCCCACTTATCAGGAGCTTTTTCACCACCGGGAACCGACCAATCACAGCGCAACAAATGCAACCTGAGGGTTCATACAAACAAGAGGGGGTCTCCCTGACGACGGCAGGCTTGGAGATTGGACAGATCTGGCAGAGACACTGACCAGCTAATCTAATCAAAATGAGGAGACGTGAAGTGACAGGATTGTGATGTTAAACACACATTAACCACCAAGTTAATAAACGCGCAGTCAGAGGTGACTACACGCGGGTTGTCAGACGTGGGTTGTTGCTGTCATTGCGACATGACATGCTTGTGCAAACCCCGGCTGATCGGTATAGCACAGCAAAGATTAGCAGTCATCAGATTTGCTTGTCACTAAAACAAATCGCATCGCTTCCACCACTGATTTGGAGTAAAGAATCATGTCGGACGATGTGAATAATTGCACAAATACGTTGTTGTTGTTTTTTTTACACTTACGGGGTCTGCTCCGTCTCACCGACTCCGTCCTCCTCCGTAGCCTGCACCTCTTGGCCGGGGACCCGTTGCACTCCGCATCTTCCCCGCGGTGCAGATGATGCATGTTCTCAAACGTGCTGCTGTTGGGTCCACCGCTGCTCGACCCGAATGCACTGCCGCTGCAGCAGCTGCCGTTCGCGGCCACAGCGACGTGGCCGTGAAATCCCCTCTGGCTCTGGCCGTTGTTGACATGAAAGGGTCCCGACGCTCCTTTCTTGTCCATCATTGACTTGGCTTTATCCATGGCAGCAGCTAGCCTAGCCTAGCCTAGCTTAGCTTAGCATCTGCGGCGAGAGCGAATGTAAAAGCCCGGCTGTTAGCTAGCTGGCTAGCTACGAGAAACCCCGGATACTTTAGCTTACCTAGCTAATGTAGGTTAGCTCCGGCTGCTTGCAGTCTAATGAGACGCTAGACGTTACCCTCCCTCGTAATTTAACGTGTTTTACCTCAAAATACCAAGCTCGAATTTGACGTGAAATTGTAATTTGGTGCAATATAAAATGGAAACACGAACAGTCGCTAAAATACAGTGTTTCCTTTGAGGTCACTCGCGGTCATTTCCCCACATTGAGATTCTGGCAGGCGCAGCGGCAGCCGGTGTGTGAGTGTGTGTTGGTGGACTGCTACGTCACACCGACAGCTCTTCAGTCGAGGCCCGAACCCGTTCACCTCCTCCGACCGGTTTTTCTCTCCTCTCTCTCTTTCTCTCTCTCCCTCTGCAGCAAAATTACACTCTGATTCTACACTAATACACAACGAATGGATTATTAGCGTGTACACAGAGCCGGTCCGTGCAGCTGTGCGTGCCTTAATTATGAAAGTGGCTGGTCGCTGTCATCCTGATACCCCGCAGTCCTCCCCACACGTGATGATGCTGTCAGCCAGTCAATAATGTGTCGGCAGCGCAGATGAACTGTAGTAACACTGGAGTTGCGTGCAGAAGCATCGGCAGCTATTTAATGCCCTTCTCTCTAATAACAAGGCTTTTGTTTGCCCGCAGCCTCACAGCATTTTAAATAGTTGCATCTGATTTGTGTGTGTGTGAGATATTAATGCGGGATGTCTGTGATCTCTTCACAGTTTGATGTGAAAGCTGTTCTGTGTAGTTTTGAGGAAGACCTATTAATCAGAAGAGAAAAATCTTCATCAACTGATTTTTTAAAATTTTTTTTATTATGCCTAAACAAACTCTCAAACTGACCTTAAAGTGCAACTCAATTTCATACTGTTTTACTTTGTTTATATGTGGCCGACCCTGCCATCTTTCTAGCTCCAAACAGTGTTCTGGGGACTTTTCCGTGTGTAGTTCTGGACAAGAAATTCAAACTCGGAATTGTGATATTTTGATCTTTTCCATAGCTGAATAAACATGCTGTTCTCAGAGGGAAAAAAGTTCCTCAGAACACTGTTTGAAGCTGGAAAGGTTGCAGGGTCCGCCACACATAAACAAAGTAAAACTGTGAGAATGTGTTGTCCTTTAAAGGCACTGTGTGGAAGAAAAGTTTATTTTTGACGAGTTGGAAATGAGACTCAAAAATCAACTTTCTTGCAAATTAGCACTGTTAAGATCAGCTTGTTTATTCAGTCATGAAAGTGAAGAGAGTTTGTTTATTTAGTTTTTTTTAGGCATAAAAAAGTCTACACAGTGCACCTTTAAAGGAAATGCAATGACAAAGCAAAGAAATAGACCTTTACTTATTTAAGTGTAGTCTCATTGAGATTAAAATGTAAAAATGTAGATGTTACTATTTAAGAGAAACCAGATATGAAACAGAACATTGGATAGCAAGCCATGTTCTCAAGCACATAGCAAGCATAGGTCAGTCAGGATACAAAGGTCAAGCAACAATCTCAGCTTGGTAAAGAAAAACAATCACTAGAATCAATCAGACCATACATTCCTGATGTATGTAAATGTCAGCTTTTAATACCACATAGGAATCTGTATATGGCCTGTAACTGATTAGAAAGAGGAGGTTGCGCTTCCACAATGAGATTCTTAGAATGGACCCCAAATAACCATCAAGCTAATCTCATCTCAAATTTCAGGGAGGATAAAAAAAAACCTCTAAAATTTCACTTAACTGTATTTGGTCTATAACGGACGTTACTACAAAATTGGTCTCAGAAAATATAGATAATGAAGAACGATTATTTTTCGACTAATTCTAACAAGTACTATAAAGAGTTGAAATGATACTGATACTGATTCACCATGACATTTAAAGTCACTAGTTGAGCAATGCCTTCATAGTCTGAATCACTGAGGAAATACTATTGTATATCATGATATCACTATTACCACTGTATAAAACACTATCGATTACTGGTGATACATCGTAAGGAAGGCCAGCATAAGACAACAGATGAACAGATGTAGGCTTTTGCTATTTCCATAATGTTTCTAAGCCATAAATGAGAAGATTGTTGATACTCAACAGCACTAATGGGAGTCCTGAAATGCTGCCATCTTCTGGTTAAAAGTAATGACTGTTGTGCAAAGAGCTTTTTTTTTTGACCACACAAAAAAAATGTACAGCAAAAAAAGCCATTTTTATTTATATTTTATTCCTTTTTCCTTAGAAACCTCTGGTCAGCCAAATCAAATGTTACAGCAGACTAACTTTAATCAAAATAATGATGACATAGCAACCAGACCATATTTATTAACCATTTACAAAGTGTTATAAACATCAGTTGCAACTTTTCAATAAACAATTACATTATTAATGTTTACAAAGCATTTTATTGTTTGTTAACAGTAAACTTACCATTTACTAATGATGTTTATTATAAAGTGTTACAGCGACTATTACACCATTATTACAAACAGTTGTAATACTAGTGTAATACATTAACCTGGTAACCTGGACTAGGTGAGAATCAGGTCACTGTTGCACACAAATCCCTTAACAGGATAAAGTTCAGTAATTACTCTGCCAATTAGTTATAGCCAACTGAGCATTAAGTATATGTTGCCTATGACCCTCAGAGTCTTGGACCATGATTTAATGTTATTGTCTAGAATATTTCTGTGATGCTTTAATAATTTAATACACAATTTAGATGTCTTATGACAATTACTTATTATATTACTTTATGGCTACGATAACACAACAAGGTATATTTCAAATGGTTGCAAGTTATCTCCCAAAATGACCAAGTATTCCTTTAACAGAAAACCCTCAATATTAGGATGATATCACACCAAAATGAGCCTTCTGCATACTACCTTGGATCATTAGCATACTTACAACTGCGTCAAATCTTAAGGCCACGTAGGATATTTCCATGTCGATATTATTATTGTCATGATAAGTGTTCGAGGGGATTTAAGCATTTTGGCTGGTTGTGAGGTAGCAGAGGATGTTCGTTTCTGACTGCTTGGACTGTGATTTCACCAGGAACTTCCAATACTTCAACTCTGATGACTTTTCAGAGTCATGTGCAGCTTAATGCACAGTCTGAGCAGTCCTGAAAGATTAAGAATACAGGTGTGAAAGGTTCATCTCTCTCTTCGTCCATGTATTGATTCTACCAAGGGAGCTCAGTCCCGTCCCAGTTGTACGCCTTGCCGGTCTTTTCAAAATTCAGTGTCTCTATGATGCCCATTAGACAGCTGACAGAGTGTTCGGAGCTGAACAGTCTGTCTTTTGGCACATTCCTGTGATATGGCCGGGAGAGGTCGGTGTTGACCGTTCCTGGATGTAGGGACACACACACGACCTGGAAAAAATCAGAATCAAGAAGTCAATCAAACCTCTTTAAGGATGGTGACCATGGGTTTATATACATTTCAAAGGGTAACTTAGCGCTACCTTTGGTCGACTGCGGCCCAGCTCTATGGACAGATTCCTGGTAGCCATGTTGAGAGCTGCTTTAGACATTCTGTAGCTGTACCAACCACCAAGACCTGAGAGGATGGAGGGAAACGTTAAGGAAGTCAAAAAACAGTGTTTCTGACCCATCAGCAACACAATACCCACCATTGTCGCCGATGGATCCCACTTTGGCGGTGATGTTGACGATGATGCCGCTGTGCTGCTTGGCTTTCTCTGTGTGCTGCTGACCGAAACCACCTCCACCCTTCTGCAGGAGGGGGGCAAAGTACTTGGCCATGACCAGAGGACCCACTGTGTTGGTCGTCAAGGTGGAAATGATGCCCTGATAGAGAAAATAGGTCAATCAGTACAGATCAAATAACATACCGTATGTGGTGGCTGTTTTGTTGAGCTCAAGGGGACGACTAAATGAATGAATGGGTGTGATAAGTAATCATATTATTCCTTCTCATGTTCCGATTATTTCCATGGAAAGTAATTAACTACACGCATGAGCAAAAGTAAAACAGCAGTTTATTACCTTAAGATAACTTTAAGTGAATAACACTATCATTTTGTTGTACTATGGAAAAAGGATCTTCCTACTGTAATGCAGAGAAATGGCACCAAACTCAACTTACAAATGAACCCACTTATTTGAAAGCAAATAAAAAAAAAGTCTGGTAAAAAAATTAAAAGCCTCTCTGCAGTTGAATGATACACTGAACATCACCTCATTTCAATACATTTTTTTTTTTCGGCAGGATTAATTGACACTGAGACCTAGTATCCTCGAGTCTAACAGGAAAAGGCTATATTATCTTGAGATTAATGTGGCTTTTTAGATTGCTTTTTATGCCGACTTTAAAAGTAGACCCCTGCTCTTCTTCCAAAATAATTATTCCTTAGAAAGCATGTACATTTAAGTTAATTTAAGGGATGTTCTTTTTAAGTAGCAGAATTTGATATGGAGTTTGGAATGGGAGATCAGGAGTCGCCTGACACAGTCCCAGGACCCCTAAGGAGTCACAATTATGGGTCATGAGCCATTACAAAACCAACCAAAACACTTTTAGTGACTTAACAACAACAACAACAACAACAACAACAACGAAAACCTCAAATAAATGTAATTTGAGGTACATTTAGTAGACATCCCAACAGATACTTATGCTGCTTTTTATACTGAGAGAGATGCTAAAACTGTTAAAACACCAAGTTCTACCTGAGCAGAAACATCTCTCAGGCTGGTCTCTCCTTTTCCAGATGGATGGAGCATCGCCGACGAGTTGACGATCAGATCCAGCCGACCGAAGCTCTCCTTAACTCGGTCCGCAGCTCCTCGGATGTCCTCCTCTCGGTTCACGTCCAGCCTGAGGACCGTCAGCCTGCCCGGGTGTTGGCCGGCCAGATCCCGCAGCTCGGCCGCTCCGTCTGGGTTTCGGCATGTTGCTATAACGGCAGCGGGGGTTTTTGTTTTCAGGATATGTTTGCAAAATGCAAGCCCCAGTCCTCTGCTGGCCCCTTGAATGAGTGCGATGGGAGCCGCCATGACAGGTAAATGACGTAACAGCGGAGGTGAAGGTAGTATTTGATACCTTCACGGTCACCGGAAACGTCGGACTTTCATTTTTGGAGGGCAAAATAGCAGGGTAATTTTCTTACAAGTACCTTTTAGAAGATCTATAAAGGCTTTTTTAAATCGCATTTGTCTATACAAGTTCCGAAAATATGTTTTCAAATCATAATCTAGACTTTTAGAAACGTCTAAATGGAAGCCAACGAGGAAAACATGAAGTTAGCATGTTTCACAACAAGGAACGCGCCCTCTGCCGGTGATTACAAAGTCACTTACACAACTCTGCACAGGCACGTGTTTCATTGGACTATTAATCGATTAACACAATACTGTGGGCTGTTATGGAGCTGTAGAGCAGCTATAGAAGAAAATATCCTGGCCTTTGTTGGGGCACTTTGGATCACCGACCAGTCTTTTCCCATCTACAGTCAGATGTTGTGTGTTACATGCAAAAATATAAGGCAACGACATTATAAAGTATTCTCTTAGGAGGAATCATAGACAATTTATAGTGATTTTCAGTTAATTTACTAGTTAAAACAAGCAATTTAAGGTTTTAGTTTTCTGCAGATCGATCCTCCAGTCCAGCAGGTGGCGGTAACTTGTTGCCAACCGCAAATAAATCTGGGCAACGCATGCCAGAGTGTTTTTAGATTTATGTAAAATAAACTAAATTATGAATATACAAAAACACATGTTTTGTCGTTCCTTGTATAATATAATAAAATATATAAGAAATTACTTTGAGACCGATAGACATGCAGTCTAGGGAGGCTCTCTAATGCAGTTGATCCAAAAACTGAAGAGGAACTCGGTTGCCTAGCGACCAGTGGAAGAGTAGCGTCAGCTAGCTAGCTAGGTAGACGATGTGCAGCTAACACATGGATTGTTCTCCATAATATACAGTATAAATGCCTCCAAAAAGAAAAGGACCACTGCAGCTTGTCAAGAGGGAAGTGGACGAAATCAAAAAACAGGTTTGTCATAGAATGGCGCCCGCCTGTGTGTCTCTAACGGTGGTGTTTGAAATCCATCGAGATTGGGATTGAATCTCAGACATACAGTAAATCAACGTTGCTGAATAGACAGATTAGTTCAGTGGTACCATTAACCGATCACTTTACAGATAAAGTGATACGAAGGCTGAAGCTAAAGCCAATTTTCTCAAACGTTAATGCTGATTTATGTGTGGGGTTTGTGTTTTGTTTTTTAGCTAAAATATGCATATTAATAGCTGGTTGGCCAGTTGGTTAGCTTCCTACGTTTATTTTAATAAGCATCGTAAACAAACTTGAGGATTTCATAAAAGTACGAACTTATTGTAAATGAAATGAATGCCGAATTTTCTCGAATGCGCTGAATTTAAGATCTTACGACTTGTTAAACCAAGTGTTCAGTCAAGAAGTAGGGAAAACATTAAAAGGGCAATTTCTTAATGGAGATTGGCCAGCTCGAAGCACAGTCAAAGGACAGGCTCAGAGGCTGGCCTCTACTTTTGTTGCAAACTGTCAATTAATTTCGTTGTTGTAATCCAGGTGGACAGACTGGTGAAGGATGTGCAGAGTCAGGATGAATCCACTGAGGAGGCATTTCGGAGGTAAACAGCAGTTTCTATCAGTAAGGACTAGGACTAGACTAACTCTGCCTCTATTCCCGTTTCCCTTTTTCATCATCGTGCCACATTTAGTTGTTTTTTATCGTCTTTTTAAGTAAAGCTTTTAGGTTTGATTTTAGTCTAATATCCAATTCCAAACAGGTGTCAAGAAGTGCAGATGTCAGCAGAGAAGACACTGAAGACTCTGAAGAAACTGACCAAAGTGAGTGCTGTGCTGTCAGTAGACTCATGAATTCCTATTTTATTATTAAATCTCTTGTTTTTGATTAGTGGAGTCAAAACAATATCAGATATCAGTTGTTTTATTCTGAAAATTGACATTATTTATTATCCAAAATCAGTACACTCATGTTGATACTCAGATTGCTTTAATGATGAGAGCAAGGTTATACATTTAATGGGAGGGAAACCTTGGAATATAACGAAATGAACACGGTATTGTACATTATTGATTACATGATAGATATATTTCAATTTTGAATTAAAGACGTGTATCACAATAAGAGTCTAAACTTACTGTTTTGTATTGTTCTGTTCTTTCAAAGTTCTTTCAAAGCTAAATTAATTCGTTGCTTGATTTTGTAGGCTGATGAGCTGGCTCCAGTCGGGAACTACGATCAGAGGAAGCAAGAGGAGGAGAGACGACTGCAGGACATCTTGGAGCGTATAAACACACTCTCTCTAGAGCTTTCACCACCCGGACCGAGCACCACTGCAGGGTCAGTGACCTGTGTGTTCAAGAAAAGAGTGACATGATGGCTTTATTATGTACATACTCTCTCCTTGTTATCCAATATCCAGTGCATTTGAACTTTCGCTCATCATTTAAGGTTTTAGAAGAGAAACATTACTCTAACATCTCGTCAGAGTTTTTAAAATATCTTTTCACATCACCATGTATCGATCCACAGTGATGTTTCCAAGGAAGATAGCGAGGACAATGAGGATGATGATGATGATGATGATGATGATGATGATGATGACGAAGAAGACAGTGATGACGATGATGATGAAGAGGAGAAACGAGCCTCGAAACCGCCCTCTCAGTCTGGCCCACGCATCTACACAGTCCTCAGTGATTTCAAAGGCGAACAGGAGGGAGATCTGTCTGTGCAGGTGAAGTACTTGCTGTTTCAGCGATAATACGCAGTGAGGCTGCATGTCAGCAGAATGTAGGAGTCTATAAAGTGGTTAAAGTGAGTTGTCAGAGTTCAGCTGCAGTTTATCTCCAACCACCCCCTCTACCACTCTCCTCATGCAGCTTTCTTGAGTAAAATTAAACAAAATGTGACCCAAATTATTCTTTCACCTCAAAAGTCTTTTGAGTTTTAAACCCTCCACTCAAACCCAGCAGAGGGTGCTCTTGCGCTCCAGATGTCCACATCCCTGCAGCTACAATGGGAGTTTTCCTTTACCTAAAGGTTAGCTTGTGACATGTTATTAATGCATAAATAACGTGAACTTACTTGTTTCTGTGCTGTTTTCAGAGAGGGGAGGTTTTGAGGATCATCAGGATGACAACAGATGGGTGGTGGCTGGCTCAGGACAGTAAAGGCAACAGAGGAGTGGTTCCAAAAACCTACCTGAAGGTACACAACCTGTAAACATCTGCACCACAGTCAAGTGTCAAACAGTTTTATTATTACTCTTAGTAGAGCTGCAATGATTAGTCGATGAATCGACTGGTTGATTGAAAGAAAATTAACATTTTCTGGGTCCAGCTTGTTTAAGGTGTAGATTTGCTGGTTTTTACTTTGTCCTTTATGATAATTAATTGAAGAGACTTTGGGCTTTGGACTGTTGGTCGGACAAAATTTATATTAAACCTTCTGCTGTTAATTTGAATTGAATTTCAGATGGGCTCTGGTGTTGGTGATGAAGGAGATGATCATGATGATGATGACGATGACGATGATGAAAAGGACGACAATGATGATGAAAATGAGGAGGAGGAGTCCGAGGAGGAGGAAGATCAAGATGATGAAGAAGAGCTGACTGATGACAAAGAGAAAAAGAGGTTCAACATTTTAACCTACGTCTTGTAGATTTTATAGAGTGGTGTGGCCAAATCGATGCCAAAGTGGAATAACAGACAGCTCTGGTGATTAACACTCATTAATTATTCAGATCATTATGTGAATTCCTCTCTCATTCAACAGTGGGACTTCACATTCAAACTGGGGTACTGTCAGGAAGGCTCTGACTGAGGTAAGTGTCTTCAAACAACAACCACTGCCACTGTTATAAGTTTTAACTGTCAACAAATATCAAAGTGAAAGTTTTCAGTATTGTATATATAGTACAATGTATTCATGGTTTTCACTGTGTGTATGTGACAGCTTGATGCAACAGATGTGCTCTCCGCCATGGGGGCGATACCTTCAGGATTCAGACCATCAACTCTCAATAAACTTCTGGTGGAGGAAGGTGATTATATGCACACACTGTCAGACAGAAACACACACACTTGCCCTTAAGACAGTATGTAAGTAATGTCTTCATATCGATGATTTTGTCTGACCAACAATCAAAATCTACAAACCATACAGCTACATGCAGAGGATGTGTAGCATTTCTGCTAGAAAAATCCCAGAAACAGGGAGTTAATTAGGATCCTTCTTTTTCTAGGTGTAGCATACAGAGGGAGTCACTATGTTCAGCCTGAGCTCAGCCAATCACAGCTCTCCTTCAGTGACCTCTTCCTGGACCCAGACACTGGCAGGGTGAGACGATCCCTCTGCGAATGTGATGAATCAAGATGATGTTTTCCACTGCAGGGCATCCAGTCATGAACAAGTTTTCTTGACTATAACTTCATATTTTTTTCTGTCTCGTAGGTTCGTGCTCGGCAGGTCAGGACATGTGTCTGTTTCACGTTGTGGAGCTGCAGAATGATTCCTACTCCTGGCGTCGGAGTTCAGGTCCTGAGCAGACACATACGCCTCTGTGCCTTCGATGGAACTCAGGTGGGTTTTTTTGGTTGTTTATACAGCTTTTTGTCATCCTTATCCTGCCAAACACTCTGCATGTTTAAAGCAATTTAATAACTGAAGATGTATCATGCAAATGCCCTTGATTTGTTAGGAAGCATTGTGTCAGTTACCTTTTTTTAAATCTACTTTTTCACTTTTCACTCTCTTGTTCTATCCCACACTTTGTTTTTTATTTTCATTGTTGTGTTGCACTTGTGTTCCAGGTGTTGAGTAACATCCACACAGTGAGGGCAACATATAACTCTAAGAGCCCCAAGACCTGGAGCTTCTCTCCAAAGGTATGTTTACAGCATATTTGTTTTTTCTTTCCTTTCCAGCATTTTCTCAAACTACATCATGTGCTTAAACCTCAAAACCAAACCATATTATTTCACTTAATCTTCTGTTTAAAGCTGAACTTAAATCTGAAATCCAGTGTAAGTGTTTCTGTGTGTTTCCTCCAGATGACAGGTATCCTCCCTGCCCTCCTGGATGGAGACTGTTTCCTTCGCTGCAACTCTGCATCTCCCGACCTCGGAATCCTCTTTGAACTTGGAGTCACCTTTATACGGAATGTAAGGACAAACACGCGTGATACTGATGGGATTAAATCGGTGCAGATACGACACAGGAAATGGAGAACCACCGTTGAGAAAAGTTTTGGGCGGCAGCTGTGTCCGATCTTCTGTTTGTGTTTTAGTCCACAGGTGAGAGAGGAGACCTGAGCTGCGGCTGGGCTTTCCTAAAACTGACCGATGACGTTGGAAATCCACTCCCCAACAGGTCACACACACACACACACACAAACAAACATCCATCCAAATAAATCAATTTATTTCCCTAAAAATGTACTGCAGTATTTATGCAGCTAGACAATGTTAGCTCACGATATGTACATACTCGTACACGCAAACACAGTCTTTAAATAGAAAGACGTTCACATAGTGAGATCAACACATCTACCTACTGTGTGACAAATGTGTATGAAGTAGGGAGGGACTGGAATCATTCTGCACGTAAAACTTTAAAACCCTATCTTACCCGTGTGCAGGACCTACGAGCTGCCAGTGAACGGCGGCACTCCGTATGAGAAGGATGTCGCAGTGGAGGCATCGGTCACCAGAGGATGTAAGAAGACGCAGCAGAGCTCAACGCTCTTTGCAACATTAAGTCCAGTCAGAAAGTTTCTCCATAGAACTATTTAACAATCAGATGTTTATAAAAAGTATTGTGCAAGCATCAGGTTTTCTGGGTGACTTCCCACAAGAAACCGTCATTAAGTACAGTACCTATCATCAATTTTTATTACAGTGATATAGCCTCAGTCTTGGACTTGACTCTGTAAATAAATTCCAGAGTCCTGTTCATCCAAGACCAAGACAAGACCAAGTAAAAATGTGACCTTCATAAAGTGGTCTTGAGATCAAGATCGATCTTGAGTACTACAACAGTCAAGACAAAGTGTTTGACCGAAAGCACACGACACAAAAAATAATTTAAAAAATTAATTTGTTGGATAATCAGCTGATTTGAGACTTGCTCAGTACATGAAAACAAATAAATGTATTCTTAAATAGGATTGCTAAACTGGAGCCTCTCTCCTCTCTGCTCTCCTTTCAGCTCCAGCTGGTGTTTTTCAGCAGATACTTCAGGCCAGGCGGCAACCCAAACTCATTGTCAAGATTAAATCAGCCAACAGCCGGATCAGAGCGCAGCTCAGGTGGGAGCATCAGCAAAGAAAAACTACCAGTGTGATCTAATGCAGTAACAATAAAACATTACTAGATTTATTTGAAGACATTCAGGGCTTCAAAATGCACTACACTGTGTGTTAGTAACCAGCATTTTTTCCTCTTCAGTCTCCTTCCAAACTCTCTGCTTCACTGTCTGAGCTGCGTCCACCTGCTGGCTCTACACAGGCAGCTGCTCGCTGACACACTGCTGATGGACAGGCCGACCATGCAGAATGCAGGTAACGCACACCTCCAATGCCTCTTAACCATCCATGAGATAATCTTCTTATAAATAGAAATCTGTTTAAATAAGATGTCTCTCTGTTTCAGATCTGATATGTAATCCTGTACTCGCTACCTTCCCTGAGCTGTTGGATCAACCCGACCTGCTGGATGCTCTCAGGGTCAGTAAAGAGTGCACTAATTAAAAGATTCAGTGAGTTTTGATAAGTGTGGATTTTATTGTTGAATTCAACCTGCTGAAAGGTCTTTTTTTTTGTCCTGATGAAAATGATGACATTCGTTCAGGGTTGAGAGCTTATAAGTAACAAAAAAACATGAATGCATAATTTGCTCTCAACTGATTTGATTTACAAAACAACTTCAATCAATAATTGTGCAGAATTTAAAATGAGCTTAACTGGTGTTTTCTTTCAGAGCATCTGGCTGGATGCTGAGATCCGCATGAGCAGAGCACAGAAGGTCAGTTTGTGTTTGTAATACCAGTACAGGCCTGTAGAGGTTGCTGACAGTATAAACAAGCGTGATCGTTTCTCTACCAAGGAGTTGAAATGTGTGTGTGAATGCAGTGTCCACTGTATATAAACCATTCCTTCCTCCGTGTGTGTTTGCAGAGAGACTTGTCCTACTTAAAACAGGAGTTCGTTAAAGTATACATGTCATCCGTCTACTTCCTCCTCCACTCGCCCTCGCTGCCCTGTCATCGCTGGGCGGACCCGCCCTCAGAGGAGCAGCGAGCCAGAGTCATCTACAGCACCCTGGATGCTCTCAAACACACCCAGCACACCACAGGCCAATCAGGAGGCCCTGAGGTCTTTGTGGACCCCATGCATCAGCATCTCGCATTTGATGTCTCAGAGTTGACCTTTGACCTCCTCTGTGTGGCGCGGTAACGATGACATCACACTACTACTTGATAATTATTTTTAATATAAAAAAAATTAATTCAAGTTATTATGATATTATGAAAAAATAACTCTAAAATGTGCCATAAAAACATTTTTTAACTTAATGATGAGGCTGGTGATATTTTTTTTATTGTTGTCAATAAATCACATGAAAAATAAAACCCAATTGGTCAATTTCTGAATGCTTTCCATCTTCCCCAGCCTGTCTGTGGCTCTCAGTCATCCATTGCTGCCTACTGAACAAGTAAATCTTTAAAAAATGTTGTGAAGGCCGAATTATTTTTTTAATTATCTGGGAAACGTTGCTTTTATGATTGTATGTTTTTGGGCTTCGGATCCACAGACAGCGCGTGTCAATGCAATCAACTCATTGTTGGATTTAGTGACAGTAACATAAATATACTCCTTTCAGTAAATGTGAAAGACCAACACCAACAGTATCATTCTCTCTACTCTGCAGAGAGTAGAACCAGCGCGATGCTAACGGGTTGGCTTTCGCACAAAAATACGTCATCCCTGCAACAGTCTGGTGCTGGTGACAGGATATAACGTGGTCTCACTTTGGAGAAAAGCTGGCACAATGCTAACAAATTCTTAACATACACAAAGACACCTTTGTGTACTTTGTTATTACATGAGACACTGATCACAGCTGAAGAGCCCGTCAATACACGAGAAATGAGCGGTTGATCTAATGTGGACAATGGCGCCATTATCGTCTCTCTTTAATGAAGAGTTTACTCTGCTCTTCTTTAAGTCAACACTGAAACAGAATACAGTAATAAGGGAGAAGACTCTGTGCTGATACCAAAACGTTTATGTAATAGAACAACCAGTAGGGATGTTGTTAGAAGTTTTGATATATTGCTTTTTCTCACTAGATGTTGTTCTATTTTTTAATAAACATTCTGTGAAAATCATGACTTGTTTTCATGAACCAAGCGCCGTCATCTCACTGGTCACTGAACTGTGCTATTCCTCTCCACCCAGTAGTTCAACATTGGTCACACGTGTGTTTGTGTGTGTGTGTGTGTGTGTGTGTGTGTAGTGTAGAGTTACAGGGGATGAGGGTTAATGTTTAGCCTGCTGTCGCCTTTTTATAGCCCTGTATAAAAAGACCAGGAGCAGTGAGAGGTTGGATCAGTCTGAGCGCAGACAGGCCACGATAACAGTCGTCAGTTGTGGTTTCGCATATGAAGTAACGTCTATTATTCAGGTTAATCATAACAATGACAGAGCACTTTACTGTTAACATTGTTTATTAGCTTTCATGATCACACTGGGTGACTGAGTAGAAGCAGAAATTACATTAATCAAATTGAAATACATCTATGATTGTACACCATATTAATATAAAAATATATACACGTGCCCATACGTTCATACTCATACATACACATTTACAGCCATACATTTACAACAATAAATATATATTTTTAAATGCCATGAAAACAACAATATGCAACACAATCTCACTAAAAAAAATGGAAAAAACGTCAAGTATTCATAAATTGTGTGTCATGAATCATAATTTTCTTAAAAATGTTAAAGTTTTATTCATCTTTTTGTAACTTTTTATGTCAAAATGTTAGAATTCAAGAAACAATACCCACAACACATCCTGACACTTAAAGGAATAGTTCAACACACCGCACCCTCTCCCTTTACACCCCCCAGTTCTTGTATGGATCAAACAAAAGAGAAAATGTAGCGTGTTGATTCGTGAGTAAAGGTGACGGTAGGCGGGCTTGCTGTTTCCGATCATTATGCTGAGCTAAGCTAACCAGCTGCTTGTGGAGGCTTCAAGTTTACCAAGCAGATATGAAAGTTATCGGATCCTGTCATCCAAGACGCCGAACTACTGCTTTCAGAGTTTAGACTTTAACATTACAAAACCATAAAACAGTCTCCTGCTCAGTTGATGACTGAATAATAAAAGACCTCAACATGTGAAGTCCAGTCGTCCTCCTAGGTGTGTACAGTCCTTGATTCAGTGTTAGCTGATGAATACTGAATATCCTGTATTTCCACATTCCAGCGCCGTTGCCATCATGATGGTGCCCGTGGTGACCAGAGAGCATTTTGCGTTTAGGGTAACCGTCAGGCTGATAGTAATAGAATATCTGAAGGCAGCGATAAACAAAGGGAGGAAAACTCGTTGAGAAGATGCCTGTAGAATGACTTTGCTGTTGTTGCTTTAATTACATAGAAACATCATGTTGACACAGAACCGTGGAACAGATCGCCAAGTAGCTTCTTCACTGCTGGCCTTTTGATTCGATAGTAATGAGTGTGACGGATGTTCTTCCTTAAATATTCATGTTGATGAAGTAAAAAAAAAATCAAATTCTGTCAAGATAATGTTCAGCGAAATGAGGATCTTTCCAATACCTGACAAAACATAGACATATGAAAGAGGTGCCGATAGTGTTGCTGATCAAGAGCAGCAACTGATGCTGCCTATTAAGAACGGCACCCAAAGAGTTTTGTGACCTGTGAGTGTTGAAGTTTTGATTACTTCAAATTGATTAAACTTAAAATGTCTAATTATTTTCAGATCACTTTTAAATCAACTCATTAAAATAAATTAACACACATAAATACATGATCAACATATTAGCAGACTTCCCAGCATGCATTGTTAAGACCTTTATGGGACGCTTCATTTTCATAGTTTGAATAAAACATACAGTATACGAAGGAAACCTGACGTGGATAACGTTACTTTTAAAAGTAACTGAGTTATAAGCCTGTGTAAGATGAGTGGAAGACAGGTCTATGTTGCAATTCCAAACTATGTCGATAAAAGTCTGAGCAAAATTGCAGGAAACTTGATATTTGCAACCAGCACTTGTTAGTCCTAAATAAGTTCAATCCGTAGGTTAAAAAATGGCTTATTTATTATCAGGTAAACACAGTACAGTACGTTACAGGACACCCGTCTGCAAATCTCTAAATACTGAACTTTACATGTGGTGAAATGATACTCAGCCACAGACAGAAGACCTCATTGTAAACGTGCCTGCTATTATCACCTGGAAACGCTGAGACCTGCTCACCCACTTCTCTTTGTGCCCCCGGGAGGACAATTGTGTCTGAGGAGGTGGAGGAGGATGAGGAGGACGAGGAAGGCAGGTCAGGACCAGTCGAGCAGGAAAGATGATCCTGGAAGCTAATCTGACTCCTAATTGAATAAGTAAACACCCATCCATCATGAGATACTTTCTATGAGGAAATATTTCAGAGAGGAGGTAAACATTCAAGGGTAGGGACTGAAAATATGATGTCCACTAGATTCTTCATAAAAGGAAAAAACAGATGTAAAAACAGTACTGTTGCAATTGGATATCATCTTTTGAGATGTACCATACAATAGTTATTTAATGTATCGTACATTATTTGCTCTGGAAAATTTGTCTAATTCAGAAAGTTTATTGTCTTCTGGATGTATTCTTATGAGGTATATGATCTGCTGCCTTCCACTGTTCCCTTGCCAACAGTTGCTTCTTTACACATCCAGCTGACATGCTGCAAGATTAGCATTCATGTGTCGTGTTTTTTTGTCCACCTGATGAGTTCAAGTCAAATAACCACTCTCGTTTTGGCTCTGTTTTTGGTCTCCACCACCAACTCCTGAGGGAGATATATGGCTCTGTACTCCAATATGTTCACTGGTTTGTTGCTAACTTTTTTCATGTGCTGCTAACAAGAGAGATGTTTTGGACATTTGGTAAAGCATTTGTGTTTGCCATCCTCCTGGGGGGGATCAGACATCAGGTTCAGCCACAGAGCAGATCCCCTGGAGCTAACAGGAACTCAGGGCAGACAAACAAGTAGGGTTTGAACCTGGTTCCTCAAGTTGAAGTTCAGTTTGTTCGGCTATCAGAGGCACCTCAAGTTTACAGTGCAGTGGAATGAGGTCCTGAAATATTTCAACTTTTTTGCATTTATCTTTTTATGGATACAGAATGTGTAGTTTTGTCAGTCGGGATATAAAACACAATGCATTCTTTATCACTGTTTGTGCATCTGTGTATGTGTGTTACTACACCTGATGCTGACAAATAGCCATTGTGTTTTTTGACAGAGCTGGCAGGGGTTCCCATGGAAGTATTTGTGTGTGAGTGTGTGTGTGTGTGTGTGTGTGTGTGTGTGTGTGTGTGTGTGTGTGTGTGTATGTGTGTGTGTGTTCCTGTAATCAGATCCATAATGGAGGAGCTTGTCCAAAGGTGTGTCTCTCTTAACACTGGCCAAACACAAGCCAGTGTAACTCTGTGTGTGTGTGTGTGTGTGTGTGTGTGTGTGTGTGTGTGTGTGTGTGTGTGTGTGTGTGTGTGTGTGTGTGTGTGTGTGTGTGTGTGTATGTGTGTGTGCGTGCATGTGTTTGTTCAGACAGGGCTACGTTAGTTTCACATTTCATTATACGAGGAGATAAAATGAACAATTAAATATCCCACGGATTCATTTACAAGCTTTTAAATAGTGAAACGAGTATGAACTGAATATATGACCCCTTTCTTTAAGATTGTGAGGAAGATGGCGGCTGGTTTAGTGGTTAGTGGGAGTCTGTAAATATGTAAAAAATAAGGTATGACATGATCTGGAAGCTTATGAAATAAAGTCTTTTTTGTTGATGTTTTAATGTTGAGAAGATACACTCAAAGTGACGACCCCCTCAGAGAATTATTTATCCGACTGTGCAGTCTCCTGATCCTCAGCTCTCCAGAGCGTTTTAGCGTCTTTCAGTTCATTTTTTCGGTTTAATGGTCTGCAGCTGCTTTTAGTGAGAAAACTCAGACAATCCGACTGTATGCTCTCCGCCCTCCTCCAGCGAGTTAATGTAGCAGCATCACTGATTTTAGCAGCTGAAGAACCGAATCTTTCCCTCAGGAGTTAATTTAGAGCAAACCGGTGCTAAGACAGTAGGCCTATTGGTATCATATTCATCAGGTGGACACAAACGCACCTCCAAACTAATTATAATGTTGCTCCGTGTCTACTAGATGCAAACATAAGCTGCTGTTTGCTGCCATGTTTGTGCCTTTTAAAGTTTTAAACCTCATTAATACATTTTTTTTGGACATCACGGGCAGCAGAACAAGCCATAAACAGGGAAAGAAGTCATTGTCCTGCTTCCTTCACTCGTAACACAATCAGACGGAACAACCCTCAGTCCATTTAGACTCCTCGGCGTCACCTTTGACCTTTAGCTTTGAAGAAACAGAGGAGGGTCTCCAAACACACTTCAGTGACCTTAGCAGCAGCTAACAGATCGATAAGTTGACTCAGGGTGTGTCCAGCATCTCCAGAACAAAGCAGGTTCCTCTCTCTGAAAGAGACAAACCCTCAATTGGACAACATGAAAGCTTCTCTTACAGGATGACTCACTGCACAATATTGAGGCTTTATGGTGCCTTTTAAATGGCTCATTAGCTGAGTGCGTCATTAGCGCAAATCACAAGATGCCTTTCATATGAAGCCGGCCCCGTTTGAAGGCTGTTATGTTATGAAATATCTATTATGGTGCAGTTGGCTGGCAAGGTAGCTGAACAGAACACACACAGGGGTTAAACATGGTAGTGAAGTGAAGGAGACGTTCTTCGCCCTTTAAGATTATGTGTAATTTGAGTCCATGGCTGCATTGTTTCCAGTAATTTGTGACTCACACATTCAAACGCTCACCCTGAAAAGTGTGAATCTAAAGCTCTAAAGCACAATGTCATGTTCATTACCGATACTGTTTTTCACATCGTAAAAACGGACGCTCGTTGAACGACACATTGTGGTTTTCTTTAATAGGCCAAATGTTTCTCGTTGTTAAACTTCGGCAGCTCAGTGTTGAGCATGTAAACATTTGTCTCCAGTTTTAGTTGCTCAGTTCACTGCAGATCTTCCTCAGCAACTTCTGACTTGATTTGCGTAAACAGCATGAGAAGTAAAAGCCAGAGAAACTCAAATCTCAAATCTCAAACAAAAAAATATCACACTTTTCAGCAACAGAGATTATTTCAAAGGTGCGTGTTGTCATGTATTTTGTGGCAACACACAGCACTGTTCGTTATGAACTGAGACAGAGATTAAAAACACCGTGAGTCAGCCTACGCAACAGGTTTTGTGTATTGTGCTGAGTTTGGATCCCTCAGCCTGGAAACCATCACGCTATGTTTGGCGGTTTGAGTGGACGACACACTCAGAGACAAAAGCACAATCCAACTTGAAAGATAGAGCTCACCGTCTTACTGTGACAGGAAACAACAAACATAATGTGATATTAGTTTAATCTCAGATGGAATAGTTTGACATTTAATACGCTTATTTGAATGAGGTTGACGTCGCTTACATCTGTGTGTAAAATAGTGAGTCATCAAGAGGATGATGATCAGGATGTCTCGTTAATTCAATGATTTTACAGGTGTGACATGTAGGAATTGCAAGTTAGCTCAGTTAGCTGTGCAGTGAGTGGCCCTGAGATGACTCGAGACTGGAACCAACGGCAACGGAATAGGGCTCAGCAGCATCCGTCTTTCACATTACATCAAAACCGATAATTGATTTCAGACTGTTTTTACACATTTTTATATAGATCATACATATTGCCCCTTAAAGTGTCCTGGAATCTCCTCTGTCAGTTGGATAACTGGTTTTTCCCTCGTCAGGCGGAAAACTACAGTGTCACAGGTGATAAATTAAATCCCAGCCACTCCCAGCCTCTCTCTTTCTCTCTGTTTGCCCTTCGCTCGCTCTCTCGTTTCACTCTAAAACCACTTCATGGACATGTTTGTGTTTGCCCCTCTCCATCCTCCCCTGGCTGTCATCCCCATGTGCACTCTACACATTAACAAACCAGACTGACCCTCCCTCTGTCAGTCCATGTGTGGTAGCCTCGAAGCTGACTGAGCAGGAATGCGGCTCAGTGGGTTCCCACACAAACACAGGCAGACCCTCAAAAATGAACATAAACTCAAGCCGCAATTCAGCAGATAAGGACTTAAAAGGCCAGAGATGCAGCTTGGTTTTAAATACTGTAAAGGTTGTATAAAGTAGTTTTATAGTTCATTAACAGGGCAAATGAACAGAAAAAAAAATGAATCAGATTTGGATTGAACAGTTTTGGGCTGTCAGAAAGTAACATCCTGTAGGCCGTGGATGTACTGGATTTAGTTTCTGCAAACCACTGATACGTTCACATTTATACGTGTCAAAGGCTGCGTACATTGATGTTTCTGCAAACTGTGTATATCATGTGCACATAACATGTCCATAGCTTTCATATCGGGTGATGGAGGTGGATGAGTTGCAAGCAAGAAGGTTCCCAAGCCAGTGACAGTAGTTCGAGACTGTGGTTTGACGTTTGCAAGCATGAAACCTCTGGATATTTTTAACGACCTCGGGACGTCTCCAGCCGTGTTTGTGGCAACCAAAACAGGTATTTTGAGCCAAAAACTGATCATTTCCGAACCTTAACCACATTGTTTTTGTGCCTAAAGTTGCGACATAAAGACATGTAAAGTTGGAACATATCTGTGGTTTGCAGAGATGTCATTTGCCAACATTGGTCCTGGTGACAGGACTGCATATCCAGCAGGAGGCAATAATCTGAGCTCCCAAACACCATTGCTACTTCTGCACAACTCATCCGACACACTGCTATTCGAGAGAAAACGAACGAGTCTTAGAATTTAGACTGAAACCCTTGCAAACTGAAACTAGCACGGAAGCGACAGTTGATGTGTTTCTAATAACATGGGCAGTGGTTTTTATTTGAGCACAGATTAAGTTGCAGGACCTAAGCCTTTTATTTGTCAACCACAGAGAATGACGTTTACCTCCTTTTGTCCCCCCGGCTGCATTAGTTGCCTCACAATCACTTTTTTTGTGTGCATGTAAACGGGTTATCGCCATATATAGAGACACACACAAACACACTGGGAACACATGAGGGCACACACACACACACACACACACGCTGAGACCTGAGACATCCTCCTTCTGCACACACAAAGCCAAAAAGCACCTGTCAAACTGGTCCTTTCAAACCAGAGGGATGGATGTGGAGGTGGAGTAGAGGAGATAGAGGGAGGTGCAGGAGGAGATGGAGGGGGAGTGAGAGACGGCCTTTAAAAAGCAGATTAAGATACGTCGCACATCTCATTCTAGGTGAATCGCACACAAACACAGGTTTGGACTATGGCTTCCACCACCTCGGGGGATGTTCTGCCTACAGGCGGCAGGATCTTCACCTCCATTCCTGACGTGTTCTTCATCCCTGAGTTTGTGAGTTTTCTCATCTGTTCACTCTCACTTTGATATTCTTGGACCGTTTAGATATTGACGTTGTTTGCTGTTTCCTCATCATTGCTCCATCGAGGCGAGTCAGTTTCAGATAACAAACAATCCGTCTTCTATTGTCGTGTTGACTCTGTTTGATCAGTGAAGCCAGCACAGGGCAGAGTGACCACAAACCATGTAGAGGAGTTAAAAGGTTTGCTTTGCTTCAAAAAATGACACAAGCATCAGACGATTGAACTGGTTTTTATTGATAATCGTTGGCAAGCATTCGCAAGTTATTTACATCAGTAAGTTTTTGGCGTTCTGTTGAGTTTATATTGAGAGTTTCTCCAAGAGAGCAAATCACTTCCGGTGGAAGACACACCGTTGACATGGCAACAAGAAAAACAGCACCTTTGACATGTTTTGACAACAGAAAGCAAAATATCAAGAAAAGATCAACACAGCTATTTCAGTGTGAGATGTAGCTCTGAGTTAAACTTTTTTTATACTGTAAATTTTATATTTTAGTCTGCTTGGTTATTCTGAGGTAATTGGTTTTCTGATAGTTTGAAGGTAAAGTCAGCTTTTGATATTTTCAATATTTTCAATATTTTATCTGTAAAATAAAAAACAAAATTGCACTTTTTACTGTGCACTGCTTCAGGTTTGTGACAGAAAGTGTAACAGAAGAGATGTGTACCTTAAGATATCTTAGGTATGTAAGAGGCATTCACAAGGGTAGTTAATTATCAGATATTATTGATTATTCTGCACATTAGATTTTTTTTTTGCTACTCCAATAACTGGGTCTAACCTGGACCTACAAGAAGCTCATAATTTAACGTACATTTTGAGGGAATCAAGTTATTTAGTGAATATGTTCTTTGGAGTTCCTGAGGCTTGTATTTTTGGAAGAAGTATTCCTGCTGACAGTTTTGTGTTAAAATTCAAAGGTTTTAATAATATTGCAATAACATCACAGTCTAATAATTGTAACAGAAGCTCAGTTTGTCAACCTGAACTTCTTGGGGGATGTTTTGTGCCTTTATTTGTAACTGGACAGTGAAGAGGTGACAGGAAATGAGGAGAGGATCGACTCATACGACGTCGCAGTCGCAGTGTAAACCTTGGTTAACCCCGATCTGGTATTCTAGTCCAAGCTTGGATCATGTTGGTGTATCAGATCTTTCTGTTGTATAGATTTAGGGCACAGACTTCCTTCCTCAGTGAGAAGACTTTGAAAGCTCCCATGTCTTCCTCTTATCTCTTAAGTCTGTCCTGAGGTGTATCTGTCCTCGCTGTGGAGGTGGAATATGAGCGGAATATCCCGACTTTGGTCAAGGAAGGAATATAACACATTCATAAAGTTTGCTTGAATCCTTCAGAAACAACCACAGACTATCTGTGTTTTCTGCAAGATTAGATCTGTGTGACACAGGTAGAAAAACAGCTTTAGTTGCAGATTGAGGTGTAAATCTAAACCAGCCATCATCTCACATGGTTAACCTGCTGGCATGGGTCTTTTTTCTGGCTCCGTGCCAGCGCACCTTTTCATGAAATAATCTGCAGCTCAAGTGTGGAAATGTACCGGTAGTATTTACCACCCTGGTTCCAAGTTGTAAAACAACACAAACAAAAAAAAAACAGGGCAGGGAAAAGATGGGCTTGGCTGCTTTATTTCTGGCTTCTGTCCAGTTTAGTTTTCCTGGAATTAAACTGAGTGATGGAGCAGCAAGACATACATTTTGCATTTTGTGTGATTAATTCAGCGGTAAAAAGGTGCAATATGTAAGAAAAGTGCCACTTAGGGGCCAGCAAAACCAGAGCAACCGCTAACTGCTGCTAACTGTAGCTGCCGTCAGCTAGTTAGCTCAGTTGGCCGTGCAGCTAGCAGTCCGATTCGCTTACTCTGGCTGAGCTTGATTATCGGGCCATCGCCTCTGCGGACCATCGCACAGAGCGGCATCATGAGAACGGGCCAGGGCTAGCTTTGTTAGCATGCTTCAACTTCAGGAGACATCTCTGCAACGCCTACATGTCTTTAACATAACATCCAAAATGTTATTTCTTCTGTTATTTGATTATTTTAGTTAATATTTGAATATTTCTGAGCTTTGCAATTATTTCAAGCTGAGGTCATATGGATTACTGGAGGTTTAAAGGAATAATTCAGTGAAAGATCTTTGGTTATCTCAGATTCACACCAGATATAATGTATTCGAATGGCAACCCATGTGCCAGATACAGTTCCTTTCCATAGCTTAGCCAAGAGTAGCACATTTAGCCTTTTGTTGGAAATGCAAGGATTGTTTTCAGCAGAAGAAGAATCTGAGCACCCTCGAAAGTTTTTGGGCTGTTTTGATTCATCCGGACACGTCTTCCTGCTGTGACTCTGGGTTACAATTCACCGCAACTGCTGTGAACCCAGGACGGAAAAACCCGCCGTCCTCTGTGATGGGAACATTACTGAATCACCTGATAGAGAGAATTTAATTTAAAAAAAGAAAGATTTTCAGTGGGAATTTAATCACCTTCAGACTAATTCCCTTTGACCTGTAATGATATGAATGGACATGTTCCTCTTGTATGCCGATAGTCCGATATAAAGTACTGGAGATAAGGCTTACATAATATTTGCTGGATATGATAGCTTCATGTTTGTATGAAGTAACACAGTGTTTTCACAGTAATACAATGTGGCCTCAGGTGTTTTCTTACCTCTTTATTTCACTTTCTTCACACGCTGTGCTTGAACACTGTCGGGTATCTGACTAATGTGACTTTAAGTGTTTTGAATTTAAAGTGAGAGTCATGCTGACATGTAACTTCTTCGTCACATGACATGATATCATCCGCTTCTACCTGCTGTTACAAAATGACAGAGCCTACGATTTTCTTGTTTCAGGAGCTACTTAAAACACACTTTGTTAGATATTTTTTGAGAGGATGGTAAAAATACTCCACATATAATTCAAAAGTAGAAAAAGTAGCACTAAAGTAGTACATCAGGTCGTTTCGAGCTGATAATTCACTGCTCATTGATTTGAAAGCACATTTTCATGTTAAAAACATTGTGAAAAGCGTCATATCCTTATAGATTGATAAAAATGAATAAATAAAAATGGATTTGTTGTGCTTGAACATTACTTTAAACATAAAATTGTATATTGATCACATGAAAATAAAAAGTTCTCTCCATCAGTGAGTCAACCGTTTAACTTTTCATGTGATGCAGACAAACGTTAGACCCACAGACGTCACTTTGAATTTAAGATTCTGAAATAAAACACCTCACACATCCAAAGACGTCTCTGAAATGGAGGAACAGGCGATACAGTCATACAGAGAAGAATAAATGCGGTAAATATTTGAACTACCTGCAGGTGTATTGTTTAATCCGGGGCGTGTCACATTCTTTGCATGTGGTCAGACCGAAAGTTGGTTGCTGAGTTACAGAAAATGCATAGCTGCTAATTTTATGAATAGCCTGTCCCGTCTTTGAACTCACCGTGTGTACACAGCTGAGTGAAACCTGGTTTCGCTGTATTCGTGAGATGAATTCCAGGAAATCGTGGTCGGTTACTAACCGGTTGAAGTGACTGAGTGAGAAGATTATTCCTCTAACCAACATTTTTAAAGTTTGATAGGCGGTCAGTCTCTCACTCCAACCTCAGTTTCGGTTTCAGTAAAGTAAACTGATTGATTTTCAGGACTCACTAACATTCCGAGGCGGACTATCGAGTGTGATATAAGGCTCGATTAAATCAAAGGGGACCGTTTGGCCTTGGTGGAGACATGTCTTCTCCTGAGTGCCATTCTAGTTCATTGGTGCAGTCGTGTTCGTCTATAAAAAAAAGGCCTGTCACAACGCAAAGTGTCTTATTGCACAGTAAAGAATGGGAATGGTTTTCTCTGTACAGTGAAGCATTTCAAAGTGCCTCTTATCAAGGAACAAATGCTGGTTCATGTTATATCTGAATACCAAAGACTCTCTTAAGCACAATGTTTGTCAAAGGAGGAGAGAGGCTGATCCAAGAGTGCCAACTGTGTGTGTGTGTGTGTGTGTGTGTGTGTGTGTGCGTGTGTGTTTTCAACACCTTAAACCCAAGCCTTACTTCAAAGGGGCACTCCACCAGTTTTACACGTAAAGCACTGAAGGAGTGTTCTGAGGAATGAAACAAGCTTGGCGACGACACATTTAAAACTTTATGGGAAAGTTGAGATGGATCCACCTTTTTTCACTTCCCCCAACTTTATTGAAACGCAATACTGATTACCGACTACCACTTTACAGAGACTATAATCAAAATTTAATATCTAGCCTATTCTATGATTAGCTATTTATCAAATGACAATGTGAAAAACGTGGTCCCTTGTGGTGATGAGCTTGGATATTTGCAGCTCCTCTCTTAAAACAAGCGTTGTTTAGCCAAGTGTATTGTTTCTCTCTCATCACTCTCATAGTCAAAGTCTCTGAGTGTTGGAGGAGGTGGAAAAGCTCTTGTTTTTATAACTAAACAGATTTTGTTACTGTTCATCTTGCGGAAAGTTCATGAGAAGTTCATGAGAAGTAAGCAAGTTGAAAAACTCTGAACAGACAATGAAAACTTTTAAAAAGCAAAAACACAGCTGCAGTTGCAAGAAACTATTAAAGTAAAACTCGATCAGTTATATTAATTCATCATCAAACTGTAGCTAAATGCTAACTGAAACTTTTTTCACCTCCCCCCGTTTGACCCTGCAGGTTTTCGGAGGTTTGGTGTGGATCCTGGTGGCGTCGACTCGCGTCTATCCGGACAACCCTCTGGGCTGGGTGATGTTCGTGTCCGTGTTCTGCTTCGTGGTGACGACGCTCTGGTTCTTCCTCTTCCTCTGCGGAGCCAATGGGAGCAGCATCTGGCCCTCCCTGGTTAGACACGCCGACACATAACTTCAATTAGAGAGCTTTAGAGGGGCTCGTAGGTGGATTATGTTACTGTTGGATTCAAGCCAGCTTCCCTCAGAGGCATCTGTCGGCTGCCTGTAGTCTTACACTTATCTTATGATTATGATTATATTTGCTAAGGATTTTTTTTCCACTGCACTGTTGTGGCATAGCATATGCTATCGCGCTTCGGCAATATTGTTCTTCGACACGAACAAATTTGAATGTATCCGTGGTTTGCTGAGATGTATAAAACCAACATTTTATTCCGACAACTGGGCTGAGAAGTGAGAGGAAGATTCAATTCAAAAATGTTTAAGAATTTAGCGTGGTAAATTGGCCACCATTATGTTTTGAACCGCATAAGTTGTGCATCTCAACAGTAACTAAGATCGACAGAGCCGAGGAAATGGTTGGTTGATTGAAAGGTGTGTTTTCTGCCTCTCTTATGTCATGTTTCATATTTTTTAACCACGTCCCCTCCTCTGTTTTTCCCCCTTTATGTCCCTTCTTCTCTTCCATCACCTCTTTCACTTTCTCCCGTCTTCCTTTTAACTGTGTCCTTCATCCACCACTGTCCACTTTGTCCTTCCACCCTCTCCGTATATAAACTGCTCTTTGTCTTTCTATCCCTCCTTTCCCTCCCCTCTCCCCCCCTCCTCCTTGCAGGACGTGGGTTATCATTTTGTGGCGGTGGTTTTCTACCTCAGTGCGTCGGTGGATCTGGCGTATATCACCGTTCTGAAAGGCTGGGGTTTGACGATTGTGCCGAGTGGCGTGGTGATCCCACAGGCTCTAACCGGTGACGCTCTCAAAGTCTACAGGCTGGACATCGCTGCGGTGGTATGTCAAACACGTAGACGTCAACTCTGTGAAGACATGACAGCATTTTCTCTATCAGCTTGCTCCAGCGTTTCTTTAAAGCTACAGTCTTGTTTTTCACATCGTTCACATGGATGGTCTTTTTTCGAACCTTCGTTCTGTCTGTGGTTTTCAGGTGATGTCCTACGTGGCCACTCTTCTCTACTTCCTCCACGCCATTTTCTCCGCCATCAGATGGAAGAGGTCCTAATGAAACATCACACTGACCAAGACCCAAAGAAGAAAAACAGCTGATCTGTCACTGGACTAAACACAGGATGACTTTTTCAGTTTTTGTTCTTTTTATTTTCACCAGGCAAAGTGCCAAAACATCAAATGAATGAATGAGTGGAAAATAAGCAGTTTATCAACAAACGTCACTTTTATTGGACTGATTAGCGAGGTACACCCGCACATTATTACCCCCTAAATTGAATCTTTTTGTAATGCGAACGGAAGGCAGCGATGTGTCAGATGGATGCAAATGAAATAAATGGAGTAAAATGTGTTTGTCAGAAATAAATGTGGTGGAAGGTGGATGAGTGTAAATAACTTATTAAACCACAGATCTGATTGAATATTTAGGAGCAGGTACATCATTGTGAAATGTGAAGATGAATTTATTATGAGGACGACAACAAAGTTTTAATTGCACTGTATGTTTTCAACAGGAGAAACGCCTTAAAGGGTCAGTTCACACAATTTACACAATTTTCTCACTCATCTGTCAAACACTTATAAACAGTTTTCATTGCAACTGTTTTTACGTCACAAAGAAGCTCCAGAAAAAGTTATTCATAGATAATTCTGGGCCCCAAAGGTAGGTTTCTGAGGATGTGAGCGCCACAAATTAAACTGAATATATCTCAAAACAGGGACAAGTGAAACCAACAGAGTCTACGAGTTTTTTGAATTGATGTTCGGTTTTGTGCCTGAAATAAGGTCTGTGGTCACCGCAGGCTTAAGATATTTACATGTTTTGTTCAAGACATAAAATATGGAGTGGCCCTTTGAATAGTGTCATGAGAAGCCATAGTTCAACTGGAAATCTGCTAAAAGCCAAACATGGTGATGTGTTTCGGTTTAGCATCTGACAGAGAACAAGATGAAATGATTTACTTGTTGGCAGCTGAACTACAGAACACACTGGAGAGCGCAGAGAATAAATGACTTTTGCTCTAAAGGTAAAATAACCAATGACTCCAAAACATTTCACATTCTTTATAAAGGTGTTTTACAAATTAATTGCCAGAAGTTTGAGATATTACAGCATTTCACTTAAAGTATGAAACACATTCCGTTGCAGAACTTTATGTACATTTAAGTGACTAATAAATCCAAGGATTTGCACCTTTTACAACCTGAAACACCGAATATCTGAAAGATTTGATCAGTGAGAGGAGTGTCCTTTGTTTCCTGCATGTTTTCTCCATGTTTACGATCAACACAAGATATATAAATACAAATGGATAAACGGCTCTCCCTTTTGACCACCAGAAATCCTTTCTATTCATATTTAATAGCTTTAGTGTTTTCTTGTTCTCTCCTTTGAAAGGCTCGGTATGTATGGCTGTTTTTTTAGGTGACTAACTGTTTGCATTTTTACAAGAACTTATAAAACATTTGATGATGTAAATATTAAAAGGGATTTCACTTTACAGGTATTTTTTGGAATCTATGAATCAATGTGAAATAAATTAATTGGATATTCAAACACCGTGGCTTTTCTTCTTGGTCATTTTATATTTACATTACTGTAAAAATCAGGGGTGGCGGCCTGCGGGTCAAAGTTGTTCTAATTTGGTCTCCACCAACTCCTGAGATAAACATCAGGCTCTTAAGCGATTAAAAGTCACTAAAGTTGTCTTTTTTTGCAATGGCTGTGGCTGGAAATGGACTGATGAGTCAAAAACCAAAAACCAAAACAGTAAAGTTGTGCTGTAAAATCAAAACAATGAGCTGAAAGATGCTAAAACGCTTCAAACTGATCTATTGTTCACATTAGAATCATGTACTACTTCACCTTTAAAGGTGCAACATGTAAGAATTGGCTAATTCATACTCCAAACTAATGAGGAGCAGTGTATCACCGGTGTAACCGCCAGCTAGAGCTAGTTAGCTAGTTAGCTAGTTAGCTCAGTTAGCGGCGAAGCTAGCAGCTCAGTCTGAGAGCTTGTGAGTCAGTGTTAGTGATTACACAGCAACACATGGACTTTGGATGGGAGCAGGGCTTGCTGAATAGCATGCTGACGTCAGTAGATATCTCTTGACATGATCATGTTATAATTGCTATTTATTCACACTCTGTTGATAAGTTAAATTTTCTTACATATTGCCCCTTTAAAGTAAAGCTGTGTGACTGTTTAGTGTCTGTGAGGTTGAGGTGGTTGAAATGAATTGTCTTCAGCCATAAAACCAATCGTGAGCATCTGTATTTTGAAAAGAAACACTTGCTGTAGCCCCTGTGTGCACCTCAAATAGAGGCTGCAGGCACTCGTCTGACACAATGTGAGGATCGTAAAGCCAGAATAAGCCTGAAACTCAGTGAACTGTTTCTTTCATCTGCAGCAAAAATGTAGATATTTCAGCCCACAGGTTTATCTGTAGCCGCGGGGCACAAAATTCCTCCTCTGGCTGTTTCAAAATCCCTTCACAGGTCACCAGCCCACATTAAACACCAGGTAGCCTTGGGTGGTGTAAGATGAAGGGTGGTGCAAGGAGCCATTGTGGGAAGGGATCTCTCGCCCACAGGAGCAGAACGGGTTTGTCTGGCCTCCCTATAAGAGTCAGAAACACCTGCTGCCACTCTGTTAGAGCTCAGAGGTGAGGGCCGGTCGCCAGAAGGAACAGGCAGAGATGGCTGCAACGACTGCTCAGGCGATGGGGAGCCTGCCCAGCGGACTGGGGATCTGCACCACGGCCCCGGATATACTTTACCTGCCTGAACTGGTGAGTGGATGATGGCTGAGGACAGGGCAGCTGACCTTGAAGTCAGTAATGGAGGGTCTTTCTTTCCATTTCGGACAAATGTTTGAAATTCAGCTGATGAGTTTTCCTGTTTTAGGTGAAAGTAATATTGTTACAACACGTTGTAATAAACAGTCATTAATGTCACTCATAGTAACAGTTAAACTATTTTATCCAACTGGTAAATATCTAAAAAATAAAACAAGTCATCTGCTTTTACACAATCAAGGTCTCTTAAAGGGACAAAAGGCAGTTGGAAGACACTTGATATTGAAGTAAGTGCACATTACAATATTATTTATCCTGTTGTAGCTCATGCTTGACTTCAGGGACCAACTCCGATGCTCATCTCTAAAAAAAAATCCTAGACTTTGTTTTATTTTGGCCTGGAAAAACATCAGATAAATGTGATGTACAGTTTGAGGATGATTTTTAAGTATTTCAGTAAAAATGCTCTGCAAAAAATGTGCATTTTGGTGAAACGGGAGATGCTGAAACATATTCCCAACGTGGGAGGAGCGCCTGGGTCTTTCCACCTCTCACATTTCACTCATATTGTGTCTGTGTGCTGATAATCTAAGAAAGAATGCGGCCAACTCTTCTTCTCCCCCGAACAACGACAAAAGATAGAAACTGCTCATATGACCGCGCAGGGGAGGAAAGTGTTTCAGTTCATGTTGTATGTTAGGTCGTTTATTTGAGCTTTTATTTATCAAGGGAAGGGTTGTGATGAGGATCCATCAGTCATGTCGCTGACGCCCTGCGTCCACGAGGAGTGAAATGAAAACAAGAGACAGATCTGCAGACGGTGTGATGACGAAAGGTGCAAAAGAGACTAAAGATATCTGCAAGTGTTCTGTTTAATAGAGCTCTGTTTAAAAAACTTTGGATAGTCGTGCGTACATATTTCTTGTCCTTCAAATCCTTGTGTAGGGCACCCTGATGGTTCACTTCTTACTACAGTTTGTCCAATTGGAGAGGGCTATAATCATATTATAAATCATAAAGTGCAGGAAAAGTTATCTCACCTTAACAACAGAATTTTCTTTGAAGAAAATAGAAAAATACACACTAAATTAAGTAGTATGACATGTTTTTGGCAGTCCATGCCTCACAAAACTTATAGGACATCGATTTGATGCCGAACACGTCGGGCGTGCAGCCATTTCTTGTGATTTTAGAGGTTTTTTGTTTTGCTTTCCCGCGCTTTCTTCTTTCTTACGTGCCTGAGGTCGCTTCTCATTATTTAACATTCTTATTTGCATTGTTTATTTGTAATATGTTGGTCAAAAGACAACGGGTTCTCAAGCACAAATATGAAGTTACTGAAATGCAGCTGAAGCAGCAGTTATGTAACCTCATCTTTGGATGGGTTGTAACCTATTTGAATGCTAATCTGCTAACGCAAAAGGTGTATTTACACAAAGAAGACATCCAAGTTCTATATATATACAGTAGTATATATCTAATTGTTAGTACATTAAAGTTAACTGATCAAGCTGTGCACACAAATCTAGGCATTTACAATTGTGACATGTCACACATGTGCCGCTGGTCACGCCCATGCTTTGTTGCATGAGATGTGACAGATACATGCAATACATTAGCTCCACAATATACAAACACAACTGTATATATAAGTATAAGAAATACCCCTAGGTCTTGTTTTTTCAGGGTTTCTGAGTGCACGAATCCTTGCGATATTCCTCAGAGGTGTTTGGCACTGTCCTGGCCACATACTGACGTGATGACGCCACGATGATGTCTAAATGGCAAGAGAAAATGTGTGCGTTTAAACTTTAACACATGACATTCAAGCCGACCCTACCCTAAGTTGTAAAGTCCAAGACTGAAATGTCACAGCCTTTTGTGTAAATGTTTGATTGGGTCTGGAGAGAGTCACTCAACCAAAGTTGAGTCAGAATCATTAAAGAAGGCATGGCTCCTGTTTAAATCGACACAAAGGCTTTTTTAAGTTGCAAGTTATTATCTCTGTTCACTTTTATATGCTTGTATATTCGGGCAGGTGGGTCATGACTCAGTAAAAGTGAATTCCAGAGAGTTTTGATCATAGGGATGTTATCTTAAGTGACTAAACACCATCCACCCTGCGCTATTGAAAGTAAAGAGAAATGTTTGTTTAGTCAACATGTGGAGAGATGTGGCCTCTGGTCCTGCTGACTTGTTAGTTTGACGGCTATTTCATGTAAATTGTTGACCTTTACATTTTATGGTTTTGACCTCATTTAGACTTTTTTTTTTTTTTTTTTTACGTTGCTTTGACTTACATCGGACCAAAAAGAGAAACTAAAGCTTAAACTTGCTGTAAATACACAAATTTGAGATTTGTGATTTTAAAATTTTGCCTAAATCATTTGATCCATGTGTAGCCGTGTAAATCGGCCTGCATCCAGGTAATGTTTGATCAATAACACAGGTGACCTATAAAATACCGTCCAAGTCAAAATAATGGTGATGAAGGATGTCTGAACAGCAGAAGGAAAACTGTCAAAGGTTTCATCAGAATTGGATTATTTTCATGTCACACGTCTAAATGTTTAAAATTCTTAATTTGCTGTAACTTTTTTGAAAATCTACTTTTAAACTGTCATGGCTGCAGTGGATTTAAAAGACAAATCTAAAAGAGATCGCAGTTAAGCCCATTTAGACTGTGAGAAAATATGCATGTACGTCACAGGTCATTTGAGGGAAAATAGCTTGCCTAAGGAGAAGAAACCAAGAGTATCAAAACAAATTTCTGCTGGTGGTAGGATTTCATGTCATGCACTGCAATTTTTTTTATTATTTTAGCGAGTAACTTCAGACTGCCTGCAGGAGTCATGTGATTCGCTGTCACAGTGGGACAAAGAAAGGAAACATTAAAGGTCCAGTGTGTAGGATTTACAGGTGGCAGAAATGGAATATAATATGAATATTTATGTGTTAATTTGTGGATAATCACCTGTAACTAAGAATTATTTTGCTTTTTTACCTTAGAATGAGCCTTTTGTTTAGACTTTATCAAAAAAAAAGGGACCCAAACACAAGACACACAGAGGCAGGAATGTAAAAGAACAAAAAGGGATCTTTGGTGACGCTGATATCCAAAATCCAAAACGCAAACGACAAAAGGCAGGCAGAGGTAATCCCGAGTAAAAAACCTAAAGAGGGATGCAGAACTGAAGACACACCAGAAGCCACAGAGAACAAAGCAGGAACAAAATGTGAAAAACAAACAAAGACAGGAAGTGAAATGTAATAAATGACACATGAGGATATGATCGGCAAAATAAAACAGGAAATGCCAAAAAACACTAAAATCCAAACCATGACAACTTTTTTATCTACAAAGAGAGAGCGGCTCTTCTTCCACCATGTTACACTGCCATGTTTCTACAGTAGCCCAGAGTGGACAAACCAAACACTGCCTTTAGAGTACCACTCGTAGTGCAGGAGAAAGGTCTGGCTGCACCAATAATCATCTGGTGTAGCCAGTGGTTAATCTGATGTCACTCTAGCACAAACAAATATCCCAAATTTCATAAATCATAATCCATCTTTGCAGGTGTTTGGTGGTCTGGTGTGGATCCTGGTGGCGTCGACCCACGTGCTCCCTCCGATGCCTCTGGGCTGGGTGATGTTTGTCTCCGTCTTCTGCTTCGTCATGACTTTCCTCTGGATGATCATCTTCGCCGCTGGAGGTCATAAGAACAGCTCCGGCTGGGCTGCTGCTGTAAGAGGAAGAGATCAGAACGAGAGAAATAATGAATGAAGCTGAGAGAAAGTGTTGTAATGTTTTTTTAATCCGTGTGTGTCTCCAGGACTTTGCTTACCACGGCCTGGCAGCGTTCTTCTACCTCAGTGCGGGCGTGGCTTTGGCTTATATCACCTACCTGAGTAAACCGATTTCAGGCGTAACAAAAAACTACCAGATTGACATCGCTGCTGTGGTGAGAACTGAGTGCACACAGCTATTCATCTGTACAGCACTGAAAATGTACATGACAGCACTTAAATTACAAACAGGTTGACATCCTTCACATTTTATGAGCCATTTTACAGTTGTTTTTTTATTATTCAGTCTCCTTCAATAACAATCTAAGGCACACTGTAGGATTCGTGCATTATTAAAATGCCTTTATTTAACATTGCAATATGTATTTCAAATGACGTTGCGACCAACATAGGTCTTCATCAGGGGCAGCAGTGGCCTAGACAGCAAGGTGTATTGCCCTAACGAGTTGAATGGGAAGCCTTTTGGTCTAAAAACCAGGAACCTATAAAAGAAGGAAGGTCATCAAATCTTGCTTTGGGGCCAGACTGCGGTGTTGGTTGTATTGAAGTCAATGGGAGTTGCGTGGTGAAACACACTTAAACCCAACATATCGATATCGTTTGACTTCTTTTTTTTTTTTAAAGTATTTTTTTTGGCCTTTTATGGCTTTATTGATAGGACAAGCTGAAGATATGACAGGAAATGGGAGGAGAGAGAGGGGAAGTGACATGCAGCAAAGGGTCCCAGGCCGGGAGTTCGAACCTGGGTCCGCTGCAGCGAGGACTTAGCCTCTGTACATGGGACGCCCGCTCTACCAAGTGAGCTAAACGGCGATGAACAAATACCTTCAGAAAATGAAATCAGATTTTCCCCCCAAATGACAAATGATAATATTGTGGTCAAACGAGGCAGGTCCGACTGACTTCCACAGATGAGAGCGCACTCACACTGCGAACAGGAGCCTTTCCTACAGAAATTTGAGGAAGGAAACAAAATGTCAACTGCTAACCTACTCTCAGAAGTGTGGTCTTTCATTTCGTGGAGGCATTTCTTCATCAGAAGTCATGCGATGTAGATATGTTAGGTTGAATTGTGTTTCCCTCTGCACCTCCTCTTGACTTTGCTACAGCTGACAGCACAGCCTGGCCTCAAGAGCTGATTCGGTGACATAATGACTCTTCTTTTTTGGGTTCCTTCTCAAAAACTAGGAAGTGAAGTGGGGAGAGAGGAGGGAAGGGAGAATGAGTAAATCATTGATTAAAGAAAAGCTAAATTGTCAATCTTTTCTGTGTGTACATGAAACCATTAACTGGTCCACATGTTCTGTTTATGACTGCAAACACATGTTAAATACAAACTTACGTTATCTTTACCATCATTTGTGTGTGTGTTTCAGGTGTTTGCCTTCCTGGCCACACTCCTCTACTTCATCCACACCATCCTCTCCTCCATCCGATGGAAAAACTTCTAAAGAGCAACACTGATTCGAAGACGTGTGTGTGTGTGGGTGTAAGTGTGTGTGTGTGTGTGTGTGTGTGTGTGTGTGTGTGTGTGTGTGTGTGTGTGTGTGTGTGTGGTGAAATTACCCACAAATTACAAAATCGTCCTGGTCGGAATCATGGTGGTTTTATATTCAGTTAAAGTTGAGTGGCTGGAGATTTGTGAAGATAAAATGAAAGCATGAATAATGAAAGTGAATGGAGACTTGTACCCTGTTATCACATGTTCTTATGAAAACTGTCCTTTTTTTTTTTTACGCATGAGCTCAATATGAAAAATATCTTTTTTTATTCCGTTTTGTAGCCACTGATCATTTTTCACATAAAAGGAAAGTCAAAAATAGTCAAGAACATCACTTGCATTAAATATTTTATATCGCTTCATATTATCATTGTGAATTTTGAAAAGACAATCAAGAAACACACAAAAGGAAAGATCATTCTCAAACTGAACGATGAGCAGAGTTACGTAATGTAAAGTAAATGAACTGTGGTGTTATCAGTAACTCCTTCCTGATTAATAAACAAAGGCGTGGCCACCTGGAGCTTGATGGAGATGTGATGAATGAAATGAAGTGGAATGTGAAGTTATGACTTTAAAGGAATAGTTCAACATTTTGGATTTTGCTTCTTTTGGGAGAGTTAGACGAGAAATTTGAGACCACTCGCGCATCTATCCCTTAAATATGAAGCTACGGCCAGCTGATGGTTAGCTTAGTTTAGTTTAGCTTAGCTTAGCTTAGTTTAGTGCGAAGACCAGAAACACGGTTGTGATCAGACTGAGAGATGTTAACAATGATTCTCATTGATTTTTAGATTTTTCAACAAGTGCTGCAACTTATCATTTTTTATTTTTTTTGTCCTTTCAATGTAGAATTAATGCCACAAATCATCAGTAGATGAATGACGGTGAATTCTATGTTTTAGGTTTAAGACTTCTTGCTGAAATTTGTGTTGTGCTGCCATTTTTGTATCACAACATTAAAACAAGATATAGACGGAGTCCGTGTTTTATTTGCTCCACCTTTTCTCACACACATTTGAACACATTAATTCCTCACCTATCTTTTTTTTTTTTTTTCAATTTTGAGTCTTCATAGTGATTAAAAAGTGGAGATTTAGTTCACTTGCTTAAATGCAACCTACAGTTGAAGGAGCACTCTGTAGTTTTGGAGAAGAAAATCCAACCCACAAAATATGAATGAGGTAATAATACAAATTCTGAAATAATATTTTTCCATGATTGAATAAACACGCTGTTCTCAGAGGAAAATAAAGTCACCAGAACACTGTGGGAAGCCAGAAAGGTGGCAGGGTCCGCCACATTTAGTTTTTTTAGGCATAAAAAAAATCTGTCAATGAAGATCTTTCTCTTCTGATCAAATTGTTTTCCCCAAAACTACATAGGGCACCTTTAAAGGTATCCTTTGGATCTGCATCAAATTGTACTCACATGGACTATTATAGTCTTAACTATAAAAATAAATCACAAATCCTTTGCTTTACCTGACTGATTTTTTTTGTCAAATATTGATTAGAAGTGTGTACTATTTTGCACCACATTTCATGTTTTGTATTTTTGTGGATTGGAAGAACAAACAACACAAGAACTCAAATCATTTGTCATTATTCTAAATAGTCCAGATGATAAGCGACAAATTTGAGGTGAATCGTTCACTTTCGCATAGCATGAAACTTGCTAAAGTACAATTCGGTTTGCAACAGTTTATGGTGAATTCATTGACATTATGAGAAGGAAATAACAGTATCTGAGAAGCTTGGTGAGACTAATAATAATAATGATAATAGAAATTAAATAATCACAAATCATAAAATCATAATTTCTTCATGACCTTGTTGGAATATAACTATTATTGTTTTTCCTGATGCAATCTGAGTGGGAATATTCACCAGGCCCTGCGGTTTGAAATGTTTTACTACACACAGACCTGTTTTAATGTACCAGTTTATATTTTTATAATCGTCTTTGCACAACATTTGATAGCTGTTGGTGCCCTCTAGTGCCGAGGGCTTTTTTTTTCTATACATGACTCAAAATTAGGATGTAGGGATATGGGTGAATATATTCACGTGAATGGAGTCAAATTGCATTAACTTATTTAGCGTAGTATATGTATAGTATATAACTTTTTTTTCTTTTCCTCTGTGTTATTTAAATTATGGGATAAAAGCTGATTACAGCACAATTAATTTACTGTATTTACTCTGTATGCGCTGGCTGCCGTTGTTTTTTCACCTGAAATCTTTTTCTCCCTAAAAGAAAAAAAAGGACATAATGAATTGCTGATATTTGGATATCAACCTTTATACAGCTGGTAAACTTCCTCGACTTCCTCTGGACTTGAGACCCTGACTGATGTTTCAGAACATCTTCAGTGGATGTTCTGCTGACAAACCTCATCAGGGGTAAACTGCTTCCTTCAGCTCACATCTGGATAACCACACGACCTGCAACAGCCAATCAGATTCCTCCTGATTGTGTTGATATGGTGACTGAAGTCAGAGGGTTCACTGACCCACAGAAAGAGGAGTACTTCAGAAAGAGATTCAGAAACAAGAAACAGGCCAGCAGAATAGTCTCCCACATGAAGACATCACAAAGCCTCCACATCATGTGCCACATCCCAGTCTTCTGCTGGATCACTGCTACAGTTCTGGATGGTGTGTTGAAATCCAGACAGAAAGAACAGCTGCCCAAGACCCTGACTGAGATGTACATCCACTTCCTGGTGGTTCAGTCCAAACGGAAGAGCGTAAAGTATGGCGGCAGAGCTGAGACGGATCCACTCTGGAATCCAGACAGCAGGAAGATGAGGAAAGCTGCAGAAAGGCAACCTGATCTTCTATGAATCAGACCTGACAGAGTGTGGCATCGACATCAGAGCAGCCTCACTGTACTCAGGTGTGTTCACGCAGATCTTTAAAGAGGAGAGAGGGTTGTACCAGGACAAGGTGTTCTGCTTCATCCATCTGAGTGTCCATCAACTCTGGTGTCAATCTGATGTCAGAAAAACAACCTCAGGAAAAGAAGGTTCTGCAGTGACACTGTTCTACAAGAGTGCTGCGGACAAGGCCTTACGAAGTCCAAATGGACTCCTGGACTTGTTCCTCCGATTCCTCCTGGGACTTTCACTGCAGGCCAATCAAGCTCTCCTCCAAGGCCTGCTGACACAAGAAGAAAATGGCTCACAGACCATTCAGGAAACAGTCAAGTACATCAAGAAAAAGATCAACAAGGATCTGCCGCCAGAGAAAAGCATCAATCTGTTCCACTGTCTGAATGAACTCAATGATTGTTCTCTTGTGGAGGAGATCCAACAGTACCTTAAATCGGGAAGTTTCTCCACGCATGAACTCTCTCCTGCTGAATGGTCAGCTCTGGTCTTCATCTTACTGTCATCAGAAAACGATCTGGACGTGTTTGACCTGAAGAAATACTCTGCGTCCGAGGAGGCTCTTCTGAAGCTGATGCCAGTGGTCAAAGCCTCCAACAAAGCGCTGTGAGTAATAGAGATACATGTAGCTGGCTTCGTTTTGTCACATTTATAGTGTGCTAAAAATAAAATACAACTTTCATTTTCCTTTTCACATTTTCTTCAGACTGACTGACTGTAACCTCTCAGAGAGAAGCTGTGCAGCCCTGTCCTCAGTTATCAGCTGCCAGTCCTCGAGTCTAATAGAACTGGACCTGAGTAACAACGACCCGCAGGATCCAGCTGTGAAGCTGCTGTCTGCTGGACTGGGGAGTCCACGCTGTACACTGGAAACTCTCAGGTCAGGATTTATCAACCTGTTGAACTTTCCTTTCCGTATATGGATAAATTCCTCGCCGGAGTAATGACTCAAGATTGTGTGAATAACTTTCCGTGCAACCTGAAGTGTTATGTTTGTTTTACTCACTGTAATGTGATTGTTCATGGATGTTAGCAATAATAATAATGAGCCAAACCCCACAGTGGGTGTCAGTACTTCCAGCCCTCAGTATCCACGCATACTGAGACATGTGCGTTTTGTGTTCGCAGGTTGTCGGGCTGTTTGATCACAGAGGAAGGATGTACTTCTCTGGTCTCGGCTCTTACCTCCAACCCCTCCCATCTGAACGAACTGGACCTGAGCTATAATCATCCGATGGCGATGTAATGTCTATGTTTTCAGTGTGGAGCCTCGTGGAGTCCGATGGTTGAGACCGGGTCTGCGGAAGTGTAAGTGTGTTTCACTTGTTCAGATCTCTGTTGGTAGATGTAGAGATGATCGTGTAATAACTGCAGCTGCATTGTGTATTCTTCTCTCAATCAGATTCCTGTGAACTCACGCTCGACACAAACACAATAAACAATCAGATCAGACTGTCCGACGACAACAGGAAGATGACACACGTGGACGAGGATCAGTCGTATCCTGATCATCCAGACAGATTTGACTACTGGCCTCAGCTGCTGTGTGAAAACGTTCTGACTGGTCTCTGTTACTGGGAGGTCGAGTGGAGCGGAATGGTTGATATATCAGTCAGTTACAGAGGAGGTAGAAGGAGAGGAGATAGTGACGACTGTGTGTTTGGAAGGAATGATCAGTCCTGGAGTCTGACCTGCTGGGATGTCCGTTATTACGTCTGGCACAATAACAAAGGCACGTCCATCCCCCCGTCATCCACCTCTGTCTCGAACAGAGTAGCGGTGTATGTGGACTATCCGGCTGGCATTCTGTCCTTCTACCGGATCTCCTCTGACACTCTCATCCACCTCCACACCGTCCACACCACTTTCACTGGACCTCTTTATCCTGGGTTCAGGTTCCCGGCTGACAAGTCCGGTGCCTCTGTGTCTCTGTGTTCTCTGTAGGAGGTCAGTTTGTACAGGATGTTGATGATGTTACAGCCGGTGTTGGTGAGAATCTACCTGATAGAGGTGGAAGAGGAGGTTGAGTGAGCTGCACAATGATTGGCTGAAGTAAGAGGAGAGCAAAGGATGCTGGGATGAAAGGATCCATGTTTAAGGGTAATGTGTAGGGTTGGGAATGTATATGCACGTCACGATTCAATTCTGACTGTAAAACAATTAGCAATGAATCTTGATGCGTACATTTTTTTGATTCACTCATTATTCATTTACATCTTTGATTTTAGTTCCTTGTCCAGAAATAGAAATAGAATAGAAATAGAAATATTTTTTTTATTGAACTAAAGATTTCTGTCCCTTTTCGTAATGCCAGCACATTATATATATTGACTCTGGATGTTGTCTTTCTGAGGAACATGTTTGGTACTACTTATTATTCCTCTGATGATGCTAATAACTTCTTCATTATGAAGTTGATTTTTTTTTTGTATGCGGAATTGTATTACTAAATGGGGCTAAATGTGACAAATAAAACACACCACTTTATATTGGATTTGACTTTTGACTGCTTCTTCTATTTTATATGAATATTTATTATGAAAATTTAACATTTCTTTCCAATAGCTTCCATGTCATGTGACCCAGTGACTCCAAACCATTGCTGAATTTTATTACTAAATGGGACAAATAAGACACAGCTCTTTTCATTGGATTTTACTGCTTCTTCTCTTTTATATGAATATGTATAATGAAAATTCAGCATTTCTTTTCAATAGCTTCCATGTCATGTGACCCAGTGAAGCAAAAACTAATGCCGAATTGTATTACTGCACAGGCCACATAGGACACACCTCTTTTTATTGAATTTGACTTCTTTTTCTATTTTATATGAATATTTATTATAAAAAATCAGCATTTCTTTTCAATAGCTTCCATGGAATGTGACTCAGTGACTCCAAACTAATGCCGAATTGTATTACTATTTGGGACAAATAAAACACGCCTGTTTTTATTACATTTTACTGCTTTTTCTATTTTATATGCATATTTATTATGAAAATATATTTTTTAAGCTGAATGAATAAAGCTTTTCAATAAAGTTGAGAGGAAAAAAATGAGTGGAGTTGACGCCTCTTTCTCCGCCACTCCGCTCTCTCTAAAGCTACGACGTCATCACGTCGGTGGCGTGGTTGACGGTCACAGTTGGGCAACATGGCGGCGTACAGACTCTCTCCATCACTGCACAGGCTGCTGTTCGCTGGAAAGGTGAGCTGACCAGAGTCAGTCTGCACAGCACGAGCTCGTATAACAACCTGCCAGCTGTGTGTTTACTGACAGCACGCGACAGACATGACAGCCGTTTGTATAGCTCATAACCTGCTCGTGACAGGTAACAGGACTGAATGCTCTTGACGGCGAAGGCAGAGAGATAACACAAAACACACACAAGATCTGACACACACGTTAGATATGATACGCACAGGAACCAGTTACATTGTTGAAATTGTGAAATAATGTGTCCGGAAGCTCCTGAAGTGAAAAAAGTAAAGTTTCCTGGCGTGTCTTTTGTCAGAGATCGTCAATCAAGTGCAACTTTGACATTGTCTCAGACAGGCTGTGCTCCAGACGACTGTTCAAAAGACATGTTCTCTGTTGTACAAGTCATTCTTCTTCATCGCAAAATGTAAACATACGGCGTCAATTCTATTCATCAAACCTGAAACTTATTTTCATCTGACTGCTGACTCCATCTTTATTTGACTTTGGAACAGCGTGTGCATTTTGTCTAGTTGTGACACATTGTCAGCTGGGGATTGTGTGAAATCATTCTTCACATATGTATTTGATAATGTTTAAACTGTTGCAATTGCATTTTAGACGCTGTAGCAACACACAGCTCAATCACTCAAGTTTCAATGGTGCAGACAGCTGATCCAAAGTTTTTTTTTTTTTTTTTAACTGGATCCTATAAAAGGTGTCATGCTCCACCGAACTAGCCCTCTAGGGGGCCCCATGACTAAAAGTGATCCATGGGCGCCTAGTGTACTTTGGTTAAACACAAGCTTAAAGGTGCATTATGTACTTTTAATCAGAAGACAAAGATCTTCATTTTTTTACTCTCTTCGTTTTCATGACTGGATAAACCGAATAAACAAACTGACCTTAAAGGACAACCAACCCAAACCCTATCCATGCTAATGATGTTAATCATGCTGAAACAACAGCGTCTGGTAGCGATGGCATAACGTCTGACTATTAACCACAGCCCATTCTGAGTTTGAGAAAGAATGTTAACTGCTTGACTGTAAGAAACACTGGCTGCAGTGGGACGTTTCCATTCAGTATACTCTGCAGAGTTTAGTTATCTGCCTTCATCATGTTTACAAAGCTGCTGTGGAACGTGTTCAGTGACTGACAAGGGAACCGGCTGTGCAAAAATGCTAACTGAATCCAGGTTGTAGGACTCATTACTTCAGCACTCTGTAGTAGCCTAATATAGTGTTTCTGTCTGTGTTTTGCAGTATGCTGCATTCCAATCAAGATGCTGTACGCTGCACTGCAAAACTCAGTATTCCACTGTTTACAACCCTGATGAAAAGGTAATGCACAGCTCTCCTCTTCTTTTTCTCCTGCTCTTTGACTGTAACCTATCAATGTATTCAAAGACTGTTGTTTTATATGTTGATTTCTGAAACAAAATGCCTTGCTCAGGAGTTAGGGGTAAACATTTTTCAGTATTGTTGTTAAACTTCTTACTAATAGGTGAAGAAAAGAAAAGTCGTCGTTGTGTCGGTGATAAAAAGACCAAATCTGTCTTCTGTTTCCCTCCACAGACCTTTGATAAGATCCTTATCGCCAACAGAGGAGAGATTGCTTGCAGGGTAAGTGAGGCCAACACAAGGATATATATATATATACACATTAAATCCAACTGAAGCTGTTGTAGGATTAGTGTAGTACTTTTCCACTATGAACGATATAATTCACAATGTGTAACGTTTATTACAATAGTAATGTTGTGTGTTTTTTCATCAGGTGATCAAGACTTGTCAGAAAATGGGGATCAAGTCGGTAGCTGTTCACAGTGACGTCGACTCCAGTGCTGTAAGTAGCCACCTCCGTTCATCCAGAGTTAAATATTATAGTTCAGTTTAGATCTGTTTATCTCCCAGAAAACATCAGTCAACTTCTGCTTCCTTTTCCCAGGAGAGGTACCACTCAGGGAGTTTTTGCAGAGGTGTTTTGCTACTAAAAGCTACAAAACACATTGACTAGATACTGCCTTGCCTGTGTAGTTTCAAGGGACAGTTCAGCCTGAAATCAAAAATGTATATTCTTCCTCTTACCTGTAGTGCTATTCATCCATCCAGATTGTTTTAGTGTAAGTGTCACAGGGTTTTGAAGATATCGGCTGTAGAGATGCTTTCTCTACAATATAATGGAACTAGATGCATGTGGTCCTCAAAGAGCCCCAAAAATACATTAGAAAAACTGATCTGGAGCGTCTCCTTCCAGAAATCATATACAGGATCATCCAAAGACCTTGTTGTGAGCAGTTTCACATAGGAACAGTTTTATTTCTGTATCACTTTGCAGAAGGAAGCGAGCATCTCCTCTTGGTTAGCTTTGCTGTCTAAACCAGCTGACTCTACAGCTTAGCCGAGAATGACGCCATTAATGTTTCCGTCCTGCTCTGAGTCAGATACAATCAAGATAAATATCATATTGAAAAGACCAAACGATTTTTATAACACATATCCCACAGTCTCTTTATCTCTCTTTCTATTTTTGAGATGACATTTGGATTTAACTTCCTGTGTTTGCGTGTGTCCAGGTTCATGTAAAGATGGCAGATGAAGCGGTGTGTGTTGGCCCCGCCCCCACCAGTAAGAGCTACTTGAACATGGACGCCATCATGGATGCCATCAGATCCACTGGAGCTCAAGCTGTAAGCATTTCTCATCATTTGGCTGTGGGTAGACGGGATGCATGATATTCTGTGCTCCTCAGTGAACCATGTGATCAGAGATCCATCAGTCTGGTTAGATGTTGTTGGTGCCAAATATTTCTCTACAGTTTAATCCCTAGATAACATCCACGGATTGACATTTCAAAGTTAAAACGTTGTGTTCGAAAGCCTGTTAAACAAAGTAACTTTTTTTTTCTCTGTAAAGGTTCATCCTGGTTATGGGTTTCTGTCTGAAAACAAAGAGTTTGCAAAGCGCCTGGTAAGTGATGCGTAGAATCAGGTAGAATCTTATTTTCTCGATGCTCTTAGATATTAGAGAAGTTGAGTATGGAAGTTAATTCTGGACCTTGGTATCAGTATGATCTGATGTGGTAAACGTCACTGTATTGTTTTTTTTTTTGTTGCTAGGCGGCAGAGGGCGTGACATTCATCGGCCCTGACACCCATGCTATCATGGCAATGGGGGATAAAATTGAGAGCAAGCTGATCGCGAAGGCTGCTAAGGTCAACACTATCCCGGGATTTGATGGAGTCGTCAAGGTACGGGCACAGATGCAAAGCTATATTTACGAGCCCCTCTTCCTTATTGACCAAATGTCTTGAACTGAATATTGAAAAATACCCCACACCCATACATAAACATTTTCACCAGTGGTTCAGGAAAATTTCCATATGCCACTGAGATCCATCAACCTCCAGACAAATCAGCAATCACTTGAGATTATTGACAGAAACCAGAGGAGAATCCCTCAGTCCTGTATCCTAAAGTTTTATTGCATTTCTAAAGTCGTTTAATTAACCAATTCTATTCTGGCTAAATCATAAATGTCCCTTTTGTGTGGTTTGGTTTTTCAAGTGAAGCTTATTCTCTGCCTCATTTTGGTCAGCCAAGCCATAGAGGCTCCTCCAGTGGCCTCAAAGGGCAAGAATGAGCCCATTTGATACTCAAATTTAGACACACAAAGACAAAGTATAGACAAGTATGGAGTTTTGAAAAGGAACTAATCCATCATCCAAGTCCAACTCCAGTGTTATTCCAGGTCTGGATTTCAGTATTCTGCAGCGATTCAATCAAACAACACTGCACAATGACAGATTAGCCAACAAACATAACTACTTCATATTTAAAACCATCAAGACAAACCTTACTGATAGTATGGTGAGGCAGTTATTGCGCAGTTGTCAGTAATGTTTCAGTTCATGATCACTCACTGTAAACCTCTCTCTGTGTCAGACTGCTGAGGAAGCTGTGAAGATTGCACAAGAAATTGGTAAGTCAGCACATTTCAACACACTTAGTGTACGGTACTTGTCGCTGTGTGTGTGTGTGTGTGTGTGTGTGAAAGAGAGAGACAATCCCACCGTTCTTTTTACTGCAAAAAAGATTTTCCTTTGATTTGTCAAAGACTCGTCAAATCTGTGTGGTTAGATCAAGTCGAGGATTCAGTTTTACAGATGCACGTTTACAATTGTGGTGCTGATTTATCTCTGTGTTGCTGCTAGGCTACCCAGTGATGATCAAAGCATCTGCAGGAGGAGGAGGGAAAGGAATGAGGATTGCTTGGAATGACGAGGAGACGAGGTAATGTTTTTGCCAGACGGACCTAACAGCAGTGATGCCGTCATTTTGGCAGTTACTTATTTATTTAGGAAATGGTTTGTTCTATACTATCTTAGGAAAATCTTCAGTTAGGACGGTTTTGGGGTTAATAGTTAAATTCCTATCCTAAGATAAGATAGGAAGGATAATTGTGCGCACATATGTCATCCTTAATTAGTTATGAGTTAAACTGAAATTGTGATGGCAAAAAAATTAAAGGTTCAAAAACACTACAAAAGAACAGTTTTGATATTTCCCAGTGATGGCTGAGGCTAACAACTGGATGAAAGGTCCATGCAGCATTGAATCCTCTGAAATTCCCAAGTATCACAGTTGAACAGGAGACTTTAATGGTGTTTTTCTTGTGACGACACATTGAAGTCTGCCTTCCAAATTGTTAAACTTGGGTTAGATACATCAATACAACAAATACACTGTGCTTTCTGACAAGGCCATGCCGCTGTATTTTAATGGCAGTCATAACGGCGGTACTTGGAAAGCCTGATATATTCTGAGGTGGCACATGATCTTGTAAATCATCTACTTCAACTCCCTAAAGCGCTGATTCACAGTCTGCTCCTACTTACTGCTGTCTATGTTTACGTTTAACTCTTACTACGGAGTGCTGGATGTTGTAAGACCGATTTCTGTATTTGCTACCTTTATTACCGCTGCAACTTTGTGTGTGTGTTCGCTGTTACAGGGAAGGTTTCCGGTTCTCATCCCAGGAAGCAGCGTCCAGTTTTGGAGACGACAGGCTGCTCATTGAGAAGTACATAGACAACCCCAGACACATAGAGATACAGGTACGACTCGCATGCACACAAAGAGTGCATTCCTGACCCTGAAGTCTGTCATGTGAATGCAATATTCTTTTGCAGAGTGTGATTTGGATATATGGTTTCAGTTATTACACTGGATATCAGTAATGGATCATCGTGACATTAACTGTAAATCACAAATCACCAGAGATAATCAGGGAGCACTGTGTGCTTGTTGCAGGTGCTGGCTGATAAACATGGTAATGCTCTGTGGCTGAATGAGAGGGAGTGCTCCATCCAGAGGAGGAACCAGAAGGTTGTGGAAGAGGCTCCTAGGTAAGTGACAAACTCTGGCACTATGTGGTGATTGGATTTTTAATATTAGTAATATTTTTTGTGTATCGTATGCTGAATTCTTCCTTTTTTACGTATCTGTCCTCTCCAGTACTTTCCTCGACTCAGTGACCCGGCGGGCGATGGGTGAGCAGGCAGTGCAGCTGGCCAAGGCCGTCCAGTACTCGTCTGCCGGCACAGTGGAGTTCCTGGTCGATTCTAAGAAGAACTTCTTCTTTCTGGAGATGAACACACGTCTACAGGTCAGCGTGGGGCCGTGTGGATGTGGGTGTAGTGCAGCGCTGACAGTTGGGTTTAGATTCTCTTTATTTTTACTTTTGAAAGACCCTCAACGAACATCAGACCCTTCTTCATGTTTGTGAAGTATAGGATAGAAGAAATCTAGAAAAATAAATAAAACTACTACCCTACCCCTTCTCTCTTGATGAAACTTGTATCTGCTCTGTTTGACCTTTGACCCCAGGTGGAACACCCAATCACAGAGTGTATTACTGGCCTGGATCTGGTGGAGCAGATGATCAGAGTTGCCAAGGGTTACAAACTGCTGCACAAACAAGAAGATATCCCAATAAACGGCTGGGCCATCGAGAGTCGAGTCTACGCTGAGGTTTGCATGTGTGCTTGTGTGTGTGTGTGTGTGTGTGTGATGGGTGTACAGCAAGAATGTTACAGTAAAACCTGAATACAGTGTTGGAGGCAGAGCCCCGCTGATTCTTATGAAAGTTGTTCAGTGGCACATGAAGCCAAAATGGCCCGAATGACTCTAAAAGTCAGAGCTCACACGTGTCCTTAACAACTCTGTATGGACACTCCCACACACAGTTTAATAGCCAGCAGCTCCCCTCCAGTTAGTTAGAACTGAAGAAGCCTCTTTGATGAGAGGTGAAATGTCTTCAAGAAACTGAAACACGTCCAGTTTCCTACGATACAGCACTTAGAACCATGACCTGGATGACTGAGAACCTTCTTCAACATTTAAAACTTGATCCAACATTCAGCTTATGGCGCTATTGAGAGTGAAACCTGTTTCTGTTGTTTGTTCTGTCAGGATCCTTACAAGTCTTTTGGACTTCCCTCCATCGGCCGGCTGTCTCAATACCAAGAGCCTCTCAACCTCAGCAATGTAAGTGTGTGTGTGTGTGTGCGTGCACACATTCAGTCCTCACTAATATACTTTGGTTTGTAGTTTGTTTCTTTGTTTCTTGTTTTTCAAGTTATTTTCTGCCATATGAAACCTTTTCTTGTCTGCACCTCGCTCTGTCAGGTCCGTGTAGACAGTGGCATCCAGGAGGGAAGTGACATCAGCATCTACTATGACCCCATGATCTCTAAGGTCAGTGATGTATTAAATATTACATGGTTTTGTCAGTGATGTGTTTCTAATTTTTAGGAACAGATGGTCACCTGTTTAATTTAATTTACTCTGGTATGTGTTTGTAGTTGGTTACCTATGGAGCTACGCGTGCTGAAGCCCTGTCCAAGATGGAGGACGCTCTGGATAATTATGTCATCAGAGGTACACCAACAGATTTTCACAGTGACACACAGACACTTAAAATGTGTTTTCCTCCTGTAATGACGTTTGTTCTTCTCTCCAGGTGTGACCCACAACATCCCCCTCCTGAGGGAAATCATCACCCACCCGCGCTTTATTTCTGGCGATATCAGCACCAACTTCCTGCCAGAGGTTTACCCCGACGGCTTCAAGGGGCACCAGCTGGAAGTGGAAAACCGCAGGGAGCTGTTGGCCTCGGCAGCAGCGCTCTACATCACTGCTCAGCTCCGTTCACAGAAGGTCCTGGGCAACCTGAGGTAAGTGCTTGATGTTGTGGGGGTCTAGTTTGCCTTACATCATCCATACCATCAGTTCTTGTATGTTTTATATATTGAGTGGTGTGTGATGTAGGGCTCCATTAAACATTAGACATACAGGGTGCACACGATGCAGGAGCAAGTTGATTTAGATATAAAAATAGGAGAAAAAATATAGCACATGCTTTGGATCTAACAAAGGATAATGCATTGTACTTCATAGAGGCTGCTTATTCTTGTGAGCTGTTGGAAGAAGGGTGGGGGATTGATGGCATTTCATCCAATCTGAATACAGTATTTAATCCAATTAATGGGTCTGATTTCAGCATTGGATCTGCTCATCAAATCTCATTCACATCCCTTATTGAATCAATTGAGGGTAAACCATAGATTTATATAAGAACTAGATACTGGCACTCTGTGTTGGTGTTGGTTAAATATATATCTGTATATAAAATGTGCTGTGTATATCTCAAGGAAATTGAATCGAACGCAACTAGATTTTGTTTTTTTTCAAGACAAAAACCAAATCCAGTTGCGTTCGATTCAATTTCCTTGAGATAACTATGACCTGGATGAATGAGAATATTCACAGACTTGCTGTGTATATGTGTTGCAGGGTGTCCTCCACCCCTGTAGAATGTACCCACTGGGAGCTGTGTGCAGAGCTGGGCGAGGGATTATATCCCATGGGGGTTACCAAATCAGGAAGTGTTTATATTGTGAGTATTGAACGTGCATCCTTTTACAAATTAAATATAACGTAATTCCTGTTGATTATAGGTATTGAGTGTGCTTGACGCATTGAGCCTTTCTCTACTGGAAACATAAGAAAAAACAGTTGTGATGCTACATCGTGTACAGCACCATTCAAAAGTTAGAAGACACCTTTGAATTCCAGATTTGTTTTAACCTTTTATTATTTTGTTCGTTGTAGATTAATACTGCAGACATCAACTGTGTAAGCCAGGCATCAGGTCCCTTAAGAACAGAATAATCTGTGTTTGTCTCTGTAGGTGGAGGTGGATGGAGGAAAGGTAGAAGTCAGTGGACAGTGGAACTTGGCCTCCACACTGCTGCCACTTACCATCAACGGCACGGACAAGATGCTACAGGTAACACACACACAGAGGTCAGTTATTTAGATTACTGATGTGGTGCAGATGGTATTTTGCATGCGTTGTCTAATATTATCCGTTTTCTTTTTCTTTTTTAGTGTCTGTCCAGAGATGCTTCAGGACAGATTGTTCTGCAGTACCTGGGCACATCAGTAAGGCTACATGTCATTATAATAACCTAATCACACACACAGTGCTGTCTCTAGTGTTATGCTTTCTAAGTGGGCTGTAGTGTAGGTTGGGGTTAGGTTAAACCCTAATTAACTGTAACATTGAATTGTTCTTTTAATTACTTAGCGTACTTTCTTCAAGCTCCCTTTTAAGTAGTAACTATGTTATTTTATAGGACCAATTCCTCTTACCAAAAGAAATGGACACCTCCTTCCAGTGTTTCTCACACTGTGTATTCTTCTGTAGTTTAAGGTTCGCGTTCTGTCCAAGTTGGCAGCAGAGTTGAACTCCTACATGCCGGAGAAAGTTGCAGAAGACACCAGCAGCATCTTGCGTTCACCGATGCCAGGCTCGGTTGTGGCTGTGTCCGTCAAGCCTGGAGATACGGTAACACATCCCAATGTGTAGAAGTTTACAACATACTGTACATGCAGAAGCCTTTGTTAACACATTATCCATTACATTTAACACTAAGAACACTGTCACAATGAAAAACAATATTTTCAGGAGTGGGTAGACTCCACATTTGGATTGTGGTAGATTTTTACTGTTATCTTTGTCAACATCCTCTCGTTTGGTGAAGGAGGTCTCAAAGCTATTTTATTAGCAATGTTTTAAGATAGTCAAGGTGCTAACATTATAGGTCAAACTGTAATGCTACTGAGCCATGGTTCTTACACACTGTCCAATGTTTTTGTGTGTGTGAATGTGTGTAGGTTGCAGAGGGTCAGGAGATCTGTGTAATTGAAGCTATGAAGATGCAGAACAGTTTGACTGCTGCTAGGCAAGCAAAGGTAACTATCTGAAATACTGACTGTGAAGTTTTCATCAGTAACTACTGATATCAAGTTCAGATAATTTAATGTGTGTGTTGCGTCTCTCTCCATCGACTAGTGTACATATGCTTTCTGAAAAAAAGGTCCTATTAAGGAATCCTGAAGACGAGGGACTTTGCTCTCTATAGTCTTAAAGTTTCAGCCTTTTTCGTTATACTGCATTGGCCTTGAATGTTTTAATGTTTAACTGCCCGTGTTTGTGTGTGACCTCCTGCCCTTCAGGTTAAGGCAGTCCACTGTAAACCAGGGGAGACGGTGGGAGAAGGAGACCTGCTGGTGGAGCTTGAATAACACCACCTTTGTCCTTTTGATGTGTGACATCAGCACCAGGATGAGCCTTACTCCTCTCTGCCAGTGTGGATCTTCCTCTGTGGACACAAACAGACTGGCGTTAACGGATCCTAGATTTTTCTTGCCTATACAGTGGCCCCCAGTGGAGTTTAGTTTCCCTGATGGTGACCGAGAGCTGAGTTGTATCAGCTGTGTTTGTGTCTTTTCCACATTTCAAACTCCTTTACTGTATGTTGTCGGATTGGATGACACTGTCTTGAAAAAGAAAGCTTTGTGTTATGTTTCTCCTTTTTGTATTTTATAGACCTGATTGTTAGTTTTTGTTCACCTACAAAAAAATATTTTCTCACTTTGCCTCTACGCTGTCTGGCCTTGCAGCAAGTTTTGGTTAATGTGTGAAGGGTTTGAGATGTCTACATAGGAAATGTCTGCCATTTTCCCATGATTTTAGCACCAGAAAGTGGCAGTAATGTAAGACTGTAAACAAAATTTAAGGACCATCATTAACAAATGGTAAATGTACAGTTGATTACACTTTAGTTACTAGTTATTTCACTGTTAACAATGAACTGCTTTATAAACCATTTATTAAACACTTGTAAATGTTTATACACATCATTTGCAACTTTATAATGGCCATCCAAATAATGGTTATAGATGAGCTAAACAGTATTTATTAACCATTTACAAAGTATAATTTGCGACTATACAATAAAAAATTGCTACATTTTATTGTTAACAGTGAAATAACTATCAACTATAGTTAACTATAAATATATCATTCATTATTATGATTGTTATGAAGTGTTACAGTACCAAATAGTGTGTTGATAACACTCCAGGTAAGTAGGAAAACATAGGAATATAGTTGTAAATTTGTTGAAATGAGGCCCTACAAGACACTACACAAACAATAAAGTGCTCATTCTTTTCTACACACAGTAACTCTGCTTGTCTCTGACTAAACTGCTGTCTGGCTACACCAGAAACAATAGTTGTAATAAGAAAAGAGATGTCACAATATGACTGATGGAGTATATACATGGGACTTGGACATCAACTCGTTTGAGCAGAGAGGCGCTTCTAAGCCTGCACTAGAGACTAAAAACAGGCAAGGATCGATTGTGTAGACAAGTGACCCACTCTCTCTCTTTTCTCCTCACTCCTTAGCCACTTATAAACGCCAGCCTCCGGATGAGTGATGCATCATGTAGCAAATGAGATTTAAAATCCAGCAATATATAGTATATACATTTTTTTTTTTAAAGCCATACACTTTTTTGAAATTATGCAAGTTCATGTAGTTTTTTTATTTTGTTGTTTGAATAGGCTGTTTTTCCACACAAGCACTTGTTTTTGACTATTTTGTATGCACAAAGTTAGTGTTAAAAGGAAATAAAGGACTATAAGTTTTTTGCCTCTGTTACTCTCAATCAGGTATATTTTTTGAGGTAGTAAGATGGCATTTCTTTTGCCAGGCACCTGAATATTTTCTCATTTTTAATGATATCATTGCATTTGAACTTGAGCCATGTAACACTGTATGATTTGGACCCACTGTGTTTTCCAACAGGGGCAGTTCTACACCTATATGTCTTGACTTTTCTTAATTATGCTATTAAATAGCATTTCGTTCTATTATACTTAACACACATTTTACATTTGTATTTTTGAAAATTACAGTATGTTTTCAGGCACTTTTGAGTTTTGTGTGCGTTTAGAAACTTTTATTCTGGAAAAACTCAACCGGAAGTTGTGATTAATGTACTTCCGGCTTGTGAAAGAAGAAACACAGCAGAGCCTCCTGAGGAGAAGCTAGGTTGTAGGAGAGCCCTCCGGAGCCCTCAGTCCGTTTAAACCCAGACATGACGGACTCTCCGGACGCCCGCAGCTTGGTGTCTGCTTCCTCCCAGCTCAACCTGATGGAGGTGGACGCGGTGAGACACTTAATATACTTACTCTAATGTCATGGCGACTGATAACAGGGCAGATGCAGTCTGTTGTTGACACACACTATGAGAAGTGTGAAGCTAGCCACTGTCAGGAAGGCTGCTGGGAAATGTTTTAAACGTCTGTGTTGTCATAATATTGCGATGTATTGAAGCTTTTTAGACAATGTCAGATGACACCATGGTGAGTTCTGTGACAGTTAATCACACAGCAGTCCATCACGTGATCGAATAGACGTTAACCATTCAGCGAGACTTTTAACATTATTCAGGGAATAAATGTTAGAACTAGCTGTGGTTCTGACAACAAACTTACTGTAATAATGTGTTATCATCTTCCACTAATTCTCAGACAATCGAGAGTGAGGTTAGGGTTTGTGGTGCCACTCGTCGTCCGTGGTGCGTTCAAGTGCAGTCACCTCCTGTTGTCAATAAAGACTCTTAAATCAAACACCTAGGAGTCCTTAAAGAGGTCATATTATTATGCCTTTCATTTGTTGTGTTATGTAGCGTTTTTGTGCATGTAAAAAGTCTGCAAAAACACACTTTTCCTTTACCAATATGGTAAAATAATAATAGTTCAGACTTATCTTTACCTCAGAGCTTCGCAGCTCTGCTTAGGGAAGCTCACCAACTACTTCAAATAGCAGTGTGAGTGGACTGGTTGGCTGGTAACTTAAGTAGCAGTTGTGATGTGGTTTCCGTGGGGTAAAACACATGAAGGACAGGCAGTCAGACAGACAAACAAACAAATTCAGTTTTTTAAACGTCTCTGTTTTTGTTCTCAGATCGACGATAAGGAGTTTGACATTCCCCAAGTGGACACACCTCCCACGCTGGAGAGCATCCTCAATGAGGTGAAGTACATGCTACTCTTTGACCACTAAGATATTTTAATGTATACACTGTCGACAGCATGACAAGAACTTTTTGGGAAATCAATTGAATCAGTTCATCAGAGAAGCTGTTCCATGTATTTTGTGAGACTCCTCAATTCATCCTTCACACTTTAAAATAGTTTGTTTTGTTTTTGTATTTCTGTAATGCAGCATTAAGGGACTCAAACTCAATTTTGTTTTGCAATCCTGATGTTATAAAATGATGAATATATTAACTTTGAACCTTATGTAGGACAAAGTTCAGGCTATCTGTGAGACAGACTGTATTCTTGTTACTGAGAAGATTATGTGTACAGCATTTGAACATCGGCTTGGGATGAATATATGAAGTATTTGCGTTTAGTTAATGGTAACGTCATACAAAACCGCTACAGATGAAGAGGAGCCTTTATAGGATGTGTGTTTGTTTTGTTGTCCTGTGTGTCTGCAGCTGGAGGATGAGGAGGAACCATTTGTGTTGGAGGACACCTGTGTGCTAAACACTGACAACATGGATGCTCACTCCTGTGACACCTCGTCTCTGGCCAGCTCTGACAGTGGAGACCCAGTACACCTCAAACGGCATGAAAACACGCACACACACACACACACACACACACACACACACACACACAGTTCTATTCTGAGGCAAACAATACGTCCCCTTTAATGTATCTCTTATTACTGTTACACACTCACTATAACTAACTGTTGATGCATACCTTCCTGTCACAGCATGAACAAGGTAATAAAATTAGATTTGTGTCCTTTTGCATGTGTGTTCTGTGTACATGTGTACCTGCGTTTGTGTGTCTGTGTGCGGACATGAAGAAAGAGGAGGACAGTGGATCTGAATCCGACAGTTCATGGGTCTGTTCTTCGACACAGCCTGCTGAAAGGCATCTCTGCACAGATCGTCTCCGCTGCTGTAAGACTGTCACACAAACACACACACACCCCCAACCCTAACCGAGGTGTCATTGGTTTAAAGAAGCCAAAATAGTGCGTTTTCTATTTCATTACTGATCACATAATGATGATGATTTTCTGAGTTTCTCTCTGCTTCTCTCATCAATAGTACAACGTTAAAATGATTGAATCATTAATACAAACTCACTTGATAACTAACTTGATCGAGTTGTCAGACAAAAGTAGTTGTTTTTTGTTTGGAAAGATGATCATCAATTATAAATTTGTTTTCCTGCAGGTTTTGTTATGAATTGTTTTTATTTAGATCATGTAATTGACAGAAGTCTTCAGAATTGTACATTTTTTTCAGCAGACTAATGCATTTAAGATTTTATTAAAGCACAAAAAAACATCTGTATCTTCCCCCTCAGGACAAAGTGGATGCTGGTCTACCAACTGCTATAGTGAGTATTACGTCATCTAACTGAACATAAAAGGGAAAATTTTATAACACACTCTGACGTTTAATGGCTGACCATGTATGCCCTCATGATGCATTTTTATGAATCTAATCAGTTCTAAGCTGTATATATTTTGTTGTGTTCAGACAATGTCGGGTGTGATTGCTGTTGGAACGTCTCATGGTCTGGCCCTTGTCTTTGGTGAGTCTAAACTTGATTATCCTCTTTATACGTGCACACTGTTCACATTTTAAACTCTCTTTTTTTTTACAATGCAAATACAACACAATGAGTGTAGATAAAGTTTATTTAGTGTAATTACGAGTAATAAAACAAGTTGACATGGGCTGCTGTTATAGATTATATGAAAGATTATATTATTGCCTCAATGCGTTTCATTCGTCTTTGCACCTCTGTTGTTTGTGTAGCCGTATAAGTGTGTTTTGCAGCCTGTAACTAAGGTCTTCTTACAGCCCTATACTACTGCTGGTGGAGGCAAAGTCAAAAAGGTTCTTTCTGTGGACATGGTGTCGTTCATGCTAGGCTTGGCTTTGTTACATATTCTGTAGTGTTGAAAACCTGCCTTGAAAATCACTGAGATCGTAAACATGACAGGTTTACGTACACGACACACAGACACATCTCACACTGTATCACACACACACACACACACACACACAGACACAAACTCTTACTGACTGTAGGCTATACAAAAGCTCTCCCTTTATGTGCAAAAAGACAGTTACATTCCACTGTAAACACGCCCATTCATTCAATTGCAGGGTGTCGCCATGAGATGGCGCTTCCCTCACATGAAACATACACAGGATATATACCCTTCTAAACCTAAACCTTATTCTTCTAGTCCATTACATCTCAGAGGCAAATATTACACTTTCATTCCACTACATTTATTTTAAAGCTTCTGTGAGTTTAGTTAGCATTAGGCCTACTGGTAACTTTATTTAGTTTTTTTTATATTTGATATCAATAATCTAAAGTTGTAGCTAGGTTATATTACTAAAGGTTAAGCCACCCAGCTGTATATAAAGTTAAGTTGAGTTAATCCTTATCAAACATGTTAAAGCATCAATAGTTATAATTCAAGAATATAATATATGTTATTCTGAAATGCACCATTAGTTCATTTAGTTTATTCAGTCATGAAAACGAAGACAGTGTGTTTATTTTGGTGTCCGGTGGCGGCTGTGGCTCAGGGGTATAGCCAGCGTCTTGTTATCGGAAGGTCGCTGGTTCGATTCCCCTGGTCTGTGTCCTTGGACAAGGTACTGAACCCCAAACTGCTCCTGATGTGCTGGTCGGCAGCTTGCATGGCAGCCACCGCCATCAGTGTATGAATGTATGAATTACTGTAAGTCCCTTTGGACAAAAGTGTCTGATAAATGCCCTAAATGTAAATTTCATTTTGTTTAGGTATATAAAATCAGTCAATGAAGATCTTTCTTTTTGATTAAAATTTCTTCCCATTATCAATCATGCTGATTTGAGCATGTTCCAAATGTAGTTCCTACACGGTTAATTTTGCCTATACATGGAAAAATTCAAAGGAGATGTGATATAATGGAAGCGAAACTTGTTTTATATTGCAATTTTGTTGTAATCAGGCATCAACTTTTGAAAATGACGCCTGAAATAACCAATATTAATGTACTGTCATATTTAAAGTATATGGATTAATGAACACCACTTCTGCTGGAGACCAACTTGGTCAATTGACTGCTTCTGACACATATTTAAACATTTTATTAAAATAGAGCTGTGATCATCTCACATGACTTACATAACAACAGTAGGATGTTAATACATGCCAGTATCATTGACATCCACCCTCAGGACTGCTTCACCCGACTCTGACATAGAGGCACTGACAATAACATAGTCTCCCTCATAGGAAATGCAGGAGCCATCACCCTTCGCTCTTACAAAATTATTTTCATCTCCGTTATACATAATATCATACAGATTGTAGTCGCAGTAGATTCCTCTGTCGAAGATCCCCACGGCAGACCAGTTGGAGTAAAGGTTTCGGTCGTAGGGCACGGAGAACATGACAGCCATGACGTGGCTGTAGTCGTTCAGGTCGGGGTTGAAGAGGTCGTAGGTGATGACGCCGACGGAGCCGGTCGCAGCGCCGGTGTGCTTGTTGAACATTGCGCTGCCATTGGAGCAGGGACCCACCATGGGCGGCAGAGGCACCTCACAGCAGCCACTCTCAGTGAACACCCTGAAAACAAAGACAGAACATATCAGAAGGGTTCTTGGAAAAACTATACATTTTTCAAAATAGCACCATTGATTTTACATGTACGACTGGGTTTTTGGTCTTCTTACAGGCATGCCAATGCACCCAAAAGGTGTCAAAACAGTCCCTTGTCTCAACTGCGTGATGAATCTACAGTAATGTTCCGTACCCCTTCAAGTAAAACATTACAAGCATGCTTGTATGTACAGTCCCAAGAAGTCTGAGAAAAAATCTGATGGGTATCTTCCAAAGTTATGAAATTGCCTCATTGAGTTTTATGGACTGACTGGTAGAGGTGTTTTGTAGAGATGGGGAAAGAAAATTACCCATTTAATTTGACTTACACATGCTGCCAAAGGATCACATTGATTTCAGCTGGATGCACATTAACATTTACATTATTAACTTTAACATCTAGGCCACCAAGGATCCCCTACAAGTAGGCCTATGCAGTTTGAATAAGAAGGTATGCATCAGCACAAAAATAAACCTTGCAGCCAAAAAAGTTAAACTACAATCTTCATATGTCATGTTCACATGTAAACAATATGTGCGGGCAGTGTTTGCGTTTGCTGTTACAAAATACAAGACAAGTAAAATAAGCAACACCTCACCTTGGATTGGCGAGAGTGTAGCAGGCAGAGTTGTTGTTGATCTCAATGTAGCAGCTTCGATGAACCATTGTGATGAGGTGTCGAGAGGCCGCAAGGGAAGAAGCTGGCTGTGAACTAGAGACAAGACAGCACCATGTTAGTTATTTCAGCATCCATGTGGCAATGCAGCGGTTCGTAAGACTCAGTCTTCTCTGCTGATTGATACGTGTTCAGTTCAGAGCGTGACCTATGGCTTTCAGTAGAAAAAACACCACGTCATGAAAACAAAACGCAAAGATGTAAGAGATGATAAGAAAATCGGTGTTCTCCAGGAGAAATCTACCTGTGGCAGTCAGGTTCCCTCCCAACCCCCACACTGATAGCTGGAAAAGCACAGATGGAGCTAAGACCAAGTAGTGATGGCTGCGTCTCACTTATCAAGGTGTGCCATGGGAGTGAGTCAGCATACACCACACAAGGGTGATAGAAATGATAGACAGAAACAAAAGGCATTAAGGGAGGCGGGCATGTGGGGGAGGAAGGACGCATTGTACACGTATGACAAGATCAAGATGGTTGAAAGCTGCCTCCGGAAGTCACTTGATGAGATTAGACTTGATTAGTCTCAAGTCCAAACGTGTATTTCTTCATCACTAACTAATAACGCCCATCATAATATCAACTATTTGCAAAGGTCAGATCTCTATTGCTTCAGGTACACATTAACTGGCTGTAGGGGTGTCGCAGGTCACCAGTATTGACAATAACTAAAAGTCGAATAATGAAATAATGATATCGTGTTTTAATAGACATGTGATGATAATATCAAGTAAATAGTCCAGCACCTCTTACATCGTTTCGGTTTCTTTCTGTTTTCAGAAAAGATAATAGTCACCAAATGTGATTCTTTATTAAAAGCTTAAAGCTGGCAAGTTCATTCAAGTCCAACATATTTTGGTCTTCTTGATTTGCTGCTAGTAATAACAGGATCTTGATAAACTTGAGTCCAGTGTAAGGCTGCAACACTTATTCATCAATGTCACATCACTTAAGTTTGGTAATTAGAACAATTGGTAGTTTTGAAACATATGGAAAAAATTCTCAATATTAGCAGCATCAGCCCAGGCCAGTAAAAATGAGCTACAATCACTACTGCCTACTGTTATAGAGACACACATTTTGTGAATATAGGAGTCCTTACCTTTTTGTGATTTGCAGAGTTGAAAAGTTGGTGCAGGTCTGAGGCAGGATGTGATGCTCAAGTCACTCTGCACACGAGCCGCTCGCACACTGGGTTTTATTGACTTTGGTAATCGGGGCCTTTTAGGCACCAGCCAACTCCCTCCTTATCTTCAGTTGAGTATCAGCTCCCCTCTCTGTTCCCGGACCTGGCCAACACATTATCACCATGCGGGATTGAATCAGGCTTATTACATCAGTGCACGCTATTGTATGGACCTTTTTTAATTTGTAAACCTTTTGATAGTATCCGTTATTTGTACAGGGCGGGTCTCAGGAGGACAGAGATTCACTGGTCTACTGTGTTCACAGAGTAACACTACAAAAAACAGAAACACAAATTAATTCAGTGACGATAAAATTACATTGCTGCTGTGTGAACCGTAGTTTCAGTGAGATGCCGTCCACCTGGGAGGCGAGAATCAAGGCAGTCACCAAAATATCAACTCTTCAACGGGGCTTTTGCATACAGTGGTTTTGTGATCACACAAGCACTGTTAAAAAAATTCATTATCACTGTCGTATGCAGAAACACAAACATTGCTGTGTGTTCTCCCACTACGTCAAAAGGATAAGGGTGATTTGATCCTTGTGGTCGTTGGTCTCATATTACACCAGTGAACTGAACTCAGTTTGTGTGCTTATTGTAGCTTAAAGAATTTGTTTAATTAAACGTTTTTTAATCGGGTCATCAAGGGCAAATTGAAGTTTTCCTTCCATTTGTCATTTATGTATTTAGTAGGTCACACTGATAACATGCAACAATTAAACATTACCACTGTTGTAAAGAATCTTACATGTCCACACCCAGAAAGGCTGCTGGTACATTCTCTGTTTTAATTCAGGCACTGAACCATTATCATGACTCAAACTATACTAGACACTAATGGAGTGCTGTAGCAGTATGTAGCTGTAGAGTCTGACAACACAGAATTTGTTAGCATCTTTGCACTTCCGGTTCCCTCGTCTCAAAGTGGATGGGTGTTACGGGTAAATGCCTGAAGTAAGGTCTGTGGTTACCACAGGCTTAAGATGTTCACACATTTTGTTCTATGACATAAAATACATCATTAAATGTCCAGAAATGTAATTATAAAGCGCTTAAGTGTCTTAAAAACGGCGGTTGCTAACAAGTGGCTAAATGAGACTACAGAAGTTGTCAGGGACATTAAACATCAGCGCGCCTAACACAGAGATTCACCTAGTCACAGTCTGTTTTTACAGGTAGAGCTTAGTTGCAGACTGTAGTAATTGTGTGGTAAGACGGGTATCATTTGTAGACTCCCGTCACGGCAGCTCAACGCGATGAATGTTGTTGAGCTGCAGTCACAGAAGTGGAAAGAAGTTTATTGCATGTTATCGAATGAGTTCATGCTGAGATGTTGTTTGGGTTTTGACTGGGGTGTGATTGGGACGGCGGTTTCAGCAGGCCTGACCCGTGTCTCTTTATATTGCTGACATAATGATGCCCCGACAGGAAAAGGTACGAACATCCCTGTCAGATGGGTCACTCATGTTCATTTTCTGTTCAGCCTGACTGCCCCGAGACATCACCGCTCATGTCCATTTTGGTTTGGCTGAGCTACTTTGGTGCATGATGTGTTGTTTGATTTGCAATGAGCAGTTTTTTACTGCATCCCCAGCTCTTCATTTGGCATCAGCGTGTTGTCTTTTGGTTTTGATGCAATGTTAGATGCAATTTTTTTTTTTTGTTTACCTTAAGGACTTGAAAACCCTGAGTTTGTTTTTTTTATTATTATTATTTGACCACCCATACCTTTTTTTAAGCATGTGTGTATGCGTGCTTCACCAGCTTAACGTCCTCTCTGTCTTCATCTACAGATACCAACCAGGCTCTGCGGCTCTGTCTAGGTTCAAAGGCGACCGGGGCAGAGTTTGGCGCTGTCTCTGCCCTCAGCATCAACCATGACTGCACACGACTTCTGTGCGGCTTCGCCAAAGGACAGGTATATACTCGGACACACACATGTACAATCACAGGCGTTTTGGCTGGGTGTTGATGAGAGTTCATAAACTCATACTTGCATATGTATATCAAAATCCATCTTAACGGATTGCAAACACCGTTTCATCAAAGCCAGAAAAATGGAACGAGTTAGTGACAACATGATGGCTTTTGGTCGGCACAAATTAACGTTAGATCTGTGGACATACTTTATTTATAATTCGGCAAAGGGAAAACACAACAGTGATAGCAGGGTGGTGTGATGATTGTAATTCATTATCTAATATGTTGACGTGAATTCTATTGAACATTGTCTTTCTCTCTCCATCTGTTTGTCTGTCTGCATGATTAGATTACAATGTGGGATCTAGCCAATGGGAAGCTTCTAAGAACTATCAATGATGCCCACCCTCCAGGGACAGCTATACTGCATGTGAAGGTATACACACACACACACACACACATGCATACACACATGCACACAGACACGTTGTCTTTAGTGGAGCATGAATACAGTGGCCCGCCTGGCTAAAAAAAGTATTTTGCATACACAATTCACAATAAAACAAGTTTACACACGCTCAGAGATTGGCCTAGTTGTCACATGGATTGGATCTTTCGTACTGTCCATCTGATTTGTGTCACTTGTTATTATTTCCCTGTGTTTGTTTCTCTAGTTCACCGATGACCCAACTCTTGCAGTGTGCAATGACAGTGGAGGATCAGTTTTCGAGCTGGCTTTCAGGTAAACGACTCTGCTTTAAATTCAAGATAAAGTTGATAAAGCTAATGTTGAAGTAGTTTAAGTCTTACCCTTTTGAAGAAAACGTGTATACATTTTAGTCAGACTTTAGTCATTTAATTTTTCTTAGATTTGAGATGGATAGATTTGTCTCTGCATGTTTCCAGGAGGGTGATGGGGATGCGGTCCTGTGACTCCCGGTGTCTCTTCAGTGGTTCTAAAGGGGAGGTCTGCTCTATCGAACCTCTGCATGCTCCGTCAGACTTCAGAGACCATCCCATTACACACTACTCACTGCTGGCTATGGCCTCTCTCACTAAGGTATACAAACACACAAAGCTCAGTTCATACTGCATACTTCATCCTGTGCCTGTCTACCTACCATTGTGTTGGTTTGTGATGCTTTTGTGTTTTGGTTTTCTTCAACCAGATTCTGGTCATTGGACTAAAGCCCTCGCTCAAAGTCTGGATGACTTTCCCCTACAGCAAGGTCTGCATTTCTGTTTTAATGTTCATCTTGTTAATAAGTGTATGTCCCAGATATATTGACACAATGACTAATACAGGTTGTAAATCAAAGGGTTTATCTCACCCAATGTGCAAGCTAGTTGGCCGTTTGCCGTAGTTTTTGTGGTGTGAGACACAGGCTACCTGAGGTGACACAACAGTCGCAGGCACAGGGAAAGTCTGCACTGATCAGACTCTGTCAGGTGAAACCAGCCACATCAGTAGTTAGTATGCATTCATATGCTACAATCAAGTGTTTTTTTCCCCCCCAAATGTGGTGGCTGTTGAAGGCTGTGATGTCAGCTGCACAACCACTGTAGCGCCTCCTGGAAGCAGAGTTTCCAGCCTTATTTTAACTGACTGATGACATGATGTGATGCCTTTTCTTTCACCAGTCTGATCCATCCAGTGTTCCTCAGCTGGCCTGGCAGTTTGTTCCTGTACAGAAGACTGTAAACCCGGTCCTGGCTTTTTCCAAAGGAGACACAGTACACTTCCTCCTGGTATCTGCTTTATTATTATTATTTTTTTTACATTTTACTTGTCTCTGCACTTAAATATTGTGTTCAAACAGTATGATAAACAAAATATAGATTTAGATTAAATATATAAAATGGATATTTAAATTATGACATTGGTGATCAAAGTAACTTTTGATGTAACCTTGGTTCCAGTACTTGTTCTAGCCTCCAGACTGTGCTCAGGGGAATGTTATTTCATTACGTGCATTACAAATTCATAACACAGATGGTGTCTGCATGCTAAACTGCTTCAACGGTGCATTCTGAGATTATTAATGGGTGCAACAGTTTTTAGAGTTTGAATTTTCTCCTCTCCGCTGCTTTTTGATTCAGGTAAAGAAGGAGGAGACGGGGACCATCCATGTCATTAAACAAAGACAACTCCACCTCAGCTGTGACATCATTAGCCTGAGTGTAAGTAACTAATTCAAGTCAACAACAAGCCCTGTGATATTCAATGTAAACTGTATATTATGTTTTATCAGACCCTCTCCTTTTATCCTTGCACAGTCATATCGTGTAGATCTAAATATACACCCTCCTCTATCTATCAGCATGGCTTATGTGTAAATAAAGACAAATGTTGTTGTTTACTGGTTCTCCTCCTGTCTCTGCAGTGGATCAACAGTCGGACCCTGCTCCTGGTAGACAGCCATGAAAAGCTGCAGGTGGTGGACCGGCCCAGTCAGGAGGTTTTGGAGACGCTGGACTTGGAGCAGGTGCAACTGGTCTATAACAGCCGACATTTCAAATCGCTGGCCACTGGAGGGAATGTCTCCCAGGCTCTGGTGAGGGATTAGCTGAAGGGGGGGGGGGCCAGATCACAGGTCAAAGTTACTGGGTCAGAGGTCGAGGTAGAAGTTAAGATGAATGTTCTAAAACAGTCTTAACTTTAAACTGGTTATTGATCATGAATACACAGCTAGCATTCAAAAAGTGAGTAGTTAGTTGCATACAGAGCTGAGAGGACAGCTCTATATGCAACTCTGTGTATAAAGCAGACTTATAGGGCAGCTTTTGCTTGTCATCTACATCAAAATCAAACCACCTACCATAATTAATGTCTCATGAAAAACATCCAATTGCACAAGTATTTAACATTTGGGAGCCCAAATCACACAGGCTCCTGTAGAGGCAGAGGACACTGATTTGATAAATACCTGCACGCTGTTTCAGGATAGTATCTGGATGGTCTTTATTTACTATGACTGCAATATCTAATCTGTTGTCTGGGTTCTTAGATTGTAGTGCTGGTTCCTCTGATATCAGAGACTTCTGGCTTTGTAGGAATGTAGAGCTAGTTAAAAATTAGGGTGGGTTACTGACCTGCTATGGTGGAGTCTAGCCCTCCTCAACATAACCAAATGTCCCAGAGATGCAGATTGTCTACAGAGGGCATTACATGTGAATAAATTAATTTCACTCAGGGTGAAATCAGGACACTGTCATGTGAGGCACTTCAACAGATTTTGCACTTTTACCTTTGAAGCCATGAAAGGCTGTAACCAGTATGCTTCACATATGCAGTCATACTTTCCAAACACTGTAACCAGACTTGCATGAGTATAATCTGTGTCTACCCACAGGTTTGGAATTTTCTTAGGGCAACACTCTCTTATGTGTAGGTTGGCTGCAACCAATCCGCTGATGCTGATGCACTTTAAGTAAATACATTTTAACAGTGTGTCTAACTGTGTGTCTGTCTTCCAGGCTTTAGTGGGAGAAAAGGCCTGCTACCAGTCAGTCTCGAGCTACGGAGGACAGATTGTCTATTTGGGCACCAAGGTACACTGTAGTATGTGTGCATTTGTTCTGTTTGTTGTCTGTGTGTGCTCAACAGCTGTGAGCTGCCATCTCTGTTTGTGGAGTTGTCTCTCTCTGCACATTGGTCAGTAGTATTTGTCGGTAACCACCAACAGATTATGCTGACTATTGTTGGAAAAAAGCTGACACAATCCTAAAAACCCTTGATATTCATGTTTTACTATGTGGTACCAAGTAAGAAGACACCAATCTGATGTCTTAGCCATGACCAATTTTTCCTCAGTGTATCCAGTAGGGATGTAATGATCTCCATAAAATATGGAGATGCTGATTTCCTGTTCCAGACTTGGCACCTGCCCACAGTGACAAAACCACTAGTAACTGGTTCGCTGACCATGGTATCACTCTTCTCTTCTCCAGAGAAGCCCACATGCTGAGATTCTCTATGAAAGTTAAGTGACTGTGGTTGGGCTTCATCAATCTTTAACAGTGATATGCTCTCTTGTCTTGCAGTCAGCTCACATTATGGCTCTACGGAACTGGAGAGAGGTATGTACAGCCCCTTTCATACATGCACTGCAACTCTGGAAAAAGGTTTCTTATATAGCTTCATCGTGTTTTATCTGTATTACCGTGTTATGCTTGTTGTGATGAATAAATACATACTGTGTATCATGTATAAACTACTTTATTAGCAGTAATGATGATACACTGAAAAATCCATTGATATGATTTAATAAGATTTTAGTCGTCACTTGACCAACAACTGATTGCTTTGCACCTGACCAATGTCCCTCCTCGTCTCTGTCCGTGTCCAGCGTATTGACTGCCTGTTGAAGCAGGAGCATTTTGTCGAGGCTCTCTCTCTGGCCTGGTCCTTCCATGAGGGAACTGCTAAGGCTGTGGTTGGTGGGTAGAAATTGTATTAGACATCCTGCAGCCAGCATGCTGACTCAAATATGAGTCAGCATGCTGTTAACTCTGGTTAATCAATTATATTTTTAATAGCATATTATTAGTACAAAAATCGATTGTGTGACAGATGAAAGATACAAGAATAATGTGTAACATGTGTTTATGACAGGCCTTTTTGGCGATCCAGCGAAAAGAAAAGGAGTGGTCAGTGACAAGGTAAGAACAGAAAATCACTGTTTGCTATATTCAATCTATCTACCCTGGACAGTGTACCCTCTGGACATGTTTGAACTTGTACCACTCTCTGTGTCTGCAGATGGTAGAGATCATTTTCCAGTTTACAGAGCATGCTTTGAAGAAGTGCCCTGAACAAGGCAAGATCCAAGTGATGGAGCAACACTTTCACGTAAGTTAACACGCCTCAAAGACCACACCTTACAGTGTCCCGTCTGCCACAGAGTCGGCACCGTCATGGCTGACACTGGACTGTTTTAAAATAGAGAATACACCAGCCTGCCTCAAAATGAAAAGGACTAACTGGTCAAGCGAACAGCATTAATCGTATCACTACAATATAATGTTCTACTGGGAAACCTTGAGTCCTAACATTCATTTGGATGGCCCTTGACACATACCAACCCAAGTACACCCCCTCATGGCAGCAGCACTCCCTGATGGCAGATGATGATAGGAATGGAGAAGAAATCTCTGACATGGTGTCAATAAATGGTTTGTTTGAAACTCTTTCTCTCTCTGTCTCTCTGCGGTGTGTTCAGGATGTGGTTCCAGTCCTGGTGGATTACTGCCTGTTGCTACAGAGGCCGTAAGTTCATATACATTTCATAGATAGATAGACACAACCAGTAAAAAGAGTCAAAATGTCTGCCTATCAGGTTAAAGTTCTGAACACCATTTTTTACTGTCACATAAGTATTATTGAATTATCACTAATTCTAGCACAGTAATCTACAAAAATGAAACATGTGTTTTTGTACGTTTGTGTGTGCAGCGACCTGCTGTTCAACCAGCTGTATTCTCGGCTCGTGGAGAACACGGTCGCTAAGGGCGTCTTCCTGGAGTCACTGGAGTCGTACATTGTTGCTGACCGCCTTGGTCACCTTACCACACCAATCATGAGGGACCTTCTGGCCCATTACCAAAGCAATGGTATGATGGACAGCCTGGAGAGATGCATCGTCCACCTGGATGTCACCAGTCTGGACATACAACAGGTGAGTCAGTGGCTGCCCAATACCTGATTATCTGTAAATCATTGATTATATATGACACATGTTGGACATTTTTCCATAAGATAACTGTGTCAACCACTGACTTTATCAGCATTCAATGAGCGTTCAATCAGCGTTACATTAGGCGTTAAAAGAGTAGATAAAGTAAACATCAAGTGTCTTGAATGATAAATTAATGAACACAAATTCATTAGTTTATTTTGATTGTGGAGCTCCCGTCTGTTCAGCAACTGATCCAACAAATTCCAACCCATATTAATGAATCCTTTTTGATGTATTTGTGTGTCTGCTTGTGTGTTTGAAGGTGGTTCAAGTGTGTTGGGACAACCAGCTCTATGATGCCATGATCTACGTTTTCAACAGTGGAATGAATGACTACATCACACCTATGGAGGTAAGTCCTTTACTCAGGTTGTTCATCACGTTCATCATGTCAGACTTGATACGTTTTTTTTGTTACAAAATTATGTGCTTTAATCAATAAGATGACTTTCATTTCAGTTGAATTTAAAGGTGCTCTGTATAGTTTTGGGGAAGACGTTTAAAAGAATAGAGAAGAGGAAAAATCTGATCGAATTTCATGTCCAACTCACCAAAAATCAAGAACTTCTCACAGTTCACATCATAGTATTTCTACTAATTCAAGTGATGAGGTGAACATATATTTAGTTATTTAGTCTATAAAACTATATGTATGTGTGCTAATATTTATGTATATAAAACATTTCTTGTCAGTGATACTAATGTACTGCAAATAAACATTGTACATTATGTAGGTTTTGTACCATTAGCAGCACGGGGAAATATATATTATGGTCGATTGTAATCTTTAACGTTACTCTTACCTGTCCAGCAGAAAGCAAAAGACTTCAGCATCAGTCTGCAAACATTTCTCTATCAACATTTAGACCCTGAGAAATAATTGATAACATGTCCCTCTATGTTGCTCTCTCATTTATATTGTAGAAACTCTTTGCTGTGATTGGTTCACCAATTAGGGAGGGGAGAAGTCTAACAGGTAAGGCTGGAAACAACACCCCCTAGAGTTCATAGCACCAAACTATTTTAAGCATCTCAATAGCACAGAAAGTTTGATTATTTTTTTTTTCTTTACCTCTGTTCCTTTTCTTCTCGGACAGAAGAGGAGGTGGTAATGGGAAACAAACTTCTGGTGTACATAAGGTGAGTTCAGTTTGTACCACAGTCCATGAGTTTGTGCAGCTGACATACCTTATTGCAAAAAGATTATTGAAATGACTGTTACCAACCGTGTGTGTGTGCGTGTGTGTATACGTGTGTTTTTTTTCTATAGTTGCTGTCTTGCTGGAAGGGCATATCCACTGGGAGACATTCCTGAAGACCTTGTGGTTCAAGTAAAGAACCAGGTATATAGATACTGTATATTATACTGTATAAATGTAACATAAACTATAAAATGCATCTGCTCTTTGTCTTTGCGATGAGATTACTCATTACTCATTACTCCTTACTCTTACTCATCATTGTACGTTTTACTCAAAAGTGAACTGGTCAGCTGCACTGGTATGTTTTTATCTACAAAGCCATTCATGACAAACTTTGTAATTGAGCCTGAAAAGCAATGCTAGTTGAATGTGTTTGGCTGAGAGGTGAGAGCTGATTAACGATAACACCACTGTTGTGTCATCTGAAGAAATGTAACTGTAGTCATTACGAGGAGCCTTTGTACAGTATGTTTGTGGGCTAATGCAGTGTTTTTGTATGTGTGTGTGTTTCTGTGTGTGTGTGTGTGTCTCAGGTGTACGAGTTTCTTATCCGTCTCCATTCAGCCGACTTGTCAGAGGAGGAGGAGGTTTTTCCATTCATTCGTACCCTCCTCCACTTCGATACCCGGGAGTTCCTCAATGTCCTTGCCATGGTGAGATCTCTTCATATCATTTTAACATGCTGGTAAATGTGTGATTAGTGTGATGAAAGACAAAACAATATACTGGCTTTTAACTGAACAGCTATATAACAGCATTTATCACAGAGAAGCTCTAATGACCCACTGTACTCTGCCTGTTCAGCACCAAATGGTAGACGGACACAGTTGGTGAAAATTAGTGTTTTGCAGCTTATGAGCCATAATTTCCCTCAGCTGTTGGTTTTCATTTTCCACCACATAAAAATTAAATGTCAGAGATTTAATTCATAGTTTTTCCTGTCATTTAACATTTGGTTTTTAATTCTAGACATTTGAAGACTTTAAGAATGACAAGCAGGCTCTTGAGTACCAGCAGAGGATAGTGGACATCTTACTTCAGGTAAAAAGTTACAAAGAAACTTCCATGTGTTGTGTTTGTCCTACAAGTTTTTTTTATTTCGCTGTTTCCATAAAATTTCTGATGCAGTATTCTTCAAAATGCTTTATGGAAATAAGGCTGAGTGTGATCTTGCAAAACCCCAAGCCTCCTCTTAGTTGTTGATCTGAAATAAATGACTGATACCCTGAAATCAATATCATTATTTGTACAGTTTTTATTTTCTCTGTCTTTTTTATCTTTTCTTTGATGATTGATATATCTTTCTGGTTACCTAGGTGATGGTTGACAACCCAGACTTTACGCCTTCCCAGGTGGGTGGGCTCTTCACCTTTTTGGCTCGCCAGTTGGCCAAACCAGACAACACGCTTTTTGTGAACAGGAAGCTCTTTGATCAGGTAAATAATCCCCAAAAGACTTCGAGCATTGTAGGATTGTATTATCCTGATAGGTAAAGGTGCAGGGTTTGATATGACTGTGCAAATGTCAGTGAAATAAATAAACAAATACGTAAAAATTAAATGATGAGACACAACACGGACGATGCCAGGCAGTTTCTCTAAGAAACAGAGAGGCAGATGGTTTGTTAAGATTACAGCTTGTAGACAGAAAGCACAGCTGCTTTTACACCATTGTCCAACAAGGCCTTGTTGTCCGCACACCACGAGAAGCTCAACCTTGAGAAGACAGCTGCACTTCCTTCCAGGGAAGTCATATCCTATTTATAACGTCTCTCAATTACAGTGAGGACTATCTGGTGTCCCGGAATGTGGTTTCACAGGAAGACCACCTGTCCTCACTGTAATGAATACTTACTGTGAGAATATGTGGTATAGGTTTGTATACTAACACAATCACAGACATATTGTCAAATTGTTATTCATTGTCAAAATTAAGTATTTCCTAGAATTACAAACCTGACATCCACCTCCGTTAATCTTTGGTCTTATTGTCTTTTCAGGTTCTGGAGTTCCTGTGTTGTCCAGACGATGACTCCCGACACACTGAGAGGCAGCAGGTTCGGCTGAAAAATTAAAATAATCTGCGATTACAGTCCTATACCAAATATTTAAAAATAAGCTACACCTCAAACAACTACAACAGTCAAATCCTGTTTTTACATTAATTCTCTAATGATAGTGACAGTCACAGGGAACATTTTTCCACATTGAGCAATTTGACTTTTCACACGTATTTTACACTTTTTAAACGTATATATATCTGGTCTTTATTGTGACTGGTGTGTAGGTTCTGTTGGAGCTGCTGCATGTCGGTGGTGCGGTCCAGTTTAATGAAGAAAGGCTGTTGGCTTTGGCAGAAAAGGCCAAGTTGTAAGTAGCCGAGTGATTATTCCCTCGGGTCTGTCACAACGAGTCCCACCTTTCACATAACACATATGATCATCGATCCATAGTTGATATAAAATATTGATTGGTAAAGCTTCGAATTAAAAAATGTACAACAGTCTCTTGTCTTATGTATCCAGACAGTCTCACGGTGCTGCTTATCATTGGTTTCTCATGTCATTCAGACATTTGGATGTTGTTAACTATCTGTGAAAACTCCAGATATGGCAATATAATTCAGTTACTATAGCACTTTATTTATTGTAAGTTATGAGTTGCTATCATATTATCATTACATATTGTGGCCTCGGTTACATGTGTTTGTCTCCCTCTTGCCCTCCAGCTACCAAATCTGTGAATTTCTCTATGAGAAGAAACATCTGTATGACAAGATAATTGACTGCTACCTGAGAGACCCCCTCAGAAAGGTACATATATTTAGGATTTATCCATGTTAACATGTATTTGTCTTTTTCTTTTTTGTCAGTGGGTTGTATATGCACAGCTGGTGTCATTTTGTTCCATCTCAGCTGTTACAGGCAGCCTGGCTGTGTGGCACAGGCTGCGTTTCTTCACCTTCGAGTGTTGAAGAACGTAGAAGACGCCTGTAAATGCTTGAGTCTTGTGTGTTTGTGTGTGTGTGTGTGTGTGTATCAGGGGGAGATCTTCAGCTACATCCACAATCTGTTGTCCATGCCTGGCTATAGCCCTGAGGAGAAACAAATGGTCAAGGAAAAAGTACTGCAAAACATGCAGGTCAGTACATCACAGAATGACATTCACACTGTGTAGGTGGAAGGGATTTACACACCTTTACCCCTATTCCATACATAATGTGTTTTTGCATTTAAAAAGTTACTTAGCCCCAGAGGTTTAGCTAAAGTGCCTCTACCCTGGAAATTAAAAAAACGCCTCAATATGGGCAGGGCTGGTAAGACCTGCCCATTTACGCCTTCGTGCTTCTTCCTGCTATGATATGGATAAGATACAGACCTGAAACAATCAACAACAGTAGCAACACAAATATACATACATACAAGTGTTTTGGGGGTTTAGTTCCTCGTTAATTATAGTGAGTAATTCACGCAGCTGTGCAGCATGACACAGGCTCATTGTCTTGACTTGGCTGAAGAAAAAAAGTTGCAGGGCTGGTTGGCCACAAGATGAATGAACAAACTCATGGTACTGTATCAGCTGTGATTTTACAAATGGAAGGACGCATATGACACAAACCTATTGAACATTTTCGCAGGAGCTGGTGACCCTTGACCCCAGTAAGTTAGCTGACTTAGTGGTGTTTCACTTCGCCGAAGAGGTGCAGCAAATCATCTCTGAGTTTAAGGTAAGGTCAAAACAAATATTGAAAAACACCAATCACAACAGCCTGGTGGGACTGTTTAATGTCACCTACTGAATTTCTCAATTTACTCTTTCTCTCTAGGATGACGAGCTACTCTACAAGTTTCTCAGCTGTCTCCTAGAGCCACGGTACGATGTGCATCCTGCTCTGCTAACTCACTCCTACATCTAAAAATGGGCCTCCTGTGCTCCCTGTTTATTTACTTCCATTTCTTACTTCTTTAACTCTCATCTGCTCCGTTATACAGGGAAGTTCATCATCCGGGGACCATGCTCCTACTGGAACATGACCTCCATGAGCTCCTGTTGGACTTACTGTGCCGCTTCGCCCCCCAGAACCTGCTGAGCTTCCTCCAGACCTCCCAGCACTACAGACTGAAGGAGGCCATACAAGTACTACCTACTACACTTGTGACATGTGCATTTCATGCGTTTGTGTATACGAGTGAAATATCTCCTGGAATAGCAGGGAATGTTTGACAAGAAAGATACGTTACCACTCAAAAGTTCACGGTCACCATGAAAGCTCACACTTTAATTAATCAAATGAGTTACTAGGTGCTTACCTCTCTCTTTCCATGTCTTTCTCTCTAGATAACACAGAAGTACCACCACAATGAGGCTACAGCTTATCTGCTGGAGAAGAAGGGAGATATTCAAGGAGCGTTTGATGTCTTGTTAGAGGTAACTACAAAACACCCAGGGAATAATCATTTAGAAGATCAATTAATGAGCTAATTATTCATATTTACCTCTCTTGCACATGAATGAAAAGTGACTGACATGTGGGTCATATCGATATCCCTGCACACCGGTGTGCATTCGAGCGTCACTTTCAGTTGAGGTGTAAAAATATAAATTCATATAAAATACTCAAGCACAGTGCTATTACAACAAACTGTACCTAAATATAGTCAGTAAATGTACTGACAAAATGTCCTGGTGCTGTTTTATGTGACCGTCATTGTCACAAATATGGTTTCATAATCTCTCTGAAGACACTGAAGGAGAAACTGAGCGTCCTCACCGCTGAGGGTGACGGAGGAGTTGAAGGAGATGAAAGGCATGACGACGAGGAGAAGACCGACAGTGAATCCACGCTGACGGGAGTGAAGGATTCACTGAGTGACATCATTGCCTTGTGTCATCGAAGCTCTCCGAACCTCGACCAGCAACAAAGAGAGGTAGTGGTTTGTGTGTGTGTGTGTGTGTGTGTGTGTGGGAGGGTCGGGGCGGCTCTCTGCCTGCTTATTCATGGCTTTTTTTCCCCTCACAGGTCCTTTGGTTTCCACTTCTGGAGACCATGATGAATTCTCAAAGACAAGGGAAAGGACTTGGTGCCAAACACACATTTGAGGGTAAACAAACACACAATCGTTTGTATGACTACACAAGGATGTTCCAGGTTTTTTGGCCCAAATCTGGAACCAAGTCCTTAGCAAGTCTATGCTACTCTCTACTGGACAACACTGAAATACAATACACTTCTTTACATTGTTTTCTCTGTTGTGATTTGATCTTAATGTAGCATCGAAAATTCAGGTCACAATGAAAAACAATTAAATCAGTTATTTAAGACAAAAAACATTTTTCATTTTGTTTTTATTGAGGTATTTTAAATCTTTTATGTATGGATAGTAAGCAACACCTACTGACATCATCCTTTGTCTCAGAATGATAACTAAATTAACCTTGTACCACCATAAACAGTACAACAAGCCTTTGACAGTGACATGACAGTGGTGACGGTGCTGATCATTAAGTTGATATTATTTATGTTTCTCAGTGCTGAAGGAGCTGACGATGAAAGTTCTCAACTGTATGAGCAGCTTCATTTCTCTTCCGGCCATCATCCAACAAATACTACAGGTGTGTGTCTTTAATGTGTTCAACTAAGTGCGCTGATGATATTACCATTTGTACTGTACGTTGCATATTCATGACATGTGACACGGTCCTTGTGTCTGTCAGGACCCGGTCTATGGGAAAGGGAAGCTGGCAGAGATTCAAGGTCTCATTCTGGGTATGCTGGACACATTTACCTACGAACAGGTAAAGCATATGCGGTCGTGGGTCTGTGTTATGTCGGCTCCTTTAGCTATCTGATGAGGTTTGAGTTTTTGGCACGATCTGTGAATAGACAAATCCTGATGCTTGACACTGACCAAAAGTTTTTGTTATTGACAAATGTATTCCCATATGCGGTAAAGAAGTGTATTTGTAATTGACATGATAGAATAACAGATTGGTCTTTAACGATGATGTCGTTTCTGTTTTAGACTTTACTTGAAACAACCACCAGCCTGCTGAACCATGACCTCCACTGGTCCCTGGCTCACCTGCGCGCTGCGGTCACGAGGGGACTCCACCCACGACAGGACTACTGTAACATTTGTCTCCAGCAGTACAAGAGGAGGCAGGACTCTGCTGAGGAGATCATTGTGTTCAGGTAACACACAGTGGAGGTGTTTAACTCCTGGGCAACAGTGAAGACCCAAATGGTTTTAGCACTTAATAAGTGCTAATAGTAATTATTAAGAATACACCATATAGATGTTCCATTTTTCCATGTAATAGCGAAAAACAAATAAAAAAATAGATAAATTAACATTTTGTTGGCATTTAGTTTGAAAAAATAAACTACTGTGACAGTATTATTCAGTCACAGGGTGAACCTAGGAAGCAGTATACTGAACTGTACGTCCTACACTGAACATTTCAGGACAAATACATGATATCTTTACAGTTGCTAACTTGTTTATGTCTGTGCCCTGTCAGCTGTGGCCATCTGTATCACATCCAGTGTCTGCAGCAGAAGGACTGTGGGTGGGGCGTAGCTCCAGAGCTGCAGCAGCGGTGGAGCTGCTACAAGTGTTCGTCCAGCAAAGGAGGAAGAGGCGGGCCTTCTTCTGAACAAAAAAGAGGCCGCAGCACGTCCCTGGCACAGGTGTGTAAATCACCACACGCTACGATCTATATTCCACTTCACCCAGCTCTTTTAAACTCCGACATGTATGAGCAAAAAAAAGCCACAGCAACAGAAGCTGACCATCCTGACACAGCCCTCTCTGTCTCTCTCTCTGTGTCAGACTCGTGTTACGTCAGTGCATCATGATGCAGGAGCAGAGGCTGACAGGAAGAAGGTGAGATTTTATCAGACGCAAGAGGCCGTGTTTATATTTACACATGACACCACAGTGAAGACAGCTGGGGGGCTCGCTATCTTTGGTTCTGCTGAAGATGATTGCACTGAAATGTGTTTTCAATGTCAGTCTTTCTCTCTAAAAAAATTTTTGAAGGCTGACTAGTGAGTAATCCTTTTAAATCGTGGAAAAACCACTCATCCATTTGTCCTGGGGCCAAGTTGTAAGACAGTGGAATTATATGTAAAGAATCATTAATGAAACACACCTAGCCACAGTTTATAAAACCTGATTGTAATATTCTGACATGGTTATTGTGAACCTAATATCAAATTACATTCACTGCAGTGATGCTGTATATCTGATTTTGTCCACCCTTGAGGTACAAGGAAAAACCTATTGCCTTTATTATAAATAAAACTGTTAGTTGCACACTTACCATGCTGTATGAAATGTATTAAATTACAGCTTCATATTTCTGTTTTGACTACATTTCATCCCGTTCTTTGTCGTGGTCCAGGTGTTTGTTGAGGCAACATTGGACCTTCACCAGGAACAGTCCTGGGATCAGCTACGCAGTTTATACCGAGGACCATCCAGGGTAATGACACTGTCTCTCTGTAGCAGCTGGAGAGCCTCCTCATTTACATTACTTGATAGAACACAAATTGCCAAACACAAGCAGAAATTCTTAGTAGTTTTGTCAGTGAAAACACAAATAATACACTGTTGCCACAAGAACTACACATTTTCTCATTTTCTCTGTTTATTTTTTCAGCTATCCATCCTTTCAGAACTGTCCCACAGCAATGAGAAGGCAGGACTTCTAATTACAGCCCAACCAGGATCAGAGAATTTCCAACTTAAACTCTCTCCTCCACCTCTGTTTGAAGAGTGAAGGGTAGATGTCCATTAATTGTCCAGACTTCAGTGGCATTGATTAAAGACGTTCTGCTCTCTATTGATTTCCTGCACTCCCCTAACTAATCGAGATCAATGTGGATTGCTTTTTTTTTGCTGCTTTTGATATTGTAAAACTTCTTTTAAAATGTTAAAACAAGTGTTTTAATATTGATCACATTGAGTCACGAGCAATTCTACAGAATGTAGCTTTGATTTCATCCTTTGTGCGACAGCTGACTGAACCATCTGGGTTTGTCTGCATGTTGGTTCTGGGATGTCAAAAGTGGATCCTGATGTTACTGCAAAGAAAGTCGAGACATGTATTGATGCTGAATGTTTGTGCACAAGCAGTAAAAAGACGATGATACTTGCGCCTCTCTTATTTCTGCACATCAATATGAGACACTAAACTTCTTTATTGTGGAAAGTTAAATTGACAGTGATTACGTTTGTTGACCAAATCAACATCTCACAAATTGTTTTCTGTGTGAGAAATCTCCCGTCATTGACTTTGTTCTAGAGAAGTCATTCAGAGAAAAATGAGGGGTAGGTGGGAGGTCCAAAAGAGGTCATGTATTTGTGTCTTAAGAGAGGTTAGTCTGTTTTTTGTTTTGTTTTTTGAAAAAGCAGAACATTTTATTTCATTAGTTTTCTCTTTATTTCATCCTTCCATTGTAGGATGAATACAAAAAAAATACAATGATTTTGTCGCAAATGATGACCTTGGATTCTGCAGTGGGCCAAATGGAATTTTCTTGTTTTAACATTGTGTACATTTGACCTTTTTACTTGATGTTGATCAGTGCAGCAGATTAAATCTGTTTGTGGATGTTTTTTTAGTGAAATGCACCTTGGATGCACCTCCTTCAGTGTTTACGTCCACAGGCTTGTTCCTTTGACGTTTCAATCGAAGCACCACGTTTTCCAACAGTTGATTCAAGCAGGAGGGTTTCTTGTCCTTCTAAGAGTTGAAGAGGTCTGTAAGTCGCAGTCACAAAGAGAAACAAATAAATGGTGCTTCATTAATCCTGGATGCATGAAAAAGTCCTCCAGATTCTGTCTCTGTTTGTGTGTTTTCTCATAAAAACAGGCTGTGACCTCAAAGGGAGAGACGCTTTTCAACCTGTACCCGTTGTAGACACACCCACTGCTGCAGTGATGAATTTATTATCAATTATCCAAAGAAATAAATACACAGTGTTTCCCCTATATGCATTCGCCGACTCACATTTCTGCCCGAAAAACAGCGTCTTTCACCGGCAAAAAACTTTTACTCACCGTTTGTGTCGGAAAAAATCACTGCGACCGTCAGCCCTCCAGACCGAGACTTCAGTGAACTTTGCCCCAGAAAACAGTCTCCCTCCCCGCGAGTGACAGAGCCAGACAGCGTCCAGTTTACTGATGGTGATTATTTATGTAGGCTAATTTAGAGTGAAAAACGTAACTTTGTCACTTTCCAGGATGTTTGGTGGGTCAGGATCTCAATCACTACACATTATAACAGCATCCATATAATTATAAACTGTCCGCGGGTTTAGATTGACAGGGGGGACACCTGGGAAACACCTTGAAAACACACCGACGTCATCATCATGACGTGTAGCCTACCGTCTTTGTAAGAAAGAGACTCATTTTGTGAGTCTCAATCTGTCATTTTTTTTTTTCAAAAATCTCACCAGTAGTGTTAGATGTTAGACACATCAAGGTCATGAGAATATATTGTGGCAGACGCTTTGTCCCGTGTCCCAGCGGTTATATTTTCTGTTAATCTCAGGGTTTCTATCAGTGCCTGTTTCTGTTTTGCTTTCTCTCTCCTTCCCCATTTGCTTATGCTACAGCTTTTACTTCCTCTTCAGTTCTTCCCTTTATTTTGTTTTTTAATGCATCTCATAACAGTTAACGCACCATCTCCGCTCTCATGAGCACAACAATCTGAAATCTGAGCAAGATCTATCTGACCTACCAGCCGGATCAGCAGACAGACGTGATGAGGCACGCCGGTTTAGCAATCCCATGTTCTAGCATGGACTTCCTTTAAATTACATTTTCTTGGAGTATGACCAGCCAGTAGGGACATCAGGATGGTGCGCGAGGGTGTATCTGAAAAAAATGAGACGGGTGGGCTTTGTTTTTCTTTCTCAGTCACCTCTGGTCTGGTCGAAAATAAATCCACACAGAGTGAAATGTGAAAATATTTCAGATCTACACACACTCATTCCACGTCCAATGCTCAATCTCCGCCCGCCGGGTGTTTTCGTCCCCAGAGTCACAGTCCTGTTCAGAGCCGCTGTAAATCACCTCCATACTGTCAGCCTATGTTCTGCCTTCAAACTGACCTCAGTCAGTCTTTGAACCCCCCTTAAATTCTGGCCACATTCTACAGATTAAATCTGTAATATAGCAGCAAACAGCTATTTGCTACGTAAAGATAAAGTAGATTAATGGAGTCCTGAGCAGAGAATAAAGTTACGCTCCCTCTGCATGTGTTGTAATCTGAGTGTATTGAAAATAAGACTCAATCAACTGTATTTATTACTGAATCATACACTGCACCTTTAAAGAAAATTTGTTTCAAAACTATTATTAGAATTCTGATTTAAACTCAATCTGCATCAGTCACGATCCTCAAACTCGGTTTAGCAGCATACTGAGTGTTTGTCTTTAACTCAGATTCAGGTTTCTGATGTATGATTCGTGCAGACTCTCAGTTCAGGGGCTGCCCCACTTTGTCAAAAGCTCTGCTCTGTGGTCTGCAACACATGTTTTCATTTACAGATCTTCTTTGCACGCGGGAGGAAACTAGAGGGCAGTTCCTGACTATGAGTCATCACTGGTGCCCCGGCTGCTAACGCAGACACACACAAAAAGAGGGACCTCTCTCTTCAGTCTTGCATGTATAACGTGTTGAAGTTGGACATATTTTCACAGTTTTTTCCTGAGATGCTGTGCGCTGGGTGTTTTTAATGGATTATAGGGGCTGAGTCACATGTACCGCCTCAGGACACTGGCAGAGCGTGAGTTTGAATAGCTTCATTCTTTGGCGGACATTTGTTTTCAATCAAGTTGTGGATTTCATTTAAAAAACAAAATTAAAAGTTCAAACCGTGTTTTCGACAGTCTTCCGCTTCCTCTCTCCATTGATTGCCATACGTGTGAATTAAGTTTAACACTCATTTCCTGTGAGTAAACCTAAAAGAATCCATTCATTACAGAAGTGTTATTCACACCAACAGTCGGAGCGGTGTGTTTGTTTGAAACACAAGTTTCTCAGAAGCACTCAGTTTCTTATGTATTTCTCTTTTTTCTTCCTCCTGCAGCCTGACAGTGTAAACCAGACCCACAGCACTTCACTTCAGTCGTTCTCAGTAAAGACAAAACACCTCAACATGGCTGCTGCTGCACTCGTCACAGAGAACTTTAAGTTCGTGTCCCTCTTCTTCAAGAGTAAAGATGTGATGATCTTCAACGGTCTGATCGCTCTGGGAACGGTGGCAGGCCAGACTGCGTACAATGTTTTTGCCTTTCACTGTCCATGTTCCCCTGGGAGGAACTACCGCTATGGCCTGGCTGCCATCGGTGTTCCAGCACTGGCATTTTTCCTGGTGGGAATAATGATGAACAAGAACACATGGGACCTTGTGTCCGAGTGCCGGCTCAGGAACTGCAGGAAGCTGTCGGCGGCCGCAGCCTTTGCGCTGCAGGGAACCATCATAGGTCGAGCTGTGGTAGCTCCTTTGACGTGGGTGGTTATCTCTCTGCTGCAGGGCCAGGCGTACACATGTGCCCTCAGTGAGTTTGTTAACTCGAGTACACTGGTCGGCTTCCCTCGTGATCAGGGGTCAGAGGTCATGGCGAAATTCCCGTGTAAGGGAGGTGTTCCAACCGAGCTGCAAGGCTTCTGGGCTGAAATTGAGCGGCAACTGAAATATGAATCTCAGGTACTGGAGAACTTTATGTTTTGTTTTTGTCACACTGGTTTTGTTTAGTTATTACAGCTCCGCCCAAATAGGAAATGTAAAATACTGATAAGGAAATCAACTCAAGCACCTATATTTGATTTTATCTGGCATCGAAACCTCACTTCCACTGTGGCATTTTATCTGCCGGAAGGGACGAGATCTCTCCGCAAAATTAAAGCTGACATAAAAGCAGTATTAACCAGCTGTGGCCATGACAAATTCATTGATTACTTTTCTGACATTTGATGGTTTTGACTGACTGATCACAGCCGATGTTTGTTAACATGTGCATGTGCTGGATTAATGATAATTACAGGCGCTTTAAAAAGCCACAATCTTACATAATGAATGTCATATATAATGTCAGAAGCTCTGCTGTTGTTTGAGGACTTTGGTTGTTCAATGTTGTTTTATGACATTTTGAATTGATAGATATAGTGATGGGTAGAGCAGACCAAGATATTCATATGCAAACAACAAAACCTGGACATGTTTGACCTCACCACTCTCCATCTTTTCCAGCTGATGGGCTGGCTGCTGGTGGCAGGAACATCTCTGGCAGTGTTCCTGATGCTGTGCATGAAGCGCTGCTCCTCTCCTCTTGGGTACCTACAGGAGGACTACTGGTCGGAGTACCGCTCTAGTGAAAAGGACCTCTTCCAGCGCACGGCGGCCGTCCACGCCCGCCTCCTGGCCGCAGAGAACATTAAGAGCTTCTTTGGCTTTGTAGCGCTGGACAAGGACGAGAAGGAGCAGGTGGCTGAGTATCAGACGCCTACTCCCATCTGCAGCACTAACTGGAACAGAGTGACCGGTGTCTACCTCTACAGGGAGAAGAATGAGCTGCCGCTGTACAGCAGGCTCAACAAGTGGGCCACATACAACCAAGAGCATAATGAGGAGGCAATGGAAAAAGAGATGGACATGTTGGTCTACTGATGGTAGTCTTCTGGAAGATGGTCGCTATCTACCCTGACAACAGACGAGGGGATGCAGAGTGTAACCTCTGTAGGAAGTGCACGGTCAAGCTTCACATTCATGGAGTTCCCAGTCATAATCTCTTCCTGGGAACTCTGTTGATGTGGATGTTGAAATGAGAAATGTTAGCTTCTTTGCAGGTTTAAGGACTCTTTACTACAGCACTCTATTACACTGTAACATTAAGATTATTTTGAAGCTGTTTTTTTAAGGTAAAGTAGTTTCATAATGTTGCCTTAAGATTTTTTTTCAGGAGAAAAATCTATGTTCACGAGGTTTACCAAGTGTTTACAACCCCAGTTAAAAAAAAAAAAAAAAAAAAAAACTTGGGACGCTGCTTAAAACATAAATAAAAACAAAATGCAAAAGGTTTCATGGTCTTCAGAAGTCTTCCTGAGCCCATGTAGTGTCAGTAGATTACTGTAATATCCTTTATTACATCATGTGTTTGACAAAGGGGTGAACCTCGCTCCATCCTCCCTTGTGGATAGCGGAGTCTTTTGAGGAGGCCCCTTTTCATAACCGATCACGTGACTATCACATGCTGCGAACATGTTTACCTGTAGAAGGTATTTTAGGAACGTGACACGACTTTCCCAGTCTATTGTTGCTCCTGTCACAGCTTGTTTAAAATGTATTGCTGGTATCAAATTCAGAATAAGCATGTATTAACAAAAGTCTTTGTCTTACACAGAATCCCAACTCTGCAAGGATTGTAAATGAGTCCTCAGGATGTCAAAGAAATATCCCACCTTCATATTTGTGTATACATCTGTTGTCTTTGTCACTTACATATTCTTTATTAATAATTACCAAATGTACCTCCTTTTTCACTTCCAGTGTGATCCAAAATATAAAACAAAAACTTGAAAGTGTAAGTTGCATTGATGTGGTTGGTCATTTTCAACAGATTCTTATTTAGGAAAGACTGTATCTAAAATACACCCCCCATTTTCACCCCCAAGACTTTAAGTGTTCACATAGTGTTTTTGGTCAGGTGACAAACTGAATGAATATTCTGTATTGCAGTGTGTTAGCTATGAAAGAAAGAGCCACCGTTTTTGAGTAGTGCTCCGTCACCATATGAGCGTTTGTGTGTTTAGATGTGTCTCTGTAGTGTCTTTGCAGTGTTCTGTAAATGCTGTTTTCTTAATCTCCTTGTGTGTTGTCTCTTTGCACGCGTTTTCTTCAGCTGCAGAGCAGCGAGCTCTCAGGGTCACTGTATACTCTGCTAAATGGCACAAACATGTATGCATGCATATAATGAAAGCCTTTACTTAAAAGGTCAGAATTGAATGTAGTAGCTTAGTTTCACATTTTGTAAGGTTGATATTGAGTATTGATTTGGAAATTTTGTATTAAGGACAAAAAGGTTGACCTGTAAACATGTTGACAATATTCACCATTTACACAAATGTAGATTTTTTTAAAGATCTCTTTTTGTTTTTGAAGCATTTAGCCACAGATCACACCTCTGACCTTTTTAATAAAGAGGAAGGAAAACATCCATGAGTAGCAGCTGAGGATGTCACTGCTGCTTTGGTGGAACTAACCACAGGTCACACTCATATGTTTAAACTCCAGATCACAAGGAGGCGGTAAATAAATCTGAAAGCGATACACACAAAAGAAATCAGTGTGTCTCTGAGGCTACACACTCCGGGACAGTAGGTGGCAACATTCACCCCAACACGTTGGTTTGAGAGCCGCCATTAAATAAGAGAAGAAGAAATGTTTCTCTGCGCATGTGCGAAAGGCTGACGTTTCGGGCGGGCTGATTCAAAACATAAACAAGATGGATTTGATATCTGCGCTGCACTTTCTGAAGTTAAAAGAAATCCCAGAAGGTAAAATTGTGTGTTTCTTCTACGATGTGCACGATGTTTTCTATTTTAATGATTTAGGGGACGAATAATTTCGGATATTTTACGCCTCCCTGACCTAAAATCAAGTAACTCTAAAGTAAGCTAACTTGACGTTAGCTATTTTCCGCCCTGTCCTCGTGTAGTGACAGAAACACAGTCACATCTCGTTCACAAATCTTGAAAATTTGCCGATACCGCCTGGTTTGAAAGCAAAAAGCATTAAATGAAAACCTTAGACTGTATCCGTGAATCGTTGGGAATAGGTGGCGCATTCGGCAAAAAAAAAAAAATCAGCTGTCAAAACTCACTGCAGGTTGAGCTGTCCCTTCGTCTCTTGTTAGTAACCCAAGCCCATCTTTATGAGATAACGTTAGCTATTTGTCTTATCCAGTAAAGGGTCAGTCGTTAACGTTACGCTAAAAGGTGAATTGTACTGTGATGTAGCTATTCGAGGCATCGTAGAATCGACAAGTTTTACAAGGGACTTTGGTGAAATATTCTGCTAATAAAGTTACTGATCAATTTAGTTATGAGGCTAGTTGCTTTAGTGGTAAGTGTGTACGACCGGTTGAATAAACCAATGTTGTCGGTTCAATTAAACCCTCTTTAAGTTCCTCTGAAACATAATTTAGAGATATTTCATCAGCACCAGACTGCTGATGGTGTTAGAAACTTCAGTAACGTTAGTTTAGTTTCAGAGGCAGTGGCATCCTTACATGATTACTACAAATGGTATTGTGGCACTTAAAGTAATGTGATGACTTTTTTTTAAATTTTCAGCCTGGGTGGATGAAGTGTGGGACCTCGAGTTCACAGAGAGAAAACCATTGGATGAAATCACAGAGGAAGAACTTGCAGTCACTGGACACAAAGCCTTCAGAGCTCTGTACCAGTGTGTACTGGCCCACGCTGCTGACCATCAAAAGTCTCCAGGCAGAGATGGAGCAACACAGGTAAAAATGATCTAACACGGAGACAAATAACACAAATACACATAGAAGGAATATTTGAGTTTTACTCATTTTCTATTGCTCATTTTCCAAATCCTCCTGCAATCATCTAGACTGATTTCATGCTTTACAGGCTGCCTTTCAGTTTTTCCCAGGTGCACTGAGAAAAAAAATAATGTGCAAAGACTAATGACTTTAGTACCTACTTTAGGGTAATTAGTAAAAAAAAAAAACTTGCCTGTGTGCTTTGATTAATCTGATCGGTATCTCCTTTCCTGTCTGATCGCAGCAGTAATCACACATTGTCTCTCATGTTGAACTGTAGAGCATCTGGGCGACTCTGGGGGGGAACGGGGTCTCAGTCAAGTCTCTGGTGGCTGTGCTGTCCTATTTCATCTTGGCGGGAAAAGCCAAAGCAGCCAACGTCCAGCAGAGAGTGAGCGGACTGCACGCTGCCTCGATCTACCTGCTGCTCCTGGGAATCCCAGGTGAGAATATCAGGGAGAAATATACATCTAAGTAGTCCGGCATATTGCTTCAGTGCAGCCACGTAGCAATAAGGTTTTTAATAATCTTCTTCCTCTCGGGATTATTGAAACAGTGAGTAGATACTGTATAGCATGTGTTTTCACTTTACTGCTTGTTGTTGAATCAGTTCCTGTAGTATCATATATTTACAGTTGATCAATGAAAAATAAACAAAAAAAATAAAATTATTACTGAGTTAAATTTTACCGCTAGCTCCTCTGCTGTATTCCTAGATAGGTATCGGCCTCGAAAAAGCCATATCGGTTGACCCCTAGTGTGCACCTAGCTTTTAAGCCGACTTTGTGTGTATGTCTGTTTCTTGCTTTCAGGGAGCATCGCCAATAAAGTCTTCCATGAGGTTTTATTGGACACGTGTGCAGACTTGACCTCTCACTGTTGGCCTCAGGACACTGGAAAGAAGCGCAAGAAGGACGGCCTGAAGAGTTCCCAGACAGACGGAAAACGCTCCAAACCACAGCGGAAAGACACTGAGGTATGGTCATGTACTCAAAATCACTAAAACCTACAGGATCATTATAAGATGTGATGATGCAGTAATAATAATAATTTATCTTTGAGGGTAAAAAAAGTCACTGATGGATTAACTATGAACAGCAGGTCAAAGGCCACTGAAATGTTTAACACTACCTGTGTTAAGATTCATTACGTTGTGTCTATCTGCACCATTTGTCAACGTACAACACTAGTTGTGGGCAGTGTATGTGTAATACTATTGCCATTAATTTTTAATATTGTGTGTAATTGCTCTTGTTAGTTTCTCTTTTATTCTACTCTTATATTTTATTTGATTATTTATTCTCTTTAAGTTTCACTTAACTGTACTTATTCTGTCCTTGTGCTGCTTTGACACCTGAATTCCCCCTCTAGGAGATAGATAAGGGATTGTCTTATCTTACATAACTTGGATATAGATATGTAAAATAGGTTACTTACTGTTACTGTTGACTGATCATTGCAGCTGTAGTACGGAATGATGTATTATTGAAATGACCACCAGTGGAATAAACTGAATCTAGAGGGAGTGTGGAAATGATCTTAACTGTTGCTCTTATCCTCAGATGGAAGTGGATGATGAAGAGGAGGAGGAAGAGGAGCTTCATTTCTCTAGCCAGGACTTGATGAAGATCAGGGATGCTGTGGTTCTCTTGGTCCAAAGCCTCCTCAGACTCCTGGAGACTTTTCAACTCAAAGACAGACCACAGAGCACCAGCAACTGCATGCAGGTGACTAACGATTCCATCATCACCCCCACTTTATATCACACTGCACTGTCCTCATGTTTGAGCTGTTTACATGCTTGTTTTTTCTCTGCAGATCTTCAGTAAGCTGCTGTACTTTGAGCCGGTCGTTGGAGAGCTAACCTTTGGTGCTCCGCAGTGAGTTTTCTTATTTCTCTCTCTGTGTTGTTCAAGAATGTACCAAGGACGTGATCGAGCTGACAGTTCTTTTATTTTTTGCGCAGAGATATCACCAAGCTGAAGAGTGTTCCTGAGATGGCTTTTTATGGCCTGCAGCTGCTCTGCTCACCAAAACATGGAGACCAGAAAGAAGTAAGATCCATGAGCCCACGTGGTTGTCTGAGAATCAGAATTGCAGGAAGTGTCTAAGTCTGGTTGAACATGAGGCATGGGTGAAATCTATTGTTTGAAATCTATAATTTGTTCTTAATTCCATTCAACAGATATTTCTAATAAAACTGATGTCTCTTGTTCAGTCTCTGCGCAGGGTTTTCCATCAGCTTCTCTACGTGATCCTGATGATGAATAAAGGCAACAGAGGGAAGCCCTCCCTCCTCGTAACCAGCCAGGCCATCCTGTCCACCCGCGACCAGGCTGTCCATTTTGTTTGGTAAACAGCTGACTGTTGATCGAGTATTAAACCAAATGTTTAGTATGCTTTTAACCAAGTGAGGAGGTTAACATTTTACATACCTGACAACCTGTACACAGTTTTTGAAATGATATATCAGACTTCATCTCTACCAACTGCAGTGAATGAAAATGTCTGCTCAGTTTATCCCACAAAATTCAGTATGAAATGCTTGATGTGCAATGAATGTTTCATTCCCCTTTGTCTTAATTAATTGTTTCACTCACATACAATGCAACTGCTATAAGCATGATTTATAAATGCTGACACCAAGCAACTCAGTCTTCTAATTGTTCCTTTTATTTTTATTGGTGGATGGAGTATGAAGAAATGCTTCACATCAGCATCATTCAGTTGTTGATCATTTAAGCATATTTCCAGCTGTTTAACTTGTTATGAACCACATATAACTTTGTACATGGTTTGTGCGTTTATGATTACAGTCATCTTGTGAATGAGCTGAAGGAGATGGCACTTCCTTTCCTGCAGATCCTCCTGCAGCATATCTGTGTCCAGGTAAATCCTTCAGCATACACTCAGCATTGATGCACTTCATAGGTCAGATAAAAATGACTACTGTATTTGTAAAGTTCAGATAGTTGATGTTAACTATATATGATATACTGTTCCTCTGTGGATGTTTAGATGGTGGAGAAGAGCGAGTATCGAAGCCATGGAGCTCAGGCTGTGGCTATGTTGACGTCTCAGATGGAAAGTAGTGACTACGCCTGCTTCATCAAGTGGCTGTCTAACTTCTCCAGAAGCTCAAAGGTAACGCATCACACATGTTACCTCTTTCATTCTGTGAAATTATATGATGATTGCAGGTTTTTGCACATGCTGTTCAGCACGACTTCTTTCTAAACCCAGAATGCAAACATGAACAGTCAAACAATAATGCATAAGTGAGTTTGAGCAACTGATTTCCACAGTTTGGATCCTAACCCACTGTGATGTTCTGTTGGCGTTAGCAGTCTGACAACTAAACAGATCCTTTAATGGATATCGCTCAAAATAAAAGATAAATGTTGGGCCTTTTACCACATATTGGCGATCAAAGTTTGACTGTTTCATCCCTACAGAAAGCTATAATCAAAATATGTGTCAGCCTTCATTATCTGCTATTAGTGGATTCCCCATGTGTACAGTCTGTTGTTCTGGCTTCTGTAGATGGTGCACCGGCTGTTCTCCATAGATGTGGTGATGGTTCTGCTTGAGCAGCCAGAGAGGCAGCCGGAGGAGTGTCAGGACCCTGAGCTTGCTGGCTTCCTGCCACACAAGTTCCTGATCCAGAGCCTGCTGTTCGCTCGGCGGATGGACAACTCCCCCACTGTCCAAGGCCACGCCCTCAACTGCCTGGCACAGTGTCTGGAGCTGCCGTCTTTCAACGTCACCCGGGCCGTCCACAACCTCTTCGCTGCCAGTGAGTTTAAAAATAGCCAGTTTGCCTGTAAAGTTAATGTAGATGTAAGTAATTTGGGCTAACTTTGGATAAAGGACCAGTTTCAGCAGACAATACACTTTGTAGAGCTGAAGTATGAAAACACATGAGGGAGGGAAATCGCATAACTGTTGGCATTATTGTATCTAAGGGTGAAATGTATGTATTTTGAGAGCTGCTGTGTTTTTATTGCAAACTGTTAATAGAAGAAAAATCTGTCTCCTCTCTTTGTGAAGCTGAAACCCACACAGTGCTCGAAGGTGAAATCACAGAAGGTATGCATACTCTTTTTCTTCATTTTGTTAAGGCCTGTTTCGCTAAAGTACATGTTGTCTGAACTTTTGGTGTTTTGGATGTGACTTTGTCCTTCAGGAAGTGTTAGCTCTCAGCAGACCCAGAAAACCTACCGCACTCTGCCGTTCAGGACTGTGGAGATCAGCACCACGGATGGCTCCGTCTGTGATGGTGAGACAAACTGATTAAAGCATGTCACTCTAATATTTTCATTACATGCACTGGGTACCGTGCAGCAGTTTGGAAACAGGTGTGAAAGTACTGTTATTTAGTCAAAGTCTAAGATTGATTTGAATTATTCTATATTTTCGCTGCAGCAAAAGAGAATCTGGCTCTTCTCCTGCGGCGTGTCGAGGACTCGAAGACGAACGTGAGGAAATCGGCTCTGCAGGTATCAGGAACTGAGTTTTACCAGACAGCTTCATGTTTCAAAAACAAATTCAGCACAATAACTCATCAGTCATTAGTACTGAATACAGTCATGGTCAAAAGTTTGCTTCCCCCTTGGCTTATGATTACAGCTTATCATCAAAATTAGAACAAAACAAAAGGCTTGAAATATTTAACTTTATGTGTAAGGAATCTAGAATTTATGAAAGTTTCACTTTTTGAATTAAGTTATGGTAAAAAAAAATACTTTTCCATTACTCTAATTTATGAGATGAACCTGAACATGTTCTTACAAGTGTATGTAAACTTTTTACCACAACTGTATATATTTTTTACCCTGGCTTTCTGTGCAGTTTTGCAGTTTGTGGTAAACAAAGACAGGCACAGATGACCTTTAACCTTCATCCTCTGCTGTCCCTCCACAGGCCCTGGTTGGTCTCCTGAAACATGCCGTGATCCCCATGAGCTGGGAGAACTTGTCTACGCTATCAGAGCGCTGCAGAGACTCAGCTGTGTCTGTGAAGAAGAAGGCCCTGCACTGTGTGGGAGAGCTGCTCGCTGTGAGTGTTAATCAGCAGCAGAACATGGAATATATTTTTTTACAAAAGAAGCTCACAGGTTTTTCAGTTTTAGAGCTGGAACGATTAATCGACTGTCTTGCACGTTTTTTAATAAACATTTGTAAAAAGTTTATCTTTCATATTCTCTGATCACCAGGCTAAACCAGAGTGCAACATGGTGCAGAGGGCGTGGCTGCAGGGTGTAGTGCCGGCGGTGATGGACTCTGAGAACTCAGTACAGGACAAAGCCCTGGAGGCTCTAGATCAGGTGGTGCTCAGCCAGGTCAAACAGTACTCTGCTAGCCGCCATCTAGATGCCAGTCAGAGGCTGACTTGGGACCTGCTGGGCCTGCTCTGTCACGAGTGCCAGAACCTCAGGTTGGACCAAATATATTCAGTCCCATTTGTGTTTTTACAGTCATACAGCAGTGAAATGCTGAATGTTTTTATTTTTATATTTAGATAGGAAAATGGTCAAAACGCAATGAATGCTAGATATTGGCACAAAATGTGAGGCATTAGCAATCGTTTCAAAATTATTTTTACTGAACTTAAATATCTTTATTGTTTGGAGCATGATCACATCACTGCTGTTGCTCATATTGTTTTTTGTCCCGGGTCTCCAGCCGCTATTTCAGCAGGGCCTTCACCATCTGGTCCAAACAGAACAAGTTTACACCATCATTCATCACCAACCTGATCTCACACACTGAGGCGGATCACGCTGCTGGGGCCTGGCTGCTGCTCTCCAAGGTGGTCGCTTCATCCCCCAAACTGCCCTATGGCAAAATCCTGGACGCTTGGGACAGCATGATCAAGTGAGAGGGATACACGATAATTATTCACAACATTTCCACTGAGCTCATAATTTATTTTCAGCTGAGAATCAACTGTAAGATGCATTTTTTGTTCTCAGTTCAAAGACTGTATCCGTGCCAACCTGCTGTCACATCCTGTCTGTGATGGGAGACATCGCTGCACATTTGAATGAAGATACCAAGGACAGGATAGTTAGTAAGTGATTGTGGAATAGGGGGATGGAAAAATTCACTTGAAGAGTCCGTCATAATCCTTCTCTCTCTCTCTCTCCAGATGATCTGATGTGTTGGTTGAAGAGCTTTACTTTGTCTCTGGAGGTGATCTCCGCTTCTGTGGAGACTCTTCTTCAATTTGGCCGCAGTGAAGACGTCAAACAAACTCAGGTTGGGCTTCTTGTCTTGCATTTATGCTATTACAGCAGTGGAATTGAGTGTTTTTTATTCTGCATAGTTTTATGATTAGAAATGTAAGATGTAAACCAAAGGTAACACCACAACCAAAGTTCAGAAAACAGCAATGTTGGTATGAGTCTAAGTGAAGGTTTTTAATTAACTGATGCTGTTTACATCAGTGCATAGATTATAATGCAGAAAAAGATGCTTCAGATGACTAATAATTATGACATTCAAAGTGTTTCAGTGCACTGATGTCATTTTAGACGATAAAGTGTAAAATATACCTCCTCCATTACATATATATTTGTCACGCCAAGTTTTTATCAACCACATTTGAGGGATCATTACAAAAAATGTGTGCATATCGACTGATACGTTTACATATGTGTGATAGTCGCAGAACACAGACATCACCTGTGTAAACTAACCGAGTCAAGCATTGAGAACAAAACCAATGAAGCCAAGCAATCAGAGTCAGGGTCTTATAAGAACGAGTCTGTCTTCTTGAGCAGTGTGATTGCGCCCTCTGCTGTTCAAACTGAACAATACAAACACAAAGAGCAGTAGTAGAAGATTTCCCTTGTTAGATCCATGAGCCTTATTAGCATAATAACCACATGTTTTGGATCTTCTACTGAATGTCAACTTGTAAAATTCCAGCAAAGAGCATTCAGCTCATCAGCTAACGTTAAACATATTTTCAACGTATTCTCCCAATATAATGTCCATCACATCAACACCTCTTCTACATCAGGGTTAAAAACCCATCCCAAGTTTCTACTTGTAGTTTCTGTCATGTGATATGTGATTTCTTTTGTTTTGTTCAGGCTTTTCTGAACCAGCACTGTGGTGAGTTGGTGTCCGTCTGCGAGGCTTATTTAGCCAGTATCATCCTGAGTGAAAAGGGAGCCGAGAACCTCAATGAGGAGCTGATGGTGAGAACCAAGCCTTCGCTGGCTTTTCCTCCTTACCCCAACATCTTCTTTACCATGTTAAAATTCAGCCTTCAGTCCCTAAAAGGCTCTGTTGTTGGACAAAACATCAGCCTGTAAGATGCCTTTTCTCCTTTTTTTTGTGCTTATGATAAAACTGAAAATGTCTGCTCTTCCAGGTAAAACACCTCCACACTCTGGGTGTGGCTTCACTTCACTGTCCTTCTAAGGTTGGCAAAAGGACAGTGCTGCTGGTGGAATCTGTCCTCACAACACATTCTGACAAACTAGCAGGTAGGGAGGATGGAAATCTAAGAAACACAGTTCTAAGTGCTGTATCGTAGGCAGCTGGACGTGTTTCCCTTTCTTGAAGATGTTTCACCTCTCATCAAAGAGGTTTCTTCAGTTCTAACTAACTGGAGGGATCGATTATCAATCGATAATCATTCTATACATAGAGATTAAATAAGCATCTGATATTACAAGGTGTATTGCTTAGGAGGAATGTATTACACCGTGACAAAGGGCTACTTCTGGTGGTAGCAAGACAAAGTAAACCGTGGTTGACACGGCTGATCTGTTCTTTATTTTGGTCACTGACAGGAAACCAGGAGGAGCTGCCGGCCTCGCTGCCTCTGTCCCAGTTCAAAACAAACTCTCTGTCTACCAAAGTCAGAGCGCATGGAGTCATCACCTTAGGTAAACTGTCCTCCCAGTATTTGTCTGAGAAACATTGCTCATAATTGGACACAAAATGACAGCCTCAACCTCCATACATTTCTGCCATCTCATCCGACCTGTCTTCTCTTGATTGACGTCTGTCTGGTTCAGGTAAACTGTGTCTGCAGCATGAGGAACTAGTCCAGAAGTACCTGCCGGTGTTTGCCAGGGAGCTGGAGGTTGGCACGGAGGTTGCTGTGCGCAACAATGTGGTGGTGATTATGTGCGATCTGTGTGTTCGATACACCAACATCGTGGATCACTACATACCCAACATCTCCACCTGTCTGCGAGACAATGAAGCTGTCATCAGGGAACAGACTCTGATCATGTTGACCAACCTGCTGCAGGTGGGAACTGTTGTTTGTTGTGTGTTACTCTTCATTGTAGTTTAATTTAAAAAAATTGGGTCGTATGAACATTGAGGTAAAGCTATATATTAAGGTCCTTGGGTCCTGTTTCCACTTTCACGCTACTAGACTATTCCCTGAGAATCTTTCTAGAGGGGTGAAGGGATGTGAAATCAAGGTCAAGTTCCAAGTTGTCGGCTCTGTTGTAGCTTGTCAATTCCTTGTATCAACGTTTGGGGTTCTTCTGACGGATGTACATTGCAAAACAATGACGTCAAACTCCTGAGTTTTCGCTGCTGTAAACTTGCAACAATGAATCAACTTGAATTGATAAAGAATCGGACCGATAAGCAGAAGCAATCCCAGAAATATGTATCAATAAAATGTTATCAGTTCCCATCCTGAGATGGGTGTGTTTTTAATGTTTATCTCTAACTGCTCTTGTTGCATTTCTAGGAGGAATTTGTGAAATGGAAGGGTGCCCTCTTCTTCCGCTTCATGTCGGCGTTGGTCGACCCAGTTCCTGCCATTGCCAGGTAAATCACACTGTGCATAGATAGAAAGATGATGACTAGGTAAGTAATAATAATTGATTCTACAGTAACAGGTGCCACAGTTGTGGCAGTGTTGGGAAATCAACAACGTCAGTCTTTGTGTTAGTATTTTAATGTCCGAGACAAAGATCATACATTACGCACACGCACACACGGAGCTTGGACCAATCCCTTTGACTGCCTAGAGAAATCAACCATAATATCAAACCTAAGGGCTGCCTGTTTCCTTTCCCAGTCTGTGTGAATACTGTCTGGTCCACCTGCTGCTGAAGAAGAACCCAGAAATGTTCAGCGTGCACTTCATCGAGTGCATCTTCCACTTCAATTCCTACAACAAACACAAGTCCTACAACAAGTTCCCTCAAAGTGAGAGGTAGGAAACTGTCACGCACCCCACATCTGGCTTCATTTCTCTTCGATTATTTTCAAAGATAACACTTTAACTAGACTGATAAAGTGAAATAGTACAGTATGTATCCTGTTACAAATCATGCAAGGATTATTTGTAAACTTTATTCAATCGTCTTTTGTTCATTGGACTTATCTTTTTCAAAATCTGTCCAGAGAAAAGGTTTTGTTTTCCCTGAAAGGAGCTCATCACCGCGACAAGCGTTTTCGGATCTACCGCTTCCTGTTGGAGCACTTCACAGACACGCAGCGCTTCAACATCACCAACAAGATCAATCAGACCATCTTAGGTGAGCATGTATGCGGAGTAAAATCAAAGCTAGAAATCACTCATGCATAAAATCACTGATCTGTTTTTACAAATAAACTCTAGTTACTGACCTGAAATAGAAAAAAATCCCTTGTAACCTCTTACCTTTTCCTACCTCAGCATGCTTTGCAGATGAGGAACTGCCTCTAGATGCAGATGGTGCTGCGATTTTGTCAGAGACCTTCAAAATCTTGAGTCTGAAGGAGATGAAGCTGCAGGCCATATCTGCAGGAGCAGGAGGCGCTGCAGGGGAGGAGCCGGAGGAGGAGAACATGGCCAACATGGCTAAGGCTGTCCTCCAGGCAGCACAGAAGAAGGTGGTGTCACAGGTTAGAAATATTGGCCAGTTACTTGATCACATTACTGTAACTCTCAAAGTAAGTCCCAGTAAGTCAAGCGAAAAGGTGTGGTCAACTTCAAGCTGCAAGTACAAGACGAAATTAGTGATAGAAGGTTCCTACTGGAAAATACCAGCTGTTCAATATTGTGTAATTTTATGTAGAGCTCCTCTTAGCTTCCTGCTCTGACCCACAGGTTCAGAAAAAGGCCTTCATCGAGAACACAGTTCCCCTCATCATCAGCCTGAAGAGCCTGCTCGAGCAAAAACGCTCTCCTGTGCTCAGAGACCTAATGGCCTACCTCCAGGTGAGTTGTACACACTCTCTGCATGTTCATTTCATTAATCAAGGGGGGAGAAAAAACAAATCTCACAGGTTGAGTGATGTTCATGTTTCCACTCATTCAGATTATAATTTATAACCTAACCTACACCTGAAGTACTTTAGTGTGTTACACATTTCATACATAACCTTATGCTGTTGTTCCCATCAGGTGACAATGCAAGACTACCGTAACGAGGTGAAGGAGTGTTTCGCTGGAGACGAGCAGCTGGCGGCTGAGGTGGAGTTTGCTCTGAAGACGGCTGAGAAGGAGAGAGAGGTGGAGGAACAGATGGAGAACTGCAGCCTGACGGGAGACGGCAGGACTCCCACTGCACAGGTCTGAGCACACCTCGTTTGCAACAACACTGATAGTTAATATATTGAGTGCATCTATAAAGTGAACTTACTGCATTAAAATAATAATTATAATAAAACAGTGTACTGTATAATAAAAGTAGGAGCTGGAGTAAATCTGTGCTTTTAAATTTGTTAGTTTTATTTAATTTACAAACTTTAATCCGTCGATGGATTGAGAAAATTAATCAGCAACTATTTTGATAATTGATTAGTCTTTTCTGGTTTCAGCTTCTCAAATAAGAGAATTTTGCTGCGGTCTTGAGGTTTAACATTGTGTTTTACATCTTCACTTTAGATTTAAACGTTTTAAATGTAGTTTCTTGACAAGCTTTTCTTCTGGTAAGAAAATCAAACAGTCTAGCAACAGTCTGTCTGGTATGATGTTATTTGTTCTTTATATTATTGATTCTCTAAGTAATTATTCTTATTTACTTACATTGATACAAGTGCAGGCCGGCGTCTGTGAATCATCGTGATTGTGCTCTCTCTCCTCAGCGTTCGGTCCAGGGCTCTCCCGTCAGGTCCAGGCCCCTCCTCCCCTTTAACTTTGCCACACCACAGGTGCCACGTCCAAACCCCCTGTCTGCCAGACTGACAAACACTGACAGGTAGGTCTCCATCACAGCAGCTGTTGAACACAAGGGCCTCACTAATAAATTACATGGGGTGCCTAGTAATTAACATTTTTAGCTGTTTTTTCCAACTTCGTAGGATTCTACTGGTTTCCTTTTATTCCAGTATAATATGAATACACATTTACATGCATGTGGCTTCAGTGTGAAAAAAACTAACAAACGCGTGTGTATCTTTTATCAGTCGTGTGCGCAGATCCAGGCGGGAGGAACCTGTCCATTCTAAGTCAATCGCTCTGGAAAGAACAGGTATGACACACTGGAGGTTTATGGAAACTCTGAAGCTGAACTTCCACTGTGTGCAGCTGTTGGAAAAGGTTTCAGTTTGGAGTGCAAGGGTCATAATGTTAACTTGAAAGACAACTCTGTCTGAGCATCCCTGCATACACCATCACCTAAGGGTTTTCAGAAAAAAATGTTGCGCTGCTTCTCGGATCAACAATCGAAAGAGCAAATCAGTTGCTGTCAAGTGGTTTCATCTGGATCAGTATGAAACAGATAATTTCATTCCGGTCCATTCTGGGATTAAAACGCAAGATCAAGATTTCAGCACCTACATTTTGTAGCTGTTAAAGTAACCTCTAAATCCTTAAATCGTCTTAAATTTTTAAAGGTGTTGTCATGATACTGGAAATTCTAACTTTGATACAATACCTTAAAAAATGTAGATACCACCACAGGGAAAAATTGACACATTTAGGTCATTGAATTTTTAATTAAAAGATAAATATAACAAGGCTTCGGTTAAGAAAAAACAGCATTTAAGGTAATTTTCTTCTGACCATAGTCAATCTATCCTGACTGACATGTGACTTTGTTTTCAGTGATGCGCAAAGGAGTTGTGGATGACCGAGCCTTCAGCACACCAGCAGGTACAACCTCTGCAACACGTCCCACAGCACACACCTGGTCTTCAACGCATGCTTTCATCCATATAATATTTCAGCACCACACGTGTATATAGATGCTACCAGAAGGAATTGAACACACCACCATTAGCAGTGCTAGGGACAGTTCTCTGCTGAAACTATTTTTGACACCTGTCCATCTGTTCTCCCTGTCATCCAGGTGTCAACGTCAACTTAACTTTTGATGAAGGACTCAGCGCGATCTTCAGTGAGCGAGGAACAAGTGAGTTGATCTGGTTTCAAGTTTCAAGTATGACAGTGTAACTGTTTGTTAGAAATCAAGGTTTGGATTAATATGTGTCTGTTGTGTTCTTTACAGGTCTTGGCGGAGAGACCAGTGTTCTTCATGTGCGGCCAAATGAGCAGCAGTAAGTGCGTTACTTTAGTTTGGGCATCTGATTAAGATGCCACCTGGGGTCCGTCCTTTGGAGGTTTTCTGTGCACAATGTACAACTAGCAGGAGACCCTGGGGTAGACCCAGTACTCCCTGAAGGGATCACACAGTATATAGTATACAGTTCCATGTTCTGCCCTCTTAGAAAACGTAAGTATAGTCTTGGAGCTGACAGCCACAGACTGCGTAGGGATATCTGAAAGTATTCAGAGGGTAACACATTGTTGGTTTTGCTCTTTTCATGGAATTTGTTGTCAGTAAATAAAGAGCCTTATCCTTTAAAGGGTCAGTTCAACCAAACTTCAAATAGTTTATTTTCCTCCAGATCATTTCAGTTTTATTTGTCAGGGTTTGGAGATATTTTTCTCTTAGATTTCTGCCTCCAATGTCATTTAGGTTGTGGTGCTCACAGCAATGATGTTATTAAATGACTTTTTTCTTTCTTTCTTTTTTTTGTAGGGTCCTGTCATTGGGAACTATCTCTGTTGCAAATCTTAAATATATCGATTAGACTTTTGATTTTAATTTAAATGGCGAAGCTTGTTTCGTACTACACTGCGGCAAACACTGTTTTATATTTCTGTGGAGAAGGTGCGATTAATAACTTGGCTATCTTCTGTGTTTCAGAGCTCCTGGACCGAGGCTGTGGAACGTGCAGTCTCCTCTCCGCCAGAAGAAAAAATCATCGAGAATTTAATTGACATACAGTTTTATTTCTTTGTTTCTGTTTTTTTGTCTTTACTAAAACTACAGCTGTTACTGCTTCTTTCATCTTCATCTTCATTTACATCTACATGCTGTGTAACTATTTGTCTTTATTTTTTGTGTAATAAAGGGGACCTTGATTTTTGGTCATCAGATTCGTTGCAGGTCTACACTATGTTGTTAAAACAGTGCTTTCTTGTAAATTTCCTACCTTGGTGGTAATGACTGTTAATACTGTAACATATGTGTAGCTAAACTCAATGAAAATATATGTGAAACACTTTTGTTTTAGCTCCCAAGTTCAGGTAAAATGTTTAAGACTGTTATGCACAAAAGGAATACTTTCTTTCAGATTTTAAACACAAATGTGTTAAAATCAGTGTTAGAGAGCACTTCTCCTTTGCTAAAATAATCCACCCCCCGACAGCTGTAGCCTATCAAGATGCTGATTAAACAGCATGATAAGTGCACAAGGTTTCGGACTGTTCACAGTAAAAGGCCACCAAGCGTGTGATTTTGAACTTAGCCAAACTCCTTTTAATCAACTTCAAACTTAGAGCTCTTGCAGTCATGATGCACTGACACAGAATCCTTGGGATGGTTCCCCTCTGAGGAAACTAATGTGGATAGTAGTTATGGTATACTCTAATTATTTAACAGTTAAAATATGCTGGCAAAACTGCCTGGGTAGTTTACAGTACGGTAACAAAGTGGAAAATATGACAAAAAAGATTATTATTATTATTATTATTATTATTTTGAGGTTTTCTATATATATAGATCACATGATATATTGAGTTATTGAGCACTGTTATTTTTAACAATTATAATAATGTTATCTATAATTTGTTTAAGTGCATTTACATAGGTTAATTTGTGATTACAGTATTCTTCAAGATGCCGTTTTAATCACGTTAATTATTAAACATTTGTCTGTCTGTTGATAAGAACACCATTCTAACTTAGGGGACTATTTCACCTCCTAGTTTGTAACGGCTGATAAATCTGCCGCGGATGAATCTCTTCCATCACTTCCCTCCGCTAGGGCTTCTGGGAAATGCAGTTCCGTTGCCGCCCCCCAATGTTCTCTCAACATTTCGATGACGTTTGTGCAACGTGATATCACGCGCTGGACATTTCTTGTTTTGTATTCACTTCCGCTTCTGCCTGGTTGCGGAGTGACCAAGGAAACGTTTTGAAAAGGTTCAGGAAGGTTATCGGGAACGTTTAGTTTATTTGCGGTGTAGGGGGGAAAAAACTTCAATGGATCCTGTTGAAGAAGACAATCACGACTGGCCGATGCAGCAGCGAGTGGAGGGTTATGTGAACAAACATATGGCAGACATTGCTCTGGAGACCCTCCAGCAGAGGCTGTCTGTGGTGTCCGATGAGATGCACAGCCTGGCCGAACAAGTGTCCAGGCGGTCAGGGGGAGTGCTCAAAGACGAGCCGCGGCGAGAGGGCGTGAGCTTCGGTGTGGAGCCGCCGCTTCCCTCCGCCTGCAGCTCCGGAGCCGCAGATAGGTTTATGTCCTCCCCATCCTCAGGTAGACCGCTGGCTGCGAGCCATTTACTTCACTCTACAGCAACACCTGAAAATACTTCCAGTGTCTTTAAATGGTCTGTCAGGTTAATGAATAAGTAAGTTAAAGTAAAACTTAATTGAACTGTAATTAAATGATCAAAATACTATTTTTATTTCCCTGTAAATTCAGTATGACAGAGTCTGTTGACTGTAAAAATGCCTTGAACTATTCTATTCTATCCTATTGTTATATTGTTATGTACCCATGTTAAAATTTGTATTTTCTCTAAAAACTTAGAAACCACTCACTTATTATAATTATTTATTTATTTAATCAATTACATTTTTTATACAATTTATTTATTTTAGGTAGTAGTATCAAGTAATATGGAAAAATTGTCGACAGCATTATTCTGAATATATTATTGTTGTTATTAATATCAACAATTAAGACTGCAGAACTGTGAAACCAAATGTCTGGATTAATGGGATCAGTTTTATAATTGGCAGACGACATATCGATCAGATACATGTCACAAATGTCTTCTTCTGTGGTTAACCACAGCACTAGTCAGGTTTCTTTACCCAGTTTAAACCCTAATCTTTGCCCCATCCTGTCACGCTCATACTCTCTACAGAGACTGCTGCTCAGCGGAAGATCATTGCCCTCCTGGTGGAGATCAAAGAGGAGCAGCAGAGGCAGTGGGCCGCGCTGAGAGACATTCAGGCCCAACTGCAGGGTCAGACCTGCTGCGAGGAAGAGGACGTGGAGGCTCTGCATATGGATCTCCCCCTGAGGACCCTCGAGCAGCTGGATGAGACGGAGAGACACCTGGAGGACCCAGGAACACAGAAGAGAATGGTAGTTAATGGTCCTGATGTGAGGCTCCAAGTGCCTTGAGTTGCTGGCTGTGTTAGTACCCAGTGCCCAGCACACACTAGTGAAACTAATGTCCATACCTTGTCCAAATGTAAGGTGTCATACCTGTCACGGATGGGCGGGGCTACAGTTGATGATGCAGTGAGACGTCTAATGCAAGCCGTTCTTTCATTCGCTGTTGGTTCTGAGCTGAACTGGGTGGGCCGCGGACAGAAGAGAAGCTTCAGGAACACTCGTCTCCAAGGGGTCCTCTTCCGTAAGTACACATGCTACTAACTATGCGTACTTCAGTAGAAAGAAAATAGTTCCATCATGAAACTGCTCACAACAAGGTTGTACTTTTTATACTCGCCCGGGATGTCCTGAAGAAGTTATTTTGGTCCCAATCCAGATTATTAAGATTTGACAAGGATGCTAAATAACACTGAGCTGTACAGAAAATAATCAGCGTCTTCTCCTAGGTGCCCTGAAACGAACACCAGTGGGTAAGGAGGCCACGCATCACCAATATGCTGACGTGGTGAAGAAGTGGCTGCGGTTCGCTCCGTTCAGACAGGGAGGGACCGGCCGTCGCTGCAGCAGACCTCCTGTGGACTTTCCAAACTCTGAGGACTGAGTTTTAACCAAAGCTGCAAATACTGACATTTATCTCACTGATTAGTTTGTCCAAAGATATCTAATCAATAGGGTTTCCATTCCTGGCACATATATCCTCATGTAAATATAACCACACTGTACATAATATAGTAATTTTTTTGTCACCTCTGCACATTTCTGGGTTTTTTCTACAGCACGACTGATAATGGTCTGCGGATATTATCAGACGATTTTGGCCACTTCACAGATAACTTGTTATTGGTGTGCACCAATATGTGCCGATTTTCTTTTCTACAGAATATAATTCAGAGAAAGATGCTTGGTGCACCTTGTTAATTAAGTTTAATGATTAAGTTACGGTTATTGTAAAATATCATCACATATCTTTGTGACACATTTAAGACTGGTGTTCAAGGTCACAGGAGGTTCCCTGTCAGTGCCTCTAATTCTCAGTTTTCGGCAAGGCTTACTGGAGATGTTCTAAGCCTTTCCCAAAGTTAAGGTGTACTTGGCTGCTATTGCAGCATTCCATGTGGGTTTGATGGTAAGGCTGCGGGCCAACATTCCCTCGTCAGCCGTTTAATGAAGGGTGCCCGCCGTCTGCGGCCAGTATTCCAAGCAGCTTGCTCCATCGTAGGATTTGTCAACTGCTTTGGATGCACTGTCTACCCCCACTTTGAGCCTTTCGATCAGGTGGATCTGAAAGTGCTCTCCCTAAAGACTTGCTGGCACTGGCATTTACAAAGCGGGTCAGTGATGTTCACGCTTTTTCCAGACAGTCTTCAGTTTGCCGCAGGAGACGCATGTATGGTGCTACGGCCTGATCTGGCCTTTATACCAAGCAAATGCTTGAAGGAGAAATTTAGGTTACAAAGGTGTAACCCTTGTTCTCTGATAACATGAGTGAGGTATCTCACCAGACTGCCCTCCTTGCATGAAGCGAGGAAGAGGTGTGCTTGTTTTGAATGAGTTGATGACAATGCATCATCCTGTTTCATAGGGAGAGGATGTCCATCCTCTTGATGCAGTTGTCACAACTGCCAGCCAATGTGGCTGGCGTAATGATATTGGGCTTCTGAGGAATGTACCCCCTAGAAAAATGCCTCACTTATGTTATCAGAGAACCTGGGTTACCTTTGTGACCTTAACATATCTGGTGTGCAGTTGAAATGACATCCTCCATTGTATGAATTGTTCTAGTAGAGTAAATACCTCTGCCAAGGCCCAACAGTCCCTTTCAATAAATCAATATAATAAAACGTATTTAAATCCGCTCAATTTTTTCTAGATTGAATCTTATTTAGATCTGTGTCAATTTGTACTCCCTCACAGATACCAGCCACCTAAATAAACATGTCTTTTTTTCATCAAGATCCATCCCCCAAGAAATTAATCAAAATGTCGAAAAATTAGAGCATTTTATCGACATTTTCATTCATTTCGGATCCAGGAATTTTCATTAAATTCAGATCACAATGTTAAAGAAAGTGCAAAATGAAATTCCTGGATCCATCCCTTTATCTGGATCCACACCAAAAGTTAATGGGCAGACACGCATCCTTCATCCAAGTTATGTGAAAATTATTGAAGTAGTTTTTGTGCTATCCTGTTAATAAACCAACCAGCCAACAAGCAGACAGGGGTGGAAACACAACCAAGATATTTTAAGATATAGGTAATAAGGATCAATACATGTAAATAAAAATAGGGGTAAAAAGGGAATTAAAGGAAATTAAATTCAAAACAAAAAAACAAACTTTATTTATGTTCATTATTAATTGTTTGGGTGACTTTACAAGAAAGAGTTAGGAAAAAAAGTACTTTCATCGAATAAATGATGGTCGTACTGGGGAGATGTACACATTCCAAGTTTCTTCCTGTCTAATAAGAAAAGGAATCCTTTCCATTATAAATATTTCATAAATAATCTGAACCCAATCATTTGCTGCAAGTATATTTTGGGGTTTTAACCACATTCCAGTTATGGTCTTCCTGCCAGCTGCATTAGGTGCATTATGTGCCTTTGGTAGTAATACTTGATAAAGTCAAGTCTAAAAATCTTCTAAAGTTAACAATCCCTGTGACATCACTCTTAATGAAAAAAGTCTTCTTCCATTTAAGTTATACAAAACGGCAATGTATTTTAAGTTTGTTGCTGTGGTGGTAATGACCATATCATGTTCTTCGACTGATCCTCTGAGCTACTCTTGCGTCCTTTTTGAAAAGTGCATTTCAGTGTTGTTATTGCTCTCAACTGGAGGTGTACACTCACGCTTTATAGAGGGACCTTTAACATTTTCCTCACTGGGGACACGTGATGTGAAAGTTAATGCAGAGTTGTTGTTTTTGCTCCTTTGCGGTGCTTTGGGGGGAAGAAGGCAGAGGCAGCAAGCTGGACAATTAGACAGACATTTTCTAGAAGTATGCAGGTTCACCTTCAAATTAAAAGCATAGAGTTTGACGCTTAAAAAGTGTCTCCATTAAAGAAATGCTACTGCATCACATAGAGGGCACCATTAGGACATTAGACCAGGGTCATTTAGAGAAGTTAGTCATTATTGTCAGACATTTGGAAAACAGTTTTAAAATGTTATCGAGGGATGAAAAAAAGTTTTCGCTGTCATGTTCATGTAGGTCTGCATTTGTATAGATATACTGGTGCATAGGCCTATACAAATACAGGCTGAAAGTGTACTATATCAGACAACCTTTTTTCTGTATGCCATTTTTGTTTGTTTGTTTGTTTTCTAATTATTTTTATCACCTAAATGATTTCATTATCACTGGAGATGTCTGCCTATACTATGGTCACTTAAGTGCAAGAATATTTGAATTGGTTAACCAAGCAGACTGAGCTTCTCTGGTTACTTTAAAATAAATTAAGAGAAAAATAAATATTTGAATTAGATAGTGTTTATTTTTTATTTTATTATTATATAGTGTTATTTAAAAAAACTCACTTAAATAATTTAATCTATAGGGTAGTAAAGTTAAGATTTATTTTTGTAAACAGCACAGAGATGAAAATTTAAAAAGTTTTATATTTTATGTAGGAAATTGAATGTCTTCAGTGAGTGCGGTGCTGTACAGTGATATGTATTTTATTCTGAAAATAATAAACGGAAGTCCGTCGTTCTTATGACGTACTTGACACAGAGAGAACGAGGCAGGCAGCTGCTGCTCAGAAGAATTCAGGACCATGGAGGCGGCCGGCGCAGGACGGACTCAACTCACTTGTTTTCGTCACCTCCAACTATAAGAAATGCTTGGACGCAGCTCAAAACAACCAAGGCTACCCGACATGGAGATATAATGCTATTTACACATCCAGTAACTCGTCCGAGATGCAACGTTTTCTTTTCCCAAACTGGAGTAACAGTCACTCCGCAGTAGGTAAGTACTGTTAAAGTTAGTTAGCTGTCCTTTGTGTGGATATTTTCTCACTGGTGACACCGCGTTTCTGTCGTCTGTAGCTAACTTCCAAACTCAAAGTTGCCTTCTCTTGAGAAAGCCAGACTCCCCGCCGTTGAAACATTATTTATTACTGGACGGCGACACCGTCAATCACCGCAAAACAATATGCGTGAGGAATCTTGCGGGACGTGTTGTGCGAGCCATCACCTGTTGAGCGACGTCGGTGTTTAACCAGCATACCCCCCCTCCCCTTGTGAAAGCAAATGCATCAATTAAACAGGATATTAATCATGTTGTTTTTGCGTCACACTGTGACTGTTTTGTGTTTACCCAAGAATGTGTACACACACAAGGAAGCAGACCCGGATTTAAGCTGCTCTCAATATTGTGCAAAGGTGGAATAGAAATAGAGATGAGTATGGACCTACAGCTGTCCAAATACAACAAAGCTAAACGACATGTAATAATAAGTGCCTATAAAAAGTATACAACCCCTTGGATGTTTTCCCCTTTTTATTGCTTTTGTAAATGGAAACACGGATAATAATAATATGGCTTGTTTGACAAGAATTTACAAAAAAAAAAACCCAAACCCCTCAATAATCTCAAAGTGAAAACAGATTTCTACAAAGTAATACCAATAATTAAAAATATACAGTGTTAAATAAGTGGTTGCATGAGTATTCACCCCCTTCAAGTCAGTATAGTAGATGCAATCACAGCACTGAGTCTGTGTGGATCGGTCACAATCAGGGTTACACATCTGGGCACTGCAATTTCACTCCATTCATCTTTGTAAAACTGCTCAAGCTCTGTCAGCTGAACAGCCCTTTTCAAATCCAGCAACAAATTCTCCATTGGATCGAGGTCTGGGCTTTAGAATAGAGTAGAATATGCCTTAATTGTCATATACTTGTATACACTATACTACTGTATTTGACTCGGCCACTCCAGAACATTCACCTTGTTGTCTTTAAACCATTTCTGCGTAGCTTTTGCTGTATGCTTCAGGTCATTGTCTTGCTGGAAAATAATTCTTCTCCCAAGTCGTAGTTCTCATGTAGACTAAATCAGGTTGTCCTCCAGGATTTCCCTATATTTTGCAGCATTTATTTTACCCTCTACCTTTACAAGTCTTCCAGGGCCTGCTGCCGAGAATCATCCCCACAGCATGATGCTGCCACCTCCATGTTTTACGGTGAGGATGGTGTGTTTGTGGGGATGTGCAGTGTTTGGTGTCTGCCAAACATAACGTCTAGTCTGATGAACAAAAGCTCCATTTTGGTGTCATCAGACCAAAGAACCTTCTTCCAGTTGACCTTAGAGTCTGCCTCGTGCCTTTGGATGAACTGTAGTTGAATTTTATTGAGCTTTCTTCAACAGTGGCTTTCTCTTTGCCACTCTCCCATAAAGCTTTGACTGGTTAACAACCCGAGTAGCAGTTGTTGTATGCAGAGTCTCTCTTATCTCAGCTGCTGAAGCTTTTAACTTCTTCAGAGTAGTCACTGGCGTCTTGGTGGCCTCCCTCATTTATCTCCTTCTTGCACAGTTACTCAGTTTGTGAGGACGGCTTGCTTTAAGCAGATTAACACATGTGCCATATTCCTTCCATTTCTTAATGATGGATTTAACTGAACTCGGGGGATGTTCAGTAGCTTGAAAATGTTTCTTTTGTCCATCCCCCGACTTACACCTTTCAACAACCTTTTCACAGAGTTGCCTGGGATGTTCTTTTGTCTTCATGGTGTAATTGTAGCCAGAAGTACTGATTAACCAGTGATTGGACATTCAGACACAGGTGTCTTTATACTAAAATCACTTGAGACACATTCACTGCACTCAGGTGATCTCAATTTCACTAACTGTGAGATGCTAGCACCAATTGGTTGGACCTCTGTTGATTTAAGTAACTTTAAAGGAGGGGGACACTTATGCAATCACGTATTTAACATTATATATATTTGACTTAATTGACATTACTTTGTAGAAATCTGTTTTCACTTTGATATTAAAGGTTTTTTTTGTAAATTGTTGTCACAAAAGCCAAATTATAATGACTAGGATTCCATTTCTAAAAGCAATAAAAGGAGAAAACATCCAAGGGGGTGATTTTTTAAATTTTTTATAGGCACTTTATACATAAAAGTGGATGAGAGAACAGGTGTATATTTAAATATGCCTATATTAAAAGCAACAATGGGTACCAACACAATGTCTATGTAGGAGTCAAGTTCCAATCTTCTATTCTGCATGTAAATAACCCAAACGATGTAGCATTCTGCAAATGTTTGGTTAATTTAAGCAGTATGTTCCTGTAGTATATAGTCCATGTCTACTACAGAGAAGTGTAAACTTCTATGTAAAGATTTATTAATTGAGTTGGAATTTTACTTTAAATGTGTGTACTTGGTAATTTATAATGACATGCATAGTTGACAGTCTTTTAACACATCTACACATCCCATCTTTTCTGGCTTGAAACATACACAACCTTTCAAACAGAATCTATGTTGAGTTTTCAATGAGAGATGTGATAAAGATACATCCTTTTTCAATGCCAGTACTATAAAGAGCTGTTTATACAATTGTAATGACCCAGATAAGTGAGAATCAACTAGATTGAACAAAAGGCTTTAGCTTTATTGCTGGAAATGGAGGAATCATCTACAATAACCAAATAATCAGCATGACAAACCGAGTTTATCCCCCAAACGCTCATGTCCTGAGCATCTATTAATCTGAGGGCAAATATTTCTGCTCAGCCAATAAATTCACTTGTCTGTGGTAGTGTTGTGTAGCTGCTGATTAATGAATGGGCTTTCTTAAGCCCGTGTTTCCAGCTCACACACTAGTGTGTCAGCCATTGTTTGCTTGCTAATTAGACCGCTCTTTAGCAGTTGCTGCCAGGCATTTGCAGGGTTCTCGGACTGTAACCTTACCCATTACCACCCACCTCTCATATCGTATCATCTTCCTTCAGACTTTTTTTGTGGGAAAGCTTGAAAAAGTCAATGTAAGCCAAAGTACTTTTCCTGGTATGGACCAAGACCTGGGTTTTCCAATCTCCTCAGAAATCTGCTAATGTGCTTAGCACGCAGTGTCGGGAGCAAATCAGACTAGTACTGTTGTCGACCTCAAACCTGAGTCACAGTTCAGGAATTCACAATGACACCGGGAAGTAGGCCGCTGACTGTTAATTAAACTATTAGACTAAATAACAATTACTGTTCACAGCAGCCGGAATTACTTCCAGTTCAGTTCCTTTGCATTACCAAAGGGCCGCTGTGAACAGTAACTGTTATTTAGTGCTGACAGTTTGAATAGAATTTCCATGAGGCTCTCTTCGTCAGCAGACAGATCACAGGCAATAAACTTGGCATATTATATTCCTCGCACTTGCAGCTGTCGCAAAGTTGGCGAGCTGCAGGCGGATTGAGTCCTGTTATTTTAATCATTACTTTTAATGATTATTAATACCAAATTAATACACAAAGCAGCCCGATAGTGAACGTAGATGTATGCATATTTCCCCTGGTTGCATTTGGTATTGCTCAGATGTGACCTGAACTGGTTGATGGTGATTACAATTCTTGGCAAATGGGAAATTACTTTGATTTTGATTACTACATTTAAATAAGTGCTTAATGTGTTTTGTTTTATTCTACATTATTTTATTTTTAAACATATATCACCTCAAAAGTGTTGGAAAAAAGCTCTGACCCTCTTGGCTGCACCGTAAATAATTTTGGGCTGCTTCAACTTAAAAGTGTAGGTTCAATTGCTGCTGTAAATATTTGAGTTAACTTAATTTAGGTTGAATAGTTTGTTTAACATCTTCTTTTAAGTTTTCGATGGATTTCTACAGCTGTATACTCTGACCCGAATAAATATCATGCCTGAAAATCCGAGTCAGCCAAAACACTGTAAAAAGACCCCTCGATAACCTCCTCTGGCTCGTCTAACAGGTAGTAAAACTTTATTCCTTTTATTGTTAAATTTCACACGTTCACAGCAGTACTCATAAGGAGCATGTAATTGAGTCAACTGAAATGTGGTACAGTGTGTGTGTGGTTGGCAGTTACCATGTTTCTTCTGATATTAACACATCAGCAGCAGTTAAGCCACAGTTGAAGCGAACTAGTTGTGCATATGTTATAAGTAAAAGTGTACGGGGTAAAGGGTTAAATGTGTGGAGTATTTTGAGTTTGAGTCTTATTTTAGACTGATTTTTGTGGAGGTAGGGTGTCCACAATGTTAGTTCTTTCATTGAGATGTAGGCGTTTGCTTTGGCTTGGACTGCAGGCTTTGATAGCTGTCACTACAGAAAACACCCTCTCTCTTCAATCAAGGCATGTGTGTTCGTGCATGTGTTTGATTTCACCACCTTGTGTTTGATTTTCCAAGCAGTAAAAACTTTGCCCAGCAAAGCAGAGACCCATCCAATGTAAGAGGAGATGGAATGCATTTGACACACTTTTAGGAGCTAAGTGTAGGCATTTTTGGAAGACGCTAAATGTCTGCCATCATATTCCCCTGGTAAACCACAGCTCACAGGAAATCCCATCAGGCAGCAGAGAAACGTTTAGGAATGGTGGATGTTGACAGGGTCAGGAGGTTCACTGTCGGAGACATTTTTCAGAGCTGCTGTTTCCAGCTTGGTACAATGCTTTACATCTTAGCCTTGTTTTAAGGGGCCAGTGTATTTTGTCAGAAGCATTTATCAGTTGATTGAATAGCAAAACAAAGATATTCAGTTCACTGTCACCAGAATAGTCAGTGATACGTTGACAGCTAATTGGGCAATCATTGCAGCTCTAGTAGAATTGTACCATTGACACGTGAAGAGCTTCTTACAAGGTGGTTTAAACTTTATAGTGGTTGTTCTTTGTGTAATTGACTGTCACTAATCTCAACCTCATTTGTTAGTGTTCCTATGCTTGTCAAGTTTTCTGTTCTCGCACATGATCTGCAGTTTTCAGTGGTAAGATTGGCAGAAACCATCAAAATGTTTTTAAATGGTTTAAACAATAGGTCCTTGATGCCAGACGGAGGTGGACTAAAGCATCTTTGGATTTCTAGCTAGCTGTAGATTTCATTGGCAGAAATGATAGCTATCACAGGAAAATTTCATAAGTAGTAGCTAATTGGCCAACTCAGATAAATTCTCCAGCAGAGTTTTTATGTTACTAACTGACTCATTTTAAAACAATAACCTTGTAAGGGGTCTTTAATGATTTAATGACTATCTACATAATATGCTAAAAGACAAAAGCTTCATGTTCCATTAAAAAAGTTTGCATTTTTAACAGTTAATGATCCATGTAGACATAAAGACAAAAATAAATATACAGTTTTTTACTTGCATTGCTGTGTGGCGTTAGTTTGCCCTAGTGCTGTATGATAAGGAAGGAAACATGTTATCTCATTCTAGCATATGCTGCAAACTCTTGAAGAGCTGAGTCGCTCGTGCATACAACAACTAGAGCATGACAGGCCTGCTTTGCCTTGTTATTGTCACTGAGATATGATCGTACACGGCGCCTTGAACCTCAATAAGGTGACAACAGTGCGGGTATGAAACGTTGCAACAGGTGTCTTTTACGTAGATTTGTGTTGATATTTTGACACCTGCACCACAACTGCCTCTCCTTTTCTCTGGGAGTAACTTGCTGCCCCAGGGGTCAAGGTCTGGGATTGGTTTCACAGTAGAGTAACAGGATGATAATGGGAAACACAGAAACGCTCTTGGAATGGTAGTTTCCGATTGTGCATATGCACACTGGAGATGTTATCAGAATCCTAACAGTGGTAAACGGTAGTTATTGTGAAATTGTAAACTGAAATAAGATGCCGAAGTGATTCATGTATGACTTTTGGTAAAACCAATCACGCAATGGGAAACCTGGCACGCTACCATTGGGTTGCTAGATTGGGAGGTTTGGTAGTTTGACACAAGTGCTTGTGGTTGAAGTATTGTGTTTGAACTCATTTTCACCCAGTTGCTTCATGTCTTAACAGACAGGCTTGGACATGTAGGACTCAGGCAGCACTAAGCTGTAAGACAACAAATATTTACCATGCTGACCTTATTTAACAAATAATATGTTTTATGAACAGTTTTGCAGTAATGGGCCAGCTAGAGCCATATCCATTTCCAACCCTTTGTTTATTGTAAGGGCCCATGCTTCAGTTGAAGTGCTTGTCAGAACAGCTACAGCAGTAAAATTCCTTCCCCTTCATTTCTTTTTGATATTGTAATTTTGCAGGCTTCCTCTGGCAATTTTTGTCCTCTCTCAATAATAGACATGCATGCAGTGATTTGTCAGCTGTGTGAAGTTGTGAGAGGAGGGAGGGTTTCAACCTTTCTAACTCACTTTTCATGTTTAACATACATGTGTACATAACCAATCACAGTCTGTCCCAAGGATTACCGAGCAGCAGCTAATACCATGACCTTGACCACAATATACAGTCTTTGAGTAATTTGTAGTTTTAACTACTGAATTGTAAAGGGAATTAGAATTGTAGGTTAGAGGATGTTACTTATCTCAGATCCCCCTCTCAGGCCACGATTGTAGAATGAGTCATTGACTAGGCCAGTATTTTACAACACACTGACACTTGAACTCCCAGAATAGCACACGGGGCTGTATGTTAACTTTTTTGCACATAGCACCGGTGTTAGCGGCTGCAAACGTTTGTAGCATGGGCCACAATAAACTGGCATGAGACTGGCAAAGAACATTAACGTTGTACACAGGACACATACAGTTCAGACAAAAGTTTACCTTATTTGCCCATAATGGTAAATGACAGGGACATACTGTAGTGCCTCTTGCTGTACAAAACATCCATATCATTAGTGCTATATGGTAGGCAACTGGACTTCTTCAGTTCTTAAGAAAGCCTTTTCAATGAGAGGTGAAACGTCCTTAAGAAACTGAAACAAGTCCAGTTGCCTACAATATAGCACTTAGAATTACCATGACTTGGATGACTGAGAATCTTCACCAACCAAGTATCCATATATTACATTTGAAATGAGCTTTGTGAATTTCAGTAAATATGTATAATCATCATACAGTGTTATTTATAGTTAATTCATATTGGCCATAAAGTATAAATCTGTAAAAGGTTTATATTCTCTTCAAGAGATTTACACAAGCAAAAATAGGAAGTGGTGTACTGTAAAGTTTAAAAAAAGGTTTTCCTTCCTCAGTTCTTTCTCGTAAGTTTGTTTGGGGTTAAGGTTTTTGTTGACAACTTGAAAATACAACTTCATTTTCTCATGTCATTTAGCTTGAGGAAACAACATAGAGGCATCACATAGGATTATGGGAGGGTTTCCAAGGAATTATGGGAATTGGTATTGTATAGACTGCGTGCACTACTTGATTTTTAACCACAATCACAATACACTACAACTACCAAGTAGAAAAGGGATGTGCCAGATTCAGTGTGTCTCTGTCCAACACACAGGCATTGCTAAGAGGTATCACACGGTGCTACGTTAGTCATCGCACAGACCCACGTTTTGTCACGCTATACAGCCCTGCCACAGTCTTTAGTTTTGTGTTAAAGAGGCTTATTTGTTGACATCACTAATGGGTTGGGCCTCCACAGAAAATGGGAACATGGAAACCACGCTACTCAGAGCTACTGGAAATTAGAGTTAGTCAACATTTTGAATCTGATTTTAGGTATGATTCATTGAGCAGTCAGGTTTGCTTCACAGTTAAGAAAACAGTAGTAATGTCAGTGGCTTGACAGACTGATGACTGGAGGTAAAGCTGTTGGTGTACACAGAGAGTTATGGATGTAGCCTTTAGGGGAACCGGTGCTGATGGTCCTGGAGTCGGAGACATGCTCTACCAACTTCACAGGTTGTGTCTTTTCAGACAGAAAGTCAGTAAATCTCTTGCAGGTGCAGTCAGGCATCCTCAGCTGGGGGAGCTTGCAGCAGAATGTGGATGATGGTGTTGGATAAATGTGTGGATCCTTTCCGTTATTTGGATCACATCAGAAGTTAATTGGGTCTATTCTGGGCCGAGACCCACCCTATATCCAAGTTTCTCGAAAATTGGTTCTGTAGTTTTTGTGTAATCCTGCTGAAAACCAATCAACCAACAAAGGGACACAGGTGGACACATAACCCCATTGTCATCAAAAGCCAAAAACCTCAACTTTAACTAAAAAAAGCAAAATCTACAAACCTCTGTTGCTTGAAATAAATTTTACTGTAATTCACCTTCATTAAATCCCACTTTTACTTTGATGTGCCTCTGATTTGTATCAATTGTTGTATTATATCTTATTAAGATACAAATCACCATTGACTGAAAGTTTTATGATTTGTAATCATAATGCCAGGTAGCTGCACACCAACATCTGCATGACTATATACAAATATGTGGGGAAATTTATTTTTTGATCTTGGTAAACGTTTCCTTTGAGACTTGTGCCAATAATGCTAGTAGGTCACATAGTATAAAATATGTTGTCATGTGGCTCAGAGGCTCTGTATTTTTCCTAGATGGACAACCACAGGGACCTTCCTGTTTACTAGGCCTGGACTATGAATCACACAAGCTTGAAATCACATGCATAGAAAAAGCACACACATATTGCTCCAACCAAAACAACCCACTGCAAGCCCTCCCCACTGGTTTGTTTTGACAAGAGGGGTTGGGCCACCAGACTCCCATGAGATATGTGAAGAGGACAGGGGGAGTGAGAGAGACAGGAGATAATGAACAGCAGTGTCGCATGCTCCATCTTAACTCCATGTTCCATGTCTCCTCTGTCAAGGCAGATGGCTGCCCACCTAGAGCCATTGCCTATGTTGGGTCCATGTAAAATAAACAGTTTGTTCTAGACCTGCTCTTTACGAAAAGTGTCAAGAGAATACTTTTGTTGTGATTTGACGCTATATAAATAGAATTGACTTCAAATTGAATTTACTAACATTCAAATCAAGTGAACATCTATGGAAAAAGTTAAAGACTGAGAAAGCCAAGCCATCTGTGACATAACAAGAAGCCTTGTCCATGCTAGCTCAAGTGCATGCTGTCATGTTTTAATGACAAGAAAAATACCAAACACTGGGATATGCTGAAATGTATGGACATTTGTCAAGGATTTAATGTTTCACTTAAATGTATAAGCTAATAAATTTCCTGGAAAAAAGAGTATTACATCAAAACAAATGCAAGATAGTGTAGTATTTTTGTCTAGTGGTCTGAGACCTTTTTTTTTACCCTACTGTATGTTGGATCTAACCCAAAGTGAGCTCTAGCCCACACATGTGTATAGAATGTGTATATGTACCTAGCACCTATTAGGCTCTGAGATCAAAAGCATTCCAACAGTAACTGGACAGCAAATGTTTTGTCTAGAACATTTCCCTCTGAGTCTCGCCAGTTGCTCAAATAGCGAACAGTCAAGTCTGTCCAACAAAAGCCACAAGAGTTCTCACAACAGTCTTCTGCCAAAGCACTGTTGCTGAAGTGTCTGTTGTCAGTGAACAGATGCTGATGGTGTTTTCCTCTTACGTATGTCTTTCTGAAAAGGGAGGTCTGGAAGGTGTTTTCATGCCATGACAAAGCTGGCTCATATCAGCTGCTGAAACTAGATCCACCACAACATCTGGGTCGAGCGTGACTATGTGTATGTGAACATGTGTTCAGCCTCTGTTCATGCAAAATCAGTAACAGCATTGTTTTGTACCACATGGAGGAGGCTTTGGTAGTCATTGTTTTGAGTGAAATGTCTGTCAGAGCTCCATCTAAGACCTTGTCTTCCATAGCAAGTTCACCAAGTTATAGCCTTTTTAGTGTTTTTTTACTCTGTTTTTGATCCTGACTTTTACCTCTGCTTCATTCAAATGTAAAGGCTTTTTGCCCTTTAAACTGAACTGTCTCGAGTCGTGCATTAGGGTCCTTGATTTGAATATGAACAATTCCATAGCAAGCCTAGTTAGCAAGGAAAAAACCTTCTCATTTAAGTGACCAGACCAAACTGAGCTGCATTGTTTTGTGCGTCTTTGGCTCTAATGTCCTCTGTTCTTCACAGAAAGTTCAGCAGAGACAGACAGAGACTCTACCCAGATGTCCACCAGCACAATAACTCAACCCTGCAAACAGGAGAGGAAATGCAGTTTCCTCAAGGTACGTACCACTCAAATAATTATTCCTGTGTGGGGCAAAATCAAATCACACACGGAACTGTAAAGATGGGAGGTTTCAGCAATTCTAGTGTCCATAAAGATCATGGACAAGAAGATGTGTGTGGGTAGGGGTTATGTTTGTCATAGCATAGTATTTCAAATAGTGTAATATGGTTTTATATGATACACTGACCACAAGATGAGTTCATCAGAATCTCATTGATTATGATGACATCATCGGGTGCAACACCACAAGGTTTTAAGTTTGAAAGAGAAGAGACTGGTGCAATCTGTAATAGTGAAGGGGTCTGCGCTAAATTAAAGTTCTAAGCATAATGATCAGCTGGATTCAGCTGACTACTGTCAGTACAGCTGACTCTAAGTTGTATGTTTGTGTATGGTGTGGCCTTTATATTGTTGCGCAGGCAATGTGGTTGCAATGGAAATTGTGTCAACTGCAGGCTGCACTGTGGTCAGCCCCCATTGCTGTGTCTTGTCCATTCATGTCCTTGTATAGACTTGTGTACAACCAACACAAAATCTTTTAAACCTTTACAAAAAAAGTTGGAAACACCTGATAATATAATGACGTTACTGGAGTTTAATCAGTGTCTGCAACTAAAATGTTTCTATTAAGTTGGTGGCTCTATTTTGTTGTATTTCAGTTGACTTATTTCAGTTTCTTGAAACTGAAACAAGTCCAGTTGCCCTCCACATTGAATGCATCAGAACTGTAATTTCTCTTGAAACAGCTGAGCTAATTGGTTCCTTGCTCAGTTCGAGCTGCTGATATGACGGTAACAGAAACATTGCACAACTAGACCGAAAACTGGGAAATGAAACAATTGATGACAGTGTGACACTGAAAAGAATCAGAGTCAATCTAAATTCCAGGAAAATGGTAGCTTTACAATATTCCTATGAAACAGAAGTTCTCAGAGCCTAGTACTGAAATGTATGAGTTGAGGGGCTAGTTAATGTTCTTATAATATACGATTTCAGTCCTGGTTGATTTGGCAACACTGGTTTAATACATGTTAAACTGCCAATACATTTCTAAAGAAAATAAAACCGCTGAACACACTTGGTGTTGAAGACGCATCCATATATACGTGTATTTTCTCTGTTTGAACTGATCTCTGACCTGTCTTGTCTTTAAAATGTACTGTTGTTATATGTGTCTCTGTAGCTGATCGACTCATTTGCCTGGGAAATCGGCACCCTAAAGAAGGAAATGGGGAGAAAGCCTCAACCTGCAGAAGGAGACCACAACACAGATACAATACTTGGGTGAGCTCATAGTGTGCAGTGTTTCCTGCACAGAACCAAGGTTGGAGTTGTAGATGAAGTGATGAGTCAGTATTTTAAGCTCATCTGAAAATTTAAATCTGCACAGGTGAAGAATCTAATATCATCTTTGGGGACTATATGAAATTTTCTCAAGAGGAACTTGAAGAGACTGTCTGTCTGTCCACATACTTTCAATGTTCCAGCCAGTAATCCAATTCGATTTAGTGTAATGCAGTTCACCCTGGCTACCAGCAGAGAGCACCCTTTAAAGGCATTGAAATCTGTGTTTATTAGTTGTTGTGTGAGGTTTTCAACAAGCTGCAGTACGGCAGGAGTCAGTAGATAAAATTACAGAGTGATAAGGCGTCCGGGAACTGCAATGTAATGTGTGTATTGACTTTTTCCTGTTAGTCCTTGAACTTGCATAACATCTTAAACTTTTAGAAAAAAATATTTCCCAGACAGACCTCTGGTGATAAAACAGTGTCAGCTATGAAAAGATGATTCAAAATGTGTATGTGCATTATCTCAAGCACATGCACATTAAATCTGGTAAATAATTCCTCTTAAAATACACAGCTTCCTTAGAATTTAGAAAGTACTTGTTAAATGTGAAGGAAGTGTGAAAGAGGCGGGGCAGACAAGTGAATCACATCACATCCAAGTCATCTGTTTTGGAATGATTAATAACTCTTCGTGACAATTGGTCATTGGCTGTCCGATTTTTTCTCTTGCGTGGTTTCTTCTCTGTCAGCATTTGAAACATTTTATTAGTGTTGCAAACACATTTCAAGTGTGTGTGTGTGTGTTAGTTATTGGTCAAGTCAGTACCAGTAGATTGTGAGTACATTGGTGATGAATACTGTAATCAAGTACATGTACTTCAGTATGATACCACTGTATACTTCTACTGTACTACAATTTTGAGTTAAATGATAATACTGCCACATTTGACAGCTATAGTTAATTAAAAAAAAATAAACAGTTTACATAAAAACATAGAATGAACGAATAAAATGTTGTGTTTTGTTATAAATTAAGCTATCCAACAGTAAGTCGTTACAAATTAGTTCCACTCCAACCTACTATACCAATTAAATGACAACATGGTCTGCTTTTTTGCCTTCTGAATTTCCTTTGTCCAACTGCTTACGGTCGTCGGGCATAAGGATGAAAAAGAAGATAACTGCTGTAGCAGTGCATTGAATCCAGTTATTGAAACACCCCTTTGGTGGTCATTGATTCTGGACAAAAAAAAAACCCACTAACATCTGGCTTTTGTCTTTAATGTGAATGGGTACAATCAACATCCAGTTCGGCTGTGATTGGACAAAAAAAAAAAATTCTTGGGTGAACTACATAGCTCTCCATCTACAAAGATATTGAATTCATCCTGCCAAAGTTAAAATACAGTCACACTTAAGTAAGCCTGACATCCTGTAAGCATTTATGCATCATTTGTTATAATGTTCAGTGGTAGTGTGGAACATAATCACTGTAATGCACCTCCTTATATTTGTTTGATGATCTTATTTTCAGGCTGGGCGAAGAGGTGGGAGGTCTCTTCCTGCAGGCTGCACCTTGTGCTGCGATCAGAGCGGGGCTGGCCGGAGCGAGAGATTCGGGCTACGACTCCCTCCACAGGCGGCTCAGTGTTCTGGACAGAGTGGTGCATGCACATGCTGTGTGGCTACAGCTGGGCCTCAGCCACCAAGATGCCACACATATACTGCAGAACCAACCCACTGGGGTGAGGAACAGCAGCCGCTGTGGTTTCTTGTATCCAAAACTGTTGACTGAAAGTTTTCACTTAGTGTAAAAGTTTCACTTCTCAGCACACACAGACAAGTTGAAACAATAACAGAATGGGTAAAGTACTAGATTACTTTATATACATGGACTTGGGTGGTTGATTATGCCGGCATTTTTCACTAATTTGGTAAATACATAAAGTGTCTTTTAATGTCACTATTTTCTAAATAAAAGATATTCAATAAATAAATGTGGGTAAATATGTACTATACATAAAGGAAGAACCTTAGATGTTCACAGTCCTTGTCATATTACAAATGCTTCACAAAAATGAGCAGTATATATTCTGATTGGATGTTTCCCTGGTCTGCAGTCATTCATAGTGAGGAAGTCGGCCAGCTTGCAGAAGAAAGTAATATCTCTACGGATGGACAAAGACTCTGCAGTTCCCGTCAAAGACTTCCCTGTCAAGGAGAGCCAGTACAGTAAGCATCGGGCAACCCCTACTTCATTTGCTTGTCTGTGTTTTTTCCTTTAATTTCCTGTATCTGGCAGTGAATGAAGTGAACAGGCTATCATGAGAAATATACCCTTGCTAAAATATGGCTGTGTCCTAATGTCAGGGATTGTTGTGGTCATACGCAACAAAGAAACAGGCTCAGCTGGAATTTTTGGCCTGCGCTAATTATGTAGCTTGATTTTGGACTCAGTAGTCAGGTTTGGTGTGTGCAGAAACCTACCATTATCATACAGGCCTAAATCTTTATGACCCAAATATAATTCAAATTAGAACTTGGATTCAACAAGAAAAAATAATTGTCACAAACTGTGTTTTATCAGAGTTTTGAAAATGTTGAGCTTTTCAGTGAAATTGACTTGGGCCATCAGACTAGATCTATGTTTGGCTTACACCAAACTCTGCACATCACCGCAAATGCACCATCCCCACCCAGTCAAGTGTTTTCCATCACCCTGTGATTAAAAATCTGGCCGGCAAATGAAAACATGGCACTGTTTCCCCTGCTGTGAGGAAGCATAATATAGGAAACACAATAATTCATGGCTTCGTATGTGCTTCACGCAGGTGCTTTGAAAAGCTGCAAAAAGGCTCCAAACTATGGAACCTAAATTACTTGTGCCCTGAGTAAGCCCTCAAGAAAGAAACATCCCTTCTGTTGTCTGTACAGTATTCCCCCTAGAGGCTTTGTTCTAGTGTTAAAGGGTTATGTCACCTAACGTGTCAGAGGCTTCAACATATTGTTCTCCGTTTGCAAGATGTCCTGGGGAAAACTGACTTCTTCTCTTACATCACCCTATCAAAATTAGTGTTTCACTAATTTCACTGTTGTTTTCTTCTTAATTTGGGTTTTATTTTTATTTGCCTGAAAATTAGGGATTTTCCTAAAGCTATGACCAAATATCTCACTTCTCTGAACATGTAGTGTGTTCCTCTTGTACCTGTGTGTGGTGGCGCTTGTCTCTGTCGGCACCAGTCTGTAATTTCCAAATCCTTACTTAGTGAGAGTAGGTGCTATGTGTAAATCACAGCCCGCTGCAGCCTTTACCACATTTTTTTCTTTTTCACTGGTTACTGGTTAAAGGTGTAGAGTGAAGAGCCAATGATGTCTCTTTTATCACCTGAAGAGAACAACTGAGTAATACCTAGGCGATTTAAAAATGTATCTATTAATTACAAGCTTGGTGACTCATTTTACTCAGCAACTTGAGTATTACAGTACCGTAAAGGGCCTGTTAGATCTTGTGTTCTTCAACAGAAAAGTATAGGGACATATTTTGTGTAGGTGTGACAAAGAAGTCTGTTTGGCCAATGTGGCACATGTCCAAGTCCAAAATCTCAATCCACTTGTAAAGTATGGTCTAATGGTGCTTTTTTGGTTTAGTACTAAATGAAACTACCAGATCACAAAGTTAATTTGGAGCTGTTTTTGACTGGTGATGGACTTCTGAATAGACCAACCTTGATCATCTTGTGCAACACTGATTCTTGAGAATTTGGATAAAACAGGTTTCAATATTGAAAAGAAAACAGTTTCAGTATTAAGAAATCTAAAGCTATATGTTGATAGAACAAGGTCTCAGCAATCATGCAATATTTTGTATATATAAATGCATTTTAACACATTAGACACCAATCAAGGGGAGATTGTAATGCAACCTTCCATAAACCTGAACTTAGAAACCCTTCATCTTACTAGTTAGTTGGACTTAACTTATGGACTTAACTATATAATATTCGCACTAACTGTGTTCTTGCTCTTACCTGCCATTAGTTCCTTAAAACCTTAAATAAATAAAATACTGTGGTGAAACTGACTTAACAACCTTTGTGCGACGGCCAAGAGTGTGGTCTGAAGTTTAGTTTGTCGCATACAAAAACTAAATGACACTTTGTTTAAGATGAAATGACATCTTTCACTTCTAAAAGTCAGTATTTAAACAAGACTACCTATAATTATTAGAGCTCAGTGGAGACCAAAGATGGATGAGGACAGCTGAGGTTGTGGGCCTGCTGCCAACTAGACATATGTTTGGATTTAACCTACTTCCCTCATTCCCTCGATAGTGTAAACATATTCTCTTGCTCTCTCTGCACCCTCCCCTTCTATTTAACCAATTCTTTATCAGTCAGTTTAATTCCATAAAGGTATAACTGTAACAGACTAGTGTATATATCTTACTTTATCCTTTTCTTTCTTCTTGCTTTGAACGCATCAAGATTTTTGACAATCCCTAATTTCTTTCTCTTACACGCACACACAACTATGTACACACTTGCCTGTTATCTCTATCCACACCCAGTTCCTGGTCGTGTTGAGTTCAGTGCCAAAGGCCTTGACTGTAAGATGAGGTAAATGGGTGCCAAGTTGTGAACCAAACAAGTTTTTGCCAAGTATATTACTTGCACAAATTCTTTTTTTCCCTCCCAGCAATACGTGTGATCTGTTTTCCAGCGAAGTGTTCTCTAACAAATCCAATAAGCAGTAAATTTGAATCCACATGGGGAAAGTGGTGACCACCAGTGCTGTTGCTATTCACTCATTATTTACATGACATTGACAGAACCAATGGGATTCTGTTATCCTTTTGAAGAAATTAAAGTTAATCTAGAGATTATAAAGATGAAGTAAACAAATCCTTGTCATGCTTTGCATTAAAACTTGCCTCTAGCTGTGTCTCAGCAATGTCCTCTTTGTCCTCTGCCAGTGAAATAACTTAAATCATGACACACACACAGAGTCAGTGTGATTTATGTGTTTGTTATGATTTCCTTCATATTTATTTGAACCAGACTGAAGACATAACCAAACTGACTGTTTTTGATGCATATCCTCTAACAGTTTCTTGACATTTGTTGTGTCTTGATCATGTTGTTCTGTCTTCCTTCAGCCTTCTCTTTGGAGGGATCAGGCCTGAGCTTTGCAGACCTTTTCCGTCTAGTGGCTTTCTGCTGCATCAGCAGGTGAGTTCATCAGTCAGAATTGCTAATGATAACAGGAAGATATGTTGTAATCCATGTTCCACACAAACAAGCCCTTCCACCTATGTATGATGTCTGGATATTGTTTCCAAGATATTGAAACTGAAAGAGTGGAAAAAATGAAGATGCCAGAATGTGCGTCAGAATGAATTATCCTTCTCTCTTCAGAATCCTAATTCAGTCACATCTGTACAGATACTTTTGGTTTCAGTCAAGGATATCATCATTCCATATGTCCTGCTTGTATAACTGCCATAAATCCATCTAGAAATAACAAACATGTATAACCACAGCACTTGCTGGAGAATCACCATGTTTTTAAGTTTTAGTAGTACACTGTACACAGGAACCACAGGAACGGCATATCACTAATTAATGCGTACATTTGAACTAACCCTATCAACAGAGTATGAAGAAGTAACACTTGTGCCCTGTTCTTGTAAATGAACTAAAATTATGTTTCTATTAAGTGTCACCCACCAACAGACACTATGTGAGGTCTAACAAGTGTGTTGAACTCTTTCCTCATAAAACAAAACTGATTTTGAAACCTCCTTTTCATCCATGATGGCAGTCTTCATCTTCTCTGCTTCCTTTGGCCAGTTGATGTGTGTCCTGCTGCTTTAATGCCACTTGTGGACCAATGAACTAGTGTAAAAACTACTGACAGGACATGTCACCTGTGTCACCTTGCGGTCGCCAGGTGACAAACATAAAAAAAACTGTTTCGAAGTGCTACCACAGGTCAACAACATAGGATAGCATATTTAAATGACCTCCATTGTATTTATACCTTGTGTTTATTTATTGATAACACATGCAATACCGAAACTGCCCCATCACATTTATGCAAATGGAGAGCTCCTACCTTAGCCAAACATTTCCAACAAGGAGTCATAGCTTAAAAGTGATTTAAGAAACTTCTTAGAGCAACCATGAGCAAGGAAGGGTCTGAATATTTTTTTCTGTAATGAACATTAATATAATGTAACTTGACTATTAATTGGAAGCCATACTCTGTTATATTTATTTGCGTACCTTTATTTACCATGCTGATAATTTTAGCAGACCTACTTAATCTGTTTGATGTTAAAGTGTAAAATGATTTTAGAAGGAACATTTGGCTGAGGCAAGTGCCGGAGAACATATGGTCGGGTGCACCAGTGAGGAGTGTGATGTGTTGCTGTCTGAGTGAGAGAGGAGAGTGTGACTATAAAAGTACTGTGATTGTTTGTTTGATCACTCTGCTGATGGAAGACCTTCGACAGACCAAAGTCCTCACTGCTGCACTGTTAAATTTTTATGCTCGCCAATTATCTTAGTGGTCTGATTGCCTCATTTCTGGCATTATAATGTGATTGATGTGATCTTGACCACAAACCTTATCCCTGCACGATCTTAGCTGTTGTGATACTCTTAAGGATCTTAAAAGTCCTCCTCCTGAACAGTTTTTCACCTTAGGAGGTCACTTTGTTAAGGGCTTAGGTGCATTGTGAATTCTTTTAATCTTTACCAGGATCTAGTCTTAACTTTAAGGGAAAATTCATAGAAAACGTCATAATTCTAAGATTTTCTTTTTTTGAGAATTTTGTACCTAGGAGCAACACTTTGTACCAGGAAGCTTTATGAATTTGGCCCCAGATTTGTATTGACTAAAGCTGTAATTTTCCACTTTGATCACTCAGGTTTCCTTCATTGAAGCCTTTGGAAGCTGCGTAAAAGCTTTGAAAGGTCTTGTAAAAGACCCGCAGGGAGGAGAGCAGCAGGCACATTTTACCCTCCAGTTTAGCCAGAACCACACACCCAGGCCAAGCCACATATCTCCTTTCCAGCGTAGTGACTCACACACTTTTAGGACTTAGCTTTCAGTCCTGCTCTCCATTTCTCGTTTTTCCTTTTCTCTGTTGAAGTCTTTCTCCCTCTCACTCGACCTTTTCTCTTCATTTTAGGGATGTGTTGCCTTTCACGCTGAAGCTGCCAGAGGCTATCGCCTCAGCCAGAACGTCTGCTGATCTTGAGGAGGTCGCCAAACTCGGAGCAGGTTTGTTTTCTCCTTTCTCATTGAACATACTATAGATTTAGGGGATAAGCATGCAATTGGGGGAATCTGTGGCAGGCTGGGGGTTTCTTGACTCCATTGTAGAATGAAAAAATATAGACAAAAACTTTAATCTAAAAAGGAATACCACCAAATGGTACAAATGTTGCAGTCAGGATTTACACCAGTATCGTATGTAATGTTTTTACAAGAAACGCATAACCATGCTGAAGCAAATAGCAATCCACTAGCCATTCATACTGAATAAAGAAGCTGCTCTGTAGTCTGATGCGACAGCACAAAAACAAAGCTTACATTGTTTGTCCATTTACATAGCCACAAATAGATACATTACCGCAAACAGCTGTGTTTGAATAGGAAAAGTAGTATTTAAATTTGTTGCCTTTCTTTTACTCACGCTTTCAAAACAAATGCACGCACTAGCAGAGCTAAGTTGGAGAGAGTGGTGGTGGTCATACTGCTTTTGTCCACAGGGGCTGTCAGAATCCACACAAATTTAAAGTTATTTGTAGCTGCTTTAAGTCGTGAAAATATAGTTTAGTAAGTCCGGTGGACGGGGTAAAATCACCATGAAGAGTCTTCAAAAAGGATTACCATATAATCAGTGAAAAGCGAATGAAGAGGGTAAAAATAGAATAAAGTAAGTGATGTATGCAGAGGTATGCTATCACTGTGTCATGCAATGATTGTGTTGATTATAAATCTTCCTTATTGCACCAACAGTGACACTCCTCCCTTCGGTCTGAAGCATTTATGGGTTACGTTCCATCCAAACTGATTTGCAGGAGACAGAGAAATGCTGTCCCACATCTGTTGTGTGTAAAAATTCAAATTTTTTTCCCCCTGAGTTAAGACACTCGTAAAGCCTATTTCAACCACATTCCCCCATGCTTGAAGGATTAAATGGCATGCCAGTGCTAAATGACTCACCCCCAGGGACAAAAGCCTCTTCAAGGCCCAGATCAGTGCTATGCAGCTGGGCACGAACTCACGTGAGAGCTATAGGCCTCTCGAGCTTCTTCTTCCCTCCCAGCTCTGGTAAAGGCCTCAGCGTCATTACAGCCTTCACCACAAAACGTTAGACCTTTTCATTCATATAATCTGACACCTCCATCTGAAGAAAGTCTGATCATGTTTCTGTAATGACGACCATGGTTGTAATCGTCACACAATAATTTCATTTATGCATAAAAGAGCAGAACATTTTTTGACTTATATCTGTTTCTTCTAAATTATACAACATAATTTTTAACTTAACTTAAGCAAAAATAGGATTTATCTTCCATGCCACTTCTCTTTTCATAACCCACGCAGAGTGACCTCTGTCTATTCTGGCCCAGCTGCTGTGACTCACCTTTGAGCTATAGTATACTCTACTATACTTCCAGTGTCCCTTGGCCTGACAGGCTCTTAAAGAGTTCAGGATGACACACAATGATTTGTTGACACCCTCTCTTTAATGTGGTCTCAAATTGTCTACAGACATTTTCTCCCCATTTTCCCCTCTCTTGTATTCCTCAGTACGTCTCTCTCTTTCATTCATAAAAGGGTTCCTGTTTAGTCAGATGACACAATGGTGGGTTTTGTGTCCATGAAGGTAATTGTGTTGCTGTAAATAGATCATCTAAAAGGCAGCTCTGACGTACATACGATCATGTATGGCTGGGAATAATAAGAAAAGAACACTGACGACTCTGATGTCTGCTGACAGTGTCATATTACCTGTTACATGGCTCGCCACCTGTGATAGCAGTTTGGCTTCGAAGACAGTTTGTCATCTTTTTTTTTAATGCTTTTTGAAAGCAGTTCTGTTCATTATACAATCATGAAGTTGACATTAAAAGTTAAATATGAGAAGCTTGGCAAGTATAACTCCCCAGAAAGCTCTGGAGCAAAAATGAGCTGTTGGATAGTATATAGTTGTGAGACTCTGCAATTCATCCTCCACACTCCATTTTACTCTCAGACCTAGTTTTGTTTTTTACTTTCTACAGACAAGATAATAAATATATACAACACATATATTGGAATATTTTCCTACTGCTTTTATATAGCCAAACAGGTGGACAGTGTAAAGAATATTGAAGTTGAATATTGAAGAATAATGTTTACCAATCTGCAAAGTAAAACTGACGGACGCAGCCATTTATTGGTAACGATTATTTTCATTTTGGCTTTAGAGCTGCTACAGGTGCTCATAGTCTAGCCTTTTTGATAACACTTCATTTTTAAAAGAGTTATCATAACACTAAAAAGGATTGTAGCATTGAAATCAAAGCCAAATCTGCTCCCAGCATTAGCATGTAATAATTACATGTTTGTTTGACCTACCTGTTGCTTTTGTCAGAACTTCATAAGCCCAGTCAGTAATTAAGTTTCTGAAATATATGCAGCCCCGGAAGAGCCAAAGACACTGACTTCATCTCTTGTTCTGTGGTAGCAAGCTATTTTTGGCAGTTCAGCTGTCATATCTCTCTACAAGTTGCCCCGACTCACCCTGAACTTTCCCAGTTCTTACATCAGCCACGTCAAACCACATTCCTCTGTGCTGTCAGTCCCAACTATTCCTTACGTTTGTGTGTGTTTGAACACTGTACAGAAACTTCTTCTTGTGTGAACATGCCTGTATGTATTACTGAGCAATCAAAATGATTTCCAGGGAATTTGAAGTTCCAGGAACACAATGTAAAACATCTTTAACAAACAGAAGTATTAAAACTGTTTTTAATATGATATTTACAACAGTAATAGGTAATACAACCAGAGCATGTAACAGAAGAAAAAGCATAAGATATTAATAGACGATAGAGTAAAAACAAGAGTAGAGTAGGTGGTAAATAGGAAAAACTTTTGTGTTGGTGTGTTTGAGGTCAACAAAAAGAGACAGACCACGCAATTCAACTGAGAGGGAGGGAGGGAGGGAGGGATCTGGGCGGGAATACTGTGCAAACAGCCTGCCCATACACACATTAACAGGAGTGAGTCATAACACAGATTGAGCGTGAGTGAGACAGAGAAACCAGTCGAGTTTCAGCTTGTGTGGGCACAGCAGTGTGTCCTCTGCAACACCATCAGAAGTGGACAGAGAAGTTTGAGTGTGATCAGTGAGCTTTGGGATCACAGTGAGTATTGTTGCCCTCTCTTTTTCTGCTCTGTATTTGCTTGAAGGAGCTGCTCTGTGTCTGGTACGAGTGTTCCTCATGCGGTATTGTTCCATTGGTGTTTGTGTGTGTGTTTTCTCTGTCTGGTACGGCTTGGGATAGAAAAGGTTCAACAAAGTATTCTGTCACAGTAGTTTAGTTTTCCTCTTTCTCGTTTTCTATGAAAACGCTCCCCAAGAGACTGAGCCTTTCAAACTGCAAAAGTAAACGGCAGTGATATTTGCACTAAGTAGAGGTTTTTTGAGACTGGTTGTAATTGCACGACTTGTACTGAGTCATTGGGAGCGGATGAGAGGGCATGTTTAGATAGACATAAGTTAATCATTTTTCATTGTTTTGCTGCTGACTGTGGTTAAGCACTGTTTGGTTTGAGTATATAAAATTGTCATCTACTAAAAGAATAGCAGGAGGCAAATAGCTGACAACAGTTTCTTTGTTGGTCAGAGGTATAAAGGGACATAAAACATGGTTCGATATATACTGAAGTTTTAGGGTTACAGAGAAGAAATCATATGATGTAGTGTCTTTCCACATACATGAAAAACTCCCAACATCATCTTATATCTTATATATAATTTAACAGTCAAGATATAATTCTTGCTGCTGGAGTCAAGCATTTGCACATGGTCAGTAAGTAATCCAGTATACAAAGTATACACATTGCCATTGTTCAATCATTCCAACTCAATTCCAAAACTGTGTATGCAAAGGAAAAATATTTCAATGGCATTTGCTATTGCTTTAGGTCAGTCTGAAGTTGCAGGCAGGGGCCCTGAGGAGAAGACCTTGCACCTCAGTTCGTCTCAGAACACCTCCAGTAACTGAAATACATAGGTGGTGCCATTACAGATAACTTAGCTTGTTTAGTGGAGCTATTTTCAGACAAATCTTTGATTACTTACTCATATTTGAAAACCTCAATGGATACAAACAGGGAATATGTCAGACCAGTGATTCTGTACGTTGGCTAATGTCATTACTATAGTTTTGGTAAGATTCAGCAACTAAAAGGCTGAAAGAGCATTACGCTGTAGTTAGACTATTCGACTAGTAAGTACTTTGGTCATGTGGTGCAACAAACCAAACGGTGTGTGCTGTACAGTGCAGTTAATGATTAATTTATGACAAATGTGATGTTACACCTCAGTTGTTGTACCTCAGTAGTCGTGAAAATGATCCACTGAAGTTAACTTAAGTCGGAGTTTGTTAAAGATAAACAACATTGAATTTACACAATAAAAGTCTGTTTCAAGTTGTTTGAGAATACCACTGCACGTGTGAGAACAGTTGTATAAAGTCTTTTTTGGGTCCAGGGGAAGTATGTTAAATGTTCTCAAGTGATGAGTCACCACCAGTTGGGGCTAAAAATGAGTCGGAAAATGAAAAGAATCTGGGAGTGTGGAGTTAGAAAGAAGTGAGCTTATCAGACCTCTGTAGCCTGCTCCTCATCTCTGCTACAGGCGAGAGGCTAAAGGCTACATTAGCTGCTACTAGCATCACATACTCAGATCTTTGACTGAACATTTGGCAGTTGCATTGTGGGTAATGTTGTCCAGGTTTTGACAAAAAAGACGAATTAACCCTAAAAACTCTCCATCGTTAGTCCAACAATGTTTCAGTAGTGCAATGCTAAATCAGTGGAGTATTTTCTTAATTCTTTTGTCTGAAAGCTGGTGAAAAGGACTGAATCTTTGGTCCAGATGTGGCCAATCTAAAGTTGGCTTCAACCTACTTACTATTATGTTTTGCGGTTGATGGCATTGCTATCCCCGGGGATGAGACAGGGCCCAGAAATATTACATCTGGCACTTAAATGTTGTATCACACCCTGCAAACTTAATATAGGTAGAATATTTCTCTCACTGTCGCACACAGGTGTCTGGGATGCACAGTTTTGCCACAGGAGAGAGGGCTCAGTCTCCTTGTCAGGAATAGCTGCTCCTGACAGACCACCTCCCCCTGCCCAAAGGCCAGTCTCCTTGGAAACGACCCCAAGGCGCCCTAGGCTTCGAACTCGCACCCCATCTGAGCTTGAGTGTTGCCAGTCCAACGGAGCTCTTTGCTTCATCAACCCCCTCTTCATAAAGGTTCATCAACCAGACGGCAACAACTGCACCACTTCAAATCAAGGCCTGAGGGAGGAAGCCGTTAGCAACAGCCTAGAAACCAACAACAGTAACCCTGAAGAGTCTTGTGGAGACAGTCTGCACATTTGCAGCTCAGATCACAGCGACAGCAACCAGTCGGGTCAAAGCAACCTTTGGAACCTCAGCAGAAACTCAGATTTACTGGACGAAAACAGTGTAACCAGCAGCAGCAGTCAGAAGCTGAGCATTGCAGACAGCTCGTCACAGTCCCCACCTCCTCGTCCACCCCCACCTCGCTTTGCAACACGACGTTCAGCCCCTCCTCCCCAACAGCACAATATGCCAGAGAAGATCTCTTGGATCAATGTCCCCAAGGAGAAGGTGGAGGAAAGGGAGAGGGGCAGCCTCCTTTCTCGTCTGGGCTCCTCGCTAAGCATCAGCCCCTCATCCTCCCCTCCAAAGAGACTCAGCATCAGCTCCCCCATATCCATCCCTCGGCCCTCCCTTCCCATCTCTCTATCATCGTTCTCCTCCTCCCCACGTCGGGCCAAGGCCTCACCATCATCCAGCCAGGAAGATGCCCAGTGCGACATGGCATTAGAGGAACGCACTATTGAGAAAGCCCTTTTTAGGGCCAAACTGTCCAAGTGTAATGCCACCAGTACCCAGGATGCCAGCAGTCCTCCCGACCCTTCACTGATGACAACAAGCAAGCCGGCAGAGGTAATAGGAGGAGGAGAGGAAGTAGTCAAGGAATGTAGTGGCGGCGGCCAGCGGCTGAGTGATATGAGCATTTCTACAGATTCCTCAGAATCTCTAGACTTCTCTCAGTCCTCAGCCTTCTTCCTTCCTCCACTGCATGATCCCAGCCCCCCCACTGAGGCGGATTTTAACATCCACCTCCCCCTCTCCCTCCCACCATCGCACCGGCCTTACAGCATGGAGGAGGACGATGATGATGAGGATGATGAGGATGAAGATGAGCCTGACTATGGCGTCAGTCTTGAGAGCGACCAGGACCAAGACCAGGACCTGACCATGGTGCCACCGGGCCACCGCACAAAGCGTCGCCCCAGTGCCAGTGCTTTGGTCCTGCAGAAGGCCCTACGAGGGCACCTACGCAAGATGAGTGGTGTTTTTAACTCGCTGCTGACGCCCGAGAAGAGGGCGATCCGCAAGGTGGTGGAGTTGTCCCGGGATAGAGGCTCGTATTTCGGCTGCCTGGTGCAGGACTACCTCAGCTACATGGGCGAGGGTGCAGGCACCCAGGCCTGGCAGGGCTACGCCTCCGGACTGGAGCTACTGCAGACTCTCCGCCAGTTTATCACTCAGATGAAGAGCTACCTGAGACAGAGTTCCGAACTGGAGCCTCCAATTGAGAGCCTCATTCCTGAAGACCAGATCGGTGAGTACTAAAACAAAAGTTCCACCATCTTTAACACTTTAATGCAAATGTAACTGTTTACGTCACCTCAATGTCAGCTTAATGCTTTAACTGTAGTAATTGTGGATGCATGTTGTGTGCCTCATAGTGTTGTCATCTGCTGACATATGGGGATGTATGGCCCTGTATGTAATTGCAACATCTGTACCTGACAATAAGCGTCATGACCTACTCCTCAACCCAACAGTGTGGGTGGTAGGAGTCACTGTGTTTGCTGATAATTTAGTGGTTATTTTTAGGAAGTGTGAATGATGTATTTATGGAGAAGTCTCGAATTTAACGGAAACAGTATGTCACAGAAAGCAAGTCGAGTGTCAACGCAGCGGTTTCACTTCGATTTTTAACCAGTGAGGACATTGAAAAACTTGTTGTCACATGTTTGCAGCTTGATGTGTACATGTGTTTATGTGTATGTATACATTCCTGGTGAAGCCATGGCCATTAGGCTCATTTTATATAAATTGTATGTTCTCATGTATGCTGTCAGGATCTGTTTGCAAAAACAAAGTAAGGACAGGTGAACACGTAGTCAAATATCCTTTCATCCAGTTTTAATATTTGCATTGCCCTTGAGTTATATCCATCATCATCATATTAACTGATAATACCATTACAGCGACATGAAAGGGGGAAACCAGACACAACTATATAAACACATGAGAGCACGCACACACCTGCCGGAAGAGCGGTCTTAATCATTGACGCCAAGATTCAGTGGCTGCATCAGACCTTGGACAGAGTAACACGTGAACAGAGAGCACAAAGAGGGTTTTATCTCAGGAGGAAGGGGGCTGCTCGACCAAGCTGTTTCTATTGGCCCCGTTCAAATAGTTCACCAGAGGGCTGTAATTACCAAGTCATGAATTGGGTGAAAAACGGTTCTGCTTGATGGTAACATAACATTAACACGTATAGTGAATGCTGACATTTTACATGTTCTTAAGCCAGTTCTGAATTGTTAGAATTATATTTTTCAGTTATATTATTTGTATTTATGTTGGATGGAAATTGAAATATTCGGGCAATTACAAGATCTGTTATGTGATCATGAAAGCATTAACATTTCATTTTTATGAACTGGGTATTTCAACCCCCTTCACTTTTACACATTTCAGTTTCAGTTCAGTTTACTCAGCTAAAGTACCACTGATCCTGTGAAAGCAGTTGTAAAATGTCTTCTGTGGCTCTGGAGGAAACTTTCCTTGAGATTAGGGATGGAACAATAAACCATTTCATTGCTGATCACAATAAAGAACACCAGGGTGAGTTGATAGTGCTGAATTTCTATTATAGGAATATTCATGAACATCCTCACAACAACTTGGAAAAAGCTGTCTAGCTCGATAAAGATAACTAAGTTTACGTGGAGGAGCTGTATCCAGGTTTCTTGATATATCCATGGAGAGAACTTAGACCATTAAACAGGAAGAGAAACAGACTGGAGTGGGGAGCTTAATCGCCCACAGGTTTAGGTTTGTTGACATCTAGTAAAGGTGCCATGTCTGAAGGGACAAAAAAAAAAAAAAAGTCAAAAGCAGCTGTATTTTTCATGTTTGCATGTGGTGTAGTGTGCTTGCATCATCTCTAGCCTGTTTAATTCTCGGAAGGGTTGCACAATATTTTGTTGTGGCAGCCTCAGAGAGACATTTCTGTTAGAAAGGAAAAAAAAAACCTCAATGAACAGACTGCCCAGATGCGTTTGGTTGAATGTCTGCCAAGTCGTACAATCTCTGTCTTACTCTCCCACTCCAGTTCCTTTAAACCAACTCTCCAATCAGAGGGAGAGGATTTGAGGCAAGCCCCCTCCACTTTCTGTCTCGCTCTGCCCTTCTCAGACACACTCTTTGGTGTTTGTGTCTCTTTTTCTCTCTGTCTCCTCAAAATCCAGTCTGTTTTCCACTCTCCTTACCTTAAAGTCATATGCCAGTATTGTGGGAATGTCTAAGGGGTATTAAGTCGAAATGAGGGATGGGCAAATGGGATTCCTGATATCTTCACATGCTATATGGCAACTCAACGGGAAATGCTGTCTTAAATTCCAGTAACAGTAATGCAATTTGCACGCTTTGCATATTAAGCAAATTTATAGCAGACCTAGAAACAAAAAAAGTGCAGAAATAAAGGGAAACTCATAACAGCAAGGCATCAATGTTGAGGAAAAGGAAGGAAATCTGTCAATATTTTCCCCCATTATCAGAGGAGACAGTTATAGAGTTTCAGGATGGAAGATGCTGCTGCTGCTGCTGTTGTTGTTGTTGCTGTTCCCGTCTAGCGCTCGCTCAGAAACCCAGCCATGTGTGTGTTTGGGTTCAGGATGTTCAGGCGGGGTGAGGGGAGCGGTGGGCGGCAGAACAGAGTTCCTTGTATTCTACTCATCCCACACTGTGAGGCTCTCCACTTGCAGATAGATTGAGACAGCTCGACGACTCGTCATAGAAGTGGTCTAATAACATCAACAGCTGGATCAGACATGCACTGGCCTTTGCTGTGTTTGTGTTAGAGGGTCTCAGATATGACCTTGAATTTTAAAGCCTCTACTGTCAACCTCAAACTCAAGCAAAGTTTGCTGAATTTCTTACGCACACAAGTTGGAACCTTTCCTTTCCCATAAAGGCTCATTTTCAGCAGTGAGCCTCATGTTTAGAGTTCAGACCTGGGGCCTGTTCGGTGCTTAAAAAAGCGGGGATTAAAGTCCAACTCCTGACTTGAATTAACCTGACAAATCAGTCGAGGCTAAAGTGGTTCCATATAGCTCAATCCAAGCTCACACAGCCAGACTTATTTAACACCGGTTCAACTACTCAAGATAATTGAGTGTACACGCTATTCAGATACGGACCATGAGGTCGAACACAGATCAAACTAATCCACCATAGCAAACAGCAGTGTTGAAGAGTGAGCAGCGATGTTAACAGCCACAGTGCAGCGCTTCACTTGTGTTGAAACATCTAATCAGTCTAGACAGGCTAAGCGATTGAATGTGTAAGTAGCAACTAACTTAGAATGTGAATATGTACTTTGGGCAACTCAGTATCTTAAATGGTTGAGTGTGCGCCCTGTGTACACAGGTTTGAATCCAACTCTGCCGCCCTTTGTGGGGAGAAAAGAATAAGTCTACAGGTGAAAATTAAGTTTTGAAATGTTACTCAAAGTGGTAGGTTGGCCCACTGGCTATAAAGGCACTTATATAGTGATACTATTATTTCTTATTTCACCATTTGTATTGTACTTGCTTCTGACACATGGGGTTAGGTCCTTCTTCTACTAAAATACATACACTCACTAAACAGTAATTCTTTATCGTAAAGTAGCAGGTTTGAGTTTCTTGTTGCAAAAAAATAGGTAAAGTGATTCAAAGTAACAGGCACAGGCACACCTTTAAATGAAGTAGATAATTATATAATATATTTCTTCCCACACAGGTGGGAATGCACTCAAGGTGCAAGAATGTATACAACTGTAATCTATTAGACACAACAGTAGAATTAGAGGGGAAGAACAGCAATACCAATGACTGTGTCACAGGTAACATTTGTGGTAATTTAACATTTAAACACAGTTTACTTTGGCCTCAAACACACTTAAAGCATGCTGGGAAACTCCACCCACCTACCCCCAACACGCTACAATACAATTGTCATTTTATAATTTATTCACTTCATTGTTTATTATTTATTTGAGTTTATTTACTATGAACTTTAATTTATCTGACTGATAGTGGTTAATTAAAGCCCACAGAGAGTCAGTTGTTAAATCAGTTCATGAATCAATCCAGTAACAACTTGACAACCTGCCCTGGATCAGGTTAGTTCACCAGCATAAGTTGCCAAAGAAACTGAGCTTGAACTATGCTGACATGCTTTATGGAACCAAATCAAATGAAAAATGAGTCAGACTGATAAAAACCAGTTTGACTTATTTGGTAATCTTGCTTGATAAAACAGGGCCCTGCCCCTGATGATCATTATCAGTAAAGTTGATTAAGAGAAACCTGACTAGCGCTAGTATTCAATCTAAAGTTAGCAGATCAACCTTTTTTTTAAAAAATTAAAACTCTGTTTAGAGAATACAGGTATATGATGATATCTAACATAATACAGTACATTATCTTTATTAAACTCCAATGTGCAGAGCTGTTTTTTGGCAACGTTGGTTTTTGTAGTTTTGGTTTGGGTATTGCACAAATGTGGTTAAGTATCGTAATTTTTCAGGTTCAAAGGATTAAAAATAGTTTTGGATTCAAGGAAATGCACTTATTCACTGTCTAGCAGAGAGTTAGATGAGAAATCCATACCACTCTCATATCAATCAATCAATCAATCAAATTTTATTTATATAGCACCTTTCAAAACAAATAAATGCTGTTCAAAGTGCTTTACATTTTGATTGAAAAAGTATATGTAAAAGGTGAAACAAGAAAAAATAACATGAAAAAATATCATGGAGACTAATGCACGAAAATTAAAAACAACAATAAAATATAGCAATAGTAAAGAGCAACAATAAAATTTAATAAAATAGAATAAAATCACTATGAGACTATAACATAAAAGCCAGATTAAAGAGCTGGGTTTTTAGCCTACATTTAAAAGTATCAATGTTTGTGACTTTTTCTCAGATCCTCCGGCAGGCTATAATATATAATATCCCGCCATCCAATATGAAACTGGCGCCAGCAGCCGGTAGTCTGGCACATAAACACCCACTTCTTTCCTTGTATAGATAGGAGAGTGGTATTGATCTTCTCATGTAACTCTCATTAGGTGAACTATTGGTTTAAAAAAAAAAGGACAAAACAAAACGATAAGAGGATTTTACTGGCGACACCTGTCTGGTCAATGTTGAGACTATGAAGCATTCTTTGATCACTACATCACTTCAAACGCCTCTCAAAGCTGGTTGCTCCACCCTGTTTGTGCATTTGTCGGAACTTGGTTCAGTGACAGGACAGATGGTCACACCTCTCTTCCTGATTAAACCAGGGTATTTTTACTGCAAATGGACACAGTCTCATTGTCTACATGTCTTCGCCAGTCTGCGTGGGTTTACATGTGTATGAGTGTGGGTTTGCAATGTGTTTTACTGTGATTCTATCTGCTGTGAAGGCCACAGAAACTCTGAGAACTGTGGTGCTTTCATCTTTGATTTTTTTTTATTTGTAGCTCTGCCATAAATGGCACAGCAGTGATGGCAAAGAGGGACAAAATGAAAATGTGAGGATTACCACTTTAACGCTGAAATTTCCATGTACATTTGTCAAGGACAAGATGTTTGGTTGAAGGCTAGAAGGAGGGAGGATGTTTGGTCACAGGATGTTTATGTCAAGCAGGAAGAGAACCTTTTTTGTGGCAAGAGTTGTGTGTTTGTGTCTGATGGCCTGCTTTAGCTGTCCTTGGCTGATAAGTTGACCTCCAGCAGACGTGACTCCTCTGTGTTTCCTACCGTCTGTCTGTGATACAGAGAAATTCCCACTGCCTTTAAGACACACAACTTTACTTTGAGAAGTCTAATTTGTAATTGTATGTCGGTAAATCTAACCTCATCTCCCCTTCAGATTTACATGAACGGACCCCTTAACTTTATGCCAGCTGTGAGGAATATTGTCACATGTTCCCTGTTTTTAATCACTTAATCAGACCTGTGGGGAGTCAAGTGATTATTGAGCTCTAGGAGAGAAATAAGAGGTGTCCGTGTCGCTCAGCTAATCGAATTATTAGATTCTTCCATCACTCACTTCGTTTCTCTGTGATCTAGGGCTACAATTAATAATCATGTTCAGTAGCGATTAATCTGCTAGTTAATAATTTTGTCAATGAAATGTCAGAAAATTGTGGAAACTGTCCATTACAATTTTTCAAGAGATCATGTCTTAAAAATGTCTTGGGTAGTCTTGCCACCAGTGCAAAACTTAAATATATTCAGTTAACAATGATAGAAAATATAAACAGCAGCAAATCCTCACTTAAAAGACTGGATGCCGTCACGTTTTGTTTTTTTTCCTTTAACAAATCACTTAAAACAATTAGTTGATTCTCAAAATAGCTGCAGATTGATTTCAGGGTTCATGTCAATCGACTAATTTGTGTATCGACTAATTGTTCCAGCACTACTGTGAACTTGTCTCACACCGAAATGGTAAGACCATTACAAGAAATTACTCAGCAACTTTATTGATCCTTTTTTCCTTTTTTATCTCTTTGTCCTAATTTGTTTATTTTACATTAAATCTTTTTGCATAGCCCTTAAAGCAGACCACAGTCTCTATGCAAATGGTTTGTTTTCGTCACAAATACACATTTGAATCATTTGAATCCGGAACAAAAGAATACTGTTGTGGTGATGGGAAGAGTTTGACCGTAAAATGCGGCACGGAAATGGTTTCAGTCAGTAATGATTATATCCCTTCCGAGAATTACGATAACATTTTTTTGTTTTTCCTTGTACCTGTTTCAGGTCACACTGGAAAGCACCGCTCAAAATACTCTTTTTGTATAACCACGTCTGTCACACTTTTGTTCCGTACACACACTGAGGATGTCACCAGGAATATAAAATTATGGTTGTTTTCAATAAGACGTTGTTTATTCAAACTAACTTGTAATCATCATCCTAAAATACAAAGATTTACTGGCAAATACCAACATGAGTCTTAACTCATCATCTGTGCCAGTCAAACATACCAGAACAAAAACAACATCAATTGTGCTGATGCCGGTTCAACATTCTGGGTGCCCTACTTACTGGAAACTTCCAATCAGCATGTTGCTGTGGAATTAGGAAGTGAGAACGTGCTGTCGGTGGCAGTGCCAGCAAGAGGTATCAACAGGTAGCAGTGATACGGGTGTGGGTGTGAAAATTTCCACTCAGTCCAGTCACTGAGGGGGAATTCAGACTATCAGAGACTGGCCGATTTGAGTGGCATATGCTGGATGCCATCCAGCTGTGGTGGAAAGTAAAATCTGTGTCTGCAGATGTGCTCAGCTGAAAAAACTGCTGACTTCACTCTTTTCTGGAGAAAAGTCAGCAACACACACACACGCACAGACAGCACTCACACGTGGTCCTTATTCAGCAGTGCTGTGGTTTGGCCTTCCTGCTGTCTGTATTATGATATCATGGTTTGTGTTAGTCAGACTGCACGAGCTGAGCTTGTAAAAGCTGATGTTGACATTCACTGTGTGGATACACACCCCGCTCTGCTCCAGCAGCAGCAACACACTCAACTGTGTCTGACTGAAAGTATACAGATGGTGTAGGGTCAAGGTTTGGGTGAGACAGAAGTAGTGATCTAATCTCGACAGTCTTGGGAGGCGTGTAGGTCCTGATTAGGAAGTCCACAACAAAACTGATAAGGAATAAGATGTTGTTGTTTTCTGCCGAAACTAAATGACCTTGAAATGGAAAGCAGGAAGACAAACAGCCAACTGAATACTGACACATCAACAACACAGGTTACCAGTAAGCCTAACATTAGGGTGGGACTACAGATAGATGTTTACCAGTCAGTGTGATCTATGGCACTTTTTTATGGTGCTGTTATCTGAGGGTAGTATTTGATCATACTGCAGATATTAAACAAACACAGGAGTGGCAGTTCACTTCCTTGATATATGAAAATGTCTGCTCACACACCTAATTAGATCAGAGATTGTCAGCAGGGTTTCTGAGTTCTTTAGTACATGTCCAGCGGGCAAAGGTTCAGGCTCTGTGGTCTCGTGCTGCTGTGATTTCCTGCTGCTTCTGCAGCCCTGCAAAGTTTGTGAGCCACAGTGTAAAACTTTGCCAAAGAGTTCAGTCCACTTGGTGCTATCGCTAAACATATAAAAAACTGACATTGCGATTTTTTTTCTGGGGCATGAAAAACTACAGGAATTTTCACCGGATAACTTCAATAGCTCTGTTTGGAAAGAATTCATCATTCTAAAATGATTGGGGTCAGTTTGTAGAGGCGTGCATTTAATCAAACAATCAAAGACGGCCCTGCTTTGTTTGATAAACTGAACAAGATCTGCACACACAGCGAACCATCAATCACAAACTCCCATGTATACAAGAACCCTTAAATTGGACTAATTTGGTCTGTCTGCGCCACTCAAAGTCCTTTCAAAGTCATTGTGAAGTTCACTGTGTGCCTTTCTACTTCATAGTGTCAAATAAAGAAAAGCTCACATGTAGCTAAGGGCAGTTCAGCATGCAGATGAGATGGCATCATCATCATCTCTGTGTCTTCCTCTCCTCAGACCGAGTCCTGGAGAAGGCCATGCACAAGTGCGTCCTGAAGCCCCTCAGACCTATGGTGAGTGTGGCCCTGCAGGAGTTCCAAGTGCGCAGCGGGGCATGGCAGGAGCTGACGGAGAACCTGTCATTAGCAAAGGCCCGGCAGCCACAGGAAATGGGTGTGGCTGACGCTCTGCCCCCGGACCCTGTGGCCATAGACAAGATCAAGCACAAGTTCCACACCATGAGTAAACTCTACTCCCCTGAGAAGAAGGTCACCATGCTACTGAGAGTCTGCAAACTCATCTACACCATCATGGAAGACAATTCAGGTAAATATTGTATCAGTTATCTGCAATAGAAACACAATAATCCTCAAATCAATTAATAGAGTTAAACATCTGTAAAAAGTACCAAATGAAGAAATTGAAAGCCTGAGATCTCACCTTCCTGCTCCGTCTGCTTCTCAGGTCGTCTGTATGGTGCTGATGACTTCCTGCCAATGTTGACGTATGTGTTGGCCCAGTGCGACATGCCCCAGCTGGACAATGAGATCCTTTACATGATGGAGCTGCTGGACCCCACACTGCTCCATGGAGAAGGTCTGTTCATCTAAACTGTAGAGCCTCCACCGTAAACACCCTACACTCTGATCAAGATACCAAGATATCAAAATACCTTTGGAACAACACAAATTAAGCCAAGAAGATTTGCCTTTAACCATCTATTTACATATACTCAACCCTCTGCCTCCCTGTGTTCATGAACAGGTGGCTACTACCTGACCAGCGCCTACGGAGCTATGTCCCTCATCAGGAACTTCCAGGAGGAGCAGGCGGCCCGAGCGCTGAGCTCTGAAACCAGAGACACACTCCACCAGTGGCACCGCCGACGCACCACCCAGCGCTCTGCCCCGTCTATTGATGACTTCCAGGTAAAAACAGTCGCCTTTGAATGTCTTCTTCAATCAATAGTCATTTAAAAAAGTAAAAGTAAATCATACGCATATTGATGTGTGTAAATACCGTAATCTATGGATCAACTGAGTATTGGTCTGATTTTTTTCTGTTTAAATCTGATGACTAATAAAATAAATGATTTCAAACAAACTACTTTGGCTCTGCAAAGTACTCATCGGGTAGATGTAGTGGAGAAAAGTACAATATTTGCCTCCAAACTGTGGTGGAGTAGAAGTATAAAGTAATAGGTAATGAAAATACTCAAGTACATGTACCTGATAACTCAAGTAAAGCACGGTACCTGAGTACATGAATTTAAAATTCCGTTCCGTCTGTGTCATCATACAAAGAGTAAAACTGAGCGTTGTGAGAACCAATTATCTGAAAAATGTCTCCTGTTGTTTCCTCATATAGTAAATAATTTTTTCATAGAATTAGTTGTTACAAAGATCAATTTTTCTCATGGTATAATGGAACCATTTTAGCTGTCCACCTTTGAAAACATTGGTGAGGAGGGTGTCTAGTCCATTAAAACTGTTATACAGATAGAGTATATAATTTGAGGAAACTTGCAAGTTCTGCTTCAGGCTTTATTTCTTTCCCGAGAAATATTGTTCAGTGTGTGACAGAGCCACATTATTTGTCTAATCATTTTTCCCGACTCTCGTGCAGAACTACCTACGAGTGGCGCTGCAGGAGCTGGACAGTGGCTGTACAGCCAAGACCCTGCAGGTCCAGCCTTACAGCACTGTGGAGGAGGTGTGTCAGCTGTGCGCCCACAAGTTTAAGGTGTCAGACCCTGAGAACTACGGCCTGTTCCTGGTGATGGAAGGCAGCAGCCAGCAGCTGGCACTGGACACCCACCCTCAGAAGATCAAGGCGGAGCTCCACAGCCGCTCGCAGGCCACTCCATTCCACTTTGTCTTCCGCCGCATGGCCAACGGCAACACCTTATCATCGGCTCGCCCCGATTCTACACCCAACCTCAACAACCTCACTGTGACCTCTGACCCCCAGGCCAACCTGAATGACCTCAGCACAGACCTGTCAGCCCCCTCCCCTCAGCCCACTCTGAGCTCAGGCCTCAGTCCTGCTCTGAGCCTCAGCCTGCCGCCCAGCCACCACAACGGCAACACAATATCTGTGTGACTGTAGCAGGGGGCCGACTGAGAGTTTGAACAGGGCCTTTGTCTCCCAGCTGTGGCACTGTCGCCCATTATCTCTTACAAACACGCTTCCACGAGACTTCAAAGAATAAGCATGTTGGCAGTTGGGGAAAAAAAGATGTGTCGAGCCAGTCTTTACAAAGCCTGACTTCTCCTTTTGATGACACGTGTGTCTCACTGAACATCCGCCTGCTGGAAAGTTTTGTCTGACAAACACGGCTGAAAGAGGAAAAGAAGAAAGCAGGGAAGGAAGTGAGAGAGCTGGATTTTTTTTGTATCCTTCCTTGGCTCTAGTTTGGCATCAGAGGAACACTTTGCAGGACACAGCTCTCAAAGTCTAAACACACCTTACGTTGGACATGAAGTAAAGTGTCAAGAGCACAAGAACACTAGATTGTGTTCAGAGTCCTTCAGGTGCTGATTCAGGGTGAGCTGTTCTTGTCGCTACCTTTAGGGTACGTAGAGGGAAATCACATCTCAGATACATGTGAGACTAATTGTCGATCAATTACTTTAAATATACAGCAGATAGTTTATTTTGGTGATAGGTTTAACTATGATTTATTTGTTACAGTTGCTGGTAAACTGTGACATGATGTTGTTTTTGTGTTTTGAAACTGTTAATCCTTGATGTGTTTTGATGGTTTGGTGACACCCAGTGGCGGGTGGTGCATATAGCAATGTTATATTTTATGTTTTAATCTGTTTGAGAACATTAGTGGCCTCAGGTGTGGATCAGTCCACCTGACAAACAAAATGAATTCAGAAGAAAATAAAAGAGGAACTCTGGCTTACATCTACAACCTTAAAAAAATACCTTAATAACTAAATTGGAATATAATCCAATGACTGTATTTCTTCATCAAATCTATCAAACTCTGGCTAATGAGCCACAGCCATTGGACTTTTTGTCTGTGCTTTCGACATGCACCATTTCCTGTGCACAAGAGTGCCTATTTGCAGGTAGATCCCAACATTATCAGTGGAGGGTAGTATACTTTATTTGTACGTGTAAAGTGGCATTTTGATAAAATAATCTCAAGGATTAACATTTTAAAAATTTGTAAAAAAGTGTAGCAATTTGTAAAATATTCTTGCATGTAGTTTAAGTGTGTTGTTCGAAACAGGCAGGTCTGCTAGTGTTTAAAATGTAACATTCATTTATATATTTACTGATTATCCTGGTGATATGATATATGATTTGATATCTTACCTGATCGATTTTGCTTGTTAAAGGGCATCTTTTCCATTCAGACTGACGATATGTGACTGAGGGACAACTATGGCTGGCTGCCATATTATAATTATCGACAAGTCTCTGTAACAGTGACAAATATTAAAGGTTTTTATGTTGGTAAAAAAAAAGAAAAAACGTATATGTGGACTTGAAAGCTGGTCTGAGGTCACACAGTGAAACATGCTGTATGGCTACAGTGGACAGGAGACAAGATGTTACTGAGAAGGGCACACAAATATAGTTCTCATCAGTGTTGAGTTTGGTACTGTCACTCAAAATAAATACTTGAAATTTTCTTGTGAATTTTAAAGGTTTTAGCAGTTGGAAAATCAAATTGATATGCTGTTTATTTACTGAGTGTGTTGAATAATAACACTCCATTCATTCATTCCTGTTTTACGTCATCAGACGTCTGAGTGAGGCTGGTGGAGAGGGAACTGAAAAGTGATGTAGCTGAAGGAAACCTGAGAGCTTTTTTGTGAGGCAGTTAAGTAGCATTAACGTCATACATCATCTGTATGTAACCTGTACCGTGCACGTATATCATGTATATCCTGTACCATGTATTTTCCAAGTTTGAATGGACTCGTACTTTGTTTTATAAAGCAAAGTGAGTATTTATGTGTCTCTGTGCGGGGATTTTTCACAGAATAACTTTGCTATGTCTAAACTATTCTTTATGGTGAAAGAAATCGGTCATTTAATGATATCATGAATATTCTTCTGCACTTAATAAATGTTGAAAATTGAATTAAATGCCTGGCTTCATGTTTGTATTTGATGAAAGTGGTTCTGTTGAGACCTGTTGTAGCAGACCTTCAGTACTAGAGGGTGCTCACACCTCACATTTCCATACAGTATCAGTGGTTCAGACAGAGTGCTGCTGTACATGTTTCATCTGTCATCTCAGGTGTAAATCAGCAACAGATCAGAGTCTGACGCAACATAAAACACTTTGGATTTATGATACAGTTCCCCACATGGCATAAACAAACTTAAGTGTCTCACCAAAAAAGATATCCAAGAACATAATAATAATAGTTAATAATAAGTATAACAACTTGAATATGAAATGCATTGGGAGCACCTTCTATCAAAGCACTGCAAAACAGAACAAATGGAACTTGCATTTATTTAGAAATTTTCTGTTCCACCACCGACCACTCAACGTGCCACATTCATCAGTAATAATTTACTTTTACCTTTACTTTAGCAGGGAGGACCCACTGAGACAGACGTCTCTTTTCCAGGGGTGGCCTGCAACAACATGCAAAAAGGAAATCAACAGATATAACAGTTAAACATAAATACACATTCTTGAGCACACATACATGCAGTAAATGCCCATAACTCAACACATATGTGCACCATTAAAAACAACTGCTAGCTTGGCTTTACTTTGAAACTTACCCCACATAATGGGTGCAGCAATACCGAAGGCAGCCTTCCCATATTCTGTCCGAATACCTTGGTGCTTTTCCGTGATCCAGTCTTGAGATCTAGTTGCATGTCACAGGCTATTGATTGACAAAACATTATTCAGGTACAGGGGAAGTTTAACAATTAGTGCTGTATAAATAAAAAGCAGGGAACACGAATAAGGATATTTCGCCCAACTTTGAGGTGGAATAAAAAACTTATTTTCCATAAGTAGTCCAAGATTCATATACTACTGAACTAAGTACTTCATAGACTACTTGCATGCATAATATGAAGTACTTTTACTGTGTACTTTTAGAGTAATCCTCAGTCAAAATCCTGACCAGATCACAAGAATAAGGATATTTCGGCCAACTTTGATGTGCAATAAAAAACTTGTTTTCCATAAATAGTCCAATATATTATACTACTGAACTAAGTATTTCATAGACTACTTGCATGTATAATATGAAGTACTCTTACTGTGTACTTTTCGAGTAATACTTTGTCAAAATCCTTAACAGAGAAAAAGAATAAGGATATTTCACCCAACTTTGATGTGGAATAAAAAAACTTGTTTTCCATAAATAGTCCAAGATTCATATACCACTGAGCTAAGTACTTCATAGACTACTTGCATGCATAATATGAAGTACTCTCACTGTGTACTTTTAGAGTAATCCTGGGTCAAAATCCTTAACAGAGAACAAGAATAAGGATATTTCGCCCAAATTTGAGGTGGAATAAAAAACGTATTTTCCATAAGTAGTCCAAGATTCATATACTACTGAACTAAGTACTTCATAGACTACTTGCATGCATAATATGAAGTACTTTTACTGTGTACTTTTCGAGTAATTCTTTGTCAAAGTCCTGACCAGATCACAAGAATAAGGATATTTCGGCCAACTTTGATGTGGAATAAAAAACTTGTTTTCCATAAATAGTCCAAGATTCATATACTACTGAACTAAGTACTTCATAGACTACTTGCATGCATAATATGAAGTACTTTTACTCTGTACTTTTCGAGTAACCAAACCAGCGGTTTCATCACGAATACCGTAAATGTTAGTAGATTCGCGCACTAGAACAGAATGTGCGGCTGGTTTGACCAAGCAAACGCGAACCACGGCTGGCTTGACCGCAGTCTCTTAATGGTGGTGCAGCAGGTGGTGATGGAGGTTGGTGGTGTTACCTCTGGACGTTGCTACAACTGTTCTGCAGGTCCTACACAGTACCTGAGTCTGTAAATTGTCTTCTGGCTTGAGTCCAAAGTATCTCCAAACCGCGGAGCTGCTATTTCCTTTTGCCACAAGCGTTTCGTCGGCATTTTCACCGCCCCGCTCTCCTGCCTCCGCCATCCTGTTTACTCTGGCTACTAATTCTCACGCAGGAACGTGAGCAGAGCTGGGCGTCATCTGATTGGCTAAACGGTGTGCATGCATTGCCCATGTGTTCAGGGCCGCATCTGATTGGGTGACAGTGAAAGCATGGCGGATGTAAACAAAACTTATCGCACTTCAGACCAGCTTTATGCGATGGGTTTATCGCGCACGTTCACATCGCGATGACGATGAAAATACGATTAATCGTGTCGGCCTAATCAGCACAAGTTTCAAAGATCGCAGTTTCTTTCACTGAAGCAACATGGACAGAGGGGGTCGTATAGTGTACAGATTGAGGCAATGTGGTTTGTTATTTTTGGGCTGTATAACAAAATTGATTTGACTTGATTACATTCAAGTAAAGAATCCGAGAACCTTTTCCAATCAATGTCTTCACGCTTATGACACCACTATGACAGTAGTGGTCAGCCCCTATAGGTATGTTTATGCATGCATGTGTGAGTTTGTAGGTCCCACAAAAACATACTGTATGACAACACTTGTGTTACCTTAAGCAAAGACAACTTTATTAATGCTCAGGTAGCAAAATGATCTCTAAAATTACATTTGAAACATCTAAACACAAAGTAAACCATTCTTTTGAAAAGTTCCTTGTGTAGAAAGAGGTAAAGCTTGGATACGTAGAGAAACGCATCGTCTGCAAACACTCACTCTCCATCTCTTACATCCTATGCTAGCCACAAGCATGCAGTCATCTAGGATATCCAGTTCAAACTAAATCCAGTGCCGTCAGAAAACTCATTGGACTGTCATCCCAAAGTACATGAAGATTTACCATAAATAATTTATTATATTGAAATATCTCCATGCGAGTAAACAAAGGACAATAGTTTCAGAGGTCTCAAAACACATCAAAACAAAGGGGAGTACAAGGGAGACCTAGGATCTATGAAAATATATTCAACAGATATACAGATTGAGACAAAAAATATATAATACATTTACACCTATCTATATACATATGTACATCAGCAATATCACCCATGTGAATATCACAAATTATTTAGAAATCTCCTCTACAAGACGACTCTTTTCAAAACATGAGCGTCTTCGTGTAGTTTGGTTAGTTTTAAAGACATGGTACCCTATGTTTAGGTGTTAGGTACTTGCAGTGAATAGCAGCACAGAACGTGTTGAACCAAATAATCTGTAGAATCAGTTGTTAAATGGTAAAGTGCATGATATCTTCTGATATATACGATAAACTGAAAAAATGCCCTGGGTCAAAAAGATACTGATCATACTTCAAAACAGGATGAAATATGCTTTGTAATGACTATTCATCAGCAGTCAGCATATTGTATGACGTAGAGTAAATATATGTCGTCACCCGACCAAAAATGAGCAGAAGAGAGCTTGTGGCGAGTAATACACTGGTTTGAGCTGGGATGCTGCAATACAAATTCTTAAAGATCCACGTCTTATTTGTATAAAATACATCAACTGTTGATGTTTTTAAAATAGAGTGTGTGGACCAACAATCATCAGCATTTGGGGAATGGTGACGGATAAAAAATATTGGTTATCACTTGAATTCATTGGTCCCCTGGCTTCCTAACAATTTCCTGGAAAGAAATTAAAACAGAGACAGTGCTCGACTTCCAATCAATAACTGCTGACTTGACCGAGTCATTGCACAGCAGGTTGGATGAAAAGGCAAATATGTAAAACTGTTTATAAGTTCATATGACGAATTAAGCTTCCAATTCTAAAGAAATATTTATTTGGGTTTAATGGATCTATTAGCTTGTTTTCCATCAAGCTAATAGCAGCTCTGTGAGAATTTTTGAATCTCATTTCTGCTGGGAAAAGAAAAACAAATATTGGAATGACGAACATAAAATAACTCATGATGATTCGAGATTTCTCAGACACCAAGTCAAAATTATGATATAGTAAGTCAATGATACAAACTGAAAAAAATAAATATAATTTGACGAGTCACAAATAGTTTTTTTTACATTGCTCAAATTATGGGATAGAGTAAGACTAAATAATGGGAAGTCCCATGATACATATCATACAATACAGTCAAACAATTTGAAATAAATTACTGACATTCTCTTTGTGATCCAACATCTCATGATTTTGACTTCAGTCAAACATTTGACTTAGAATCTCATTAATTTTATTAAACGTGATTATTCTTATTTTTGTCACTCGTTTAGTGTTAATGTTTTCTTTCTTAAACTGGTGGAAATGAGCTTTTCCCCTGGAAGTCAGCAACTGCTTTTAAACTTATAACGATGCCCTGCTCTTTTCATATACATGAACTAAATTCTTTGTATACTGTCTCATATATTATCACAATTTTACCTAGAAAACACATAGTTCTTTCAGGGAAATGATAGGACCATAAAACAAATCTTTTTACTGAGGTGCAGCAACATTTCTACCCTGATATGACATGCCTGCGATAAAGACAGTTATTACCTCCGATTCTAAATATCAAGGTCTCCCTTGAGGCAGACATTAAAGCCAGAATCTACAGTATTTGATAATAATCCAAACAGTACAGTTTACTAGGACTTCAAATATGCTGTGAGGCAGAACAGGCCACGATGATGGTTGCAGGGCTCTGCGTGTTAATAACAGTCCTGCTTCGATTGTTTGTATAGTCATAGATAAATACTTTCATGAAGAGTGACGAGCTGTGTCACATATTGAGAGACAGCATTTACAACTCGAATACATCTACTTCAACTATTATAAATTTGTCTTTGATCAATAAACCGGCATATTTACACATTTGTAAGCTTATAGTTATTGCATTACAGAAGATTCAAAACACATTTAAACCCTGTTTTCCGGTGATAGCACAAAGTACTCTGCCTGTGTCTCTGAAAGAAATAAATATGTTAGATATGTATATATGTATATATATACATACATCAATTCATGTTTAACAATCGAAAGACAGTATCTCCCAGATTTAATAATACTGATCAATAAATTAAAGTTCACCTGAAACAAATCAGACATGTCTTCCCTCAATGAGAAAAAAAATAAAAATTGAGTGGGGCACTTGACATTTCAAATGAAGGTATCTGGAGGAACAGCTGACATTTTGATGGACGCTGTGTGAGAATCAACAGGCCCTGACGGACGAGCGCTCGCTGGAAGTCTTTGAGAAATAGCATGACGTCGCTGGCTTTGCCTCGCCCTCCGTAGTGGAATAAAAATCGCCTGTAGGGTTTCACGAACCACATTGCACATGCTCTAAAAACTAGTAGGAATATTTAAGTACCACAAACCTACCATATATGGACAAGTCTAGACATTAGGTATTACAAAATACAAAGAACTCCTGGATAAAAATAAAGTTGATACCCCAACGTTAAAGTATCTGCGCTGGGATAAAAAAGTACTGATGCTTTATATTGCATCTTTACTCCTACAATACTACCACGTAGACACCTCGCCTCCTCTTTGGGAACATGGGGGGGGGGATAGGACATCCATCCACCACAGAGGAAATATCTCGTCCAACTTGCTCGGCTGTTGTTTTAAAATAATGCCACCACTGAGTCTATTTGGTCCGTGTCTTTGAGAAGAGAGAAAGCAGCGGCCCGTCTCGCCACAACAACCCCCCCCCCCCCACCAAAAGAAACATAACCTTTAAAACCTCGATATGCTAATCTCATACAAACCTGCGTCATTTCACAAGGATGCTATCCTTATAATCAGCACGCATTAGGAGGAGGAACAGTTGCAGTCTCCCTGCGTAGCTAGTTTAAGCTCTTCAGTGCAAGTTCAAATTGTGTTTTTTTTTTGTTTTTTTTTAACGTCCAGACACACCTGGTAACTAAATCGAGTCATGAACGAAACTCAACCCTCAGAGGAAATTGTGCTTGTCTGTACACGAGTGGTCGTCTGAAAAGATCTTAGGTGTGGATTTCAGCAACACTGGGTCCCATAAATTAAACCTGCGCCGGCGTTTTTTTCGTGACCTCCAGTGGAGAAATGTGCGTAAGACACGAATAAATAATAAATATGACATCTGGGTCATACACAGGTGTGCTATTTACAAAAGGACTCTCCATAAAGCTAACATAAAGCTAATTAATCTCCAATACAAAACACAGAAGCTACAGCTGTGAGGCTATTGAAGTCAATTTCTAAAAAAGGTGACTGAATAATGCCCTGGTTCTCTCTCTCTGTATATATATGTATGTGTGTGTGTGTGTGTGTGTGTGGGTCATCATATAATTGGAAAACACTCTACAGATAATAACGGTAATATAAAAAGTCCTATAATGGGAGTTTGAAAAATGTGCTCATCTGCATAACAGATTATGTTCTTTGCCTCGAGACTTCGACTTGTGGCCCTAATTCTATTTACCATGACAAATTTCCATTATCTGTACCACAGCGCTAAACTACCCCCTCCCACCCGTTTACATCATTGCTTTTATCATTATTACTCTCAGCTAGTAGAACTAAAGGACCTGCCTTTCCTCTCAGGAGAGGATTTGCAGCTAGTAAACATTAAAAACGTACACACCTAAACAACGGGGAGTTTCAAGCAGGAGTCGGACAAAGTTCCTTTGTTGTCGTGGTCGTTGTCCTCAGTGCTGTCCTGGCTTGTAACGAGTCAGTGATTTCCATCTCTGCTCCTGAACTCAGTCCCACACTCTGGTCCTGACCTGAACACCAGAGCAGCTCCATATTGCACTCAGCAGAAAGACGGGCATAAAAAAAAGAAAAAAAAAAGAGCAGAGTGGGATCTCTTCTCACAAAAGAGTGTGAATCAGACCAGTGTCAAATGGCATTTGCCCTAAATTTAGGAATATACTTTCTGGTTCTCATCACCGTGTACAGCATTTAATACGTTGCTTGGAATCCCTTTTGCAAACACCACTTCTAGCGTGAGTGCGTGTGCACGTATGTACATCAGTATGTGTGTGTGCGCGCGTGCGTCTCAGTCATCCCGGCAGGTCGGCAGGTTGACGAAGGTGAAGATGTTGTACTCGATGAGGCAGGAGAAGCACAGGAAGACGGAGTAGAGGAGGAGACAGGTGAAACCCAGACGCTTGTCCAGAGTCCACTTGTTTAGGTGAACTCCCAGTACCTGGACGGACAGACAGGCAGACAGACAGACAGGGAGGGAGTGAGACAGGTGGGTGGAGAGACAGGCAGGTAAACAGATCAATAGACAGTTTGAGAAAAAAAACAAAAAACACATGGAGAGAACTCAGAAATCTGTCAGACTGTCCTGCTTATGTGCCGACACATTCTGTTGTATACTCACAGTTATAAACACAGATGCGAGCAGGAGCCCCACAGAGAAGATCAGTCCTTTGCTGTTGAGTTTGATCTGCGACAAGATAATGTGCGAGACGTCACAGTTAAAAAGAAAGAAAGTAGAAAAAGAACAAAAGACATTTTTGACTATTCTTTGATCACACTGTGAAATTTAACGCCGCTCTAATGCTTCTCCTTTCAGGACTACAGCTGGCTCATCTTGCAGCAATAAGACGTCTCTGCAATCAATCCCTTATGCTAGCAGCAGGATATTGTTCCCAAGCTTGTTCAACAACTTTTAATGATTTTTGCAAAATAAAACAAATCTGGCGATGAGCACTTTGTTGCATCGAAGCTCATCTCGTTGTGTTTATCATTCGAGATGCGCAGTATAAAACCCAGCTGAACTCTTTATCACAGCAGTAACTCGGCAACTAATTCCACACTCATTCTCTCTGCCTCTCTCTCTCACACACACACACACACGCACTTATTACCACACTATCTCCGTTACAGCCTCTGTTCATGCTCATTTCTCTTTTCTGTTGTAATCATAATGTCTCACTTACTTCATCAGCAGCTGTGTTTCATCACGGCAGAAAACTCAAATGTAAAAACTTGAAAAAATCTGACGTGTATCTTATCTGTTCAGCCGCTAACGGAGTGTAAAGACTCAGTTAATGACAACTCCGCCTTGTTTGTTCCTGTAATATCGATTGTGCATTAAAAGACGATTGCGTCGGAATGGCGGTGTGGCTGTATGTTGAACCAAGAAATAACATCAAACTCTGATTCAGTGTCCCTGATCCAAGCTGTGGACTGTAAGATGTCATCTGCAAACATGTTATCAGATATAATATTTATATAAATAAAGTTGTATGTTATAAGTAGTTACACATTTGTTGACAGAAGGGGGATTTTTAAAATAACTAATAAAAATAATAAGGACATTGCTATGCTATGTGTATTCTCTTCCTCATGAATGTTTTCTTTTTTCTTAAAGGGCAACTCCGCTAATTTACTAACTGCTAATTTACAAAAGAGTGTTTACAGGTCTTGGGGACCGTGGGGAGATTTTAAAGTCTTTTGTGGCTCCAGAGGAGGTTGCATGTAACCCGATACTATTCCCTCCAGTGATGTCACTCAGTGGCACTGTGGGTAATATCGGCTCCAGGTTTAAAAAAAGCAGTCCACTGGTCTGGCATTGCACTCATTATGGACAGTTTCAAACAAACGATCAAAATCGATACAGAAGAACCAGAGATATCACCATTTTTATTCCACGCGTTCTTCTCCCTTTACAAACCTGTTGCCTACATTGCCCACAATGCAACTTAGCCACTGAGTGACATTTCTGGAGAAATTCATCAGATTGCATGCAGCTTCCTCTGAAACCACGAAAGGCTTTATACTACTTTTTCCACATGTGCAGTAAGACTCCCCAAGACCTGTAAACACACTTTAGTTTGCAGAATTTGTGCAAATACCCTTTAATTCCATTAAGCATACAAATGGCTGGAGTTCTGACACTACAAAAACCATCATGCCTTGGATGATGCAAGGTGCTGGAAATACATGGGAAGATAATAACCACATACATTTCTGCTGAAACAAAAAAAGAAGTCCAAATTTGATGATTATCTCAGGTTATAAGGAGCTGCAAACTGCAAGAGACATCACTGCTCTCATTGGAAAGTCATGGTGCGTCCCTGAGAAGACGGAGTGTTCACTTCGTTGAGGATGTGCTACTTACATCAGAGCCATAGCTGATAGCCAGGGTCTTCAAGGACCAGGGGAGCCCAAGCCCCACCAAGATGTCAAACACGTTACTGCCGATGGAGTTGGACACCGCCATGTCTCCCATTCCTAAACAGCCACACAGAGATAGTGTTGTAAAACAGCAGAAACATAGAGGACAGGAAAAGAAAGGTACTTTGGGGGCATGAAAGGAAACGTGAGTGGGGAACAAGGAGACAGGAAGGTAGACTGGGTGTGTGGCGTTTGAGGGTGGGGAGGATGCTGCTGGGTGGGACGGAGGTGGGTTGATACAGATGAGATCAGTGGAGCGATCTGTTCGGCTGATATCCCCCCCCCAAAAAAACAACGTTGTGATGAAGAGCCAGCAGCAGCTACAAAGTGAACAATGGACGGCTAAACTGCGGTGGCGAGGGTGCATCTCTCAGCGAGCCGCCGCACGCAGACAGACAGAACCGTTTAAATATTTGATGACAGGAGCAAGAATAAACACAGATGAAAGGGTGGAGGGAGGGACCCCGTTGGGCTGTCTTCCCCTCACCAACACCCCCTCTTCTTTAACAGCCTCGTCACGGGTACAGAAGAGGGACAGCTGAAAAAGATGACAGGCCTGCAATCTTAACCCACCCGAACCTCCGCCCCCGCCCCAGCCCACCTCTATCTCTGTCATCTCCTCCCCTCTTTGATTGTGGCTTCACTTTGAGTCTGCTGTTTGCCCTCCCATCAGTCCGTAGGTGTGTGTGTGTGTGTGTGTGTGTTTGTGTCAAATAATAGCCTAGCAATCTGCCATTTTGTGTGTGTGCGCAATTACCTTGTCGTGCCACTATTAGGCTTGCCATGCAGTCTGGGACGCTGGTGCCGGCTGCCAGGAAGGTGATGCCCATGATGACGTCTGGGATACCGAGTGTAAAACCTATCACAGTTACCTAACCGGAAGGAAGAGACAGAGACAGACTGTGACTGCCTGTGTTTTGGCCCGTGTCCTTGTGTGTCCTCACTGCGTGCATGAGATAAACAAAACGGGGACCCACTCGAAAAAAAAAGTTAGCGTTGCTTTGTGTGCAGCGAATCTGTAAATAAGCCACAGCTAACATGCTAACCATATCAATTTTATCAGGTGCTAATATGCCATCATTCACTTGCTACTGCTAATGCTTTTTTTTCATATATTTTTGTAGGCTAACGTTACGTAAGAATTCATACTTAAAACAAATAGGGGAGAGCTACTGGAGTAGCCGCTAACTGCTGCCAACTACAACTGCCATTAGCTCGTCAGCTGAGTTAGCTGTGCAGCTAGCAGTTCGGACTGGGAGTTCAGAGAATCAGGGGAGTGTTGGTATTTAAACCACTAGCATAATAAGCTTTAGACCTGGAGGGGTCAGGGCGAGCTAGTTAGCATGCTAACTTCAGTATATATCTTTGCAATGTAATACATAGACATAACGTCAAAACTGTTTTTCAAATTCACATTCTGTTGATAATTTTTGTTAATGTTTTCAAATATTATTCTTACAGCCTACCTTTATAGAATAAAAGTTTCTAGAATTTTCTAGCAGTTTCTAGTCTCTACAATTAGACTACAATATATCATCTACGATCATAGACAATGTAATAGCATGAGTTAGTTTTAGCTTACCAGCTGCCACTGCTGCCTACTGTTATAACTCTTTTCATGTAACTTAATTTTCTAAAACGTTTTTATCATTCCTCAGGGCTGCTACTGAAAAGAATATAGCTGGCATTGACTTTGTTTGTCCTGTATGTTTTCTGGCTGCGATTGGCAATTTGCCACTAAATTATGTATTCCCTCCGCACACCTTCCTTCAAACTCCAAGGACACATGCTAATTTCACATATTAATTGCTGCCGGAGACATTAAGGATGAAGGAAGAACACAGGCTGCAGCAGAATACGCAGCCTATCAAAGAGACATCGACATTATCAACATCGCTGTCAGTTTGCGTTCCCCTCTTTTTTTCCCCGCCCTCTCTCACCATCCACACCATGATGTACGAGAAGCCGGCGATCCACAGGGTGGAGCATACGAAGGACAGCATGAACCAGTTGTCCCAGCGAGGTGTGGAGCAGTTAGGGACGGTGAAGTACAGCAGCAGGCACAGGGGCCAGCCCAGCAGCCACTTCAGCTTGTTACACACACCGGCTGCAAACACACACATGAAAAGACAGTGTCAAGAGTGAGACGGACTGTGTGGAGGGAGTATTATGCTCTCTGGATGTCTTCTTAATAAAGTCTTAATAAATATGTATTTAAATATGATTCACACAAACGTCGAGACACCCTATATGCATTTCTTTGTTTGTGGTCAGATGTACATGAATGCATTTGAATTTAATGCATGTGTAATTAATGCACTGTTATATGATTTGCAGGATTTATATTATGGTGTGACACAGGTGAACAAACGAATGGTTAAATGCTGTAATTCAAAAGGGCAAGAGTGCAGGAGTGAGATAAATAACATGAGGCTGGAATTACAAATCTGATAAAACTTGATAAAATGTTATCAGAATTCAACTTGTTTCGATAAAGACTTAATCTGATCAAAATGCATTTGATTTGATAAGAGTAAACTCTTGCATCATCTTGCAGATAATCAGCAGAGTTGTGGTTCTGCCTTTGTTAGTGTGTTTAAATCACATGGTTTGTGTTCTTATCTAAATCAAGATCAAATCAATCCGACTTATACTGATGAAATTTGTTTTTCACCCTTTTTATTTAATATCTTATGTAATGATTAGCCTTTAGCTGTGTTTGAAATGTGCGTATGTGTGGGGAATGTACTGCTGGACGGAGACTGTTGCTCTGATGGAAAAATAGGAGATATGGAACACCGAATAGCTCTGTACGCAGATGACGTAATCATGTTTGGCTTCAGTCTGGAATGAACCCTGCCTACCTCACTTCACCTGATAAGTGCGCTTGGCATCTTTTCAGGTTGCATAATAAATAACAGCAAATCTGTACTAACGTTTATGGCAGAAAACGAGAGGCTTAACACTCTGGGATTCACTTCCCTGAGCGTTTAATATCGCCCCCTCTATTGACCAAATCGAACCAGCTAATCACAACCCCCCTCTCAGATGCAGTTACGCAGCTTATCAATAGGTGGCAGGCCGCTCAGTAGTTTAGAGCTCCCCCCTCTATCTACTCTGGAAGACATCACTTTAAAACATTTAGAAGCCGAGGGACGTGTGTCTTTATTATACAATCTGTTTGTGAGCGAGTGCAAAGAATCTTCAAAAAGTCGTCTGCAGGCTTTGAGAACAGATTTGAAAGAGGACGTAACCAAGGAGGAATGGTCAGAGGGCTGCTCCTGAGTTCAAACGCAAGAAGTAAACACACTCCAAATAACTACAGTATAAATGGTTAAATAGACAGTACATCACTCCGGTCAGACTGCACCACTTTCACCACCACCAGTCACCAGTCAAGCACAGTGACAGCAGTCACTCTTTAAAAGAAAGCAAATCAGATTTCAAGAGATGTTAAACTATTTTTATGACATTCACACAGATGCATCTCCTGCAGCTACCTGGGCACTGGAAGGGTACGAAGGGTCCCTCCCTATCCTCTTCTTCTTCTTCCTCGTCGTTTTCGTTGTTCTCATTGTCCTCGTTCTCCGTCTCGTTGCCCGCCTCGTCCTGGCGAGCGCCCCTCTCGGCCCCGGACAGCCCGTTTTCTACGCCCCGCCTACTTCCTCCTTTCACTGGAACATCGGAGTCACCGTTGGTCAGGGTCCGCGTGTTGATTAGGCGCTGCCTCTGTATCACACACAGTTGTACAAACCTTGAACACTAATTCCTTTTATAGTACAGAAAATTATTAAAATCACAAACAAATCGAAAGCACAAAAAATCTTCCCTTTTATTTTGTCAAAATATGTAATTATTTGACAGGGACAGCTCATGGCTACTTAGTTTTATCAGAGTTAGCTATAAGCTAATAAACAGGAAGTTGTTGTGGGGGGCTAAGGATGCTAAACAAAACTCACAAAACCTAGTTCACCTGTCAGAAGTAGCACAAACTGATATCTGATATGAGTTTCAGGATCGCGTAACTCAACAGGGCCTCCAACAACATTTCAAAAAAGACAAAACATACCAAGATGAACTCGTCTCTTAGTGACTTAGACTAAACAGGAAGTCAGCCACTGTGAATTGTGTGTTAATTTGAGGACGACCACAAGTAAGTCAGGTTTTCTGCAACAGTGTCGCTGTGATTTACACCATACCATGTATATAAATGAGACGAAGTCATGTTGATGAATCAAGTTTCTACATCATTTCTTGACAACTTGATGAGAAAAGGATAAAAACACATAACGCCCAGTAGAATCATCAGTGGCTGAGCTGATTTGTAGGCTGGGGCCTCAGTGCAGCACCTGATTACCTTGTTAAAGGGGCTGTCTGCAACGCCTTTCCCTCCCTGCACAAAAACACACTGCATTCTGCTTCAAATTGGAAATGGCAGCAGTCTTTTTTTTTCTTCTCCTTCTCTTTTTTTCTATCGAAAGCGGAGTTGTAGTACGCCCGTTGTAGTGAACCCCTCACCTCGGTGATGAGCATCCGCGAGGCCATGGTGAGGCGGGTTCTGGGGGAGAAGTGGCTGGTGATCATGATCCTCATGCCGGCCTCGGAGAAGGTCAGCTGGTGGGGGTACGCTGACAGCAGCTCATCTACCATCAGCACCGACGGTTTCCTGTGGTGGTTTGCTGTGCGACACACACACACACACACACGGAATCACACAATATACACATGACCGCAGGAGAACACATCCACCTACTACATTTCATACCTTGTAATATCTGTGCTTGGACATGCACAGCACACAATAAAATCCCATGTTAACAAAATAACATTAATAAAAGTAGAAAATACATAAATTCACATGAAAATTCTAGAGAGACAGCAGCAACTATAAAATCATAGCTCAAAATATTAGTATGGGTAAGGTGCTAATAAAGGTTATTCTACAGACTGCTGTCGATCTCTCGACCAGCGATACGACCTCATAGTCAGTACAGTAACACAGTGGAACCTCCTACTGATCAGGCAAAAGTGAGTCTAATAACGCACATATTAATTCAGGGATTATTGTGAATTTAAGTGAAGCATTTGCAAAGTCGGAATGCCTTCAAGTGACCCAACTAAAAACAAACAACGACTTTATAGCCAAACATTTATTCGCCTAATCTAGAGACAAAGACAAGACAACAAAACTCAACTATGGCGAATTTGTAAACATTTTCCGTTTAACACTGGTGTTATGATCAATTTGTGGAGGAGGTTGCCAGAAAGAAATACATTTTTTCTTTTTGGCGACCACCCGTTGATTCCCAGAGTACGGTACAGTAAAGTTTACCTTTCTTAAGCAGAACTGCAGTTGCATCACAGCCATCATCTAGTTCGGCGTTACTGGCCGCTCCGTTTCTCAAAGTGGACGAGTTCTTCTTCTGCCTCTCCAGGAAGCGAACGATGTAGGAGTTCATCCTGGAACAGACGTCGGGTAAAATCCAGTTCAGTTCTAATATTTATGTTTTGTTTTATTGAGCTGCTGTGGGGCCGTTGAGAGGCCCGACTGCACTCCACGTAAAATCAATGTTTCATTTATTTATCTGCCATTTCTATTTAATGTGGTCTTCGTTTTCTATCAGCACTAAATACCACCGTTTTCACCCAGGCCACAGAGAATACTCCCAACCGATCAGCTGCAAGATGTACATTAATGTCAGGCTCTGACATCGTGTCCTCATCATCATTATAGTTTAATACTCAAACAGAGAAAGGTGTTCAATGCAAGGCTGACTCAGAAAGTGCCAATACATTGTTTCAGAAATACAAAATAATATTGTATTTACAATCTGGCCACGGTGAAGGTGGCATAATGTAATCCGTCTATGTGATCTGACTATCCTTTCTTAAGAAAAGCCATCAGATGTCATAACTGTGTGCTGTCAGAAATCCAACTTAATGACTTACTTCATGATCAAAATGTAGACGAAGTACATCAGAATCAACGTGAGCGCTTCCCACCTGGAAAACACACGTCAGATCAATTCACCACGTCAAGGATTTAGTAACTCAGAGGCTGTAAGTGAATTTAGTGATTTTCCCGTCATTAATTATTGTGATTCATTTCAAACAATCGATACTTATTAAAATGAGACTTACCAAACCACCTTTTCATCATATATGAACTGTAATACGGAGGAGGAAATGACAGAGAAGAGAAAAACATATATTTGAATGTGATACAGATGTTTAAATCACACATGTTGGACATACATGAAGGTATTACAGGTGAGTTCGTGAGTTGTTAAAATCCAGAGGCAGGTACAGACATTTGAAACACCTGGGGCCAAAGTATCCATAGATTTCTTCCAAGTTACATGAGCTCTACTTCTTCTTGTCGTAAAGACCTTGATCTCTCTAGCGTGAGCAATTGTTTGAACAGTGCATGCAAGGAAGAGGCAACATATTTTTGCCTTTTCATTTTTCTAGTTTAAATGCACAATATGTAGTTTCTGATGCTGGGGGTCTGTCTATCAATACACCAGTGGGGTCGAGGGGCAGAGCTTCTGCTTGCCACCAGCTGTGGAGGAGAGAGTCAGGTGCAGACTGTCGACTGGTGCTGGAGGAGAAATGTCCTTTTTTAACGGAACATGAGAGAGAGGCGCTCAGATGAGTGCTGTGTTTGTGTAAAAGGTTGACCTGAATTCAAACACGCAGACACACACACACACACTCTCGGTGTGGGCCGTCGCTCACATTAGGTTACGGCTGCAGCTTTGAACATTGTTGGAAATATTTGGGATAATTTAAGTACACAACAAAACAAAATTTATGACGAAGGTTGAGTCTATTTTAGACATTTTAATGCAGCTGTCCGCAGAATGCATGGCAATAAGATAATGGATCTATTTTTGGCTGTGTGAGATTAATAACTGTTATATGATGAGGGTGAAACAAAGTAAACATTGTTCGGTGCTGTACGAGACTACAGAGCAGCTTCTCTTCTCTCCTCTCCTCAATCCATCCTCAGCTTTCCACCATAAAGAAACTTTTCTTAATCTTCAGAGTCCGACCCTGTGGCAGGACGGCTATTCTCCCTCTGTTGTCTAACAGATAACATTACATTAGCTTGCCTGTCTGCCCGCGCAGAGGGCAGCTGCACACATCCCTTTTAATCTGGTTGTGGGTTGCCAGGCTTCGTTGACGGATGCGTTGAAACTGTACGTGGTCACAGGACCGTGTGTGCGGTGTGTGTTTAAGAGACGATCTGGTAGAAAAACACACAAAACGTCTGGAGTGTGAGAGCCATGCATGGGAGAAATCTGGACAAACAGGAGTTTTGGTAGGTGTGTGTTTGTGTGTGTGAGTCAGGTGCCCAAGTATGATAGCTATGTTTGCTGCAAAAGTGGTTGTATGAGGCCATAATTCATATTCGTATTAAATATTTTGGCAGTACGAAAGGGATCCGTGGCTAAAGCCCAACACCCCGATAAATAATCAAGCTCAATGATCAAGCTCTCCTGATCCTCCACTCAAGAGAGTTCAGGTCGTATGACTGTTCGTCCGGCATCAAGCTGTTCCTTACCACTATAAGAGCAGAGATAGACAAGGTGTAGTAGACAGAGTCTCTGAGCAGAGGCCAGCGGGAGAGACGTATCGCCTGCGAGAGAGAGAGACAGACAGACAGACAGGAAAAAGGAGTGAGACGGCGCTAGAACCTGCAGACACTGAACAACATTTTTTTTTTTTGTCCTGTTGAGTAACACATCCGACAAGGTGCTCACTGCGGCGCACTACTAACAAGATAAACCGAGCTCCGAGTGTGTGTCTGTGTGTAAGTGTGTGTGTCTGTTTTGGCATTACATAACGTGCAATCTAAATAGGAAGAAAATTCTTTCAAGTACGTTTTTTTTCTCTTCCTCCTGGGATTACAGCAGGGAACGGGACAGATATCATTTTTCTGACTCACGCACTTTTGCGGCAAAATAAATGCAGTTATGACGAGAGAGGGAGAGAGAGAGAGAGAGAGAGAGAGAGAGAGGGGGGGAGAGAGGGGGGAGAGAGAGGGAGAGAGAGCTGTCTCCATCTAAGGCTTTAAATATAAACTGTGATGAATCAACTAAGACATACCGAAAAAAATATCAGACCTGCTTCAGGCAGAAAATTAAAAATAAATGTAGTTTTTTAGAGAATAAACAGTGGCGGAGACTGAGCAGACACAGTTTTGCACTTGTGTCAACCTCTGACTGTTTTTATAAATGTACACATATATATGTGTGTGGCCATCGCAGTTAAGTTGTTCCTATTAAATTCATTGTTCTCAACAATGCAGTGTTTAAAATGCTAAATGTTTGTGTGGATGTGAGCAAAAAAGAAAAAAAACCATCACTGATAGTTATTTCTGTGTGTTTGTTTTGTACCGTACCTGCACGGCAAATATACCACACACACCGATGATGCAGAGGATGTTGAAGACGGCGGACCCCACGATGGTGCCGACCCCGACGTCACCTTTAGTGATAAACACTCCTGTACAGCACACACACACACACACACGATGACCTCTTTGTTCACATTTGGTTTCAGGTTTGGTTCCCTTAAACGAGAACGCAAATACATAAATCTATACAACTGTGTGTGTATGCACGTGCACGTTCCTCACCGATCACAGAGGTAAACAGCTCCGGAGCTGAACTGCCTGCTGCCATGAACGTCGCTCCTGCAACATCCTCACTAAGTTGGAGACGCTGGTTGAGAGGAGGCAAGAGAGAGAGTGAGAAAAACTGTGTTTCTAACAGAAACACATCAACAAAGCATTCCTTGGAGGGTTGCTGCGTGGCGATGTTAGCTCAGTAGGAGTGCAGTAATAACCCGCGGTGTTTTCTTACCTCACATATCTTCTCTAGTGAGGGGACAAAATAGTCATCGCAGACCAACGCCAGGGCGTAGAACATGTAGACCGCCTGCAGGGCCCAACACAAAAACCAGGCAGATCATAATACAATATTACACACATATTATAACCTTTTCTGGTTGTAGAAAAGAACCCAATAAATGAAAAAGCCTTTTAGATTGTTTCTTCGGGGGAATATAAAACTGAGAATTGGTCTCAATAAACGTACAGAGCATAGAAATAAAGGGGAGGGGGAGGAATACCTGGAATATCTACATATTATCTGGCCTTTAATGGGAAATAACCCTTGTTTTAGGCTTCTCATGAACATTGTGAGGCTGGCAGCTGGATATGGCTGGAAAAGAAAACTGATGATGAAAGTCAAAAACAAATATCTTTCTTCTTTGTGGTTAAATAAACATTACGAATCAGATTATTTACAGTCAAGAGATTTGAGGTACAAAACTGAAACAACTGAAATAAACATATACACAAATGTTACGTTATGAGGATTGATGTGACCTCAGTGTGACATGTGGAGCAGTTTTGGTGTCTGAGTCGGTGCATCCTCAGATCACATCCTCTGCTCAACATCTGCATTAAACCACGCTGGCAGCCAGATCAGTGTGTGGCTGTGAGTGTGTGTTAGCATAGGAATATGGTGGAACTCAGATTTCTCCCATTATTCTCACAGGCCATCAGAAGGTTACACTAGAGACTGGTCCAGGTTTGATATAGATTTATCATTTTTTTGGGTGATCTGCACCAGGGTTAATGTGCAGTTCAAGCTGTTTGCTGTTACTGTAAACGCAGAATGTTCTCCACGCTAACTTGTCTTGAATAAATGTAAACATTTAAATAATATTTCATGTTAAGTTGGCCGGTATGTTGCTCTGAATTTCCTTTCTTCAAAAGAAGAACTCTTCTCAAGAACTCTTCTCACTCACTAATTGAATCCGCATGTTCTCCTTTACAGTTTCTTTGAATCACTATTTAATTGACATCAACCCAATTCAGCTCCTCTCCTGTTGTGTTTCATTCATGGAAACATTCTGGTGACTTTCGCTGAGTGTGTAATGTGCAGTGCTGCAGGTGACACTCACACAGAGGACGTGCAGGCCCACAGCTCCGTCCATTCGCTCCTGGTTGGTGAAGTAATCTCTGGGGAACTCATGAATTGCTGTAGAGAAAAAACACACACACACACGTGTAAGGAGAATAAATGCGAAACATTTACTGCGGTGACGGAAGGAAATATCCTGAGGGACTCAACCAAACAAACACAGAAAAATAAACAAATATATAAATTCAATGTGACAAGCACAGATAGAAGTCAAACAGACAACTGAATTTAATCTACATAGAAAGGGCAGAAGTATCGATGAAAAGTATTGGCACTACAATGAATTCAAATAAAACCATCTTAAATCCAGTAAGAAGACACAGAAAAATACACCTGATTCTTGATTGATACCAGAAATGAGGTATGTGACCAAAAGTCACCAGAGCTCACAGGCAGGAATCAGGACTCGTCAGTCTGCCACAAGGGACAAAGGAAATATCAAACTCTCTATCAACAGCACCCCCATGTTTTTCTCTGATCTCAGTGCAGATGTATTGAAACTTACAGTCGTGATTAAAAGTTTACCTACACTTGTCAAGAACATGTGACATCATGGCAGTCTGAGTTCCAAGGATTTCTATGAGTGGAACACAAACTACTTTGTCACAAAAAACATTCATGTAGTTTGGTTCAACAATGAATTTATAATAGGTCTTCTGTTAATGTGACCAAATCTGCTGGGTCAAAAATATACACACAGTAATTCTGATACTTGGTTATATGTCCCTTGGCAATTTTCACCTCAATTAGGTGCTTTTGATAGCCATCTACAGGCTTCTATTTTTTAACCACTTCTCTTAAAAGAACTGGTGAAGTTCATCTAAATTTGTCGGCTTCCTGGCACGAACTTGTTTCCTCAGCACAGTTCACAACACTTTTGATGACTGTTTGGGGTCATTATCCTGTTTGGACACCCAACTGTACCCAAGGCCCAATCTCCTGGCTGATGATCTTAAGGTTTTCCCAAAGAATTTTGGAGATAATCCTCCTTCTTCATTATTCCATTTACTTTCTTTAAAGGACCCTCACCCCTCAAGCCGGGCCCGCCCGAACTCCACCGGGCTGCAGTAACGCGTTGCAACTGAAGCCAACCTGTAACAAGCACCCGTCAAAAACCCATCAAATCAATACTCAACTCATGTCTGCAGGAATCCTGAGAGACAGACGTCAGTGAGTGTGTTCAGCTCACTGACTGTTTTTGCTGAATGTGTGCAGAACCAGAACAGAGCCTCTTGTTTTACTGCTAATCACACATCACAGTCCTGTTGGACGCGGAGCCAGACCTGAATCTCCAGGCATTCAAGATGTAATTATTTGGAGTAATTTAGATATGCATGGCGTTGCTGTGCTCCTGCTAGTGTTATAGATTTTTCGATACAAATCAGCTCTGAATATCTGAAACAGCTTTAATACTCATTTGCTGCAGTATCAATACACCTGTATCAGCCACACTTCCTCGCTCTCTCTTCTGTCTGACAGCGTAACCCCGCCTCCTCTTACTCACTCAAAGCGCCGTCTTCTCGTCACTCTTCTCTTTCGCCTCGTTATTGACCAGTTTTAGGGCCAAGATACACGAAACCGACATCGAAGAACTAGCGGCGACAAAAGACGACTGTTGCGCCGCCATTATTTTTACACCACTCTCGCCAATAGCCGCTTCTTAACAATTCTTAATGCTCGGTTTGGCCAAAAAGTCGTAGACAAGTGTTGATTATTGCCAAAGGTGCAGGAAACACCACAAAAATTAGGGCCACAGATGCTCACTGACAGCCCGTACATTGGCCGACTGTCAGCCTGGTATGTCAGGGCCCACGGTGAAGGAAGACAACAGTGGGAGTTGCTGGTTGCAAACTTCAACGTTAGAGATTCACATATCACGACGACACTAGCTTCCGCCCAAAACGAAAAACCTGAAACAAAAGAAGTATCGTCCAGAGTCTGAATCCAGCGATGAGTGATGCAGCCCATCAGTGGGATCAGTCTGACGCGGCTCTGTGCCTCCATCTTTAACCTAACAGAGGTGTCAGCATGAATCAATCATTACTGCGGCCAATCACCACATGCCAACATATGCCACAGACTCATTCACAGCCATCATGTGCATTTCCTGTTGTATATGAGTCGCAAGTGGCCGAGCTAAAAATAGCCTCAGTCCAGTCTGACTGTGTGTGTGTGTGTGTGTGTGTGTATGTGTGTACTCGGGATTCACTCAGTTTTCTCTGTGTGTGTACTATCTGCGTGCTGTGCGTACGTGTGTGTGTGTGTGTGTGTGTGTACTCTCCCGTGTATGTTTATTCGCCGCGCGCGCTTGTGTAACGTGAAGACAACCCAATGTGCAGTGACATTCTGTCTCTCAACAGCCGAGAGCTTGTGAGTCAGGCGGCTTCAGCATCAGCCTGCCCTGTGTGGCCCAAACACAACACGGGGCTGTACGCTCATAGGAACTGACAGCAGCGCAGAGAGTGGGAGAGAGAGGAGATGAGGGCGACATGAGGGAAAGACAACAACAAAAAAAAAGAGACATATTTAAGAATCTGACATGATGTGGAGTTCGCGTTTGAGGACAAAGGGAAGGCAAGAGCTACAAACCCTTTACTGTACCCTTTATTCACTCACAAAATTCAATTACAAATTCCTAAATGCTTTTCTAGAAACCATCTTGTGATAGAATCATCAGCAATGGAGATATTCCGATTCACGATTACCTGTGAAATTTCATGATGCATCAAAACCAATGTGGGCCAGGCTCACGTGACTGTATCTTACACGGCTGGGATGCTATTGTGCTGAAAAAAATCTGTTCACAGACAGACAGACATGTAAACACCTGGCAAAACACTCAAAGTCGCTTCTGTGTCTGGGACCACATTTAGTTATGATGGCACGTACACACAACAACTGCACAAAGTGGAAAAATATTACCAGCCGCTGCTGTCAGGAGCTGGTAATATGTGCTCTATTGTGAATGTGATAACACCAGTAACTACTGTTCTCCTCGCTAATGCTGACCTGCTACAAACAGTATTCAAAGATCTCCCCCAGTTGACAAACAACAACGCACTGTCGTGGTAATGACATTGTGCCTGACTGGTGAGAAGGTATGCACAGGAGACGACAAAGAGTAGACACAGAGTAGACTGTTCAGTCAGCACGTGTGTGCGTACTAATAAATATGTGGGAATACACAAGAAAATAGATCCATACATGACATAACAGGGAACACATCTGGGGCTGGGTGGATTTGCAGCTGGGTCTGACTCTGGACCCTGGTCAATGAAATACTTTAAAGTGAGATTTCTCATCAGGATGGGATCTGTGTGTTTTTGATCAAATAACACATATTGACAAAGGTAACCTCAACTGAGAGCATTCTGTGCCACAAGCCATTAAAAACACACCATTTGATTTCTGGCTCTAGGGGTCTTTCAATTAAAACAAAAGAAGTAAGTAAGTAGTTTGTGATCATGGGAGTCGTTGTCTTTACTGGTAAACAATCAACATCGCTGATGAAAATCTATCTGACTCATCTCAGGCAGAAGTGATGAGGCGATGTATTAAGATTTTATGAAAACCATGTTTATTCTCATTCCCAGGTTCCTTCCTCACTCTCTGACTCTCTCCTGGCGGCGGACCAATCAAAATGCACCGTTACTTTAAACAAAAATGATGTATTCCTCTGGGTTTTAACATTGTTGGAAGCATTCAGGATAATATCAGTGCACAAGTCAATAAACTACATAGGTCTATTCATTTTAAGACATTTCAATGCAGAAACGTTACATATTATATCTTTAAGTAAGTCTACCATCCTCACGCTTTCCCACATCACATTTGCTGCTTCGGATTCTGCTTCAACTAAATCTGGTTACAATGAACACCTCACACACGGAGCTGTTGGTAAGAAGTGCTTATCACCTCTGTGAAAAAAAACAAACAAACTGCTTTAGTCTGTTTCAGTAGAATGTGTTTCCCACTGAACCTTCACAGCCAGGACAGCCTGTACCAAGAGTAGTGCAACACACACACACACACACACACACACACACACACACACACACACACACACACACACACACACACACACACACACACACACACACACACAGAACATGCAGGGAAGAAAACAATTAAGTTCAGTCTCTGTATCGTCTCACGTCTGACACATATTGTCATATTGTATGCATATTCATATACAATTACAATTAAATCCCCTGCACACACAGTCACATTGCATGTAGACACACACACACACACACACACACACACGCACACACACCCCAGGCCTCTATGCATACTGATGAGACACCTCTTTAGCCAATTCCACAGCCCCAAAATAACAACAGTCCGGCTCTATTGGCATGACTGCTTCTGTTGGAGCGTCTATGAGGAGTCTTTGTCTGTTCAATTCACAGATTAGAGCCTCACTGAAACTGGCCAATGCAGGCCTGGGTAATGGACACAGGCCAACTCTATTTCAACTTGAGGTGTGTGTGTGTGTGTACACGTATGTGTGACAGGCCATCACGACAAAGCTGTCCATTCTCTTTCCTTTCACCTCGACCTGGCACCGATACAGACACTTCCCGAGCAGATGACGGGCAACATGTACGACAAAATATTACGCAAACACACGATCATTCACACACACACACACACACTCACTCACACAGGAGTGTGTAGTTCCGCTAGACGAGCCAAGTTCATGTTTCCAAAAGGATTAAATCCATCTTATCTGCCTCTCTCCACACCAGAAATTCAGAGAGGTATTTTGAAATTGAACCTAGAGTTGTCATACAGAAACATGTGGGTTGCAGTTCAACAGACGGACAGTTTTTTCTACCAGGAAACTCTGATATTTAGGTTTAAGATACAGTGAAGTCACTGGGGGTGTTTTCTAGTACATAAAAAATGAATAAGTAAAAAAGAAAGAAGAAAAACTTCAATTTAAAGAAAAGTATTTCGGTTCAGGTGTTAATTCCACCTCAACACACGACACAAACTTCCTTCTTCGACCGTTGACCCTCTTGTGGTTTTGGTTGCATGTCATGTGCACATACGGTACGTACATACAGGATTTACGTTACGATTGCCCTCTGCCACTCTGGATAAAAGCCTCTGCTAAGTGCTCAAAATGCCTCTTTCTGTCCATGTCAAAATGCATCAGTCATATATGAGCATCCATCATGATTTAGGATTAAACAGACCCATATGGTAGCTGGTGATTAGACCAGCCTAACATCGGCACTGCCCTGACATCATCCTCTCATACCGCACTAATCTTGTTAAATATTCTGTGAAAAAATGGATGTCGAACAGTGAGTGAGACAAAAGCGTTGCATAATCTACGGATTTAGAGAAAGAAAAAAAAAATCTATGCGAATTACAGAAGCTGCTGCGTTCAAGTTGTTTCTGGAAATGTCTAATCTGTGTGAGCTAGTATTTTGCTGAGTTAAGTGCAGCCTGCAGCCTTCTCTGAAAGGCTTTCCTACAGTATAGGATGAACAGAGAAGGACATAAAAAAGGGATGGACAGACTGTTGGCAGCTGACCATTTGGAGAGGCCCAGGAAAATATTTGGATCTACTCGAAAGCATTAAAACTGTAGCTTCCATATTTCAAAATGACTGAAGAAATATGTCTTCCTTCAGTTTGGAGTTTCTAAAAATGTTTTCCTGTTGCCTTCCATGCTCCCAAACATCAAAATATTACTGAAAGCTCAACATTGGCATTTGATAAAGGTAAAAAACATCATCAGCGCAGCAGAGATGTCCTGGCCTACATGTCTTGTTCTCCAGATGTAACATCTGTCACATCATCATGACTTTAATAGTTTTTTTCAGTGAAAATGAAAATGATGCTGCGAAAAATGATCGTTCCTACTAACCATTTAAATTTTACATGTACAGTTTGGACACAGAAGTGCAGAGCAGTCTTTTCTTCTATCGTGGACCACAAGTCTGGAAAACCTGCCCGTAAATGTTCAGCACGCAACTTCTGTGAATTCTTTCGAGACATCCGAAGACTTATCTCATCTAAATAAATACAAAATTCCATGTCTATCATGTTTCTCATATTTGAAATTGCTTGTTTGCAACATTTTAATAGATTTAATACAATTTTGAGCCATAGCAACAAAGTTTATTAAGGGCCCATTGATCACTGCTTGCAGTTTTAAGAATTCCTTGCATTTCAAGAGGGTCCTCGCACCGCTCTGTGCTTTGGCCCTAACAATATTTGATGAATTGCTACTGCAATTTTGGTTATTTCTGAGAATGATGAAGTAGACACGCACACACACAGCTATCAAATCCCCAAGCTGTATGAGATCAATGCGGATTGACCCGAGCGGAGACGGACGGCTCGTCACTCCAGGGGCAGAGAAACAACAGTCGACCCCCCCACCCCACCCCACGCCGCTGCCACCCCTAACACTTACGTAACACCACGAGCATTACATAAGAGCTCTGCAGCTCCGATAGAGAGAGACACAGAGAAAGAGAGAGAGAGAATCCACCAAATCCTACACATCATTAAAGGGATCTGAGGAGGCCGCAGTGTTTTAAGAGCAGCAGAAAAGACGCCGCTTTATGCAGATGACAGATGGCTTTTCCTCCATCAATGACAAAATGCGCTTAGCATCTGTTGTTATCGAGGGTTACTCACACTTAAACACACATGTAATGTTAAGAGGGAGAGTGCTGCTGCACACAGACAACGGCCACTACAGCCCTGCTGTCATGGAAAAACCATCTCTAAAATGCTATTTTGTATTTTTTGAGTTTAATAGTGAATTTGCCGATGTGAGGACGTTATTAGTGTGTCACTGCTTTCTGTTTTTTTTTGGACAAATTTTTTAAGAAGAAATTCTGAAAACATTTTAAAGACAACAAAGTCAAAAATGATCTGATTCCAGCTTGTTAAATATGAAGATTTTCTGGTTCTCTAATTCGAGGATGTCATCTTGCTTTTTGGGAAACACTGATTAATAATTTTCACCATTTAGTGGAACACACTTCTCTCTCCCTTATAAGACGATTCGATGCGTATCTAGATACACGGGCGACGATACAGTTCAGGGACACTTCACTCCACTTTATTAGGGAGCGATGTGAAACGATTCGATACGATTTAATCTGATACAATTCTTTGTTTCATGTAGACAATTTTCCATTACAAATTAGAATAAGCCAATTCTATAAAAGTGGCATTGCTTACCTTCAAATATTTCATAAGACCAGAGAAGACCAGTGAATCCTATGTATTTTTCTTACCATTGTGTATATCTTTATCTTAATCTGCTTATGCCTCAGTGTATAAAAAACACACATCCTGGATCTGAGGAACAACTATCCTGTTGTCTGGATCTCACTGGACCTCTCTGAACCGGATGCCGCTGACCGTCTGTATCCTCGGCTTCCTAGTAACGATCAGTGTATAATATTACACCTATAATGAACAATCAGACGAATGTTTACTACTGATACCAAACTGTAGTTTGTAAACTTCAGCAGCACAACCAGCAATCACAGAATACAGCTAACGATAGCAACACGTTCAAAAGCAGAAAGGTCGTAAGTCCTTAGCAATAAAACGGCCTATAGATGCAGTGATTACCTTTGACACGCTGAGTTGTGGCTAAACTGTGGCTGGATTTTGCATGTGATTTCAGATTTGACAGTGTGTTGGAAATCTCATCGCAATGCTGGACATGTTGAAAACAAAACCAAACAAAAATGAATGACAATACGTTCACAGTAAGTAAATCCACTAGTCAACAAAGGAGAAGTTAGGCCAGGCTCATGGCTTGGCCAGCTAGCAGCAAGCTTCCAGCAGGGCTACACCTGCAATGATCAAAGTACACATAGTGAAATGACCAAAAATGACTGGTTGCAGATGCTACACCCACATGTGCACATTATGCGAACAGAACTCAGCCACAGAGGCCCGGCTACACAACTCAGCAACACAACCAGGACTAGAGATCTATTGTGCCTGCAGGACGGAATGAATAACAGAACTACAGAGTCTTGAATGCGTCTGTCATTCATGTGGAGCAACAGTTTGGTTTTAAGAGTCTCGCAAGCATAATCCACGTTTTACCTCCTACTGATAGAGTATTCTGGACAGGATTTGTCAGCCTCCCTCCCTCTCTCACATTCACAGTATGCCAGTCTTGCGGCAGCTGTCCTCGTCCTAAAGATGATAGTTTAATGCATTGGGAGGCAAGGACAGCACTTAGGCTCAGACCCTGACCAAGTGTCATTTGGGTTCACTGTTTAATGCAAACAGTCTCCGGCTCATGTATTTATTCTTCGAACTGACACGCTTTGTACACAGCAGCAGGTATGAGGGAGAAAATATGATGTAAGTTTAAAATGCTCGACCCTGTGGCCTTACGCCTGCTGGTGTTTAACAGTTTAGTTCATAAGAAAGTGTGCAACTACACACACACGCGCACACACACACACACACTCACACACAAGTTGCAGCATGTGGTTGCATTTATTTTCTGCCACAAGTGCTTACAAGTAAGTGGGTGGTATTACCTAACACGTCGGACATTCGTCAGTGGGGAAACAAAGTGTAGAATTGAGAGAAAACAAGGGGGAAGCACGAAGATAAGTCAACTCTATTTACAACATTTTCCTGTAAACCGCCCACTAACATCGGTGTTGAATAAATACAAATAAACATGTCTTTATAATGGCTCTTTCCTTTTAAATAACTTTTAAAGAAAAAGTAAATAGTAAATGGAAAAAAAACAAAGCAAAGCAAAGACTATACAATGGGAGGACAGAAGGAGGAGAAGAAATCAAGAGAAACAACAGTCCAGGTTGAGCTGCCCTCCGCTCTGTTCCTCTATAAACTGTTCCTGTGAGTGTCTGCAGCCTCTGGCCACAATTAGCACCAGAGGTGGCTCAGTGAGGGGGGGCACTGAGTTCACACTAGCCCACCCTTGAGCTACAGTAGCAGGGAAACTAACCTCGGCACTGCCCTGCTCTTTGCTGTAGCCCATGGATACAAGCCCCATTCACACTGCCCTTTCAAGGCAAGGAAACATTAACCCCCCCCATTCATTCAAGGTTGATAGTAAAGGAAATTACCTTGAACCATCCTATTAACACCTATGAAAACATGCTTTCATGGCACCCAGAAACTTGTCCAAGGTAAAGCCAAAAGCCCACCAGAAAAGTGAGACGGACCTGGATGCAGACAAGACATGTGCAAGAGCCACCTCGACAGGAGTGTGTGTGATCTCTGCAGCGGAAGTTGATCTTCTTCGTATCATTTTTAGTATATCAAGCAGCGGCTGCAGCAATGATTTCAAAAACACAACTCTACAACCTTATTCACTGATTTTGGTGAAACAGTCTGTAAAAGTAAATTAAGTATTCTGATCCTGAACCGTGTTTCTTGATGTTTCTGTGATGTACTGGGTGCTGAGGTGTTGTGTGGTCTGATGGCTGATGGTTTGAGGGAGCCCGCCAAGTGCTTTGAGGCACGTGGCTGAATGAGTCTGTGGCTGAACGTGCCTCTGAGCCGCCTCAGTTTGACACAGAGAGGATGAGAGGGATTGTCCATGATAGCTTTCAGCTTTGCGCTCATCCTCTTCTCGGACTCTTCCTCCACACTGTCCAGCTCCATCCCCACCACGGAGCTGGCCTTCCTAATCAGCTTATTCAGTTTGTTTGTGCCAGAGCTGCCGATACCACCTATCCAGCAGACCACAGCAGAGAAGTTCATACTGGCCACCACTGACTGGTAGAACAGTCCGTAGCAGCCTTGTGCACACATTGAAGGACATGAGCCTGATCTGTCCTTTCCTGTAGAGGGCATCGATGTTGTCCAACCAGTCCAGTTTGTTGTTCAGTTGCACCCCTAGGAACTTGTAAGCGTCAACCAACCCCACCCCCTCCCCCAGTTATTGCAACAGGGGTGTAGGGAAAGTCAGAAGTCCACCAACAGCTCCTTGGTTTTCCTGGTGTTAGGCTGTAGACGGTTCCTGTCACACCAGGGGGAGGCCGGGAGGAGGAGGAGAGCAGCAGATGAGAGGAGGAGAGAGGGGAGGTGGTGGTCGAGGGAGTGTGAGAGGGCGAAGTAGGAGAGGAAAACAGGAGAGGTGAGGCCTGGAGAAGGAGTGGAGAGACTTAGTGTTGGCGTAAGGTCTTACAACCCGGTTTCCACCGGGCCTGTCTCCACCACGTAAAGTCTGCGATATGGCCGCGATACAGCCATGAGACCTAATCGTAATCTTTCTATGCTCATGTGTCCACCAGCTGCGCCACGGCAAGTTTCAGCAGCATCCCAATAGATGCTCTCCGCTCTGCTACGCAGAGAATACGCTGCAAGTCTATTTTCGATGGAAGCGGACTGAGGCCCTCGACAACCTGCATAGAGCAGATGGAGCCAGACAGGAAGTCAGACAGCAGAATGGAGAAATGATGAAGTAAAACTATGATAAATAAATCATAAACGTCTGAGCAAGTCAACAATATCAGCCAGGCATGACGCTCTGCTTCTGAAACGCTACCAGTGGGATATGAAGTCGCGTGGAAACAGCGTCGCAGAGATGTGCCCAGTAGAATGTGAAGCTTAGCGTTAGTTCACGCAGGACACGGAAGTCACACGCCCCCAGCTGCAATCAGCTGACAGCCTGCCGATCAAATCGTCGTTACCAATCAGTCTCACGCCATTCACAGCTATTCTCACCAAAAGGCGGTCCATTTAAATATGGCTCCCTCCTCACTCATAACGAAATGGGAGTTGTAGGGAGGACTTAAACTGCCAAAACTGCCCAAATGAAAAAATATGGCTATAAATGAATCAATCAAATATAACATAAACTGATTTTTCTGTTTTTATTTGCTTCTTTTTTTGTTTAACTTTGTATTAATTCCCCTATTTATCTACTTTTATTATCTATTTTTTTAAGGTCTGTATTTTCGTTTTACATTTCTTTACGTGTCTCTACTTCATTATGCAAATTGGAAGGCTGTCATTCTCAGTGTGGGAATCGACTTTACCTCTACAGGTTGAGAGACTTCAGAGTGCATAGATAGACTACACATGCAATCTCAAAACATTGAGAGATACGTTTTTAATATGTACTATTTTGTTGTTGTTGTTTGTTTAGCCTCTGACTCTGACTGAGTTTATAATGACAAGAGAAACAATGAAGATAACTATGAAAATGAGTCATTCAAACCCAAGTGGGAATAAAATGAGCAAAACACCAAACATGACCGTCTCCAACTGGCCTTGACTGGTCTACACTCCCTCTTCACATCTTTTCACAGGGTCACCTCTGGCTCAACAGGTAATTTATGCATGAACATGGGAGGGAGAAGAGAAAAACATAGAAAGAAGGACGGAGGGAGTGGATCTATCCGTGTACAGCCTATATATATCCATCTGAGGAAGATGAATGACAGCGAGAGCTACTTTTTGTTGCAGATGCAGAGAGCCACACACTGAAAACTTGTGTGTATATGTGTGTGTGTGTGTGTGCGCACTACTTCCCAGCTAAAGGTTACATGGTAATACTGACATTTAATCAGTGAGGCAGCAAACGTGGGCAGCAAGAAATCAGATTATGACCCGCTCTGACCTGGGGACTCATACGATACAGGATAGAAATCAATATAATATTTCTTCAGTGTCTCTCCTGTGGATGATGGAGTGTGTATGGTATGTGTCAAATATATGTCCTCGTGTTGTGTTATCACTATCGCTTGCATAACTGTTATGTCTTCTCAGTCCAGAGAGGAGTGGAAATAAAAGAGCAGGTCCATTCATGTCAAAAGGATTTTCGCTGGCCACATATCATATCATAGGCAACACTGATTTAGTGGTTTGCAGGTCACAAGAACTCTACAGTCAAGTTAAATCAAGTTACTTTGCGGTTTGTTTTTTATGAAAAGTTAAATTTAAGTGACTACATTTCAGTTTGATACAGGACATAACTGCATGTTGAAATAGTTCTCTGGATAAAAAGCTACATGAGTCTTTGACAACATAGACGTAAAGTTAATATTTTCACCAAAATTAAAAAAAATATATAATGACATTCATTACATTATATTAATATTTTCCATCTAGTTCCCACATAGTTTGTCATGTTTGTAATTACGAATGTAGATATGCTCCTAGTGTTCAACACAAGGAAATGTATTTCTTTACGAATGGCTAGAAACACCTGTTTTACATGCACATATAACAGAATTTCGCACAGCGACAAATAAGTGAGGAGGCTGACTTGTCAGGTTTGTAGCAAATTTTTTATAATATTTTGTTAAAAGACATATGGACCACTGTGCACGCACTCTAAATTGTATGTTACATAGCTAGCATGCTACTAATGTTAGCTAAATATGCTATTGAACCTTTCACTTAGGAAAAAATGTTTTAATAGTGCTTTATGACATTCCTCAATCAGTTAGCTGATTCCTTTTATGCTAACTTCCTGTTGAGCACAGTGCAGTGTCTGTCCAAAATCTGCCACAAAAGTTACATTTTTTCAACATATTTGAGGTATATGCCAGACCTAAAAAACAAAATGAACAAACAAAACAGAAAGAGTTTTGCACACATACTCACACAATCTTTGAGGCTGTACTGCCCAAAGGAGTACCTAGAACCTTGAGTACGTCAGTATGCTAACATGCTCAAGGTTGATCATTTTATCTTCATACAACACCAATATCACACCAAGGTTGCAAAACAAAGCAAAACTCATAATGATCATAACTATGAGCAAACACGTTTACCCTAGTCATCATCTACCGTGTTAACATATCCACATTTGCTAATTAGCACAAAGACAACGTACAGCTGAGGCTGATGGGAACTAGATGAAAAGTCACTAAAATCATTGAAATGCATGATCTGGGAACCTTGAGTACTGAGGTTAGTTGCCCCCGCTACTGTAGCTCAAGGGTGGGCTAGCATGAACCCAGTCGCCCCCCCACCCGCCTCCTCGCTGAGCCACCTCTGGTGCTAATTGTGACCAGAGGCTGCAGACACTCACAGAAACAGTTTATGAAGGAACAGAGCAGATGGAAGCTCAACCTGGACTGTTCAATCGTTTCACCCAGTCTGTTCTTATCTTCTGTTTTCCCATTCTCCCTGTTATTAATCTTTCTCTTGCCTCCTTTCCCTCTCTCCGCACCATCTCCTCTTCAATGCACACATGTTAGGTAATAAAAGGGTTTCGCAGTAATTATTAACCAATTAATCCAGCAGTCACTGTTTTCTCATCTGTTCTTGCTGCTTTGTTGAGTGTATAAAGCAATTATCTGTGTGTGTGCATGCCGACTAAGGATAATTTACAGTTCCATTGTCTTTTATGGCTTTATCAGATTCAGAGAAATGACAGGAAATTAGATTAGAGAGGGAGGCGATGACATGCACAAAGGGTAACACGTCAGACTCAAACCCTGGGCGCCCCCAGTACCATTGCTTTAATTTGATAAATTCATCAAGATAATCATACTATTTTCAACACTTGCTTGTTCTTGAATACCCAAATTATATTGTCAAACATTCTTATTATAGTTAGTTATACTATACTTACACAAACCATTGTTTTCACAGATGATCTTGGGACCTGTAACTGCTTTGAAATTACTCCAAGTGACTTTCCTGACTTGTCCAAATCAATAATGCACTCTTTTAGATCAATGCTGAGCTCCTTAGACTTCCCCTTTGTAGTGTTTGTGGCTGAGTGTAAAGGGTGTATCAAACAAGCCCTATTTAAAACGGGCCCAGAAAAGTCATCAGCCGTTATCAATCATAATTACTCAGAAGAAGTTAAGAGGCTATTGCTGCCAAGAACATTTGATTGACACAACTTTCTATAATCAGTCATCATAGTTCAAACTGTTTTGGACCCAGCAGATTTGGTCACATTTTCAGAAGACCTATAATAACTTCATTATTGAACCAAACTTCACGAATGTTTGTTGTGACATTCCATCTCAGAAAACTATATCATCATGGAAAGCATTGGAACGCAAGACTGCCGTGACGCACATGTTCTTTACAAGTGCGTGTAGACCTTTGACCACGACTGCAGCTAGCTTTGTGAGAAAATAGCATCTCCATTACTACTCTTGCGTGCTAAGCTGTGACTGGTCAGTACGAGCCATCACCAGAGCGATTTGAAGGTCAAACAGGGTATAGGCTTTGATTCAGCTCTTTGAAACAAGGCAACTGCATCTGTGTGATTATAACAGCATCCTAAGCATCTACCCCCCATAAAATTAAGTAAATAAATGAATAAATTAAAGTAAATTAAGAGAACACTGCTCATAATTATTACTTCTGCATCTTGTAATTGCACCTTAAAGAGGAAAAAAAATCCCACAATTATCTGTCTGTGTAATTACGACACATGTAGGCCATAATTAGAAGATATGTCTTCGGTGAATGCAATGTGCCTCCATGTATTTCAAATTATTCCGATGGCATAATTGTTGTTTGGAAAAAATGGGGGTAGTGGCATGAAATGTAGTCTGCCAGAGTGATTTTTAATAATAGGAACGCCGAGGAACGCTAAACCCGGAATCATTCAAATTCTTTACGTAGCGACTAAGATTCAGTCTTAGATCCAGCTTCGTAAATTAGATTAAATCATCCGCAAAATACTTGGCACATCAGTTATGATCATCTCTGCTGTATGTTGTATAATCCTGTGCCTCTCTCTCTCCATTCCTTCCACATGAGTAAATATCATGAAATAAACAGCACAATCCTCCCCTCTGACCAATAGGAAGATTACATATGCCATATCTTTAGCATGTGCCCCCCCTGACGCAGACTGTACCACCATTATCGTCCATACGGCTCCATAAAGCTCCGGCCTGCCCCTGCACATGCAACGATGACGACATGCATTGTTCATCCGCATGTACTGTTCACCGAGGACACACGCTCCTCACTTTGGCCGCATCATATACATCTGACATCCACGTCTACGCAAACAGATGGGCCTATAATCCCATCACACACACGCCGCATGTTACTTTAATGTTCCTTTTATTCTCTGGCCTAACATGATCCTGCTTTACATCCACTCAGCTGCAAGTCGTGACATCACTCTGTACGAGCGAGCATGGCTTTGCTAGGTATCATCTCGCTGCACTCAGGCTCATACGTAACATCGGCAGCAACAGAAACATTTCGGTTCACTCTCGGTTCGCTGATGTATATTTCAAGCCGTCGTCGCTACACGAGACCCCTGCAGTACATACATAGTTCTGTTGTAGCAGTGAACTTTTGGATGTGTGGGTACACAAGATCGAGGTGAAAGTCAGTTTAAATCGATGCAATCTGCATATCTTCCAGCAAAAACAAGCCTTGTATCTGCAGGTTGTGAGGGTTAGAGTAAGAATAATGAATTACAAGATAGTCAGTGTATGCAGCAAGTATAGATATGCAGGGCGGGTGTGTGAGTGTGTATTTGTGTAGCTGCAGGGGTGTATCATGATATCCTCATTTTCTTCGGCTCTAATTGGTGATATCTACACGTTGCAACAGCATTATGTTAGAAATGAGCTTTGCAGCTGACTGATTTGAGTATGAAAAACATTTGAGCATAGACACCAAAAATAGACCCCGTTGGAGAGGAGTGGAGAGAATTAGGAGTTATTAGGATTCGATATTGTTCACGGGGCAGAGAAAAACAAGACAAACAATGTTGCGTGTACAGGCTTGCTTTCTAAATCCAAATGAGGCAAAACCGTGCAACTGTGATATATTTTAAATGGCAAAAATGCGTGTTAATATGTGCCAACAGGAAGCCTCAGCTAAAGCCACTGTGACAGTGATCTCCAAACACAGTTCCAAAACACACTGATCAACTAATCACATTCCAGTGTCTACGAATTAAGGGAGATTTAGGGGCTTAAATGGAACACAATATTCATAGTAATGTTTTCATTGGTGTATAATCACCTGGAACTAAGACTCATTGTGTGTTTGTTACTAAAATGAGTCCTTTATGTCTACAGAAGGAGTGGGTCCTATTCCACAGAGCCCGTCATGTTGCACCGCCATGTTTCTACAGAAGCCCAGAATGGACAAGTAGAAATAGTGTGACACTGTTATAGCGCTGCAAAACTTCTCAGGGGGAGAATCATTGCCTGAGATTTTGGTTCTCATGCTGTTTACCATTAAGGCTTAACACTGGAAATCGATGTTTCAAACAAAGTTCATCTGCGTGTATTTGTGAGTGAAATGCTCACTGATATAATAATTGATCACAAAGCTATTGGCAAATCAGCTGGTTCTAGCTAGTTATCCAATTAGCCAATTGCTAACACAGCAGAAGCAGAAGTTTCTCCCAAATGCTTCTTAGGCAAAAACGGCTGTTTACATTTGCCGTGTGTGGCAATATTTTCTAAATTCACACGCGGATGAAGCAGGCTGAAAAATCCGTAAATAAAATTACCACAGATGCATCCGCTTGGCTTGTGACTGATTTCAGACAAATATGAATTAAATGGAATTATGAAACCTAAATGCAAAAGAGAAGATACAGTCCTTTTGCCGTCAGTAGGATAGAGTTGGATACAGACTCAAACCAAAAATGTTTCCTCATGGACATAGATACAGTATACTGTACACAGAGATTTGCCTGCAGGAGGCAGTGAGATCTCCATGACAAAAGTGTCTGTTCTGTATTCCAGTGTCCGTGTCCCTGTCTCTCTCTTCCTGAACCCCCTGACTCGGGGGTCTGTCAACTCCGGCTCTTTAGTTTTCCACCAGGAGAGTTTTGAAATGTAAACATCCCCCGTGGAGCTGAGGAATGCAGAGCGGCACGTCGAGGCACCAGAGAGGGCCAAGCTCTGCTGCAAAGCCTCTGGTATGCCAACAGCTGGCACGGTGCACTGTTACTGGCTATCAACCATTGCTGCAGTGAGAGAGAGACACAGAGAGACATAGAGAGAGAGAGAGAGCAGAGCAGAGAAACAGACGAGAGAGAGAGAGAGAGAGAGAGAGAGAGAGAGAGAGAGAGAGAGAGAGGCAGGTGTGTCCAGGTATGAAGGCTGACATGCACGGGGAGAGAGATGTGCAACACTGCAGTATTGAAATATGCATTGGACATGGTGTGTGTGTCCTGTTCTGGCAACTTCTTCATTTTTTGTAAAACACACACAAACACACCGATGTATTAACACACACACGCACACAAAGTCCACTGGTAGGTCACGCAGTTCACTGGTTGCCATGACAGCAGGGGGAGTAGGGTCTATTCCCACCAGCTAAAAATTTGCTGATTTGCCTGAGTGCAGAATGGTTCCTAAAGAGTGTACATCCATTACACACACACATGTACACACACGCAGTTGTAGTGACTTTAGCGAGGTTATGGTGTGGGTGCCGTGTAACTACTCGCTCCTGAGAGTTTGTTTGTGCTGGCTGCAGATCTGTGGGGGCTGTGACAGCATCTGGTATGCCTCTAATACATTCCTGTTGTTAAAGGGGAATTCCTCTCTGTTTTAGAGACTATAACATAAAACATTAGCTATAAACAATTTGGTGTAATTACAGTGGTGTGTGTCCCCGTTTGGACTTATTCTGGCTAATTGGACCGCCTCATAATTTGAGGTTGGGCGATGATTTGCAGAGAATTTTCCATAGTCCATACTGTAAATTCTCAAATACACAACGGTATCTAAATAATGTTCAAGCTTCAAATATCCCTGGTTGAGACATGCATAAACAATTAAAGGCCAGTCACTAATAAAGGCAGGGTGGCTGAGGGAAGATCATGTCATACTTACCAGTCTACTGCTGTTAGTTTCTCGTATTCACACAAATACTGTTCTAGTATACTTTTCTGTATTTAAATGCTTCTACTTTGCCTGTTCTTCTACTATGTTAAGCTATGAAGTCATCGTCAATAAAATATCTAACTTCCTTCATATGGTATGTGTCACCCACATCCTGATGAAGTGTTTCAAGAGACTGGATCTCCAGCACATCAAAGACACCATCTCTGCCAGCCTGGACCCTCACCAGTATGCTTTCAGAACAGATCGACAGAGGACGCCATATCTACTGCTCTTCACTCATTCTTCAAACACCTGGAGAAAAATTATCAGGTACATGAGGATGCTGTTTGTTGACCTCAACTCAGCATTCAACACAATCTCACCCATGAGGCTAATTTGAAAACTTAACACTCTGGGCTTGAGTACAACACTCTGCAACTGGGTATTAGACTTCCTTACAAGCAAACCCCAGAGAGTTTGGACTGGCTGTCACACCTTCTCTACGTTAGTGCTCAACACTGGAGCACCCCAGGGACGTGTGCTCAGCCCACCTCCTGTTCACACTTCACACTTCACATCCATGACTGCACTGCCAGACATCAAGAGGACGTTACTGTGAAGTATGTGGACGAAACCACCATCAGGAGAGATCATATTGGGAGGAGATCAACAATCTTGCAGAGTGGTGCACAGAGAACAATCTACTGCTCAATGTCAGCAAAACCAAGGAGCTGGTTGTTGATCCAGGTTCCTTGAATTACTATCACTGAGAGCCTATGTTGGTCATCGTACATCACCACTCTGGTTAAAAAAAAAGTTCCTACAGAAATTTAGGAAGGCTAGTTCCAGAGCAAGATGCTGGTCAGCTTTTACAGAGGAGCAATAGAAAGCATCCTGACTGGAAACATCACAAACTGACGTGGTTTGTTCACGGCCCAAGGCAGGAAGGCTCTACAGCTGGTTATTAAAACCGCCCAGATCATTATTGATGCCCATCTACAGAGCATCAGTGACATCGCTGAAGTGAGATGTCAACAGAGAGCCCAAAGGATACTGAGAGACAACACCCACCCCAGCCACAGTCTGTTCACCCTGCTGCCATCTGGCAAGACACAGACGTATCCACTGCCACACCACAGGACTACAGAGCAGCTTCTTTCCCAGGCCATGAGACTCCTGAACTCATCCTCAACAATCCATTGTCTTAAATGGATATAGCAGGACTTAAGGACTCGAGTTTGATTCATGTGCTTGGAAACTGTATGGCAGATTATAAATAAAGACAGGGGCTAATATTGTGTTTTCAAGATGTCTGCCTTTCTTTTGTCAATGAAAGACCTGCAGTGAAAACAAAGCATTTAATTGCCAATAAGGTCAAAGGTTCATCCTTCACGCAACTGCTTCTACGGCCTCCAATAACAGATCTAAGTCTCAGGGGACGTGGAGCTCCTCAGTAATTTCCTCAGAGTATTATACACTGACAAGAATCGTTTTTGCATGTGCACGTGTGATGTTCAGGATGGACCCAGGGGGTACATTCAATTCAAGAGAAGAAAAACGACCGTCCCGCAGGGCTCCATACTAACACATTTATTTTTTTCACACGTCTGGCTTAAACACAGCTATGGACAATCACCATGTATTTCCTTGAAAGAGTAAAAAAAACCCACCACAGATAGACTGCTGGGATGTGTTTGCGTGCATGTAGGGTGATTTATTGGCTTTGTTGAAACATGATTCCCAACCAAATCCCCAGCTGAGTTCAACATCACGGTGATCAGTAACATTTTAATTTCTGTAACCTTCAAGTATTGTCTAAATGTAGCACCCAACCAGCTGCTGAGTATTGTCCTGATTTCTATCTTATTTATGATAAGATAACTACAAGGTAGATAAGAAACCTGGTTATTAGGTGTGAATGAATTCCTGATAAACACCTATGGAACAACTAAGTAGTCCAAGAAACTCAAAGCATGAGAGGCTGTATCTATAATTAATAATTATCCCTTACCTGCTGCACACAGAATCATCGAGTAATACATCATCATTTTGAGTAATACTTTGTCAAAATCCTGACCAGATCACAAGAATAAGGATATTTCGGCCAACTTTGATGTGCAATAAAAAACGTATTTTCCATAACTAGTCCAAGATTCATGTACTGCTGAACTAAGTACTAGACGACTTAAGTTATGTTATGTTAAGGATTTTGACCCAGGATTACTCTAAAAGTACACAGTAAAAGTACTTCATATTATGCATACAAGTAGTCTAGGAAGTACTTAGTTCAGCAGTGTATGAATCCAAAACTACTTATGGAAAAAAAAAAAAAAATTCTCACGTCGTCCTTTACTTTGAAATCCGGAAGGATACCATCGTGATCATAGATATATATATAAACACTTTCTTATAGATATCTATGATCGTGATACCTTCAGCTCACTCCCGGGAATAATTACTGTAAAAGTATCGTATGTTCATGGGTCTGATTGAGAGACTGCAGTCTGCCCCACAGTCACTACCAGCAGCTCTTCAGAGTAGTTTCATCACGAATACCGTAAATGTTAGAAGATTCGCGCACTAGAACAGAATGTGCGGCTGGTTTGACCAAGCAAACGCGAACCACGGCTGGCTTGACCGCAGTCTCTTAATGGTGGTGCAGCAGGTGGTGATGGAGGTTGGTGGTGTTACCTCTGGACGTTGCTACAACTGTTCTGCAGGTCCTACACAGTACCTGAGTCTGTCTTCTGGCTTGAGTCCACAGTATCTCCAAACCGCGGAGCTGCTATTTCTTTTTGCCACAAGCGTTTCGTCGACATTTTCACCGCCCCGCTCTCCTGCCTCCGACATCCTGTTTACTCTGGCTACTAATTCTCACGCAGGAACGTGAGCAGAGCTGGGCGTCATCTGATTGGCTAAACGGTGTGCATGCATTGCCCATGTGTCCAGGGCCGCATCTGATTGGCCAAATGTCACAAGCTGACTGTGAAAGCATGGCGGATGTAAACAAAACTTATAGCACTTCAGACCAGCTTATGCGATGGGTTTATCGCGCACGTTCACATCGCGATGACGATGAAAATACGATTAATCGTGCAGGCCTACTTCTCCATCTGATCAATGGCAGTGAATGTAATGGAAGAAAAAAAATGTAGGAACCAGTTGTGCTCTGCATTTCTAGTTAGAATTTTCCTTTGTTCAATGTGCTGAAGTAACTGACACTTTCAACAAGTCATTACATACACCAACACACTAAATGTAATACAATTACAACAAAGTAACCATAAACAAATTACAGAAGCAAAAGATTAATTCATGAATGTGTATTTATTGCATTCAACTACACAAGCAAAATGTTCCGTAGCATGTTATTCCAGTGCCAAAGGCTGTTTTACCAAATCTCATACATTCAAAGAGAGAATAGGATCCAGACCTGGTATCTGTATTCTTGCAGCATTTTCCAATCATCTCATCATTATGTGCTTTTATGTTTATGACATTCTTTTGGGTGGCAGTCCGTAACAGTCAGAAGAGAACGGCACTGCATTCTGTTTATCTAGAAAGACCATCTTGGCAATCCACCAAAGTATCTTTCATGTCTTCTTAACTATTAATATAGATCACACAGCACTAGCTCTCGGGACTATTTGGTCCTAAAGGATGAGTTAAAGAAGCTTTGTTGAAGCATCGGTACAAAACAACAAAAGGGAAATCTTTAATGCTAGTATGTGAAGTGAAAACTATTTTTTTTGTGTGTTGTTATCAGGGTGTCATTGCAACAGAGAGCTTTCTCCCATGGCCTCCCCTGTTTAAGTACAGATGATGATGATGATGACTTCTGTGTGTCCTCAAATATCAATGGCGGCCTTTAAATTGTTTCTTGCCTCCGCTGTTATTTCACCTCCATGGAAAAAGGACTGTGCTGACATTACTGTCTCTGAAAACTGCCCCAGAAGGTTGAAGAGCCTCATGGCCCGATGGAATTAGAAGGTAAGCTTGAAGGTAAGCAGACTAACACACACACACACACACATAAACGGTCACTTAACGTTTCCCTGACACCTTCACGCCCCTTTGTCCTGCATGGCCTGGCTCAGCGAAAGGTGAAACAGAAAGCAAAGCTCCAAACCAGGTTCTGCTAAAAAAATGATAATCCACGTTTATAAATAAGCAAGCAGACCCGCAGTAAAACACACGAAAAAACCTCCCGGACGCTGATGAAATCCGACACCTCATGTGTAGCCGGCCTTGATATTACGCTGCTGAGTAATATGACATTTAAGCCTTCATCTCCATATGTGTCTGAGGTCAGGTTTGTGTGTGCGAGTGCATGTTCCCATGCAGACAAAAAAAAGTAAGTGCAGTGACAGACTATGCATAATATCGCACCATTATGCAGAATATGGCCTGACTTCCCACTGCACGCAGCGGAGACACAGCAGTAAGTGTCAGATTCAAGCACACGCACACACACACACACATTCATGACAGTCTACTCAAAGAGGGATGAAGTAACAATCTGCTACAACTGTTACAACTATATCACACTACTGAGAGGCAGTGTCTGGGAGGAGTGCAGTTCTTAGCATCATTGCTTTTGACATCCCAGCAGGTGTCTCCTTTATAGTGATACTAATGTGGTTGCTGAATATATCGTCGACGTGTTGCACTATTGCCCCCCTCAAAGCTCCCAAGCTTCGCACCAGAGGCACAAAACCTCATTAACTTAAGATTATAAATATGTCCAAAACGTCTTTTTGATAGAATCACACTATTCCAGCTTGACATCTCAGCAAACATCACTGGATCTGATTCCCACGGCTGCTCCACTGATCAAATAATAACTGTGATCACAGTTTTGCTGTGAGGTTATTAATGCAACATTTAAGCTCAAGGGTCCAATTACTACCTCTAATAGCTTTCAATTGCTTCTCATGTTCTACATTCAACACATTAGGAGGTGTCATCACGTGACTTGAGTGTTGAACAAAAGATCTGCAATGGTAATGACTGTAGTGGTAACTGTCTGGGGTGGCAGTACCTCAGTCTGTAGGGACTTGGCTTAGCGACTCTCCGGTTCAAGACCCACTCAGTCATTACAAAGCGTCTACTGGTAGCTGGAGAGGTGACAGTTCGCCCCCTGGGCACTGCCGGGATGCCCTTTAGCAAGGCACCGGACCCCTAGCTGCCTGGAGCGACTACAGCTGTTGTTTACAGCGCAGTCCCCTCGCTGACACCCGTCCATACATTAATACATTCATACATGAGTGTATTACAGGGCCTGTGCGTGCAAGAGTCAAACCTTCCTCAAGGGGATAAATAAATATCTTCTTCTTCTACTGAGACCTCGAGACAGCCACATTCTCTCAATTCAGACCATTAGACGACTAAAAACTTAGAAAGCTAGCAGATAGAGGTTGTGTTGTATGTTCTGCTCCCTGAGATCATGAATGAACTTAAAACTCAGTCACTATTTTCACATACATACGAGAGTTCATAAGAGGCCTGTAACACCACAGGCACCAGATTAATTGCTTTTTTTTGCCAAAGCACTTTATTTTTTTAATTGCTGTTGTGATGTTAAGAGTTTTGTCCTTTAGAAATATAACACATTTTTTTCTAGAATGACTTACCAACCCTGGGAAACCAACTGTTTTGACTGTAGCACAAAATAGGCCAATTTTTTGATTCTCGATCGTGTGCATCTCCTTTTCCTGTCTCAGACTTTGGATTATTTCGTGCTGGTGGGATTTCTTAACAGGAAATGATGCAATCTGAAGTGACAGAGATCACCCCCCGCCCCCTCCCTCCCTCCCTCCCCCACCTCCCCCAATACATACACATACATGCACACACACACCCTCGCAGCTGGCCCGCAGTCTCTGACATGCCTGGTGAGCTTTCTTGGAGTGACAGATGGGCCGCGGGCAAGGAGGGGATGGCTTGGTAAACATACTCATATAATCACACACACACACACACACACACACAGACACGTACACTTACACATGTAATTGTCCCCACATCCGCACACGAGCTGGCATCATGCTCTCTCCTGCCTTCGCCCACAGTCTGTGTTCACGGCTGGAGCCCCAGGGCGTCACATACATATCGTGGGATACGCGACCTGCCCGCCTTTCACAACCTGTTTGTTCTCCTCGCCTGCCAAACACCACAGGCCACGCAACAGCAACAGCTAGCCTGCTTCATGGGTTATGATATCCAAATTAATCTGCAGAGGTTTCTTTCTCAAAGAATGGAGCTGTTGTGAGCTGATGTTGGTAAATAAATGTATGTATTTTATATATACACTGTCTAAGGTTAACCACTCAGAGACAATACAGCTTTAATTTGTCTTTGAGTTTAAAGGACAGTATTTAGTTGGTCTATCCCATACTCTGATCCAGAGCAAGATATCACACTAGCTAAAGGCCTGATATGAATATGCAAGCTGATATACAATAGTTATTCACGCTTTACTAAGAAGCCTTTTGGAACAGATTCAATTCAGCTCATCTTAGTAACCCCTTGATGTGTTCAGAATGCTAACATGATCACGACAGCTGTGGCCTGAATCTCTCCCTCATCCATCCATTCACTGCTCCCTTTAGAATTTTTGCATCACCGCTAACTAGCTGTAGCATGTCATGACTTTAAATGAAGTAATTGCATTGTATTGCAGGACTGTTAGCATAAAGTAGCGTGCAAGCCTTGGACATTACATCCCAATGGTGGTCAGTAAATATAGTGCACTATATAGTAAACTGGGAGTTGGACACAAATGTCAACATGTAAGCAGACATTGTGTTTACTATCGTCACTATCTTGGTTTTAAGGTCAGCAGATCACAGTTATTGCAATAGCGTTCTGCAGGGATGATGTATTTTTGCAGGCTCACCTGGTAGTTAGGATCGCTCTGTTTGCCTAAACAAAAAGAACTGCTGGATTTTGGATTATTACCCCAAATAAGCTCTGTGGCAAACACAAGTTTACGATACTCCCACGTTTTCTTCAGCAAGATAATCTTCACAGATGAACACCCAGTTTTTTCTGATTTTTGAAGCATCAGTGCAACAGCCGGAAGTGAAAAGCTATTGTAAGGGTATAAACAAACTACATCGCAGTCGCGTGACTTTAACGTCACCACCACTTAGCTTCTTCCTGCGTTATACTATACACACTTTAGTTACTGTTAACTGATCTAAAAGTTGTAGAGTTAGAGTTAGAATCGTTCACACCTAAAGCCTGCCTTTAGAGACAGACTGGCGAGTAGGTGAGTTTCCATGTTGGTCAGGATGACTTTTAATGTCCCTGACAACCTTTGTAGACTTATTCAGCCACTTGTCTGAACCTTTTTTTTAAATAATCCTTGCCCCCCTCCCAAAAAAAATATTGCCATCCAGCATTTCCAAGTTTGAAGATCTAACAGCACAAACCCCAGTATTTCTTGTTGTCTCCTGTTTCTATTATTCCTCATGAAGTTCCCTCCCTGTGGCTCTGAATGTTTTCAGAAATCCAGTTTCTTCATTCTCTTTGCTGCCTTCACTCTGCCAGAGCTTTCTCCAGATAGAACTGTGCCTTTCAGGTTCACTTTGCCTCAGTGTGCAGTAATGGAAAAAGGGAAAATAGTCCCATTAAGCAGATAATTAGCTGCATGTTAGAAAAACCTGCAGTACACATGCTGTTTATCATGCTGTTCTGTGAGTCAAGGCAGCGGTTGCTCATGTGTTTTTAAAAAAGGAATTTACGAAGCGTTTGACTTTGAGAGACGAGGCGAAGCTGCGGCGGGACTCGGCACTGACGGTACTGACTGGGAAATGAAGGCCTAATGCCGAAAACCACCGCTGGCTGCTCCTCAACGCTGGTTCATTACACCTCGCAATGTGCAGGACGAAATCTAATAATCAAACAATACGAAAGCTGAATGGAACAGCATAGTATAGCTATTCTTAGAACTTTCCCAGGAAAGAGTCCAAAATGGTTAAGTCTGCAGTTTGTGCCATGAGGTCACTGTAATTACAAGGTTTGGGAGCGTGAAAGATTTGTACATGTCCTGCCAGTCTATGCTAGCTGGATTCTGAGCATGCAAAAGTTGCTGGGGTACTTAGAAATGGAGAGTGCATTATCTAACACATTTTGTGCATTACTAAAATGGCATATGGGTTTGATCCCTTAAAAAACAATATAATTTGAAATTGCATTATGTTGCTACAGTGGACTTAAAGAAGGCCCTGAGGTTGAAGTTTTGGCCTCAGGGTGGGCTGTAAGTCAAAAATAGGAAGAGTTAATCATCAGGAGAGCGTGAATGTGTTCTGCAACCTTCACAGCAATTTGGTCATCGGGTTTTGATGTAAAGCGAAAGTTTGGGCCAATTGTTGGACTACAGAAAACGTAATATAGTGATTGATCCTCTTTGGACTCTTTTTTTCCTTTTTTACAGCTAATTTCATAGATAACTGGCAAGAAGTTTCAAAACAGCTTATTTTCTAAGTGCTGCTCAAACCCCGCAACAACTAACCTTCACAGAGAGAGGTGAACTATCCAGAACAGCGTTTGTTTCATCAGCGAATGAAAACAACGTGAACGATGGTCAAATGAACGCGGCTGTTTTCAAAGTCATACTCGACGACCTGCGTGCATCTGTGTGATCACACGTCGGTTGCTCCTGACCAAAACCACCGCTCAAGTCAATCAAAGAAGTCAGTTGCCATGGCGCACACACGCACACTGACACACACACACACACACACACACACACAAAACACACAAATAAATAAATACACACATTGTAATACGCCCCAGCTTGTTTGCGGTGCATGAGCAGAAAGGAGAAAGTCCGCCATTGTAAACACGACTATCTCTAATCCAACACAGTCCACTGTTATTATAGCTGAATGTGTGTGTGTGTGTGTGTGTGTGTGTGTTGGTATTTGACCTTAGAAGGATGGAAAATGACAAAAAAGCTGCAGCCATGCCAAACATGAGCAGAAAAAGCGATGCGGGCGCTGTTTGGTTGCTTCACATACATGCACGTCTGTGTTTGTACATGGAATTCCTTCAGTGCCGGAGCCCGTCCGTGTGCTGGATTCGGTGCGCTGTGCGTACGACGATGCGTTGCGCCGTCTCGTATACTGTGTGCGGTGAGTTGAGGGGGGAGGAAGTTAAGTGCCATTGATCTGACCAATTACAACACAAACAGAGTGCTGGAGAGACAGCCGCTGCTGTAGGAATGCATAGAAACGTCTCGCGTGACGGATTAGCGGAGACTTTTCTGTGAGTTCTGTGTCTGCTGCCGTGAGCACCGACAGAGGGTTTAACGCAGACTCTACGATGTGGTTGGCAAAGCTGTCGGTGTTACCGTTTACCTGCACAGGTAATCAAACTGAGTTTAATTAAAAAACTATAAATCAATCTGTTTTAATATTAATTTAATTGGTGACCTTTTTCTAATCTGCGTGTCTTCCATTTTGTTTTGGTTTGTTTAGTGCTGCTGGTGCTTTGTGCTGTACTTCTCCTGTCAATCAAATACTGCTAATGCTAATCTAATTTGTCTTTTGGCGCAGACTAAATACACCGTCACATTTGTGTGAAGTCAGGGGCGGTCACGAGGCCCGACGATGGTCTAGCATCTCAGGCATTCAGTTTATTCAGTCACATAACCGAGGACTGCTTGTTTGTTCAGTCACGAAAATCAAATACTGAAGAATTTTCTCTTCTAATCAAAACGCTTTCGCCAAAACTACATGGTGCACTTTTAACGGTGGGGCGGCACAATATATCCTATTGTTTCAGCATCGACGTCACAATGTGCAGATGTGCAAAGTCGAGTCAGCTCGAACACGTCACGCCACAACGCTTCTGCTGCTGTGCAAAGAGGAAACTCACATGGTTCTTATCACTCGGCTGATCTAGAAGAGACGACAGTCCAATATTACATAATACAATCCAATTTAAGGGTTTTTGGATACGTGGGAGTTTGTTGCAGCCCCTGCATACACAGTGAAACACCCATCACAATCATTTCTGATTCATATATCACAGAAAGCAGGGTTTGTTTGTTTTGTTTCTTATAGTGCACTCCACTACAAAATCACCCAAATCATTTTTGAATTATTTATTTTTTTCCTAAATAGAGCTATTCCAAGGTTTCAAAGTATCATTTAATTGTCATTTAACAACACAGGTTTGGACAACAAAGTGCAAGTTGTAGTTCCTTTATGCTATAAAGAAAGGTGTTGATGAGTTCAGGAGTCTGAGGCCTGAGGAAAGAGAAGCTGCTTTGTAGTTTGGTGGTATGGCAGCGGATACTTCTGTATCTCTTGTCAGTCAAATTATCTGCTGAACATTCCTGTATTTTTTTCTTTTTGCAATACAGTACATTTCACAAAAACTTTTTTAAAAAATGTTGCAGCGTCAGTTTTTTCCAATATTGTGCAGCGGTAAAGTTTAAAAATCCAAATTCTGACATAATAATCTTAAAAATAAACATCTATACAACAACCTATATCCCATCTGACGAATGGTGCTGTTGATTCAACATGAACATAATGTCTGCAGCATACCTCCTGATGCACACGTATCTCTCTCTCCCACAAACAGCATCACTTCTGTTCAGCTGAATCCGGCTCAGTACAGTTCAATTGATTTCCTCGGCGGAGGGAGGCACATAGACCCCAGCTGGCCTGAGCCAACAGCATAAGGAGCAACGTTATTTTGGGGAATTTGCCGTCACGTGCGCGAGCTCCATTGTTCCGTACTGCAGTCAAGCCAAAGCCACTAAAAATAGGACCACGGCTATTTCCCCCAAACTGTTTCTGTGAAAGCTAAACAACAATTGCAATATATTTGTTTCCCCCCAAATTGAGGCATCTGGGGCCCGTTCCTGCAAATATCCTACTCCCTTATTCGTCTACCGTACAGTCCCCATCTCTCTTACAAAGGCAAAGACCGCTCACTGAAGAACTGTCTGTCTCCCTCAATTAAATCCTTAATCTTGGACCTTCTTTGTTTGGCAGGAGGGTGAAATAATTTGACTCGTTCGTCCTGTAACTCATCCTAAGACACGAAGGGTTCATCTCGGTTATTTCAAGACACTGTCGTTCGGTTCAGAGTCTAATCTTGCGGGAAGTTAAACAAATCCAATTAAACACTCTGCGTGAGATTTTCACTTGTTTTGCGAACAAAAAGGATTTGATGCTCCACATGAGATTAAATATTTGTTTAGAGGGATTCGTGCGTGCCCGCCTTACCACATCGGTGGCAAATCTGCACCTCCGCGGCGTGTGTGCGTGCGTAGTGGGTTTTTTTTTTTTCCCGTGCACGTGCGGTATCTTTCCTGGCTCCGTGCATGGCAAGAATGCTCTATGGCTTGAAATTGAAGTGATGATTGTATCTGTCCCAAAAAAAAAGGAGAAAAAAAAAAAAAAAAAGACACCCGAGAGAGAGAGAGAGACAGAAAGAAAAACACAAAGAAGAAGCGGGAGACGGTAAGTGCTCCGGGGGGGGATGAGAAAGCTAAACAGATGATAATAGAGTGATGGAGAGAAGGAGTGAGTGAGGCGTAAGGACCATGTTGTGAAGGCCCCTTTTAGCGCAGGGAAGCAGGAATAATCCCCATTAAGGTAATTAGTGTTTCAGGAGATAAAGCATAATTAAACAGAAACAGGCTATAAATTACCGTATGTGCTGTCTCAATGTGACTCATCCGCACAAATTCAGTCCGACCGCACAATGGTACGTCTCTGCATCCTCAGACGACAGGCAGTGTGTGGCGAGTGTGTGTGTGTGTGTGCATGTGTGCATTAGATGGGGGCGGTGTGTTTACAATGAGATCAAGAGAATGCTTGGCAGGACGTCAGTCTTGTAAAGCCCCAGGATTCCACATGGAAAACACTCGCACACTCCGCGCCATGGGGAAAACACACGAAGACACACACACACACGCGCGCGCACGCAGACACACAGACACGCAGACACACACACGCGCGGGCCGACAAGCCCAGAGAGAAAACAAACATACGGCATGAGAGCTTTTGGTACACACCGAGGAAAGAGACTAGCAGACACACAGGGATACACGTGCGGCCGGCGCTGAATCTGAAGGGGAAGGCAGAGGATTTCTACCTGGGAGTTTGTGTTTTTCATCAGCTTTCATCGTAATGTCAACATCCCCCCCTCATTTTCTCTCTCTGTTTGTCTCCAGCTCCTCACCAGAAGGAGTGCTGTTCATTTTTTCATCTGCAGCTCAGCTCATCTGCAGCCAGCCCTCATGAGACTGAATCATGTGTGTGTGTGTGCACAAAAAAGGTTTTTCTTGCGTAACAAACCTGATTTCTATCATCATACAGGACTCTAAACCCTCCCCGTTTAATAACCACTACTACATATTGAAAGATGAATGCAGGAGAGTCATCCACAACAAACTTGCGAGCTGCTCTGTGTAGCTGCAACATTATGTAACTATGAACCTAGAAGATAGGTAGGATGGTGCCTCTGTCATCCTCTCTCTGCACCCCAAACACCTGTTGTTGGATGATTTTGAACGTGGGGGGAGAGGCTACTATCTCCCACGAGAAACGTTACACATCAGCAACTATTTTCGATCAAACCGGATCGTATTTTATGGAGACAGTTTTTTTCTCTGACGTCCTCCGGCTGAGCTCTGCCTCAGCTCATCGTAGTTAACGTAGTTTTCCTGATGGACAGGAAGCTTTACTTGCCTCTGAGTAAAGCTTCTCCTCCTATGCCAGGATGAGATCCGGTGCCAGGCTGGCTATGCAAAACTAGCAAACGAAGCGTCCCAGCCAGTCTTACCTGGTTCTGTGCAGTTTTTCTCAGGCTCAGAGTAGAGCTCAGACCCGTTTTCATAGACTTCTTGTAGAAGGTGACGACTCTCCCACCTGGCGCCCTCCTCAACGATGGCGCTGGAACCGTGATATCCTGAAAGAGTCAGAAGAAAAGAGAGCTGATGGATTGGTTCCGTAAATAACTTACTTTTGCTGCAAACTAACCATCAGACAAACCATCGGCCGCTCTGTCCCAGGGCGCTTGGCTGAGCGAGGGACACTGAATGCATCTCGCCGCATTCAACAAACTTTGTTTTACGTAACAAAATAAAAGCACTTTCACAGAGACATTTCATATTTTTTTGCATTTCTACGGACGAACATTCGTTTTTTTTTTCATTTGTAAAATAGATGCATGTCGTAATGTGCACTTTAAATGTGCCCTCGTGCGCTCACGTGCACGAACAGCATAATGGCCGTGATGCACAAGCTCTTAGTTCTGCGGTTAATTGACACTCCTGAATACTCCAAACCTTCCCCTCGCCCCACAGAACAAAGGCAGATGAGACATGCATCTTGTGTCACCACGCTCCTGCGGGAGCATTAGTACGGCAGCACGCTGAGCACCGCGAGGCCAATCATTCCAGCTCAGTCATCTGGGTCACAGTATCCTCAAGCGCCCCATCTCCAACCCATCTCCTCTCCCACCATGCAACAGGCCCTGACATAGGTGCAGAGCACGCCGGGGCTTCTATAAATAGCAGCGCGCTCTGCTATATTTATCAAAACGCAGAAACATGAAGCATTTGCAGCGTTTTGCAAACAGCAGTGTCGCAGGAGGAAGGAAGAACAGATCGGCTGGAACAGGATGGTTAAGAGTGACGTTAGTGGCTGCTGCAGTACGGCAGCTTTATGATGGATGCATGCTTGGAAGCATACGTTAACACCAACAACTCACCGTAAGACAAAAAGACCCAAGTCTTTGACGTGCAATGCAACAAAGACGTGAATCCCTGAGAAAATGTGTTATCTGCTCAGTAACATCAACATATATTTGATTGATTATTGGATTGTAACATTTGAGCCAATGTTGTCTAACCACCTGTCCTAAAGACTTACATGGCATTTATTGAAAAGGGCCAGTACAAACAAATTACTAAAAGTATCACAAAAAAAAGACACATAGCTGATTTTTTTTTTTTTATTATCATTTTCAAATTGTTGGTACTTTTTCTGACACATGTCGATCAGCAGGACGGTGTGAAACCATGAGCAACACTGTGGATTCTGTCATCCCCTTGGACTTGGGATGATGAACTCGTAGAAAATCCTCCTCTATCCTCTCCTAGAGATCAAAAACTCCACAGGGACCTTTAACCTGTGTACTTTGTGGTATTAAGTACTTTACTTTTTGTATCTATTATTAGATTTTGACTGATTTTCAGTTTTGAAATCAAATAGCGACGCAGCTACCGCTACATATAAACCACTCTTGGGGACATTATTTTCAATGTCAGACTGCTTAATGTTTTTTGGATCAATGAAGTGAAGAAGATGTAAGGTATTTCCCATTCGCTGGATTAGACCAAAACAGAATGTTTCTCATGAACTGTTTCAAATAATGTATTTTATTATGTCATTGGTACCACATTTTGCATATATGGTGACTGAAAAACAAAAGTAACGACATCCCTCTACAGAAACCATGTCCGTTTCTGTAAATATGTCATTACTTTTCTTTTGTTTAATGCTGTAAGTAAGTTCCCGTTCACCATGGACAAGTAAAGCCAAAACCGTCTGCGTGACTCGATACAATAAGGTACATGAACATGTGCATTTTATATAAAAAACAAACACAAAGTACAGCTGTGCGGTGACACTTGATTACAGTGTGTGGTTCTATAAAGAGAAGTGAAGGGTGAAATCTGCCAAGCTGCATCACTGCCAAAGCTTCTATACGACTGTGACGCCTTTTGCCCTCTTACTGTATGCTCTTCCCCTGAGCCAATGTTTCCAAGTGTGTGTGTGCTTGTCTGTGTGTGTGTGTGTGTGACATTAGTAGACATTGAACAACTTTACATCTTGAAACACACTCCACAGGGGTCCTCTCCATCTCTGGTCATTATTTTATAACTTGAGTCTGTGGTCCATTAGACAGCGCGTGCACGCACACACACGCACAGGAAAGAACAGAGATATAGCAGAAGTATACTATTTACAATGTAAGTAGCCACACACACACACACACACACACTTAGACCCAAACAAACAGACCTTGGTGAGCGTTTCATACTGCTTGTGGTCCAGTGAGGCAGAATGCATCATCACCGCTCAGGTTACTATGGTGACTTGACGTAACAGATGAGAGTGCATGACATAACCCTGAGCAACTTGCGCACACACAAAGACACACACGGCAATGAATAACTGAGCTACAAGTAAATGCCATCACGTGAGCTGTGCACCCTCAGTCACGCAGGTAAACGGGCTCCTGACAGCAGATAGAAGGCTCCACGCTGTAGCAGTTCATTGAGAGGAATGAGAGCCATGTTGTTCTGACTCATGTTGCACTATCCATCAAGAGATTATGTTCTGTCTCTGCTGTATATCTTAACAACTACTGACCAGTTTGGAATGAAATCTGGTATTATTCGTGATCACCAGAGGATGATACCTAATGACTTTGTTGACCTTATCACCTTTGATCTAGTGCCATTGTCAGGCCAAGTGTCATCATGACAAAGTCTTTGGTCCATGTCGAAGTATCTTGAAATCGCTGATTGTCTTGAATTTTGGTCATGGTCCCCAGTGGTTCCATTTCAGTGCTTTTAATGATGAGGCAGCACGGGGGATTTCTGGCACAATTCCATCTACTTCCAATATGCATGAAAAAGGAAATATGATTCCTGCGCTCCTATACTCAGTAAGTCTGTTCGGTGACCCTATTAACCTTTCCTTTAATGCCAATTTGATGTCAAAATTTCCATTTGTACAAAAAGGATTCATGACATCTAATCAGCAGGTGTCCTGAGCATATTCATGGTCTCTCGGGCATTAACTCTCTGTCCTTGGCGTTCCATTACCTATTTCTAGTGCTAAAGAGTACTCAAGAATTAATGTGATTTAATGACCCCCATGGACAAAACCCAGAGCACCACCTTTTTGATGGCCAATTTGGCCACTAATGATTCAGAATTCAGGCCATAAAAAAACAACTGCATATGATATATGTCATTTAAACAGCATTCAAACAAAAACACTATGCTACTGTCATTCAGGGCAGCTGAGAATCACACAGTTGGGGGGCTAGGCCCCCATGGTGAGGTCCCTCCACCTAATGCATGCGAGTTAAGGGCACTGGCACTCAAATATAGACTGCACCATTTTCTGCTGTGAGGCTTGCTGTGTTGCACTATGGTAGGTTGTGCTAGCAACCCCTGGACACTCCTCAGTGTAGTCTGCCTCTGCACAAGCGGCCTCAGCCCAGTTTAGTTTGATTTGCGCTGGACTGGCAGCTTAAATATTTTAGAGGCCTGTAGAGCTGAGGGGAACTGCTCGACTCAGTGCGAGCAACTCCTTTTGAAATTACAGTCATTTGTTCCTTTGCCCAAAATATTGATTTGTACAACTCAAACGATGGAGAGAAAATGGAGAGAAATACTATCTAAATACGAGGTGAATGGACCTATGCGTATGTTGCTGGATTTCCCTGCAGATTTCAGACAGTATGGCGATGTGCCGAGATGTGCTGCACCTGCGGGAACCACCCACCTCATAGATCTAGGCTAGAGGTGTGAGAGCTGTGCGCATGTGCATGTGCATGTGCATGTGCGTATATGAAGAATACTTCAGGGGAATCTTAAACATCAAGAGAGCTGGAGTGACCCTCAGAAATATTCTACCCATCCATGTTCCCACTACAGTCATCCATCCCCTTCTCTCTCCCTCTCACTAACACACTATTCCATGTTGGTCAAAGTCCTATGTCTATAGGTCCAAGCCGACCCCAAAACGTCACATAACAGGGCCGCCCATCGTTCTTCACTGTCACGTTTAATTAGCTACTTTATCTTCATTAGCGTCCCTTGGCAGGCTTGTGTGTGTGTGTGTGTATGCATGCGAGTGTATATATATGTGTGCATATTTCTCTGTCCATGAAAATGAGTCCACGTGTGTCTGTATGTGACAGTATGTGTCTGTGCGTAACATGTACATCTGTGTGTGTTTATTTCTAGAGTGTGTATTTGTGCGCAGGGTCATCATTCGTCCGTTTAAGCGCCGTGTGCATGTGTGCGCTAGTGAGTGCGAGCTACAACCTTGTCCCTGGAGAGAAAGGAATCAGGCCATGAGCACATGTCTCCTACTATACGGGCCTATACCATACTGTACATGATACGAACATCCTTGGCTCCTCATCATAGGACGTTCAATATCTAGGTTATCGTGTGTATTATTATACGATGCATACATTAAACAGATATACATCAATATACATAGATGTTTACATTATTCATTACATTGCTGTTGTATTTCAGGCACCTTGTGTTGATCAAAGGAGTAAATTCTGATGTATGTTGTTAATGCAGGACTGATTTTTTTTTTAGGTCACCGTACCCAATAAGCAACAAAGTCTGTGTCTGTGCGTCAACAACAAATATAGAAGTACTGTATTTAATGGCAGCAATATCTTGTGAAAACCATGGCAGCACTAAAAGAAATGCAACTAAAGCAGGAGTGTAAGAATTGCATACAGTAGAGTAAAATCCATTTTGTAGACAAAAAACTACAGTACATCATATAATGTTGCACAAAATATTTACGGTACACGAATAAGACATACTAAGCTGTACTTTGTTTCAGATTAGACAAGAACTACACATCAATCAAAATGGTTTATCCATTTGGGACTGTGAATATGCTTAGAAAACATCCTCTCAATCTGCTATCTAATGCTAGATTATGAAAACATTTTGTGCAACAGTGTAAAATTGATTTCATGATGGAACTAGGTAAAAGCTACTGCGCAAAACGGTAAGGGTTCATCCTCTGGGAAACATGACTGTGCTCAGCTCAACGTCACCTCAGTGTAAGTGAAGGAGAAGTCCTCTCCTGACAAAGGCGCTATCATCATCATTGAAGTACCACAAATGTGTGTACCCAATGTCATATTGGTAATAAACAGCAGCCTGAAGAAAGACAACTACACCATGTTTTTATCTCTGTTTGATGCAAGGCTCCTCACATCCACCACAAACTGGCTTATGATGGATTATTATCATTATCTGGCTTGTGACACTTAAACGTGCCTTAATTCTCACTCTTTCTTTCCTTAACCTGAACAATTCTCACCGACAATATCTTATTCAACCTTTACTCCACTAACCCCATGACTAGATGACTTGACAAGCAATCATCTGACCAACTTATCTACTAACTTTGAAGCCTGTGTGTCGGACTGGAACAAGATGTGTCTCGTCTCTATTAGAGTGTGTGTGAGAGGGCGATGTGCCACACTTTGCAGTCGTGTGTGAAAACTTTGCCGCTACAGAACACAGTTTCACAGTCCTGTTGAATGTCGAGTTAATGGGAGAGCTGGACAGGTGAGATGATACCTCAGCAGAGCATCAAGTTCATTACTTGACCCAGCAATGTAGTTCTGTCATACATTATAGTTTATTTTCACCAGCCCGCAACTACCAACTTGTTAAGAAGAAATCAATGTGTCTATATAAAGATTATTATTTTTTCTAGGCAGAAAAACAAAGCACACATTGATAGATGATGACCGATGCTTTGACATGTGGATAGACTCACATTATTTGGAATTTTGTCATATAAGAATATAATAAAATGCAACTTGTGTCCGAGGCAGAATCACCTGTCCACAAAATACAACAAGCAATCTACTGAAGCAATAGACCAGAAAACAGGTCCACCTTAAAAATTCAATCTTGTCTAACACTGATCAAATTACAGACCTGATTTAACCTTCATCAATCATACTTGCAATGCTTGCGCGCCCATAAAGTTGTCCTGAGCAATGAGGGAGTGCTGCTGAAATTTCAAAATCACTTATTTCGATAAAGTGTTAATAAAGAGTTTTAGATTATCTGTCCTGTGTTCTCAGATACAAATGATAACTTTAGTGAGTACAGAGTTAACTGATAGACGTGATGGTCACAGCTACAAAAATACAACTTGTAACACACTGGAATTATAAATCAATAAGTTAAATATTACTTTCCTCAGCAAGCAATGAGTTACACAATATTGCTTCAACTTATAAACAGAGATAAACAGATAAACAGAAATAATTAGGCAGTGTCAACTCTGACCAGTCACTGGACCACCAAGGAGATGACAGAGGAGGGACTTTTGGGAATTTGCTCGAATACAACAAACAATAAACCTCGGCTACACCTTGCCGTGATGTTTTCATTATTTCAGGGACCTTTGGTTCAAACTCTGATAGACCACTTTCTCTCAGTAGACTGATCAGTAGAAGATCAGTAGAATCAAAGTATATCCTCACTGACAAAAGCACCCGCACAGTATCTACAGCTCCTGCTGTCAGCCGCAGCATCTTTCCACACAGAATCTACTCTTCCAGGTAGTCGATCAGTCAACGCTCTATCACACTGCAACTGAGAATGAGGAACACACGATGTGCACGCCCTCAGCTACATCCACTCAATATATCCACTCAGAGCAGGATCACTGTTAGTTCCAGTGGGCACTTCTGTGACACACTCTCTCTGACTCACACACACACACATACCAGCTTTGGCTTGCCGAGTGATTGCCCGTCAATAAATCGATACGACTATGAGTGGTTAGGATGACATTGGTCCCTCGTGTTTTTAAGAAGTACCATATGTGTCAAAGAAGATTCTCCAGAGGGACTATATACTGCACATCTATAATAATTCATTAATAATTCATCAAAGTTATGTTTAGTGTCGTTCAACAACGTCGTTCCTCACTCTGACTCTCGCCATTAAGTTATAGATACAGGCAACCAAATGAAACACACCTTTGCTTTGAGTAACCTAGTGGATTTCTCAACTCAACAAATAACATAACAAAGGTTATTTCTTAATGCAGAAATGTTATATATTATATCTTTTTAAGAAAAAGACACAAGGGCTTGAAACAAAAGGATCCAGAGGAGGCTTCTCTAAGAGGACGTTGACTGTGGCACTGTGTTCATTGTCTGTGTATTTCACATATTCATTTCATATTTAATTATGTTAGATTATGCGTTTATACATTACACCAAGATAAAAGATCAATATATGCAAAGCCCAGTACAGTGTCCCTTAATTGTTGCTTAATAAACTTGACAGCTTGTTAATGGTCTCATTAGCCGACACTGTCAGACAACACTCCTGCTGCGAGTGTGTAAGGTCGCTGTCATCTCAGACGTCTCTCGCTCTCGTCTTTCCTTTTTGTCTCAAGATCCAACGCGGGCCGAGAGGAGAGGGGTCACATGAGGGGAATAGGTGTGGAGTGATCCGCTCTCCTCCTGAGCTCAGCTGACATGTGCTGCGGTCCACTTCAGATTGAGGAATATGTGCTTCCTTGATAAGAGCGTTCATGCATAGAGTCTGTCCAATAGACTGTACATGCACGTTTCAATAACCGGTGATTTACATTTCTGAAGAGGCAAACTTCAAAATTAAATTCTACATATTTCTAACAGTTTTCTGCCCATGTCTTTTAAAAACAGAATTTAGCCAATATAAACAGTTTTTATATATCACATATACGCCAACTTCAGTAGATACAGCATCTCTGCAACACAGCACAGTAGATGTCTTTGACACAGTGTCAACACTGCTGTTTCTTCACACTCTCTTGATGATGTTAGCCAATTTTTTTAAAATTTCTACACTAAAATTCTTGTCATATCAGACTGCACACCACCACACCATCCAGTACGGAGACTAAAATCATACATCACGTGCAGTTATAATGACAGGTACTGCACATGTATATAAACATCTGTTATAAATTGAATGTAGAAAATGATCTTAAAGGTGCATTATGTAGTATTGAAGAAAACATTTTAATCAGAAGAGAAAGATCTTCATTTTTAAGCAATAATTAATAAACAAACTCTCTTTGTTTTCATGACTGAATAAACAAACTGACCTTAACGGACAAAACTATTTCATACTGTTGTACTTTGTTTATATTTGGCGGACCCTGCCACCTTTCTGCTTGCTTTAAACAGGGTTCTGTCGACCTAATTTTTCCTCTGAGAACAGCTTGTTTATTCACTTATGGAAAAGATAAATATGTCCAAGATTATATTTTAAACTTTAACATTGAAAATATTAAAATTCGGACGTAGAAATCTTTCTCCAAAACGGCACAGTGCCCCTTTCAGAATAAGTTAAAGTTCAAATCTAAGATTATTTTTATCAATGAGGCCCCCTAGCTTCACAGTTAAAAATAATACAGTGTTGTCTTCATCAATTAAACCATCTTTGGTTGAGTGCTAATACAGGCATCACCATGCAGAGGGCAAATTAAGCAGACAACTCACAGAGCTGATGTTTGGTTGTGAGTTAATAGTTACAGTTAATATCTCTCACATCTGCATCTAGTAGAATTTTAATTCAGATTTTTAAAACGTTCAGTGATCGAGCCGAGATGATTACATTATTCATTTTGAGACAACGATGCCAAAGCCACTGGAATAATAAGATCATAAATATCTTATCACGCTTTATAAAACTGGCAATCCTTTTATTTTCTTGTAATAGTCGTTTGAAGAACTGAATCGTGACCAAAACTGGCTCATCCTCACCAGTCGACTCGAGGAGAAAATCAACAAAGAAGCACAAAGGACAGAAATGAGGCGACATTACCTCTCAAGTGTGACGACATTTTTGAAGCAAGTAATGTTTCATATTTCAGAAAAACAAGCGCTGAAGAGAGAAAAGAGGGACACCGAATAATTTTCACTCTCGCTCACTTTTGACCTTTCCCGCAGACAAATGAACTAAATCTGCTCTTTCTCTGTGAACCGCAGCAGATCCATGTCTGTTTGGATGAGCCTCCCATCCAGTATACATGTCACATAGAATAACCAACATGACATTACCACTATGTCGCTTATGTCACAGTGCGTGAATGTAATACATAGGCGCCGTGTTCCCTTTGTCAATCAAACATTGACAAACCTGAAGGCATTTCCACTTTCTCTTTACTACCGTGTGGAATAATGGCCCCTCAGAGAATTCAAAGAAAAAGGACATCGCCTGAAACTGGTATTCTCCTTGTGTCTTATGATGTGGGTGCTGTGGTAGGGGGTAGGTGGTTCTGGGGGTTTCTTTAAATGATGCTGATATTTGGTTGAGGATTGTTCGTTAAGAAGATGCAGAGCAAATCTATGAATTTGGATGGACTAACATTCTCCAAACACCCTAGCTGGTCACATACTTCCAATTTTAAAGACAAATGTTGTGAACCCGTCCATTCTGTCAATACGAACCAAGTCAACTGGTCAGTTTGGGAGTCTGTCTGATGGAGTTCCTACTTGTCAGACAGGGTTGACAAGTGTTTCTTTGACAGCTTGTGGCTTCGCATTCAATAACAAAATCCAGTGAGTGGACTTACTCGTCCAAACAGTTCTTGCTTCTCATTGTGGACTATGCGAAGGCACGTGCACTTTGACGGCTCCCAGTCGGTTTGGGAGCCACTACTTAACATTTAATTAATTTTGTGATCCATTGTGGCCAGGCTTCGGGATTAATGGCGTCCCATCGTTCCGAGGACCATAGAAAAACGTGTTTGGGGATGAACAGAGATCTTCTCCAGGACAAAAGAAATTGAATTGTATTTCAACTCGCTTTGGAAACAAACCGAGCGCTGACCTGTCTTAACATGCTGCTAGTTATCTCTCTTTCCGCAGTGCTGCAGACATCCAGGTCCAGAACCTGAAGAGATTTTCACTTCCTCTGCTGCCACGTGAATTCTCCTCCACACAGCAACACAGACCAAATAATGTATGAGGGTTCAGCGCAGCAAAAAGTAAGAGTGTGTGTGAGAGAGGAAGATTACCTCTGTGGAAATGTCTAGAAATTGGACAAAACACGCACGCATGCATGCACACACACACACACACACACACACACACACACACACACACACACACACACACACACATTTCAGTACAAATTGTCTCTCTAGTGCAGAAACGACTTCAGACAAGATAGTTACATAATCAGGGTATATTTGCCTAAATTGTCCAAAAATGGACGAGAGCAAATGTGTGGTGCATTCTGTGTGTGTGTGGGTCCCACGAGGGCTTTGAGATGAACAAAGCAGAAAATGCTCTCAGTCAGACAAAGCTCAACAGGACTAAAAGGCAGTCTCATAATACCCTGTTCTGTGCAGGTGTATGACTGTTAAACCCACTAACACCCACTAACATCTGGCTTTTGTCTTCAGTGGCGAAGGGCACAATCAGCATTTATTCCCACGTCAAATGACTCTGCACTCACTGGTATTCATTGGCAATAGCTCTGATCAACAGTAATGGAAACATGACACTCGGGTGGACGCACTCATTTTCACTCCTATAGCTCTTCAACGCTGGTTGAAATTTCAGACGTCAATACTTTTCCATCGGTCTCGCTCAGAGAGACTGAGATAAAAGATATAATAAAGGTAACCACTGTATCACTGTCACTGGACTCCACTGACTTGCATTTCTATAGCGCTTACAACACTTGTCACATTCACCCATTGGCACACACATTCTGATGGCGGAGGCTGCCATGCAAGGTGCCAACTGCCAACTCAAGGACACTGGAGCCGGGACTCGAGCGAACGACCCCCCCGATTACTAGACGACCTGCTCTACCTCCTGAGCCACAGCCGCCACACACATGCTGCTTTCTTATCACTTTTTAATCCAATAATAAAAAGTCATCTCTGGGCTCTCCTCCTGTCAGTTCACAGTTCTGGATCGAAGCGCAATCCGATGTGACTCCGGGTGTTTATTCCTCCAGAAGGTCTGGCTCTGCATGTGGCAATCCTTCCCCACTCTGCCCTGCCCAACCCACACACCATTTGTCTAAGCCCACAACATATGCAAATGTTTTGCTGAAACTTCAGTATGTCAGGTCTTTACGCTACATTTCTTATGCTCTTCTGTCCTGGTGGTGGTGATGAAACAGGCTGTTAAGGCACCTGGCTCGAATTTCTGGTGCACATGCGGAAATTATAGACAGCCAGCCTGCTGGCTCTTCTTGAGACTACTTGGACAGCCAATACATTTTGATAAAGTTCTGAAAGCCTCAGTCAGTCCATCTCCTGAAGTTATTCTCCCGTCTATAGAATGTAATACTCAATGCACTTGGAAACAAACGTATAATCAGACTCGAATACGACGGCTTCTGGCAGCCAGACAGCCTATTAAACAGTGAGCTCTCTGACTGAAGAGCAGTCTGCAGATAAGGAGACAGTTTCACTCATTATCTTTCCCAGTGAGGAGATTAATATCCTCAACATATTTGTCTTTTCAATAGGAAGGGCCTCTCTAATCTCTAGCATAATAAGCTTCAGTCCAACTGCCACACACACACACACACACACACACACATACACACACACTCAATCAGGTGCAGACACACACATTCAAACCCAGACAAACAGATTTTTAAATTTCATTCAGAGTCATCTGAGAATGTGATTAATCTGATCGGAGTAATTAAACGCGTACGAGGTTCCTCTGGCCCTGCTAAGTGCAGGTGAATAGCACCGTGATTGTGTTTGCGTTCGTCGGGGGAACACAAGGGCCCTGCAAGCTAATCACTGCAGGAGGGTTCAATCACACACCCGACTGTGTCATCATCAGCCAACAAGGGCCCCTCATAGAATTCAAAGATAAAGGAAATCGCTTCATACTGGTATTCTCCTTGTGTCTTATGATGGGGGTACTGTGCTAGGGGGGTAGGTGGTTCTGGGGTTTTTCCTTCGAATGATGTTGATATTTGGTTCAGGATCGTGATGCAGAGCAAATCTATGAATTTGGGTGGACATTTTGGTACCAACATTCATGTTTCCCCTCAGGGTGAAGTGAGGAGATCCCTTGATCATTTAAGTTCAAGTCAAATGTTTGGTTTACCGCCACATACCACCAGCCTCAGATGTATTTTTTGTTTCATGCCAACTGTCAAAAAATAAGATAGCAGCCATGGTGAACATTATCAGCTCAACATCAGCATCTTATCTTCATGGCATCATTGAGATCATATACTCATGCTTACATTAGCATTTGGCTCAAATGTTTGAACTCTGTTTTTGCTAGGCACAGCTCCAAATACCTGGACTCTTGTTGTACTGCAACATTGTGCTTACAAAGACTGGTCGCCACTAATATTCATTGTCAGTTTAATCCTATCAATAAGGACAGAGTTCCTTAAAGTGCTTAAGAAGAAATCGAATTTGAACATTTATAATTCTAAAATCACAAACTATCTGCTGATGACCATGTTTAAATGACTGGGTGCTTCAGAACAGCTGGTAAATGGACATTGTGGTGAGATTGTTTCTCAGCCACCAAAAATGACTGGTCACGGTATGTAATCATGTAATGGATTGATATCCTCGCTCCCAGAGCAATCGATGCTTTAGAACAATAGACCTGAAATCTGTGGCATTAAGGTAAAGCCATTTTGTGCTGTTATTTTTTCAATAGCACTGCCTAATCTCCCATTCAGGTAGTCTGTCAATGAAACCTGTAAAAAAACAAAAAGTGTTACCTTCTTGACTTACAACGAGCAAATGAAGAGAATAATGGGATCGGTTAACCTGAGAAATTCTCAACAAATGTTTGTTTCGACCTGACTTACATTAAAGCATCAGGATGCATAACTCTGCCACTAACCTATATTTCACTGCAGAATAATTTTCAGTTGTGAAACTAACACTGTCAGATTCGTGGCCTTCGGGGAAACAGCAGGTCTGTTCCATTTCTAATGTAGGGAAGGACTCCTCTGTACAGAGAGGCAGAATGTAGAGGGCTGGTGAGAGCTATGGCAGCTCTTCGCTGAGCTCCTCAATCAAATGCTTAATGAGGACTTTTACATTGCTTCTCTATATATAGCTGCTGGGTCTACCAGTCACTGTGGCTAAGCAGTGGGACATGAGTTTAAAACCTATATGAAACATTTGACAAATGCAAAGACTGAGCATCAGAAACAAATTATGAATGAATTAAGTAGGATGCTTAATTCACCAGGAACAGAAAGGAACACAATTAAGGGGAAATGTCTGTATTTTTTTCTTCTTTACTTTCATTCTAGTTCACATGAATGTGTTCATTCAGACTATGGGTTTTAGAGTACCTTAGTTACCTCCATGAGATGTGTGTGCTGATAAGCAAGCCTTATCATGGACTGTGTTTTTGGAGCATGAAATCCAATCCTGTAAAACTACTGGAAATTTCCACAATGGATGGTGGTGCTAAGCCTTAAACTGAGCCTCGTGTCTATTGTGATTAGCAACACACTTTATAACAATGAGCCTAATAGAGGAACAGGAGATTCAAGAAGAAGAACCGAGTAGAGAGAACACAGGTGGAGGGAATCAAGTGAGGTGAGGAGAATCAAGGAATACAGGAAGAGAAAGATGGAAGTAAAGACAACAGCAGGTCTGCAGAATCTTCTGATCCCACTCTTCCTCAGGGGAGGGACCCCTTTCTTCAACCCTTGCCCCCTTCCTTATGTCTATCCGAGCCATGTGAGGATCCCAGAATACACATGGCAGGTGCTAAAATAGGCTTTGGGCTGGGTGATGAATTAGGAAGGGCATATTTGGGGAGCCAGGGAGCGACAGAGAGAGAGAGAGAGAGCAATGGAGACAGAGAGAGTGAGAGACAGAAAATAGCTCCTAATGTTTAATCACAGCTAGATCTAATACAATACAGAGCCCACAGACAAACCCAGTGACCCCTCGCTTAGATTTGCTCATCCATCATAGCTGAGCTCTGACTGTGTTTATGTGTGCGTGTGTGTCCATATGATTTGATTATGAACACATGAGAAAATACTCTTGAGGGTGAGAAATGAAGCTGTTGTTAACAGATTGGGGACAATCAGGAGACAAAGATACACACACACACACCTCAGATAGTATGGTATGGATATCTCAGGGTACTCCATCTGTCACAACTGGATTTAAGACAATAAAAGCCCCCCAAAATGACGATAATAGGTCAACTAAGTCTAAAAATAATACATCTAAGAGGGTTGTGTGGACAGCTTGGATGGAATAAGCCAGAGACAATCAGGTTGTTGACCGCAGCGGAGTGTCCTGGAATAGCCGGTGATGCTGCCTGAGAGCAGGTACAGGTGGAGAAGAGACGTTTCTCCTCTAGGCCGGATAATCGGACATCCGCTCGCTACCATGACGAGAAGTGGAAAAGAAAGGTACGTATAGGTTTGATATATTCGCGACGATTCGAGCTGAAATAACGGCATACAATGATAGCAGCCTAAGGGAACTAAAGGCAGGAAGACAATCATATTTAAAAAAGGCAAGATGATGTCTAAGAGCAACAAGCAGCAAGATGATAGGCTAATGCTGAGGGTGTGTCGCTGTGCTATTGGATAGATGCTCCCTGCTGATATAGATGATGACAATTGTGAGGGAGCGTGTGTGAGAGCAGCAAATGAAGACCGAGCACGCAAAAGAGTAGTCTTCCTGTCTGAACCTTTGCTGGAGCTTCATTTAAAGGCTTCAGTAGTGCATCTCTGCAAAGAAACCTGCAGTTCATCAAATTGCCAGAAACTAATTGACGCACACATCGTCGACCATACTATCTTTAGAGTACTTTGGTGTGGGACCTCTTGCGGCCTGAAAGCACAGAGAGATTCAGTTGCTCCTCAGTGAGCTGAGTGGCCACTTAATTGTCAGCTCAGTGTTTCGTATGAGGCGCACACATGCATACACTCATCAACTCTCTCTCCCTCATACATGTACGTATGCATACATTTACTCGGTTGTGAACTTAGTGCGACATTATTCTCACTGTGCTTATTGAATAATCCTCATTCTGATTTGGAATTCACAAAGCCCCGCATCACAGAGTCCTGACTCCCAGCAGACTGGTGGAGTAGCATCTCCACATGATCCCGCACCGCTCTCCGGCGTGTAATCCGAAGTCTCTCCCCTCCCCACGGTTCATAGGTGTCACGCAGTCAGTTGACACATGACGTTACACACAGGATCCACTCGGCTGTGAATTCATTATTCATCCTCGGGCTTTAATTAAACATAGTTGGGGACTTCCATGGAATCAACAGGGGTCGTATGATAACCTTCGCTACTTGCCAGAAGCCTGTGAGAACCCATGTGTTTGTGTATGAGCATGCTTATATGTTTCATGTTAGCTGACTTTATCTAAAACCGTCAATACAACACACTTGAAGCACATATACATGATATCGTGTGTACAATTTCAAGGATTAAAAAACCTAGAAACAAATAAAAAAAACCTTGAGCACGCCGTTGCTAATTACATCTTTTGGGTTGAGCTGAACCCTTTTTGCTACACGCTCTAGTAACTTGTCATTATCAATAACATAACAGCTGCACAAATCCCACATCTGGGTGTCAAAAATGGATCTAATAACTATACATGATGTGAAAGGGGTCCCTTGTAGTTACGAGCCCCAGGAGAGTTATCACATCGGCAAGCAGCTGTACACTTCCTGCCCGGCACCAAACAGCAGACAGACAAAGTCAACAACTAGCTGGTGAACGTGGTGGAGTGTTTAGCAGCTAACGGGCCAGATATTATTTCACAGAAGACGGTGAAGACCTAAATAGAACTTAAATGAGAAATCGATATTGTACTTCTGTTCGTAAAGTGGACACAACAACAAAACTCCAAATAAATGCTAACACTGCTTTGTGTCTGCCAGGTGTGAACACTAAAAAGACTACTAGCACTAGCACTGAAAGAGTGACCATTGGATGTAACTGTTTCTACTGCAGTCAAAGAGACTGTAAATTACCATTTAACACTTGGACTGCTTCAGTCAAACAGAAATATCCAAAGCACAGATGATGCTGTGTGCACATTAATGATTCTGCTTGGATGTTTTCCCCTTGTATTGCTTCCAAAATGGAAACATGGTCAATATAATTTGGCTTTTCTGACAAGAATCTACTTGCAAAAACTATTTAATGTCATCTAAACCACCAATATGTCTGTTAGACCCAATCCAAACTAAACTGCTTTGAGAAGTTCTACCTTTACTTTGCACTTATATGATGGACACTATTAACAGGATACGTAACGCTGTCTCCAAGCACCTTTATACTTACAACTTCTTAATGCTCACTCTCAGCCTCAGTCTCAGCCACCACAAGCAGTTATAGTAGGTCCAAGCAAATAAATGTCACTTTTTTACGGGAGCGAGAGATTAAAACTTGTGAATCAAAAACATTCATTTACACATTTCATTTACTAGTTGGGTCACCTCCAGCAACATGCCACCACTCTGATAAACAGTTCAATGGGACATTTAGTGTCACTAACCCCGTCACACTAAAACATCCAATTACCTACAAACTAATTAGTTTATAACACACTGTTTTGAGCATTTTGTACATATCATTCAATCCCCAAAATGAGAATTTCTTATTTCTGGAGCAGAACCTTGAAGTTCCAAGTTCACTTCCGCTCTCTATTCGCTGCATTATTTAGCTAGGATCCAATCGGTTTGGATAAGCTTTGATGTGTTGGAAAAACCTCCAGACAAAAACAATTAGCAAAGGTTGTTTGTATGTGCATTGGTTCTCAGTGGTTACAACTGATCCGTTGAGTCATTTAATACTGCTTTAAAACCACTAAATTCCTGAATGCAGCTTTAAATGTGCGACATTTCCAGTAATCTCTTCAGTCCAGTCAGACTGTGCAGTGGAACCCTGTCCTTTAGCTCGTATTTGCATGCGATGACTGTCTGCCTGAATGGCATTACAGTACCGACAGTATTACTGGACTGAATAACATGAGCGTGCCTTTGTCCATTATTCAGTCAGAGAAGAGGACAATATGATTCCCAGCATTCTAACCCAGAGAGCAGACAGGCCCCATTAGGTGCTCAGCTTGTTACAATAACACAAAGTCATCCATCAAAACCTGGACTCGCTGTCACAAAGCCTACAAAAAGCAGCTCCTATAATGAAGTGCTACGCGAGCAACAGATCAAGAGGGGTGCGTAACAGAGAACAGACAGAGTGAGAGAAGAGAGAAGGAAAAGAGAGAGGATGAAACAGGAGTAATGATAAAAGCAAGTGAGAGAAAAAGAGAGGGAAATTCATATATTATCACCCCTGACGAATATCAGCAGGCCATTTGCACCTCATGTTCTGACTGTTTCAGTCATCACATACACACACACACTTCCTGTAATTACTGTGCCCTCTTTATTTTACCGCAGTAAATTGCACAGTATCTATGGTTTCTGTCGAATGAGGAACGTGTGTGTGTGAGAATAACCTCGATGTGGGTTTCCTAGATTGTGCACAAGTGCAGATGAAGGTCAGCTCATGCATGCTTAGCACATCAGTCAGAGTAAAGTGGAGGGGTTAATCTCTGTGTACCTGACGCGTTTGCCGGTGTTTACATGGTTGGGTTGGTAAAATGTTAAAGCTGCACTGATCAATATTTTCATTTTTACAATGAAGAAAATTACTATTACATATTATTATTGTAAAATGTAATAGGTGTCACTCATAACAAACCCACGGATAATTATCACCTTAATCTGCAGTCCCCCCTTTTGGCTCAATGGATTGTTTTAGCCTCTTTCAGCTCATTTTTTTGGTTTTCCCAAATGTTACTCTTTTGGGTCAGTTGCACCACTCTCATTAACCTCATCTCCAGCTGCAGTTTTCAGTAAAAAAAATAGTTGATAAACCCACTGGAGGCTACGCTACCTGTCCGGCACCAAACAGCAGGCTGTCGAGATTAGCAACTAGCTGGTGAACAGAGGCGAGTGAATGTTGGACTAAACACGAATGGATGTGTACCCAGGAAGGTGTTCACCACCATGTTCAGCATTACATACAAGGTGATACAAGTTCTGTTTTGTTTACGGTGTGGTCTGAGCCCTCAAGTGGACTAAAAAAATGCTATGCATTGTTTAGCAAGTTATCAAGCTAAAATGTTCTACTTAGCAAATGACATCTGAGGCCGGTGGCGCTCGATGAATAGTGAAGGTGTTCACCAAAGTTCTAACAGTTTATCCTCTGGGGAACATTAATGCCGTACCAGCATTTGATTGCAGTCCACCAATGGCGGTTTAGCTGCATTACGTGTGCTTGGGCAAACACGGTAGGTTACCGTGATAAACTCAGGAACAATGACGCAGACATGGGATTGTTGCGCGGCAAGACGGCAAATAAAGAAGTCAACAAACGGACGAGCTGTGCTTCAGCAAATTCTGTGAACAAGTCTTTTTTTTGAGACTGTGTGCTGACGATGTACACAGTGACGAGAGAGTGAGCTCGGGCAAAAAAAAAAAGAGAGGGGGAGAAAAGAAAGATGTAGCTGCTGCATCACTGGGGCACTATGAAAAGGCACAAGGGTTACAGCTACAGGGGGGTATGCCGAAATGATAGCTGAGTGCCGTCGAAATGGCGGGAGAGAGGGACAAGATGACAGCGTGGTGACCACCAGATAGATGGGAAGCTTGAGAGAGAGTGCGACTGAGGAGAAAGAAATGGAAGGATGGGGGAAAAAAGGGAGAGAGGTTGTTTGTGTCTACCTCAGACTGGGGAGTGTTGCGCTCTGTTCACACAGGCTGACCCAGATGCAGCTGAATTAGACACAGTCCTTGTCAGTCCTGTGTGTGTTGAAATGTGTCCATAGCACAGACTATGTAAAACTGGCAAGTACTAAAAGCAAACACTCAATGTTGGGTCGTATTGATTTTTTTTTTTTATCAGACATGTTTTCGATTTAATTTATAATGCCGCCAATTTCAGATTGTATTCTTGTATGGCTGCTTGTGTTTTTTCACTTTTGGCTACAGCAGCTGATGACATGTTAGTAATCTACTGCCTATTTACGCATCAAGCAGATACAGAGAAACATTAGCTTCAGTGTCTGCCATTTAAACATTGGCTTTTACTTTAAAGTCTGTCATCATCATCTCATTGTCACCATTATCGCTCTTAGGTCCATGACAGTTGAGAAAGCTTAAGGTACTTGGATGAACGTCGGTCAACTTTTCTGTTTCCTGTTGAGCTTACATGTGCTCGGTTTGTCTGTGACAAAAAGAAAGACAAGTTAACGAGATGGTTAAGAGAAGACGCTGGAGGACCAACACTCGTCACCCTGAAGGCATTGTGTTTATTCCAGTTGCGGTTGCGGTAGGCCTCAGCATTGCTAAAGACACCTAAGTTTGTTCAAAGGTAACATTACAATATAAAGTCAGGCTATATTGATGCCACAGTCTTCATGGAAACATCACATTGTATATGACCTTGACTTGGCCTCAATACGTGTTGTTTTGCTGTGTTCATAAAATTTAACAGTGTGAATACATCCTTCCATCATGTACTGGGTGATTGCTGTCAGTTTCTTGATGTCATATTGCCGCCCAGAAAATCTGGGTAGGCATTGAATCTAAAAAAAGAAAAGCTGCTTCTGCTGGAGGTGAAGAGTGAATAAATACATTATCCTGCAATGGGATCATTCACAGGGGTTACTATAAGTGATTTTAATGGTACATACTGGAGTTTGTAGAACATTGTGCATTTATTCCTCGAAGTAAGGTATCAAAAATCAATACCAAACTAATGTACTTTATCAATACCAGTCTTACAAACAAGATGATAATATTATGAGCAAGACGTTTAATGTCCCTGCCTAGCACAACTCAGCTTATGGTTGCCTGTGGGAACACGTGGAGGTTCCTCTTATAAAGGGGAAGCTGTAGACGTCAGTAAGTAAGTGTAATTTACTCATCAAGTGCTGTTGACATCCTCAAAGGTTAGCACACGCTCGTGCTTCATACAGAGTGACTTTGCATTTTGCTGTTATCTAAGGTTCAAACTCATTTTACATTTCAGTCACTATTTACAATCTTGTCTGACATCCAATGGAAGAGAATATTCCTCTTGTGGATCTCCGCAGCTCTGTCGGCATCCTTTTGTGTTTAAGTAGCTTATTAATGAATCTGTCAATCACACATCGGAGGCACCGCCCAGGGAGGAGCAGCAATCCAGTTGTGTGAAATGTCAGAATCTGCCCATTGGCAACGGAGAAGGAAGATTAAAAAAAATGAAGGTACTGTAGAAGAGTAAAGAGGCTCTTCAAGTTTATGGCTTGAGTCCTTAAAGTTTGCACTGCTTAAAGGATAATTCCAGTTAATTGCAAAATATTTGATAGTTTAAGCAATCATTTCTATCAGTTATGGGTAAACTGCACTGAACAAAGTATTTGCTGATGGACTAGCGTATACGTATGTTATATAAAATTTACACACAGCATTAAAATATGCCTTTAAAACCCATCTGACCCGTCAATTCTCTTTCATATTCTGTATTTACACAGTGGTTTTAGCCATAGTGAAACGTAAGTGTCCGAACTGGGAAAGAATGCATCTTCTTCCATCTGTTTGGTTCTGTATTCATGCAGAAATGATGCCATTATAGAAATGAAGTGCAACGTGAATCTACGGATGTACGGCTGAAGTTTTGTACATTTTCATGCGCGATTCTGTGAAATGAAAGAGATGTTTGTAAAGGCATCTGTGTGACAGGCCTGCTGTGTAGCTCGCAGTGTCGCAGTGGACTGCTGAGACCATGCTGTTCATGGTGTTACACGTGCAGAGGGAGCATTTTACACAACAGAGACCCCGTGAATGTTCGCCTCTCTACAGGTGCAGGTATGTGGATTTAAGTGCATTTGTACTATTTTTCTGAAAGAATGCATTTTGGTCATTTATTTCATGAGAGTGTTATCTATCTTTTTGAAGTGCTGTCTCACTTCTCTGCAGTTGCAGTGCAGTTAATGCTGGTGCTTGTAATAAACCAGAATTATTCTTGTATTTCATATTATTCCAAAGAAAAAGCTTTCGTGTTTTGCATTAAACACAAGCTAAATACCTCAAAAATTGTAAATGAATTATTAGTTTGGGCTTTTTAAGAAATTGCCTCGTGCAGTTGAAATCTGCGGTGGAGAAATGCAGAAAGAAACACGAAACAGATTTAAAACCAGAGTCTGCTTCTAAACCGGACCTCTCTCCATCCTCCCTCCGTTTGCTCCCTGACTCACTTTATCCCCCTCACTATGGACAGGCTGCCCCCTTTTATCTTTTCTCCCCTTCCGCTTGCCTCCATCTAACCCTCTTCATCTCACTCTATCCCTCCCGTCTACTCCTTTAGCATCTCCCTCCTCCACCTCCTTCCATCAGTGGCACTGCTGCTCCCCCCCCCCCCCAACGTTTCCCTTCTCTCCTGTCTCTGTTCTTTTCTGTCTATTTCGACTCCGAGTCCCGCGGCTTCGTCAGCGCAAAGTGCTCCGTCTGTGCTCCTCCGCTCTCCCCTCCCGTCCTCTGCTAGCGTGCAAAGAGAAGGGGACCCACCGACGAGAGCTTTAAGTTATGTAATGAGATCATCTGGAGACTAATGTTGTATAGCAGATATACCAAGCAGCCATTAGTGGCTTCTCTATAGCACGACCATTTGTCTGGCTGCCACACGTGTCTTTTTGGTTTGTCACAGATGGATGATGGAGGGACTTTAGATTGAGTAGCAAGGATCTTTGATATTAAATCCTCTAGATGACAGTGACAGCAACATGTGTTTGGGTAATCCTGCCTCCTATAGTGCTTTTGTCCTGGGTCTGGGTTTTACCTTGCGCTTTCCGAAGGTGAGATGAGGATGGATGGGCTTAGGGGGAATGGTGGTCGAATCGAGGACAGATGGAGGACAAGGGGGTATGAGGAGAGGTGTGTGTGCGCATCCACGTGTTGGTCCGCAGGGCCGTGGTGGGGAAGCAAAGACACGGGGGAATGTACACACACCTTGACACGTGTGTTAGTGCATTTCCAAGACCTTGAAAGCCTCGCCGTGCCCCCGAGGGGTACTATCACCGACATGAGAGGAGGTCCTGCTCTCCCATGTGACGGTCGCTGTGAAAACGCTGTCAATTAGCATCCAACTCAGAACGCATTTCTCCATCAGCAGAGGTCAGCGTCGACAGTACAGTGCAATGATCATACAGTTTGGTGCTGAAATGATTCGTCGATTATGGGGCTAAGATGGTAGAGTCGGTCTGCCTTCACTCACAGGGTTTTTAATTGTTATTGTCAATTATGAATCACTTGTCAATCAAGAATGTTGAGCGTCTCTTAATGTAAGGATTCGCTGCCTTTCTCCGTTTTACGTCCCTGTGACTTGAGTATCTTTGGGTTTTAGACTACTGGTTGAGCAAAAGGAACAATCCAAAAATTACTCTTTTTTTGCATTTCTGACATTTTATATGAAACAGGGGGTTTTCAAGCTCTGGCATAACATTTTTTTATGATTTCTATACAAATCAAGAGAAATAAGCATTTCATTTTTATCCCTGAATTCAAGTCAGTATGTACCCAACTCCCACGTGTGCCAGCTTGCGTCCGTGTGGCCGAGGGGGAAAAAAAGTTCTTCAAAAGAACGAGCCTGCAGCGGCACTCCATGACACTTATCCTGTGTCCACTGGTACAGAGGTTTTTGTTGGGTTTGTTTTCTTGTACAGAGATCCTTTATCAACTTCTTTGGGAAGAAGGTTTACTAGAGACGGATTTGAGAAACTTCCAAAATGAATTTCTATCTTTTGGAGTTTTTTTGTTGAAGGCTTTTTTTTTTTGTTCAGCTTTAAATCTTTGTCTAACCCTAACCAGGTAAAAACCATCAGGATACGCTCAAGCTGTTGTTGTAGAATGCCCCTATCTTTTTAAGAGTGATCTGAATGTGTAAATGACAGCTATCAGGGCATTAAACCAATGATCTATTGATCCTCACGGATCTAGATACGATGGTCTGACAATAGCAAAGCCAGCAGTGCTGAAAAATTATTGAAAATCAAGTCATGACCTTAAAATCAAAAGTCAAATCAAATCATGGATTTGGAGACTTGTGACACACCTATGAATTAGTTTTAAAAAGGGTTAGGGTTCCACCATCAGGGGTTCAAAACCCTGATGAAACTGTGAGGAGCACCAAATATCACATGTGAGAAGACAGAATAACAGATCAAGTTATAATGTTAAATAGCAGCCCTAACAAAATCAGCAAAAAGGAAGCAAGAAACCTCTTTATTCTATTAAAAAAGTGTATCAGTGTCGCCTCACCATAAATACTGACATTAAGTGGTCCTGTTATCACAATGCTGTGGATATAAAATTGTGAAAACATTTGTTTTTCAAAATCAAGTTTTTCTAATTTATTCTATTATTTTCATTCTTGACAAGATCAGTTAAACTGGAAATGCCCTTCAGTCGCCTATCATTCTATTAACAATGATACAGAAAAGAACAATTAATCCATATATCTGAGAAGCTGGAAGCAGAGAACGCCCAGCATTTGTCCACCTTTTTTCAATTAAGAACTGCCATTATTTAAAGTCATTATCAATAAGATACAGGTGTCCCAAGCTAAAAAACCTACACTGAACCCTTTTTCTCTCAGCTATTTGCACAAAGCACAAACTTATCAAATTGCAACATCAACTCACTGATGAATCCAAAAATAATTCCAATCAGTGCTGCATATTTCTTTCATTTCACTGTAGCTGTCTCCTGTGTATACACGCACTTGTGTTTTCACTGGTTCTGCATCATTACGATTGAGCTGAAGTACTGTCACAATAACAGATGTACACCATGACGAACATTGTAACTCATCATGGTTCCAGACTTGGATAATTTCATGACTGATTTCATGAGGTGAAATGTGCCACCGATGTCACATTTTTACATATTGGAGACATGTGGCGTCTTCATAATGCCTCTGTGCTCACTAAACACTCTCATCTTCTCTGTGGCCCCCAAAAATAGAAGCTCCAGCACACCGTCAGACTGAAATCAGTGAGTGGGTGAGCTGACAATTAGCACCAAACTTAGAAACTCATGGAGGTAATCAACGACAGAGAGCGTGAGAAAAGATGGACAAATAGATTCTGCAAAACAGTTTGTTTACATCACGACGATGACGCCATCGCTCTGACTGGTTTTGGAATCGAGTCGATAATATTCAGTAACATTTACCGGGCTGCTGACTTGACCATTAACAAGACCTACTTGGCAAAAGACAGCAAAACATTGGCTGCGCTCAGAGCTGGTAATGATATAAAGCTGTTCAAAAGTCTGAGTCGAGCTCATGTACACCCTTTTTATACGTCCCGACTGACACCACACAGCCCATTGATCACAACGAGATGATTCCTGACAAGTCAGTCAATGTAAACATCCCTATTGGTCGACTGTTCAAATTATATTTTCCAGTTAAAGAATGCTGCTTAACTTTACACCTCATGGATCAGCTGCTCTCTGCCCACTGTGGCTGACAGGAAATGGTAGAAAAAAGTAGATTTCTGCGAAGTGATACAAGCAACACAGACCAGCACAGACACCGCAGCCATTTCCAGGGGATTATTATTTACAGATGTTGAGCAACAGGAAAGCATGCTCTTGTTTTTTTTTTTTTTCCCCTTTACTGTGATTGTAAATGTGTGCACAGAGACACACACACACACACACACACACACACACGAAAAAAAGCTGGAAGTCAACAAGGACTCACTCTGATGTAGCTCCACTAATCCCAATGGGATCCATAATGTGTCACATCCTTGACAGCCTTTTTAATGGTGCGTGACAGCATCACTACTGTACACACTGAGGCCCACTGTCACTCAGTCACATTTGTTTACAGCCACTCAATGTCTTCATCGCCCATAAATCAATACGAGCCTTACTACGGTGTGATTTACATTTTAAAATGACATGCTTAATATCAATTTTTAATGTTAACATGTGCTGACCACACTTTTTCTGCAAACATTGGAGAGCCTTGTAGTGCAATTTTCTTCTTTTGGTGATTTTAAGTGTGTTTTTAAAAAAAAAAAAAAAGCACAAAAACAATTGACAATGTGTTTACCTAACCACATTTCTGCCTTCCAAACAGCCTGTTGTTACTGCTCGCCACAAACTTCACATGAACGCTTCCCCCTTCTCCACAACACAAACATGTGAATTCGGGCTGGCTGGGCTGACAGCGGGGACGCGAACGCGTCTCAAATTTGGCCCCTCACCTGCTTTCCGTGCCACAGACTGGAGCCCCACGACGAGCCCCAGCAGTACCCCCGCGAAGCACATCTGGACGGCGAACAACTCCTTTCGCTTTCTCCGCCTGGCTTTGCTCCTCCGTCGGTTCAGCATCACTCCTCCTCTGACGGTCGTCTCCGGCATCCCTTCAACCACCACGCGGGCCATGGCGCTCCTCTCTGGGGCGAGCGTTCCGGCGGAACCCCCGGGTGGTGGTGCAGAGGTACGAGGAACTGAAGCGAGCCGAGGAGGAAGAGGCGGCAGAGAGACGGGCTGTGTGTGTGTGTGTGTGTGTGTGTGCACTGAACTTACTCGACGAGAGGAGATATGACTTGCTTGTGGATGGATTTGTAAAGTCAGCCCGAGTGAAAAAAAAAAAAAAAAGTTTCGTCCGGTCTTAGATTTCAAAATAAAGCTCTTATCGATTAAGAGGTTGTTTTTTTCTTCTCCAAACAAAAAGACGAGAGCATTATTTATCTTAAAGGGATATTTGTCCAATATATTGTCTAAAAGCCTTTAGAAAGACTCTGACTATTTTAATTCAATATTATTCTGATAAAATGTCATTATTGACAGAGAGACGAATTTGCGAAACGAATGGGCTCATATAAACTAACTGAAAGCCAAACTTAAATAAATATATCAAAATAAATAGTTATTTTATGTTAAAATTAATTTGGCTTTTTTTTTTTTACTTAGCCTGTAATTCACAAAATTGCCATCCTTTTACATTTAATTCTGTATGCTAATATATTTTTCTGATTAAAATTTAAGGCATAAATGATTACAGATAATTATAAATATACTTTTTCATCAGCAGTAGGAATTGTACCTCAAGATATTTTCTGGATGGTCAGAATAATGCAATCGTATTTTATTTTGAAGTTCATATTTCCGGTTCTTGGCTCACTCCGGAACATTTGCGGTTTGAAGAGGTTACTGATGAGTGCAGCTTCTCCTCCGCTTCTTCCTCCTCCATACTCGGAGTCGGATGGCGGGCTTCCATAGCTAAATGATCCGGGGCATAAGTGGATTCTTGAGGAGCAGGCTGTGGAAATTCATGCTTGGATGTGCTGTTTCGGAGCTCCGGGTGTGTGTGTGTGTGTGTGTGTGTGTGTGTGTGTGTGTGTGTGTGTGTGCGTGTGTGTGTTTGTGTGTCATGTGTGCAAGGGAGAGAGAAAGAGAGAGTGCAATACTGATCTTGCAATATATGTACACTTCTCAGTCAAGTACATTAAATTGAAGTGAAATGACCTGAACTGAACTGACAGTGATGTGCTCTTATACTGTGGTTGAATGACGTCGTGATGATGACAAATGCCCATTGAGAAATATGTAAAAACATTATATTAAAGAGGTCATATTACGCAAATTTTCCAGTTCATACTTTTATTTTGGGGTCCTAGTAGAATCACTTTTCATAGTTTAACTTTCAAGAAACAACATTATTTTTCTCATATGGTGCATCGCCGCAGCACCCTTTTTTACATGCTGTGTCTTGAATGCTCTGTTTTAGCTAAGCAGTGAGACATCTCACCTCTGTTCAATCTTTAATGAGAGTTGCACATGAACATACCTATCGGACAGGATGTAGCCAATCAGAGGCAGAGTAGAGCGGGTAATGCCGACTAAGGTAGTGTGATCTAAAATAACTCCAGCTGGTACCGATGCCTGCAGTACAGCCATATATATTTTATAATAGATATATAAAAGCATATATTTAAATAATGCCTGTTACATAGTGACGCATATAAGTTACATAAGTAAAGGCTCAACTCCAAACCAGGCGTCTCAGGCAGTGCAGGAGTAGTGTTTTCTGTGGGAGAGAGTAGTTCCATTTGACGTGGACTTTGGACTTTTTTCACTTTGCAGAACTTGCAACACATGGGACACAACATGCACAAAAATGGGACATAACACAATACAGGAAAGGCAAAAACCCCAAAAGCACAATATGACCTCTTTAAATTAGAATATCAGGGCTGAATGATATACAAAAAATAAATAAATAAATAAAAAAAATCATCAAAATCAAATTTTAATGGAAAAAGTATTTTCTGAATTTACTTTAACAGAAAATGTTCTGTGTCCAATAGGCTAAGGAAAGCGAAGATAAATAGATCTACTATTTCAATCATACTACCTACTTGTTTTAATCGGCTACAGAGAACATTGTAATGTTCATAACTGAACTGTCATCACAAACATAGCTATTACTTTACATCTGTTAATCGGAACATTAACAATAATCTCTCAGAATCAACATGGGAGGCACAGCTGTTTACATTTGCAGCGCTCTCTCTCTCTTCTTCTCTCTCTCTGACTATCCCTTCACTTCCTTGTCGTTTCCCCTCTGCCAGTGGATTAATATCATACCAGTTCTATTTACAACCACTTAAACTATATCTGTCTAACTGTCGATCGATCTCCTCCGCTCCGTTTGCATTTTTAAAATGTCCATGCATGCAGTAATATCACTGCAGCAAATACTGTGGCAGCAAAACTAAAAGCTGTTCTTATAAACTTGACAGGATAGAGGAAACTATCCAGAGGAAACAGAATTAAACTTTTACCCTCTTAGATACATATTTTTAGACAGCTCTGATGGAGCTCTGGATTCATCAGGAGGACAGTATAAACCTGGTCTGTGTGTGTGACTTTTAGGACATATAGGAGAATATTAACTTACATCAGATTCTCCCTGATCCTGTCGGCCTGTCTAGAGATTCAAATAATCAATAAAGTTAAGCTGCTGTGCCTCATGCATAAATGTGCCCAGGGGATGCACTTATCATTTCTGCTGCTGCAGGATTGCTGCTAGTATTTATAATCACCTCATCAAAGATGTATTTCACCGACCTGCAGCCCATCCGCTACCGATCAGATTCTTCATTTTTATGACCAGATCACACGATCCTGCGGATAAGAAGGCGATCTGCTCATCACTACAAATGAATAATACACTAAAACAGTACATTTAGGGAAAGCCTAGGCTTATCAAGCCTACATTATCTGCCACCTCTGATGTTCCCTTACGTCCTGAGAATATGATTTGTAGGCCATGGCATCTCTGTAGCACCGCAATGCCTCAATTATTATGGTATGTTGTGAATGAATAATTAATTATGCAACTGTAGCGGACTGAACACAAGAAATAAACAAAGAAACTAAATTCTTTCATTAACTATGTGATGCTTCAGTGGAGACACTCTCCGTGTCTTTGTTGGAGTACACAGAGACACATATTCAATAACCTTTGACCTCAAGGAGGGACGATATCAAGAAAGACAAGGAACAGAACTGTGGAATCCAGCCCCATCCCACCAACTTCAGAAGAGTAATGACTTTGCTTCTTCAGACAGAGATTACATCCACATAGATGGACCATTAGACCTCTCTAAGGCCATAAATTGTCAGGGTGTCTGAAAAAGTCAGAACGATCTACTTAAATGTGTAAAAATATATATTTTGTGTTTCAGAACATTTCATGTTATAATTTTGATTTTATGAAACTCTGACTCTGCTTCAAAAAACTAAACACAGTGATGTGAGGAAATTCCAGTACCACATGAGTGTATTTGATGTTAACCAGTATGATTTACTTATAATTGAACTTTGTTATCATTTATTATTTTAGATGTGCTTCACGGTTATACAGTCCCAAACTACAGATAAGAAAATGTTTATTTGTTATGTGACTTGCCACTTTGTGTTAGTTGGTGAATTCATCTTACGTGCTCTTAGTGCCTCCATTGGTTCTTATAATATGTCGCATTTATGGACGACAGAGCAAGTGAGTTTTCATTCTGCGAGCGCATATAATTAAAATATTATTTAGAAATCAAATTACTCCCCTTTAAGTAGAGGCATGTTCTCTGGGCTCCCTCGGCTCATCCTCCTGTCCTTTCTGCTTCTTGTCCTGACTCTTGGCTTTTGCTTGCTTTCGTTTTTCACTTTTTTACTGAGAGCTGGAAAAAAGCTCCGGAGTGAGCTCTCAATTGAGAAGAAAGACGGCAAAGATTCTTAAAAGCCCCAAGTCAAGCCCAAGACATTTTGGCTGCATGTACCTGAACTCCGCAGCCTGTCGCTGAACACAACAAGACCAGAACACTTGGTGTGCGCCTCCTGTGTGTCCTCAGGTGGGCCTTGTCTGAGCCCGGATTCATCACCCTGAAGAAGCGGGACCAGCTGCTTCACTGAACCTACTGTAAAGGGGCTATTATCTGGCTGTCTCTGTGGCTCCCGAGGATCGCAGAGTCTACTCGGTATGCTTGGCCATGCTCGGAAGTTCACCTCATCATCAGCCCATCCATCACCGCAGAAACGTAGCAACCAACCATCTTCATGCATTCTGCCTGAGAGTTGATGCACAGCTAATTCTTGAATGATTTTTAACTGTTATTGATCTTAGTGAAGTACTCCCATTTGTGTTTCTGATTAATCATTTGAGAAAATCCATTCATTCATTCATCCTGTCTGATGAGTGCTTAACAATATATCATATATAAATGGTGAGAACGTGACACAACCCTTTAGGATATTTAGATTTTTTGAAAATGTTAATTTGACTTACTGTTTACACAAACAAGAGGGTGGTGACCTTACTGATTGTTGCAGAAGGCTATTTTTTTAAAATCCCTATTGCATCCCAGTAATACATCTACAGTATGGTCTGTATATCTCTTCAGTCTACATTATATATATTCTTGTCGGAGGCTTTACAAATGTATTTTGTAATTATGCACACTAATTATAAGAATTGGCTGAATGATAATAAAAAAAAAGTGAGGTTATGTTCCCGAAAATGTGTCTCTTGGGAAATAATTAGGTGTAGCCATGAGTAGACCCGACTGTTTTAATGATGGCTTGGCAGCGGGGCTTTTGAAGGGGACTGCCATTATGAGCAATACCATTGAAAACAATGAGATTGATCTTTCACCCTCGACACAAGCGCGCACACACTCAAAGACACACCAGCTGATTGGGGTCATGCCCTATGACCTCTCTAAAGTGAAACGTCAGATGGATTCTTTGATTCTGGAAGCAGAATAGAGAACGGAACTCAAAAGCGGTAGTAAAATTGGAAAAACAATTGTTGGGCACTTGAGATTGTCGCTTCAAACCGAGCTGTCACAAAAGGCTTTCCGCGGGTGCGGAGAACGTCCTCTGACTATACGTGCGTTCGGTGTTTGCGGAAATCATAGCAGCTCTTCCTGCATTTCTTGCCCTAGATAGAAGGCAGTGTGGCATTAGTGAATGAGCTGGCAGATTACACCCATAGCCCCATACCCTGTGCTTACACACACACACACACACACAGAGAGAGAGAGAGGGACAGACACACACACACACACGTTTCACGACGGATTGGGCATAATCCTCATCCTGAGCAATAGCATCTGACGGCCATGATTCTAGACAATGACAGTGACATATCGAGTGTGCTGGATTAAGAGGCAGCGATTCTATTCTTTGGGGGAAATCTCTAAACAGAGCTACATGTTGCTTATAACATCTACTTTTTAAAAAACAATTTGTTTGAGAGACCATGTAGTATTTGTTACGACTAGTATTTATCCCTTTGTACTATTTGTATTTGGTTGGGCATTTTTCACGACTGAAATATTTAATGCTTCCAGCTTCACAAATCTATGTGCTGCTCTTGACATGAGGCAGGATCAAGAAATAAGACACAATAGTGACACGACAGCTGACTGCAGCCATCAACCAAGCCGGCGCTGGAGCACGCATGAACTCCTCACAGCAGTTCAGCTGATGCTGTGACGCTGTTATTTCTTTACTCGCTGTTCACGTGACTGTTTACTGCAAGACCTCCGCGCATGCTTCCACGGAATGACATTGGTAGCCTACAACTGCGAACTGTGCTGTGTGTAAGGGATAGCCTTATCCCCTACACACACGAAGCAGCCGGGAAGCCGGCTCGCTGAGTGTAGCGACACACAAGCGCGGCGAGTCACAGGCGAAAGCAAAGACGACATATTGGGGGACAAAAACATCGTCTCTGATACGGGACTGCTGTGTGTTAGCAGCTAATGTTGCTACACAGACACAAACAAACTGTCACCTCCTGGATAACAGGTTGGGCTTTCGGTCCCATATATAAAAGGGACATATTTCTAACTATTCGGTTTCAGACTAAAGGACCGTAGAAAATACGCAGTCTGTAACTATTCAGTGTTACACAGCGGTGGACTAAGTTACGTGTTAGCAGCTAACGCTACTTTGCACGTTAGGTCACTCTGAGTCCTCGGTGATCTCATATGATTTTCAAATCAAGCTCTAAACATGAGAAGTAATGTTTTCTTACCTGGTCACCAGGAAATGAGCCATGTCAGCATCTGTTTTCAGTCCCAGTTCCAGCTGAAGCTGCCTCCATGAGTCGAACGCGTATCCAATGTTTATTCCGGTGCCGGCCCGGCTTTGGTCGTAATTTCGTTTCGACTCTCGACTTGTCGCTGATAAAACTTTAGTTTTCTTCTTAGTATGACTTTTTTAGTGGACTTTGTGTGGTGGTGGGTCGTTTTCTGGCCGTAGCAGAATCCATTACTACCCAAACACTAGTTTGGGTCCACCGTGCTTGTCTTCTTCCTGTATACAAGCCGTCGAGGACGCGCATTCAGCGTCATCTGACGTCACCTTCGCAGGACTGCGCGGGAAATTCGGGCCCGAATTGCGGTACATTATGCAGCACACAACCTGTTCAAGGCAATAGAGAGATACGTGGGTGGGCTCATTCTTTTTGTTTATGAACGCTTCATCACCCATTAGCATTTAAAAACTTAAAATGCATGTTTATTTTTTCACAAATCCTGCCTCAAGTCCCTTTGAATTTATTTTAAAATTCGTTGTTTACACTGATTATGGTAATGTTTTTTGACATGTAAATGGGACATTAGGTAGTTGACTACAGTTAGCAATGACAACTTTGCGCATTGCTCGCCCCCTGTGCCTGTCGTTAAGCAGCCAAACCATTAGCACAAAGCACGAACCCACAACAAAGAGCAATAACTGTTGGGCCAGGTAGCCTTTTTGGACTGCGTCACATTTGTGATGGCTATTTAGCTTGTGTTTATGTGTTTGTGGCATTTAACCGAGTTTATTTACCTATTTATTAGACTAAAAAAAGATAAGAGTGCCTGTTTCACATAGCGAACTAGCTGCTAACGCATCTCCCATCTGGCCGACTATTCCTTGAAGAATTTTTATAAATTACTGGTGATCCCAACTGCAAGACTGCATTGAAAAGAGATTCAGATTTCTGTCTGCTTATGCGCTCAGAATTCAAACCGGGACATCAGTGTGGAAAAACTGCAACATCTTTAAATGATATAATATTGTTGGAGAGCAAACAATGAAGTCTGTAAAGTTTAAACAGTATAAATACATGTTTTAAACACTAGATCTCAGCTTTGATGTTAAATCCAGCAAAGTTACACATGGAAGACTCACTGGGGAATCAGATCAGAAGTCTGTCATAGATTTTACACTTTCACTCTCCTTGCCTCGCTCTCAAATAGACACATCGAACCTAACCTCCCTCTACACACACTCCACACACTAACATACACATGGACACACTGCGTTTGTAGTGTGATGTTACATCTACCTTTGATGTGTTGTTAGTCCAGGCATTGTCCTGTAAATCATTCCAGGATTCCATGTTTATTCCTTTCTGCATGCACCATTGAAGTTGCTTCTCGCCTCTTTTGATCATCAGGGATTTGGTTGGTACAGTTAAAAGGATTTTTTTTTTCCTCATAGAAGATTGATTAGTTGTGTTTGAAATTCATTACGTGAGACACACAGAAGACTGTCCCACCCTCACCGACTGAGACACAGGTTTTGGTCTGTTTTCTGTAGTCCGTACGCCACATGAATATTCATGATGAGTTGAAACCTAAAAGCAAAATATAAAAGGTATCTTCTCCAATCTGTGCTATGGATAGAAAACTGGACTAAGCAACAATGTCTGAACGTCTTTTAGAACGTCTGGTTATAGTGAAGGTTGAAGGCGTAGCACCGGCCATCACTGAATCCTTCAGTCTCAAAAATCAACACATGTCTGTCGAAACAGCTGGTCCTCTACCATTGAGTCCGTCATGTTGCATATTCATGTTTCTACAGCAGCCCAGAACAGACAAAAAGCATAATCAATTTGTTCCAATCTGCATCCTCACTGTTCGATACCACAAAGCCCTACACACTGTTCCTCTAACGACCACATGATCTTTACTCGAATGCCGTGGTGGAAAAACTCCAAATTTGTCAGTTTGTTATTTGCTTTATTGAATACGTTTGTGTGTGCATTACGTAATGCGTTTATGTGCAGTTTACGTCAGATTAAGTGTACACGAGGAGGCAGTAGTTTCGTTTCGACATGTGTAGCATGCGTTGCGTGAGTGTGAGGCAGTGTATACGGCAGCTGAAACTTGTCCAGACAGGAAAGGTTGTATTAAAGACATGGTTGCTGCTCTCCGAATGAATAATCCCGTCCCCTGTAAGAAGATTATGGGGCGTTTTGTTCAGGTTTCTTGTTTATAGTCACACAGATGTGCACACACATGCGAACACACACTCACAGAATATTAAAAAATATTGCCTTCAGAGTGCGTATGGGTAGACACATAGATGCACTGAATGATATTAAGAATGTCAAACTGCCAACCTCAAGAGAACAGACCAAACTATCTACAGAGTATGACCAAACCATGGTGTGTTCTTATTGTCCACCATGTTTAAAGCATGACGGTAAATATTTTAACTGGATTTCTGGTCCATTGTTCTGTCACTTCTAATGACAGCTGTGACTTATGATTTATGGTGACTTTGTCAAGGGAAAATCATGAGGGCTGTGGTACCTGCTGCTGCTGCTGCTGCTGGCCACAAGAGACGCCTTCATCCATCCTCCGCTGGATGTGTAGGTAGGTCACCTCAAACCTACCGGCATGACGTCAAAAACGACTACGTATCCTTACACACGATAAGACAGTGGTGCTTGGACTGAAATGTCTGCATAGGATAATACCGTTTGGAATAGAGTTGTTCCTCTTGCATGTCCTGGTGTTCGTCAACACCAGATGATCCTCCGCCGGACAGCGGTAGGCTCTTGCTCATGCTGGCTGCCGTCACCTGCAACTGTAGGGCCCTGACACCTCTTCTGGTCTTAATCTGCAATTATACAGAGACGTTTCTACACAGAGGAAAGACTATCTGGTTTGTAACCAGAAACACAAGTCTTCTTCAAGAAGAGGTCTTGCTCTGAAATCTTGTGATGTGAGTTGTTACAAAAATCCAGTGTTAGGATGCTCTGCAGGCAGAGGTCATGGAGATTATCTATGCTGAGTTGAGTTTTCCTGTGCATTTGATGAATGATATATATGTAAGAATTCTATCTTACATTGTCTACAATCGACTGACCTTTGTTATATATTTTGTTGAGTTGTGTACTTACATTATCTCGAATGTTTCCAACAAGTTCAAACCCAGAGAAATCCACAAGTTTACTCAAGGTAACGGTGCGTTGCATTTGGTCGCCCGTCACTACAACTTCTTGGAGAAAGACCTTGTTAGAAATGTTTGTGCCTGAGTTAAATCAGATAGATTCTAATCAGCAAAGGTAGATGTTTGATGGTGTATTCACCACCACCAAAGTGAGTTTGACCGAGAGGGATCATTTGTGTATATTCATGTTACTTCATCCCGAACAGCCAGATTACTTTATTTTCAAATTAGCCCTGAGAAAGCGAGCAATGGAGTGTTTGGAGTGGTGTGTTTGTACAGCTGTGTTGTGTACTATACAGCATGTAAGAGAAGGATGTCCCATGTGTTTCCTTCAAGTATTGGACATTAAGAAGACATTTTGCTACCTCTCCACGGTGCATGTGTACACAAGAGGTGTAATTTGGTCCTGCTGTAAGATCAATAGTGTAGGTCGCTGCTCTGCCTTCCTCCAGCTCTGCCCAGCAGCGAGGCTTTTCCTGTGGGGATTCTCCACTGCACTAATGTCTCAGCTCTCTAGGCTGTCGCAGTAGTGATGTGTAGACACCTTTCTCTATATTTGGAAGAGATCCGTTTGCAAAGTCACTCCAGGAGCAACGAGATAGAGAAGTGAGGAGGAGGAGGGTGTGGTATAGGAGAAAGGGGAGAGGTGAAATGCAGAGGAAAGGAGAGGTGAAGGGCAAGAATAGAATCAAAACAAAGTTTACTAGTTTATATTTAGGTCAAATTCAGTTTACTTAGGTTTATATCAATTTTACATTACTTTCACCTCTCACAAGTTTAACATGTTTTGGATACATTTGTATTCTGTGATTAAAAAGAGATTAAACTCTCTGAGTTGGAGGCTTTTTCTGGTGACCCACCTTAACTCAGCTGTCTGGCATTTGGGCATCAACGAGTGTGCTATGGGTCAATCATATCACTGTTCACACTGTATAATAAACACAGTCCCGACATGTTCTTATAAAAACATGTGTCTGAACTAAACTAAACTGCTCTGCCACATCTTTGTGTTTTTTCGGACCAGTATTCAAGTCCAGCCGCCCCCAGTGATGAATTACCACTCTGCCCTTTTTTCTAATCTCCAGCGGGTCTCAGCAACAAGGCCCCCCCAGTGGATGTCTGTCTCTGTACGTTACATCAGCTGACATCTTTGACCGTCATCCCATGACACATACTCTCCATACTGTGAACTTTCGCACATCCCATGACGAAGAGGCTTGCACAAACCTCTATAGCCCTGTGAGTCTAAAACATACATACTTGCTATAGTATTTGTTATAGTATTTCCTTTGATTTTTATGGTCTTGACTGTTGAAGTATATAGCGTTCATTTTTTACGCAACAAACACCAAGGCAAATTCCTTCCTCTAAAAAAGGAATGTCCACTATTGCACCGAAATTTTTGTAAATTTTGTAAACGTAGTAAATGCCAAAACATGAAAGGCTTTTTGTGTTGACAAAAACTGTAAATGAAACAACCTGCTGGATAAGCTTTTGTGACAGCTTTACACAAATGTAGGTTGCAGTGGTTGCTTAGTGTGCCTTCCTACACAGACCTGTGTTTGTTACAACAATAGAATGAGTTGTTCTCAAATATTTGAATGTTATTGTTTCAATACTGCCTAACATTTGGGATTGTAGCTTTATATCTGAACTGTTCATGTTTCTCGCTCTGCCGGACTTTGCTGGGATGTCATAATACTCCCGGGTACTGCAATTGCTTTGAAATGATGGCCCAAACTATGAAAATAAAAGCTAAATTGTAATAAACTGGAATTATACTTTTCCGGGCCCAATTTGGAATCTTTTACCCCCAGATCATACGGGACAGCGAGCTGAGAACTTCCATCTGTGAGGGACACCTGGACGAAATGATGCAGGGCTGTAGGTGAAACAAAAACAGAGGGGATGAGCACACCTGTTTGAATAAATGAGCTTATTTACTGTCAGGCCAATCTGTGTGGATGACCCCTCGTCTCCTCCCCTGTCACACCGTGACACTGGCATGATGCATAATGGATCGCATCAGAAAACGAGCCAAAACACAGCGGGAGGACAAAACTGTGAGGAACACACATCATGTTAACACGCTTCTCTGCCTTCTCTGCCAGGCAGCGTGGCAGAGCGCTGTACGTGGACTGTGGTGCTGTAGGTGGTGGGAGGTGAATCGATGTGAGCACGGAGCAGGAATACATACCGAAGGCCACACACCCACATGCACATTAACATTCATGTAATCAAAACATAAGCGCCGATGTGTAACCACTGTACACACTTTCAGTTGTTAAGGGGAAAGTTTACTGCTATATGGAGAGATGTACTTGAATGTATTTGCGGGTACATATCTATAACATGCACTACAACATGCAACTTCGTCTGTAATACACACACACGATCCACCACTGTCGGACTGGATCATCAGCAGCCCTATTCAATTCTATTCAGAGTGGAGTTCCTGCTTAGCAAGAGGCACTTGAGCCGTCCACCGTCTTGACATTCTCACTACAATATATTTAAACAAGCTGGTGATGCAGTTGCTAATTTAGTTAAGCAACTATTTATTTAGCTAATACGCAAATGTCAGCAGACAGGGATCAACATAATGACAGTAAAGCCTGGAAAAGTACATTGTAATGCCATCCAATGAATAAATGTGACGTTTATGAAGTATCAGTTTGTATTTGAACTATCAGGTGTTTATTCTAGGCTTGTTTAGTGAAGAGTAGGCATCATTTTAGTAAGATCAACTCTGCTGTAGGCGTAGATGTCAGCCTGAAGTCTGCCTACACACCAAGCAGAAATCCACTTTACTGGTTCATCAGTTGGCTTTGCTGCCGTTCTGGAAATGCTATATTTCTCCAAAATGATCCACCAAAGGTAGTTTCTAAATCAATTTAAAACACATAACATTTTGTTGAGTTGTGTACTTACATTATACCAAATGTGTCTAACAATGTTCAAACCCAGAGAAATCAACAAGTTTACACAAGTGATGGTGCGTCTCATTTGGTGACTTGTTGCTATAACGTCTGGGAGTCCTCGAGTGAAGAAGGAAGTTGGCAAACGTGACTTATTGTAAATAAAAACAAAAACATTACTTTGTCTTGGAACATTTCTGCCTGAGTCACATACAGATCTTAGATAGATAGATTTTTTTTTTTTTATCAGCAATGGTTTTTGTTTCACAATGAAGACAACAACTCCCATGATCCCATGCTAGTCAAGTGTTTTGTTTTGTTTTGATAATAATAATAATGTGGAAAAACTTTTTTATCAAATTTGAAAGGGCATAATGTGATGCACGCTGTGCTTTGGGTTCCTTAAGGGGGACATCACTCAGCATTAACTGAAGTGGTTTCTTCCAAATTAAACTAGCTCATCCATCTAAACCAACTCATCCAAATTGATTTAATTTATCTGTGCGGTAAAGCACATTATGAATTTTGTTGTCAAAAGCGTTCTACAAGCCTGCTTGCCTTTAAAAATCTAAAAAAAGAAGTGGATCACAATATTATTAAAGAAAAGGAGTAAAAATAGAAGGAGTCCAGCTAAAAACAGAAGAGGGTAGAAGACATTGTGGGAGGATTCGAACGCCTAAAAATAGAGCTGTGAGCCGATCAGCAGCCATAACTTTCATAATCCTAATCTCTTATTTTGGGAAGGTTGGGGGAATTCTGACTAAGGGCTCTCACAGAGGAGACACATTGTGTAACACCAGGATTCACAAACTGGACGGGAAGAATGTGTCAAAAAACATTAAAAGACAGGGTGAAGATGACATCTGCTGTTGTCGGAAAATTAGCAGATTTGGACAGCATTGCTTAAATAATGTCAATAAATGAGCAATGCTGTCAATATTTAAATGACCAGAAACAAAAATAAAAGATATATTCATTCATTCATTAATATATGATGCATAGATGATGAAAGTCCCTTTCAAAATGTGAGACCAAATTTGAGTTTAAAAGACCGGTAACACTTAAAAATAAGGTGCACAAGTTGCTGTGGAGTGAGTGCAGAATAAATCAGGAAAGAACTGATAGTTAATTGGGACTATATAGTCATGAATCATTAGGTAATGATTAGTTCATAAATGTCTTAGTATCGACAAACTGACCACTTTCTCTTGCGTTGTTCATGATTAACTATTCACCATTAAGTAAAGTGACACATAATACTGAGTAGTTGACCAATAGACGAGGCTTCTAGTTACTTAATCATTAGTTACGCTCTTTGTGCACCGTCATGTAAAGTGATACATCAGGCTGAGTAGTGACTGAGTGGTCTCTCATTACTTCTCTCAATATATAACTATCAGTTCATTCCTGATTCATTTTTACTTACTCCTCAGCAACCTCTCAAATTTTTGTGTACCCTCAGTTTGACAAACAATGGTCGGCAACCTTTACTTTTTAAGCAGTCTTTACGCAGTCATTCCGTAAGTGGACGTGGTAAATGAGATGGCAGAATAAGGTTTCCGTGTTGGTGTGGCAACATCCCTCAGTACATGCTCGTTTGAGAGTCGGTAGATGGCCCTTTTTTAACATCTATTAAGCCATGGTGCTCATCCCTGATGATGCTAAATGCTCAGTTATTCTGGTTATTCAAGGAAACATAGACAAATACAATACAGTACTTCCCATGTACTGCAGCTTGTTTTCAGGTCTATTTTTTGCAGAGAACTGCGCGCATGTCGCAGCCGGTGTGGCTTAACCTGTTTAGAATAGGCAAGATTTCGGGACGCCGAAATGTAAAGCAAGAGGTCACGACACGCACATGGGCTGATCACGCATCCAGTGTGGCCAGCCCGTAACAGCGTGTTATCATGGTGTTTCCTGTGTGGATAAACATCTGTGCAGAGAGAGAGAGAGAGAGAGAGAGAGAGAGAGAGAGAGAGAGACGCTATAACTGAGAAAATCTGCCATCCCGCTCAAGTGAGTTGACTAATCCTGCAGCAAACCCAGTGTTGGCAAACTAATGCCTTATAATCCATGGAAGTCCATATCAACACTGCACACTTGCAATTGGGCAGCAGTGACATAAAGTGCTTCGGGATAGTGCACAGTGCTGTGTGTCCAGTGGAAAGGCTTCCAGCTAACACAGTAACGTGTTCAACCTAATGTCTGTCCAAAAACAAAATAAAATACAAATGAGTATGTTCCTACCAACTGGTATCATGCATTCGTATTGTCAGTGCTCTCTGTACCCTTTCCTTTGGGTAACACCCATGTGTTCACAAACATAATCCCCTAGTTTACTTTAGTTCAACCCTTGTTTCTACTCCTCAACGAGTTTAAATTGCAAGTCACTGACTTCTTCTCCTTTATTTTTGCCTCGGTCTCAAACCCAGGACCTTCCTGCAAGGCAGCGGTCCTAACACCTGCACTTCAGTTTAGCTCTGGTTTTAATAACTTTACAGCTCTTTATAGTATAAAATACATCCTGTTCCATGTGACTTCAATATTTTGACCTTTGTTCAGCGCGACAGCATGGCGATTATTTTCTAATGTGAACACCTACATGGCACCTCAGAGATGATATCTTTGGAAAGAGATTGATATTAATATGTGCTTCATTTCTGGGATGACTCTGTCTGGAAATCCAGAATCTATCAAGATGCAAATACTGTAATTATTTCAATTTTTTTTAATGAAGGTTGGCGGTTATTCCCTGCTATCACACTTTGTGCTATGCCAAGCCAGGCATGCCCATGAGCTATGTCTGTACTGTACACACATACATCATATTAATATTCAATCGCCCCGTTTGACTTTTGGTAAGAAGACAAACAAGAACATGTACAAAGTGTCGACATGTTACTTGAAATCAGCAAGCGTCTGCATCTTATCTCAATAAACGAAGATACTAAAGCCTAACTTAATAAACAGGCATCCTAGGAAAAGCTGCGCAGATAGTTTATTTGAGATTCACATAGACTGCAAACACAAAAGACCTTATGCAATACACTCACAGTTTGTGTGTGTATGTGTGTGTGTGTCACAAAATTTGATTTGCAGTGGAGTAAAAATCCTCAGATGGACCATTATGAGCTATGTGTTTTCGTACGCACGCAAGCATGCACGCACATACGCACACACACACACACACACACACACACACACACACACACACACACACACACACACACACACACACACACGCACACACAAAGCTGAATACATCAACATCACATTCTTAGAGCACTCTCCTCCACAGAGCAAACTCTATTAGCAGGCGTCCTCCCTCAGGGCTGACACTGACTTCTCCTATCAGACTCCACTGTCCTCAAGACGACACACACACAACACGCACACAGACACACACACACACATTTACATGGACGTGACAGACGCACATGGTTTAAACAGGCCTGTGTGTATGTGCGTCAGAGAGGGAGGGAGATGAAAAAGGAGACATATTAAGAAACTGCAGAGACAAAAAGACAAAAATAGACAGAGAAGATTTTTCAGCTGCTCATACGGATCATTTCTCATACATGTTTCATACGCTGAAATCACCTCATGTTCTCTGACTGAGACACCAGTCCCAGTGTGATGCTCTAAGATGAACATTTTGCTTCTAGATTGTCTATTTCCAAGTGAAACTACAGAGGATTTGAATGTGTAAGAGACAAAGAAGGAGAATTCGTGACTTCTCACTTGATTTGGACGTATCCCTCCACATGTCAGCATCAGCATGTCTGATAAATGTTCCAAAGATAACATTTACATACTACATTATTTGCTATTACATTTTTGTGAAGTCAACATAGTCTGGTTTGCTTAGGTAAAAATCTCCTTCAGAATTAATACACTCCTCTAAACCCTTCCTCAGACATGTGATGTGAAATGCAGCGTGGAGGCTGCTAATCTTCTTGGCAGCACTGTTGTTTATCGATGATAATTAAAAACAACATCACGAAATGTCGGTGTCATGACGAGTTGACAAGGATGATAAATTCCAAAGAACAGTATGAGCAAAAAAAAAAAAGAAAAAAGTATCAATTGGAGTTTCTTTTAGAAGTTTTCATGTTTTTATTCCTACGACATTTGATAATAGCACAGATATTGCGGCTTTTATGACAGCGAACAACAGAGACAGAGCTTGTGGTGTCAAAGTGAAAAAAGATCTCTGCAAATTGATCTACATTAAAGGGTAACTCCACCAATTTTACACATAAAAGTGTGTTTACTGCACTGAGTGACATCATTAGAGGCAATCTAACAGATTACATGCAGCTTCCTCTGGAGCCAGAAAAGGCCTTAAACAAAGTTTTTCTTATGTTGTAGTACTCCCCAAGTACTTTTGCTTCGATATGTCTTATTTGATTACACCTGACCAACATTTGTATTGTGTCCAGAAGCCTTTGTGGTACAGTTTGACATACATCTGCATGGTAAAAAAAACTGCACACACTTTTGCCCACATCACTCCAGGACCTTCTTTAAGCCTTCCCCTTAACAAGCCATGTACTCCGCAGTGTCTGTACCTCCCGTCCAATCAACGCAATAGTGCGACTCCGTGGAGCTATTCCATAGAGCTCTAGATTGGCCTCTTTCGTCCGAGCGCAAGCATGTGTGAATGGCAAGTCAGCCTTAGAATAAGACCATAGGATCCTGGGGCCGAGATGTATGTGTCACTGGTGCGTGCAATCATTATTACGCCAAGTGTGGAATTTATCAGCTTGTGCTTGCATTAGGAATATGTGTTAAGGGGACAAGAGAGGGGGGCACGGGCCGCTGCTAGAGAGTCTGGATTAGAGCCAGAACACCTGGAGTCACTTCAGATTCAGCTCTGATCCTGAACGGTTTATTATTGAGAGGAGATCTCAGAGATTTATCTTCACTCCTGTTTATCAACCCGACTGCAGCACTGTGGAGCTGACTTCCATTTTGGGGTGTTTATGTCCTTTAATGTTTACATAAATGTACATTACTTAATACACGTAACGTTAATTTCTAGTCTCCTTTGCCAACTTCCCTATCCCTGAAGTAACGACAGGCGACCGAGTGAAGTTCAGGTCCAGAATCAATTTCTGATTCAAACGATTCTCTATTGAAAATTGGTGTTGGCCCACCCTGCCTGTCTCCCATTGGGGCTGCATAGACTCACTGCTGTCATTGTAAAGGTTATTGTTATACATCTATCCGTCACTCATGACACACATAACACAGATACATATCACTGACTCTCCCACACACACACACACACACCCTACAGGACCTACCATAATCTAATCCTCACTCCCGAAGTCTTACCATGCCATTACATACACCTTTATTACTGCTTTATGTAATTGTCTGTATCTCTGTCTAGTATTTTTTTTTTCATCTTCCAGTGTCACTCTATTTTTTTTCGTCAAGCTATTTCACCAATAAAGAAAATGTTATGTCATGTTAGGTTACAGTCAAAATTCTAAAAGTTGATTCCTTTATATACTGAGTACTTTTCCCAAAGACACAATCAATAAAATCTGATTCTCAAAGCGCTCCTTACATCTGTAGAAGGTTGACAGGCATGTGAAAGGGTAGATGGGTGAGTAAGTCGTAATTAAGTCTGAGTCATACGGTCATACTCCTCTACCTTGGCCAGCTTTCCATAAAAGTGTGATTACATACTTCCCGCTATGGAAACGGTTGCTGTGGCGACTGCGTGGATGGCGGTCTTGTGGTGAGGAACAGTGTGAAGATGCTCCGGTTCAAGGTTACTCCTTGTTCCCTTTGAGAACCCTGCTATGCAGCAGCAGCCGAACAAAGAACATTTACCGAGCCTTCTGGAGATGCTGTGCGTTTATATCAGTGACTCATACTGTACATGATAGGAGACGACAACCTGATAGTTCCAGCCTGCTCTCAAACACTCAGTGCGCTAACACTAATAATAGGTGGCTACAGTCAATGTGATGCCGCCAGTAGTGTCTAGGAGCAATACTTTATGTTTATGTTTATGTTTATGCTGGTCAAGATGGCAGGGAAATTCATGATGATGCCCATAGACCACAAGACACTTCTAAGCAGTCGACTATTTTGGCAGACTGACGGATTTGATTTGACTCCTCAAAGATTTGTCATAATTATATTTTCAATACATGCATCATTTACACAGGAGATGCTGGAGACATGTTCCCACCACTTTTTGAGATGATCAGTCTTATCCCCCTTAACTTTTTAAAAGCATAATCATTTGCAAAAGTTGTGAAAAATAGCTTGCAACGAGAAATGATAACTAGCAACGAGAACAACCCGCAGGCAAAACTAGCTGGAGTTGATTCTGGTGGTTTCCACATGAACGTCACAAGATTATCAATGTTATTCGGTGGTTTTGATGTTGTTGCTGATTGGTGTATGACAAGATTTTGACCCAGGAGCTAATATGTACTGGGGGACATACTCTGGAGCAGGGCCGCCCAAACTGGGGCCCAGGGGCCAAAGCTGGCCCATCACAAAGTTTGAGTTTGTTTCTAGTAAAATAAATAAATGAATATTTGATAGAGAAAACAAGTGAATAAAGAGAACTTGAGATCTTAATACAATGCATTGTAAATATATAATGCAATACAATAAGTTTTGGGTTTTGGCCGGTGGCCCACCATTACATTTAGGTTATGGCCCTCCAAGGGAAAACCTTTGGGCACCCCTGCTCTGGAGTATTTTATATAAGGCTGATGTGCAATATTTATAATTAGAATCAGAGTTGGAAAGACAAGGTCAAAACCAAGTATACGGCTGGACAGTGTAGGATCCATGTGTGAAAATGTGTCCATAACGTGAATTTCTGCATATTAAATTCTCCATGTCTATTAAATCTGCAATTTTTGTTAATTTGATTTAAATAAAGGATTTAAATGCTTCTTCCACCACCGACTTTCACACCTAATGCAATATCACATATTGATGTGGAAACAATAAAACTCTCATTAAAGGTTTCATACATCCTTCCAACATGTTAGGACATGTGAGGACATGTGAATACACATACCTGACTGACACATGATGTAATTCCGCCTTAGAGGGAAAAATGTCAGACTAAATCAAATTCAGCCTTTTTCCATACTCCTCCATTCACCAAGTATCAACTGTTAGCCACACCCACACCACCATCTAGTGTTAGATATCAGGCATCACATGCAAAATTGTGTTATCACTATTTCTAATAAATGTGCATGCCTTTTGATTTTGTGCATGTGCATTTTTTTAATAGCATATAAAGACACTCTCCCCCTGTTTCCCACACTGTACCCCAGTTTATATACACTTAAACAATATATCAAAAGTACTAAAAACATTGTCAACATCAGGTAGCTCATCAAATTATATATACATATATCAAAATTAGAAGTAAAAACTGAATACACAACAGAGCCTACCTTTCACCCCTTATAGATTAAGCTATATCTGTTGTTGTTGTTGTTATTTTCACATTCTGTTATGGACAGAGATCCGACATTCCCCAGGGTCCTGTTGTGACCAGAGATTTCCCAAGATCCAGGTCACAGGACATCAATAGCTATTCAGTGCAGTTCAGTGTGTTTGAGATTTTTCTTTTGCACAGTTTCCTTGTTTTTTTTTTTTTCTGGTTCCCCCCGTTCATTGACTCACACTTCACCTGAAGGAAGGAGGGAGGGAGAGAGAGGGAGGGGGAGGGCAGAGGGGGAAGAAAGGAGAAACAGTTTCCTTTGACGACAGTTTCCTTGTTTTTTTTGGCTTACCCCCTGTTCATTGACTCACACTTCACCTGAGGGAGGGAGAGAGGGAGAGAGAGAGAGAGAGAGAGAGAGAGAGAGAGAGAGAGAGAGAGAGAGAGAGAGAGAGAGGGAGAAGCAAACAAACAAACGAGGGGAGGGAGGGAGGGAGGGAGAGAGAGAGAAAGAGAGAAACAAACGAGGGGGGAGAGAGAGAGAGCGTGAGAGAGAGAGAAACAAACGAGGGGAGGGAGGGAGAAACAAACAAACAAACAAATGAGGGGAGGGAGGGAGGGAGAAACAAACAAACAAACAAACGAGGGGAGGGAGAGAGAGACAGAGAGAGAGAGAAACAAATGAGGGGAGGGAGGGAGAAACAAACAAACAAACGAGGGGAGGGAGGGAGAAATAAACAAACAAACAAACGAGGGGAGGGAGGGAGAAATAAACAAACAAACAAACCAGAGGAGGGAGGGAGAGATGGTTATGGTTGAATGGTTAAATGAGTAGTTAAGAGTTAGAAGTGCTTGAACAAGTGTGTAAATGTGGGATTTTTGAATGACGACTCTATGTTGAAAATGTAGAAAGAGTTAGCAGTCGAAGAGCGATGGAATTCTGTCTGTAGAACATTTGCCTCCAGCATTCACAACCAATTACCTTCTTTCTGAAGCTCTGGTACTTCAGGACACAAATGATGAAAAACACACTTTGTGCTTTTGTAAAAACAAGACTAACCAGCAAGGAGGAAGTTTTTTTTTTTCACCTAATTTTTCGTGTGAAGGGAGACATTTCCGTGTCATCGTTCAGTTAGGTAACTCATACTTCTGTAGTGAACGTTCTGTTCAACAGAGAGAGAGGAGGGAACCACACATGCAAACAAGGATAACACGGCCAGCAGTTTAATGACTTAACCAAGGACGGGTGTGTATTTCTCTTTATTTAAAGCAGATATGTTTGGAACAGGAAGATTTACAAGACAACAAACATGTCATTACTGATAGAAGAGCCGCCGGTAACCAACACAACATTCCAGTCTCAAGCACGCAACAGAGGCATCTGAGCGAGTCTGACTACATTGAGCATTTTCATTGAAGCAGGAATGCATCAAAGCGCAGTTTGCTAAGGCGTCTCGGATTTGTTGATGTCAGAGGCATAGATCCAGATCTCATTGTGGTGACTTAGAGAGAAAAGGGGGTCATAGCCAGCCCCAGAGTACGTGATATCAGTGCAGTCTTTATCCAAGGATTTGCATAGTTTCTTGGCGTTTTCTTGACCTCTCTGGATGCCTGGAGTACCGTCGAAGACCCTTTAACATGATGCGGAAACAATGACGGATGAAACGTATTTAGTTTACATCGAAAACTTTGTAAAAAGTCAGTTCACTGTCACATGTAAGGTCATGCTCATGGTTTCATTGCTTATTTGTTGCGTTTATATGATCTTTTCTGTCTCTCCTTTTGTTCGGTGAATGCTTTCCGACCTCTGATAAGGATGTGTTTAACGACTGTAAAATATGCAGTTTGACAATGAACTGAAAGATGGGAGTAGTTGCTGCTCACCTGACGTAGACGGTGGCCTCAGGTCTGCTTTCTGATGTGACTGACGAACCGCTCTCTGGAGGAGGTGTTGTTGTGCCAGGAGGAACAAACCAGGACAACTGATAATCATTTCCTCCTTTGACGGTGATCAGCACGGGCCAGGTGTCATCAGGGATGTTATTATCTGGAGGAGAAAAAATATGGAGCAAAATTATGTGAAGTCTATATGTAAAACTGTACGGCACTGTAGGAAAGTTGTTCATCTTGTCAACAGTTACAAAACAGTGAAATCTGTTTGAGTTCAAACATTTCCTGGATTCAAATATTGAAACAATTTCAAAATCTCTAAGAGGTAACATCTTTGGAAGGTTAAACTTGTATTTATGCTTTTCACATTTATTTAGTTGTAGTTTATATATATAGATACGCCACAATCATACTTATTTCAAGACCCTGTGATTCAATCTCCGTCATTTTGTCAGATAACAGACCTCTTCCATTTAAAGGTTCTATTTAAGTTACATAACGAGTTTCAATCCCAACTCGTCAACTACTGACACTTTGGTTTTCCCCACGTATCATACACTGAGGCTTTGAGATGGCAACCTACTCGACCTTCAAATCCCAAAGTATCAGCATTTGACGAGCTGGGAATGAAACTCAGAAATCAACTTTCTTACAAAATTGACCTTTGATGAGCTCTTGGCCTGGTTAGCTACACTTGAGTTGCAGGAACAAGTGAAACCGCAAATGATTGTTTTGTTCTCACTGTTAATTGCGTGGGTTGTTTCCGCATTCAGTAGGTAGTGAATCACAGCACAATTATTTTTATACTTTCTGTTTAGTTGACGAACATTATAAAACTGCTACTCTCTAGTGACTTCTTTAAATGTAAAGACTGTACTGAACTCTACTGTTCAATTAAAGCATATCAACTGTACTGGTATACTATTCAGTCGAGCTATTAAACTACTGTATGAGTGGATCTCAACATACCAGCATCCTTGAGTCTTTTCCAGTATTCCTTCAGCCTCGAGTGTGCAGCCATCAGATCAGAGCTCCCAGCGCTTTCTACCTTGGTTGTGATCCATTCAGTCGCATTATACGAACGCTCCTCAAAACCCTGAGGTCATCACACACAAACAAGCTGTTTTTCTACATATGCTAGTAAGAGAAAGCAGACCAATGTGTGCGCAAACTGCCATGGCACCTACCTCGGCATTCCTGACCAGCTTGTATCCGGGACAGTGTTTCCCATGGCAAAAGTCTGAAGCTCCTGCGGTGCAGAACGACACCAGAACCAGAGATAAAGCCAGGACCAGTTGCTGCTCCATCCTCGAGGACTCTCCAAACTGACTCCTCGGACGACAACCCTGCTGCTTTTAACAGAGTCACAGTGTCACATCTCAAGTTGCCACACAGTCACACCCACATTGTTCTCTCTGGAATGCAGACGGAGGACATGGCTCTGTCACTGCCACTGTCGCAGGCATATTCACAAACAGTAAATAGATATCTGATAAACGTCTTTTTCCTTCTTTTCATGCGCATACATCAGTTCTGCGAGGCCAGCATGATGTGACAAGAGCAGGCACATGTACATACTGTACACCAGATGTACTCAGGACATGATATGTCGTGGGTTATCTGTCTTTCGCAGTGCTCTCTCTGCTCAGCTGAATTCCATTTTAATGGAACAGCTGGAATGGTTCCCATTTTTCAGGGTGTATCTTAAAACAACGCTGACATGCATACGCACATTGAAATGATCACTGATCAGCGTAATTGTTCCTTCTGTCTGTTTTTGTTTCAAATCAGGATTCTTTGTTTTTTGGTCCTAAGTGAAAAGTCTTGACAAATATTTCGCAGATTGCCATTACATTTTGTACAGACATCCACGGCCCCTGCAGGATCCATGGATGTTTTCATTTATAGTGTCTTTGGTACAGTATCTTCAAAACCAATGACATCCCAATCAGCCCCATCTGTACTTGCTTATTAGCAAATGTAAGCATGCTAAGACACTCACAAACACTTCAGCATGTGGACATTGTCACCGTGACAGTGTTTTCATACTGATGTTAGCATTTAGTTCAAAAGGACTAAAACTACTGCAAGTGATAGATTTTTGTGATAGTGTTTGGTCAGTGACCCATGTCTCCCCTCTCCCTGCTCATGCAGCATGAGAGAAAAGACATTTTCTGATATCCAACCGTGTGTCAGTGTTTCCACTTCTCAGTCAGTGTGGCCTGTAATGCTCAGTCTGTCAGGCCGGGCTCGAAGCAGGACTCAGACGCAGAGATAGAGTTTGTCAGAAAGCACTTTATTTGAGTACTTAGTCAGCAAGAGGTAATCCCCGAACAGAGGAAACAAAAGGGCTATGAAAATTAACAGTCAAGACCTAAAACTAAAATTCCCTGAAAAGAGGGGAAATCACAAAACTCCTGACTAACCTGAATCACAGGGCAAAATATCCTAAGGGATAAGGAAAAACAATCTGACAAGGAAAGGGGAAAAAAGGGACAAATAAAAATACTAATAAACAAAAGGCGCTCCAAAAGGGAGGAAACAATCTAACAGGGAAAAAGACTAAACTAAAAATCACTCCGAAAACTGGAGGAACTATCTAAGGGAAAAAATACTAAATAACTCAAAATCACTCTGAAGGAGGAAAAACAAAAGGCTATCTAACAACTAACAAACTAAGGGAGCAGCTAAGCTGTGAAAATTTACAAAAGAAAATCACTCTTACGAGGAGAACACACTTGAAGACGAAGCAAGGCTGATGACTGTGGCGATGGCGAGAACTGTGGAAATGCTGGCGAGACGATAAACGACACACTGGCACAAGACAAGGGAGACGCAGACTATTTAACACATGGGGGAAGGGAGCACCAGGTGAACACAATCGGTAATTAGGGGAGACACTCAGACAGGTGACACACAGGGAAGGGCAAGTGACCTGAAACGAGAGGAGAGTTACTTTTCAAAATAAAAGCAGTGACGAGACCAAAACACAAAATAAACCAAGACCTCACCGCGGTGTGACACAGTCACACGGTAATGCCCCACGCTTAATGTTTCCTCACTCACACTTTGTGCATGTAGCTTGAAATGAATGTGTTTTGATCTAAAACTAATCACTGTGAAAGTGGAATTGTTGAAAATGTCAGTCGTGGGTTTCCTAATTTTATCAGAACCTATATTAACACATTTTCTAAAGGTTTTAAGACAGCAACAGTGTGTGCACTTTATGGTATGTCGAACAATTAATTAATCAATTAACTAAACGAAGTTTGTTCTTTCCTGGTTTGTACTTTGCTTTTCTTGGTTTGTACTTTGTTTGAGCTTTTGTGTTTGTCTCTTTGTATTTTGGTATGTTTGCACTTTTTGGATTTGGGCTTGTTATTCAAAGCTTGCTGTTTGTTCTTGACCCTGCCTGCCTCCTGAGTGTCTTGCATTTGGGTCCCCACTATTTTGCCTATTGTCACACTTTTAGCTGACCTGCACACAGTTGCTCATTGAAGCTCGGCTCTGTATGTGACGTCAGTATTTTACACAATGCCGATGTTCTGAAAGTTAACTCGATCTCATATTTTCTCTCTGATAGTGAAACTACCAAAGTTTTTGGCTAAAACAAAGTACCAATCAAGTGTTTTTTTTTAATAAATTAATCAAAATCTGAGTCCCCTCCCTATGTAGAGGTCATTTCACTGTGTGCGTAGAGGAATATAAATATAGAGATTGTCACACGCCAACATGCACTGTGGTCTTCTGCTTATTAGAATTCTGTTCGGACTATAAACCACATTGTTACAATGCTTCAACGTCATCATCAAAGACTGTTGTGTTTGACTTGTCTCATACACGTCAAACACACAGACACTAGTGCAGCATGACTGTTGTGTCCAGATAAAGACCTGAGAGTCAGCAGGGCAGCTGAGCTCTGTGTGTCCACAGGACAGGACTATTAGTCTTCCTTTCATGCCTCTATCTCTACAGCGGACTACTTCACTCGTTTGTGGGTCCTTTTATTTCCTTGTTCCTTTTCAAACCAAAACCAACCTGTTGAACTAGTCTGTGGGAAACTACCCAAGAACCGGAGGTCAGTGAGGACGGAAGATGAGAAACACAACTCCTCCTAAAAGTGGTTTGCTATGTCGGCTCCTTTGATGCTGACTGCCTGTTCGCCGCTGTCTTCTTTGTTCGACAGCTCTTTTTGTTTGATAGATAAGCAGAGTTTATTTTTGATTGTTGATATGTTTTATAGAACTGGACACACCTCCACAGACGCAAACAGCCGAAAAGCTTTGGGACTGCTGTAATTGAATGTCCGTGGGTAAACAGAGGTTGTATTGTCTGCTACATCAAACCACCAAAAAATAGTTACAACAAAAGGCAGGAGCAAAACAAAAGAGTTGTATCATAATGAAGCTTTACTTGTATACGATGAACAGTTGTGTCTTTTTCTGTCTTTAGTAACAAATGGAGCTGATTGGCCATTAAACTCAATTTGGAAATGTGTTACTTGTTGTTAAGAACTGATCTTAACTATTAGACCACCACAGGCCGGTTGTGGGTAACTGTGACGTCACTGTTCAGCTCTTCTTTCAGTCCCTGAGAAGGGACCACAGAGAGACGTAGAAATGATGCATCCGATGGTTGTGGAAAAAACAGTATTTGGTTGTGTGAGATATGCAAGTTAAACGGAACATAAATTAAATATAATCTCCTTTATAGACAGTTATGGTAACTGATGAAAACTGATACAAGAGCCAAAGCTGATATATGATCCAGGCAGAAACAGTTGATATTAGGATACAGTGATGCAAGTTTGATGTACAGTTACACACCCTGCCATGATTTGAATGGAAATACGATACAAAACAAAATTGAAAGTTCAGATTTATTTGGAATTAAATATGGTCATATATGTTTTAAAATGCCACTAAATGTAGGCGTTTCATTTACTTTAAAGTTAAGTTTCGTTTCGTTTCAACCCCTCAAGGCAACAAACTGTTTATTGGGATCTGGTTTTGAGAGACATTAAGTAATTTGGACTTTCGGGTGGGGGATTGTTACAATGAACAGTGGTGGCAGCTGGCCCTGTGTTTTCAGTGCAGCGTGTGACTTTCCACCGGCACTGGGGAGTAGATAATGACCGAATTTTCATTTTTGGGTCAACTGTCCCTTAAAACTGGCTCCTCCTGGAGGCTGGCTGTCTGCATCAGTAATAATTAAACAATATAATGGAGGCCTGTAATACTCCAACAGGGATCATCTCTGGATAATGAGTGGCCAACATTAACTTCTAGTTAAGTTCATTTAGTTATTATTTTATACACTCTAAAAACATTCAGTGAAGGACTTTGATTTGTAAGAATTTATTTATTTATTTATATTATTTGGGTAACTTAACATCGTGGTCCTGATTTACTGATTAAACCTCTTCCTTCACTTGAGTCTGTGTGTTTTAGATGAGAGTTCACATTTGCAGTAGAGTCTGACGCCTCACACGTACAGCAGATGGCGTAACGCGACAGAGAGGCGTCGGTGGAGCTGCCGGAGGATCGGGAGCAGAGAGAGTCCCCACACCTCAGCATCCTGGCTCTCCGGCTATGCACCTGCAGCCTCTCCTTGCGGTCTCTCCCCTCCTCCTGTCCTCCTCAGCGGCGGTCGGGCGGCGGTAGTGCGCGCTGAGCAGCGGGAGTGCGCAAAGCGGCAGGCATGCACCTGGAGAGAAACCGCCCCGCCAAGTCGTCCAAAGGCGCAGCCGAAGACGCAGCGGCGCGCAGAGCGATGCTCTAACGGCGCGGACGCAGCAGCAGAGCACCGGGCGGATATCGGAGCCGCAGCATGGGCGTGGGAGAGAGGCACAGCCGAAATGAAAGCGATGTAATCCCGCGGACATAAGAGGGGGTTGGTGGGGGGAACCCGAGCAGCGTTTGGATCAGAGTTGTTCCCGGGAGTATTCTGGAGCTCGGTTTGGTGTCTTGCTCTCAGAAATTCAGCAAACACAGTACTTTTTTTTTTTTCTTCTTCTTCTCTCTGTCAGCCTCCGCTCGGAGATTTTTAAAGGATGGAGAAGGGCGCACAGCAGCAGCAGCAGCAGCAGCAGCCAAAGCTGTCCAAAAGCGCAGAGAGTCCTGCGGAGGACATCTCCAAAGTGCACGACGAGGAGCTGCTGAAGTGGGGCAAAGACGAGCTGGTGCGGCGGCTGCGGAGGGCAGAGGCGGAGAAGAGGGGCGTCATCGTGGAGCACGGCAACCTAATGCGGGAAGTGAACCGGCGACTCCAGCAGCACCTGAACGAAATACGTAGTTTGAAGGTGAGATGGACCCCAGGGAGCCAGGTTGGAGCCGGGTGCCGGGCGTTTTATACCCGGTGTGTAGGCCACAATGAACAGGCTGATCTGGATGTGTATGAGATGTGGCCACAGTTACATACTGTCAATAAAGGGCAAAGTGGTCACTGAATAATTAAGGTTATAAACTGATTAAACCTGTTGAATATGGGATTTACAGAGTGCAGAATGATAGATGCAGTGTATTCATTATATATCAAATGTCATTTAGATTAAATGCCTTAAACAAATGCTGAAATGTTGCCAATTTTGTCCCAAAATATGGAAATATTCGCTGGTGTGGCCATCAGGTAGACATGAATAGATGAAAGATTGATCGTGTTGATAATATTCCCAGCCTCATGACACACAGGTGCATCTAAAAATCATTAGAATACAATGGAAAAGCTCATTTTTCTCCGTAATTTAATTCGAAAAAGTGAAACTTTAATATATTCTAGATTCATTACACATGAAGTGAAATATACCAGCTGCTCCTAGTTTTGGCATTGTGGGCAGGTGCCAAGTCCTGCTGGAAAAGGAAATCAGCATCTCCATGCTGTATGGAGATGCTGATTTCCTTTCCCAGCAGGACTAGTAACTGGTTTGCTGGGATTACTGTGCTCGACTGGCCAGCCAACTCACCTGACCAGAACCCCATACAGAGTCTACGGGGTTATTATCAAGAGGAAGATGAGAGACACCAGACCCAACGATACAGACGGGCTGGAGACCGCTGTCAGAGCAACCTGGGCTTGCATAACACCTCAGCAGTGCCACCGGCTGATCGCCTCCATGCCAAACCGCAATGATGCATTGAACATACTTTTCAGAGGGTCGACATTTCTGTATTGTAAATCCTGTTTTTGATTGGTCTTATGTAATATTCAAACATCATAAGATACCGGATTTGTGATTTTTCATGAGCTGTAAGCCGAAATCATCACTTTTTGAATCAATATGAACGTTTCCATGATAGTCAAAGCTGCAACTGATTCAGAGCTGAAATCCTTAGTCAAATAATCGATTAGTCGATCAACATAAATTAATCGGCGATGGTTTGTTTTGACCATTTAACAGTCCAAAAGCCAAATATATTGCATTTACTGTCCAATACTCGCAACTGAGCGCCTGGAACCAGAGAATGATTAGAATTTTTGCTTTAAAAGTAACTCAAACAGATCGTCTGTCGATCAACATTTGTTTCAGCTTGATCAGATAGACCTCTCACATGAACACAACTGCATGATGGGAACATTCCTCTCACTTATCAAATGATCAGTCCCAGCAGTAATGTGGTTGCAACGCCTCACTGTGCTGCTCTGCTGTGTGTGTGTGTGTGTGTGTGTGTTCAGGATGTGAACCAGAAACTGCAGGAGGACAACCAGGAGCTGCGAGACCTGTGCTGCTTCCTCGATGACGACCGGCAGAAGGGGAAGCGGGTGTCGCGGGAGTGGCAGCGCCTGGGCCGCTACAGCGCCGGCCTGATGAGGAAGGAGGTGGCCATCTACCTGCAGAAGCTGAAGGAGCTGGAGCAGAGGCAGGTGGAGGTGATCCGGGAGAACCTGGAGCTCAAGGAGGTGTGCCTCATGCTGGAGGAGGAGAGGGCTACGGCTGTGGCTGGAGGGGGAGGAGGTGGAGGTGCGGGCGGGCAGGGTGGCCTCGGTCGCAGGAGCTCCATCGACAGTCAGAGCAGCTTGTCTCAGGGCGGAAGTGTCCCGGCACCTGGCCTGCTGCGGGACGTTGGAGACGGGAGCAGCACCTCCAGTGCAGGGAGTACGGATAGCCCAGATAACCCCCACCTCAAACCCCCTCCCATGGGCTCCAGCGCCAGCCCTGGATCTGGTTCAAGACCCGGAGACATTTGTGAATCCACGGGAAGAAGGCACAGCTCCACACCAGAGTACCACACCTTCCCTCAGTCCTGCCGCCCCCGTGGGGGGTCTCTCACCAACCTGGACCCCCGAGACCTTCGGGGACACAGCCTAGAGAAACACAAGTCTCCCACCAGGCTACCATGTGACTCCCACCCCAAACCCTGCAGCTCTGACCTACTAGCCCAGAAACAGCTATTGATGTCGGGTCAGGCATCGCCAGGCTGTGGGAAGGGCTCAGCCAAGTCCAGCCCAGAGCTGAGTCAGAGACACCGGCCGGTTCACACTGGGGGGGTATGCTGTGGGAGTCCTGAGGCCAAGCAGGCAGCGATGGGGACACCTGAGCACCTGAGGAAAGGGAGGGTGATCGTGGGTAGTCCAGAGTCTATACGGCACCACCATCACTATCAGTACAGTCCCGGGATAGAGCACAGCAAGGGGAGGTATCACAGTGGCTCCCCTGACAGGGAGGGGGGTCAGAGGAGGCCAGCGGGAGAGGACATGGCCCCCCACCACCAGAGTCTGTACAACGGTAGGCACAGGGTAACTCTTATCTTGTTTTTCAATTCATAACCCATTCATGGCCCATAATAACATCAACGATCCGGCTTTGAGATGATGGATATGAGACTGTTTATTGCACATTATTGCTCTTTGATACTATCACCATACTTTGGTGGCGATTTGATAGCATTGTATTTGGATTCTTATCTAGATTTTAACAAAAAAACGTTAAATCATACACATGTGAGTTTTATTTCAGCAGCGTCATTGCTATATTGCATATAAAAGTGGTAAATAAATTACTATCTGACAAAAATCTGCTACATTTAGCTGTTCCTGCTAATCCTGCTAATGCTAAAGGAATAATCGTTAAGATGATAATATAGCGGTCGCAATGCAAAGCATTTGTAAGCAGGTTAACGTTAATGGTGTGCTCAATTAAACCCAGAAGTTGGAAGCCAGAGCTGGGAATGACTACATACCCGAGTTGACCACATTTCCAGTACAAGAAGTCGGTGAACCAGTTCTATTCACGTCTATAGCCACTGTTAGCCGTTGTTAGCAATACCAGTTGACATTAGACGTTATTTAGAACATACGCAACAATGAAGCAACATGTCGGCAAATAAAACTTGGACAGTACCCTGTATAATATGACACAAGTAAGGCAAAGGAGCTTATTAACAGTATATCCTGCAGCTGTCATGCTGCATGCGCACAGCAGCCATCTTGGATTTTGAGGTTGGTGAGGCTTCAGTTGAAATTGCCGAACAGGAACTTGGACTTCCCAGTTCAAATGGAACGAGCCATAATTCCTGTTATATGTTAGCATCAAGCTAATGGACTAAGCACTAGCTCAACTAAATTAAGTCAGGACTCAAAGAATTGTAAATAAAAGAATCGCGATACTTAAGTGAATCGATTTTAAAAATTATTTTCGGCCAAGGGCATTTTCTAACCTTGGACACAGTGCACTCACTACAGAGGCAGGGTTGTACTGCTTTCACTTTTTGTCTTTTTAGGCTGATTATTTTACCCAGAAAGTAAAGTTTATTCAATATAGCCGCATTCAGACACAAGGAAATTGAAAGTCAGAGGGCTAGCTGTTACCTTTTTGTGCTAAGCTAAGCTACGAGCTGCAGCCACCAGTCCTCTCTCGGCCGGGGATTTTTACTGTGGTTTGATGACCTTGGTTTATTGCCCTTGAGGAAACACAAGGTCACGCATGTTCACACAAAGTTTCAAGAGCTCAGCTAAGCTTAGACCAGGATGGGAGCCGGACTTACAGTCACAGACACACATAAACACACACACAGAGCTCTTGTGGATGCGCTGGCTGTGGCAACGGTGAGGGAGACGTGTTCTCATTTGTGTGTGGGTGATGCAACCCGGTCTCCAGGGCGCGTGGCTTACATTGGTACCCTAGAGGTGTGTTCAGGGCCAAGATGCACACACATCCACTCCGGAAGTGACAGCAGAGAGAGACACAGCATTTAAAAACACACGTGTGAGGTGGTTTTTAACACGTGTAAAAAGAGAAACACGAAAGAAGAGTGTATTTTTGTGTGAGAGAGCTGCCTCAAAGCTGTCCACTCATTTTAATTAGCTCACATTTGACAGTTGCTCAACTCTTCTGAAATATTCAAATCGATCTCTTCCCAAATGCACGCCATAAAAGGCTGCTATTTGACAGCGGAGGACGCACGCACTTTGAAACAACACATGAAATACATTTGCTCGGCTTTTAAGCCTGACTTAATTTTTCTGCCATTAAATATTCCAAAGGATTCCCCTGTGGTGTTTTTTGGTGTAGTCGTTTCTCTCTGTTTACGTGTTTCTGAGCGTTTACTTTGAGTGTGACGAGTGTGACTGAATTAATGTGTTGTGTTCGGGGACTGCTTCAGTTCACTTCACCCATCTTTTTTATCTGTGGAACACAATTTACTTTAAGATTGTTTTTGGGGATGTTATCAAACAAGAGGCTTTAAAGATATAATATTTGAGATTTCCACTTTTTTGAGTTGTGTACTTACATCTTAGGACTCAAATGATTACTCAAGTAAATAGAATAATTTGTTTACAAAAAAAGGCAAAAGGGTGGGAAAAAAATGACAGAAATTGTACAAAGTGTGGGAGATTTCAAGTTGAAACGAAAAGAAAACTCACTGTAAAGTAACTATTGTAAAGCAAAAGTAGCCTTCGTCGATGCTTCAGCATCTCAACAGAGAAGTCTGTGGGGGCAGTCAGAGTGAACCCGACACAACAAGGTGATGGTAACGTTAACAATAGCATTTAACGTAAATCAATATGAGTGCAAGTTGGAATTATGTCGAGTAAAGAATGTACTTCATTGTTGCTACATGTAATGGCTAGATAAGAATGTATATCAGTGTGGTGGGTGGCTATCTGGCTAGTTGTTATGTGAAAACAGAACGCTGCAGTCAGTTTGTTAAAGCCTGGCCACCATTGAATCATTCATGGATGTTTTGCTTTTTGCATTTCAAAAGATATTTTTCCCTTTAAAACCCAGAATTAGAAATGGCAGAAGTTAAATGCACCAAATGGGTTTAGTTTTGACAGATAGTCATTTTTATTCTTGCTTCTTAGAAAATGTTTTCTATAAAAGAAACTGTTTCCAGTGCAGTGATGCCAACTCAGTCAGAGAAAGCTACGCTCGTGGAATGTCAACGTCAGGAGGACTCAGGGTCCTGTCAGCTTCAGACATTATTTTGTGATAACAGTTTAATACACACTGCACAGACATATATTGCAATGTTACCAATAAAAGTATTGATTTTTCTAAAGGAAAAAGGCAATTAGTTGTTCGGTCTTCATAAGAGATCTCAGACTGTCTGATTTTCTCCTCTGTATAATACTATTGCTCTTTGATAACGCAAAAGTAATTTAATGAAAAAAAATGTCCAGACGCTTATTACTCGAATAATTGCAGGATTTGCTTGATTACTAAAATAAATGGTAGCTGCAGCCCTGCTTACATAATCACAAATGTTTCCAACAATGTTCATACTCAGACAAATGTTTACTCAAGTTGATGGTGCGTTTCATTTGCTCGCCTCTCATTATAACTTCTTGGAGAGAGTCAGAGTGAGAAGGGACGTGAGACTGAATATAACGCAAAACTAAAACTTTACCTCGTCCATGAACATTTGTGCCATGTTGAGTCATGTCAGACAGATTTTCATCAGCAGATGTGGCTGTTTAGTGGTGTGTTCTTTTCCAGCAAGGCGTTACCCGTGCAAGTTTGACTGCATTTGCGTTTATTTGAGTATTTATTCGCCCCAAACAGCCAGATGCCCTTATTCCACACAGAGAACAACGGCACGAACCGGGGATGTGTGTCTGTGTGTTTGAATTCAGGTCAACCTCTCATTGAAATCATTACTCAACAGAGATTTAGTTTTTTTTCTCTTTTTTCACCCATCTCCTCTCAGTAATGTTATGTTCATAAAGTAAACTACATTTCCGTTCCAGCTCAGAACATTACAGAACATGAACCACTGACCATGACGGTCCCCTCTGCAAATTTGCTGCTACGATCGATTGATAGAAATGACATATTCTGTGTTTATAAGGTGGATAGTATTTAAGGTGTTCGGGACAACACTTACCTCTGTAAGAGCCGGCTCTAAGTCTTTCTTTCTTCATGCATTTTTTTTGTGTGTGTGTGTGTGTGTGTGAGATCATCGCTTGTTCACGAGTAATGCTTTTTTGCATTAGGTCTGGGCAATGCTTAAAGGAACTATTACACAGTAGAACCCTAGAGGGAAACCAGCATGCACTCATACACCAGTGGGAGTCAGACATTCATCAACCAGCTGCTGGCTATGCTGTAGCACAATACATCCACATAATAGGAAGAGGTTATTGTAATATTGTGTCGTATTGTATGGGTTACAAATGAAAGAAAAAAAACCTCTTTTTTCACTACGAGGCTCGAGAACAGCTTCAGTGCTCCTTGTCTTAGATTCTACAAAGTATATCGAAGTCTATAAGGGAGATGAATAGCTTTCTTATGGGGATCATGTTGCTGGCCCTCTGTCTACAGGACAGGTACATGAGGGAGGAGGTGGTGAACTCTAACTGTAATTGCTTGACTATTTCTTGGCGAGGGGCGGTTTTCCAGTGGACTCGTTTATCAAAGCGTGCTCGCATTGTAATTATATCCCTTATTTGTCTCACAGTTGAAGGCCTACCACTGCCTTGACATTAAAAGATAAAAGTAAAAACACAAAAGGGAAAGCTGTTGGGCCTCCTGTTGTAACAATGAAGTGGTGAATACTATATGTAGAGGGTCACCATGGTGCTACAATCGAATATAGTGAGAACTATTTAAATACGCAGTGATTAAATACACAATATACAGATACAATAACATTACTATCCATTTTTACGCAGATGACGCCCAGATTTATTTCTCATTTGATTCCAATGACACAGCACGATTTGTAAACATACGATCCTGTCTCACAGATGTAAAAAAACTCTCTCTCTCAAAACTTTCTTCAGCTAAACACAGAGTACCCCTCCAGCGCGGACCTCACTTCTCACTTAGGTTGCTCTGTCCAGTTGCATCAAATCCTAGTGAAGAAATCTAGGTCTTATCTTTGATAACAAATGTAACTCTGACCAACAGCTGAAAAAAAACATTCAGTTGTTATATCACCGAATTAATAACCCCCTATGAGCCTGAATGCAGCATGAGATACTCCGGCAGAGAGCTGTTAGTAGTTCCGAAGTCAAGGCTAAAAACTGAAACAGAGCTTTTGGAGTCAGGGCCCCTTAATGTTGAGCAAACAAATTATTTTGTATTTCAACACGTTAGTAATTGCTACCTCGCTTGTTTAATTATTGTATGACTTGTACTGTTGTTTATCATTTTCTTCATAAGTTGTTTTTGAAAAGTTCAATATAGTTTAAAGTTATTATTATAATTATATTTATTCACACATTAACTTTAAAAATGAATTAAATTTTAAAAATCTAGAATTAGCCTACACTATCCCATAAAATACAAGTGATCATCTTACATCCCATTAGGTATTCAACTCACTACGTTACCTGTGTAGCCCCCTGCCTGCTTATGTGGTGCCTGATGGCTGTGTTGGTGAACTGCCGTGGTGTGTGTCCGCACAGGAAGCCTTGCTGCTGCAGTGAGGCCGTGCCAGCCCTATCTTTTTACATGGGGTTTGCGTTTTGATAATTATCAATAAAAATGATGACATGATTTTCCTCTAGCCCCGCTGAAAAAGTGAGGAAGAGATGGAGGGAGGTAGGGAAAGAAAAGAGGGTACACAGGAGAAAATAATGTCCCTTCACCTGTTCTCTCCATGTCTGTGACATATTCTACAGATATAGACATTATAACTTTAGTGACTTGGACATGCTATTTGGTGCTACAACATTATCAGGTATTGTTAATTTGCTAGATGACTGTGTGTAGCATAGCCACTAGAGCGATATAATGCTCTTTACACCCTTGAAACTCTTTGTTTCTACTGTACTCGATCTCAAGGCTCCACGTTAGAGGTTATAGTTGACGCGTTTTTGTATTTCCCGCTGCATCACACACTGTCTGTATCTGATGCTGTTTGCTGGAACATGAGCTTGCCGCTGCTGTACTATGGAAGTCCGGCAGCAGTAATGATTTATATAGTGCTGAGTGGAAGCGCTCTATATTACAGCTGAGGCCATGGGAAATGGCTTTGTACCTTGCAGGATCCCTGACTCAGCTGTTACCTGAAACAATAGTGGCTGGATGTACTGTAGCATAAGCTGAGATGATGCATACATATACATCATAAGGCCATTTCCAACACACTATATGCTCTCAGTAGAAGATTTTCTGCTTCATGGTTGAGTACACTGGTAGGGCAGGTTTGGTTGTTAGGAATAAATAATTACAAACAGCAATTATTAAGAAATAATAGTAAAATGATTAATATACATTTTTCTAATCACAGGGCACCACCCTGGAAACAAAGGACCAATAACCAGATGGGAAAACAGTCTCAAAAAGGGGTGTTCACTTTAAAATGTCATTATGTATAAAGGAGGACCAGTGAAGTAAATGAATCCAAGCACTGATCATCACAACCAGCCGTTAACACAATATACATATATGTTATCACAGACACGGTACTGGAGAGTTCATGGAGCAGCTCAGTCTTTTCGGAAGAGTGCTTTGATGGAAACAAAGGCCTGGTCAGGTATTCATTTCCCCACTTTGAAACCAAAGAAGAATCAGCAGATCAGCAGAGCTGCCCCAGGTTTGGTTGTCACCTTGTGTTTTAGGAACTTGTGATGCACAGATTGCACAGATTAATCAAAAAACAGTATCAAAAAATATGGATTAAGAATTAGCTCTCACCTCTTGTCGCTGCCTCCTACACAGCCAGTGTAATTCATCCATTCATTAAGCCTGCACCAAGGCCAGCACTTTTACAAATTGAGGTCATTAACTTCTCTCTGCACTGCTGCCTTGGTGTGCTAAATAATTGAAAAGGCCCCGTGTGATTTTCTCCTTTTATAGTAGTGCTGGTGGTATCAATACGTGATGTTTCCAAAACTGATACAACCCTCAGGCTGTCCGCCTAAATTTGACTGGGCTTGAGTTGAAGATGTCTTTTCATGAGACATCCCTGCATTATCACACAGGATATACATTATTAGTGCACAACTGAATGATGATAGTGCTTTTAATAGAGGGGTCACAGTACTGGGTTTTCAATAATGACCCATGCACTGTGTCATTAGAGTTCCTGTACAGAGTAGTCTTATGTAGTCGTGTTTTGAAGAAGTGCTGTGACTGCTGCGCTTTCATGCCAGTTGGGAACCATCGCAGAGTTAAAAATACCATCATCAACAAGTTTTGATGTGGTTCCCACCTCCGGAGCAGCACTGAGCTGTGTCGTGAGTGAGAAGTAGTGGTGACTGAACTGGAAGATATTACCCAGTAAATTTGAATAATTCAAACATGTTTGATACGAGCTATTACAATATGCACAAAAAAAGGATGATCTGACTACATCAGCTGTCTTGAGTCAAAGCTGTGTAAACTGTGATGAGAATCGTTATGTGGCCTGTTTGCCTTGACTGGAACGGCGTTGTCCTACGCACAAAGATAAGAAATAAGAAATAAGTACAAACATTTTAGGGGTGGGTTAAACAATAGAATCTAGATTCTTATCGCCACAATTCAGAATCGATTCACCAATTTCACAAATCAATTCTCTGTACATTAATCCATACAGAGCCAGCGTATTGTTATCGGAAGGTCGCTGGTTCGATTCCCCTGGTCTGCATGTCGAAGTGTCCTTGGGCAAGATACTGAACCCCAAACTGCTCCTGATGTGCTGGTCGGCACCTTGCACGGCAGCCACCGCCATCAGTGTATGAATGTATGTATGAATTACTGTAAGTCGCTTTGGACAAAATTGTCTGCTAAATGTAAATGTAAAATGTGATGGTGAGGGAACGAAAAAGACGGATCTGGACGGAATTTCTTTTATTTGATGACTGAATAACTGCCTTTGCGAGATGAACGTGAAGTAGGTTTGTGAATACTTTTCACGCCATCATTCTTACTTGATTTGGTGACTTGTAAATACCCGTAAGCATTTTTTTTCCCTCAAAACGCAGTGGGTCCTCTCATGTTGCTGTAACCCTCTGGACAGACTATGACCAGTGAGTGGGGGGGAAAAGCAGCAGCACGTTCAGTCAACAGCCAGATGAAAGCTCTGAAAAATCACTGATCCACTTTGCTTGTCCGGGAAACTTGTCCTTGTCTTTTGTTTTCACATTGAATAATTTAACATAACTTTTTAAAGTTGTATTATTTCTCTGTCTTCTTCAGTGCCTGGCCCTCTTTATTCGTGACACCTCAGCTGTTGTTCTAAGCAACCTTCAGAAAACATTTGGAAATTTGATGCACATCGGCGACACAATAGCAAGTTTGAATAATAATTAGCGCTTTCGATGCTTTTGAAGTTTACGCTCATATCAATACGATGGTCATTTTTCATTGGAATGATGTCACTCATGGATATAGACAAGTCAGTGTGTGTGATAAAGAGGCGACAAGCTCTCTACACACGTGACGTAACGTTAGATGATCGTTGCATCGCGATACTGTCGTCATCGTGGGCAGTGTATCAGTCGCATCGAATCCTGTGGCGCAGTGTGATTCCTGCCCTTACTGTATCCACTGGAGGACCAGACTGAAAAATGACTCTTAACGAGGTATCATCCTTGGTTATGAGAGGTGAAGCCCAGCTGGTGTTGTTGCCAGCCCTGGGTGGAGCTGTGCTGCTGAATCAGATGGGAAGAATTAGTGTGTAAAACTCATTAGGCTCTGCAGCAGACTCCAGTGTGCGGTGGCAAGTCTGCGCGCACCCACGCATGCACGTGTTAACATACACAGTCGCGCACGCTCCAAACATTATGCGGTTGCACGCTGAAGCACATGCTCACTCGCACGGGCGAGTGTACACACACTCTTAGTGTCCTCATTCGCAGCATGAACACACTTTTACACATTCTAACATGTATTCCACAGAGTAGAAAAAGTAGCGTACCAAACCTCTGGGTGCTCATTAGATGGGTGACAATGTGATGCACTTGTGACGCTCGTTCGTACCACGCCAGGCGAGCAGAGTTCGAGGATTGAGTGAGTATCATCACCTCTCTGTGACTGCCGGGAGACCAGAAAGAGCAGCGGTTGAGTTTTCATTCAATTTGTAATCAAGTTGAGGATGTTTAGTAGACTGAGGTGATGTCATGAGATTTGGGGTGTGACTGTGGCTGTATTTGAAACTGCTTACTACACAAGCAGTAAGTAACGACTGGGCCGAAATGTAGCTTATAGAATGTAGTATGCACACAAAAGCAAAAACCAGCAGCATCCCAACAATACTCTGATGTTGTAGAAAAACTCTCCAGTAAAGGTCACAACAATCAGTCAGTCCAACAACAGAATTTTCCCCCCATCATTTTTGTCATTTCATTACAAAACTCACATCTGAAAAGTTTTTCTGTGAGATATACCGCAGGTGAAGCTAGCCAGTCACGTTGCTCACGTTTGCCACTAGCCGTCCTTTTGTTTACTTCAACTTTCCAAACCAGAAACCGCACCGATTCGAGTAGAGCCAGTCTGGCAGATGTAATGGAAAAACGGCAAAAGTCCACACCTGGAGCAAGCTGTCATGGCTGAGTGGGTTGCGTACAGGACTGTCTCAGTTGGCTGGGGTTTGCGTCCTGTTTGGAACAAAAGTTTGAATGTTGCTGTTAGGCTTTAGGTAACTAAAATACTTGGGTTAGCTTTAGGAAAACATGGTTTGGGTGAAAATAGACCCTTTCACAACGTCAAACACGATTGATCAGTGTCGATGGTTTACCAGGACCAACATAAACATGACGACTTTAGATCGTTGGAGACACTCTCCTCTTATCCATTAGTACACAAATATTTGTGGTCCGTTAAAAACGTGTTGACATGCAGGCAGTAAAACACAATTTCAAATTGCTTAAAACTTTTGAAAGAAATCCTAAAAACAGCCTGGAAATTAAGATATATGGCAAGCCAAGCTAAGACATGCAGTGTCTAAAACCTTAAAATAAAGGCAGTAAAGATCAGAAAATCACATGACATTGCCCATGTGTTTATCCCATCGGAGTGTTTGTAGATCTGAAGTGTTTGTGTTACAGCGGCCGTCAGAACTGAGCAGTACTGTGGGACCTTTCAGCATCTTACGGGACATTAATCCTGCATCTGAAACCACAACAGCACCACAACAGCTCTTTGAAAGAAGCCATAACACTGCCATAAAAGGTTAAGTGAGTTAGCTGTGGTGTTTAAATGGACAGAATCATCCTCCATTCATGGTTTTCTATTAGCACTGGAGATCTGACACACAACATGCCCTCAAGCCTGTTCAGGTTTTGTGGTTTCATGTTTTAAAGCTCTCTCTCTCTCGCTTTCTCTCTCTCACCCACACACACACACACACACACACACACACACACACACACACACACACACACACACACACACACACACACACACACAGGGCTTAAGGGCTCCATGTAACAAGCTCCCACTGTTCAGATAAGCCCATTTAGGCAGCGCTCGTCTAATTGAATTTGTCTGCTCCAGACTGAAATGAGTGTGATTTGTGAGGCGTGTGTTTCTGTGTGTGTGTGTCGGTGCCTAACGTGAACCTCAGCTGCTTCGGTGTCAAACTGGAAAGTAATTTGTGCTCTTCAGGGACCGTGGCAGGGAGGCATGGAGCTGGCAATGAGGTGCTGTGTCCGTCCATCTACATGTTGACATTTCCCATCCACCTCGTCCAGCCACCATACACTGAGCCTTCGTCCTCCTGTCATCTTCTCTCCTTTTCTACAAATCAGATTTCCGTTTATTAGCAGTTATCCTGATTTACATTCAACAGTCTTTCCTTTATTATGCAGAGTATGTTGTGTTGATAAGTGTACAGGATTTGATGGTTGAAGTAAATTTGAAAAATTCTGTAGAGCTGGTGGCCTTGTGGTTATGAAGAAGATGCCAGGAGACCCGATGTCTTAAGAAGCAGTGTTTATTGGCAGGCTTGATCAAGGAGAATAATAGCAACCGGTACAGTGTGCCAACCACTACCATTCTGACAAGCATTCTGGTCAGTAGTCTGTTTAAACTATCGCTGGATGTCCATGTGTACTTAGGACTCCTAAGTAACCGTACCTAAGTATGGTTTGACCCAGGTCACTCCTAAGTTAGGAGTGACCTGGGTCAAACCGTATCTCATACGCCACCTTTGGGTTGACGCACATGCATTCTGTTCATAGACAGAATAATCCGTTTAGTCTGAGATGTGCTGCTTAGTGAGAGACAAATGTATCCAAGGACTGATAGAGGGGTTTGTTTACTTCAGTCTTATCAAAGGCAGCTGCACTCAGCCGACCAACACAGCATAGAAGAAAGTCACTAACTGTGAAGGAAAATTTCTTCACAGTTCTTAAAAACGTGCCTCTAGGCAGATTAACAATGTGCCATATTTCTTCTATTTCTTCATGATGGATTTAACTGAACTCCGGGGGATGTTCAGCAACTTAGAAATGTTTTTGTATCCATCCCCTGTATTTTACTTCTTCAACAACCTTTTCACAGAGTTGCATGGATGTTTTTTTTGTCTTCATGGTGTAAATGTAGCCAGGAACCTTCCAGACACAGGTGTCTTTATACTACAATCACTTGAGACACATTCACTGCACTCAGGTGATCTCCATTTCACTAATTGAAAGACTGCTGGCACCAATTGGCAGCTCCCCTACTCTTCACCCTTGTTAAGTCTGTCCTGAGTTCAAACGCCTCCCTCTTTTAATGCCATTGTTACAGCCTCTTAGAAATTGTAATAAGTTGATCCCAATTTCTGTGGACTTTCATACAAAAGGTTGCACTTATAAATCTTATATTCCAGTAATTAATTTCTTACCCTTTCTTACCCTTCCTGCCTCTGTCACTGGTTGGACTCCTGTCTGTTGCCCAAAAAAGCTGTAAAGCACCATAGCTCTTATCGTGAGTCAGTAGGTAATGTGAGGTCACCAAAAGGTTCAGATTTATCAAGGAAAACTGGTCATCACATTACATCATCTGAAAACTGTAGCAAATTGCTCAGAGGATTTGTGCCTCTTACATCACAGCAGTTTGACAGCCAATTTAGGAAATGAGAAAGGCCTCTTTTGTCATCATTCATCTGCTGATGGACCCAGAGTTAAACAGGCTGAGTCCTCTAAAATGGCCTGTCTGGATCAGTATCTGATGCTGTGTGTGTGTGGAGTGGTGCTTTTGTCTGCTTTAAAAGGGTCAGGTATGGTGGTGTTGACTGCAACAGATGGCCAACATGCATGTTTGTAGGAGCGCTGCAGTATTTGTTGGGCTCAGCTGGTCCGGGCACACACTACTGTGCATGGGCAGAAAGTATCTTCGCGGCGAGCTGAACATGCACACGGTCAGTCATCTAGCGTCTGTCAAGGGAGCACATAATGTATTATGCTTCGGCTGCTATTAATAAACACAAGCCACATACCTCTGGATACCTGCAGCTTTTGGGCTGTCACTAAAATAAACCCGAGTACAAACATTTGAAGATGCTCTTCAAACTGCTTATACAGATATAACCCCGGTATTTAAAATGTCACACGCAGCATTTTAAAATTACTGAGTCATTTCCATATTCAGATGAAGACATTAGTGGTACATGATGAGCAGCTGGACAGCCTTCACTGGCATATGCATGCATCTGCTATGGCTATGTATCCTGTGTCACTTTAGCCCCAATTTTCACATTTATTAAGAGACAAACTCATCAGTTTGTTTCTGCACACAAATATAAACTACTTTGGTATCATACAAACCCTTTTAACCGTACCCTGCTCATCTTTCCACTTTTATATGTTTTCAACCTGCTGCCATGTAATCACACAAACAAATACAGTTTTTTTCTGATTATGTTATCGATGACAGAGTACAGATGATTAATGAGTTCTCTGATTCTCTGATCTCTGTTCACAGCCATCTTAAGGCAGCAGGTATCTGTTTTTTATCTGCAGTTTGGAGCGACGGTGTCATTGTCAAACCACAATTACGCAGGGCAGATGTGCTAGTACAAATGTGTGCAAACACCACCAGACTATTGCAAAAATAAACCACTGAAATCTGCTCTCTGCTGCTTATCTGAGCTGCTGTATTACTGCCTGACAGTGGAACATTTTGCACCATGTAGGAGGTCTCCTTGTGTTAAGATAAGATAAGATAAGATAAGATAATCCTTTATTGATCCACAGAGGGGGAAATTCAAGTGTTGCAGCAACACAAAGACAAAGTAGCAAGTAGATAGTATAGATAAGATAAATATATGTAAAATAAAATGATATGAAATAAAATAAATCAAATAGGAATATACTAATAAAATATAAAAATGCAGGACAACACTCCCTGTGTGCTTTCCATTATTTTTTCCTTTTATATTTAGTTTTTCAAATGTTTGAATTGGAAAGCTATTTTGTATTGTTGTACTGTTAAACAGCATAGTATGCTTTTAAGAAAACAAAACAGAATACCGAATGAGTTGGACCATATGGTTTATAATGAGTATTCAGTCAACGGAAGTGTAGACAATTAACGTTTATGGTCTAATATCTTGAAATTGAATTTACCTTTTAGAGGATAAAAGAAAAAATGATGTCATCATCAGCTCCTTTGTCTTCAGGGGGAAATTTACATTGTCTGCAGTGGACTGAAGATGATATAACAATACTAGAATACTGTACAATGAGTACATGTGCTTTGTTATCATACAGATATACAGTTCATGTACAGTGTTCTGTATACATGGGGTTCTGTTTAGATGTTAGTGTGTCACCCAGTTTGAGAAAAATACCAAGTGACATATCTGAAACAAGAGGCTCCATCTTTCTTTCTCATTAGTGTCTCTCCTTACCAAGAACCTGACAGTCAGGCTGTTTTCTTTTCACCAGCGCCTTGCACAGCAGCTTTTGACCTTCTAGCAGGCGATTTTCTCAGGTTTTATTTCATCGTTTAACTACATGTAGTGTGTACTTTAGAAGCGTAGTATTGCAAATAATAATAACTCGTATTGGAAAAACAGCTTCTCATTATGATTTATTTTTGTCCGGTTGAAGAAATCCCTGAAATAGATCAAAATAATTCACAATATAAGGATTCTGGTGCTGATCTTCCTGCCGTAATGCATTCCTGGCTCAACGGGTGGGGTTTTTATCTGTATGATGAGCCCCCGTCAAAAAGGCTTTAGTGGGTTGAGGAGGATGATCACCATGAACCACAAGCTAAATCCCTTCATAATCAAATGATCCTAATTCGCCAACAATGGGAGATCTATTTAAGTGCCTCTGAGACAACATGTCCCGCTGCCCTCATAAAAATGACTCTGAATCATGTCGTAACGACGGACGACTTTGTCGAGGATGCTCAACCTGACCTTTACGTCCTCCAATATATCCACCTCTGCGATCGCTGACTGAAAACTGTAGCAACGTTCTAGAAATCCAGATTTGTGATAGACTAGGGATCAGAGGGCGAATTGCCTCTCAGCCTCTCTGTCCTCCATTACCTTACACAATAGGAGGCTTTAGATAACGGATGGATGGATGTGCACCTTTCAGGACCTGCTTCTCCGGTCTCTTGTTACAACTTTTCTCTAACAAGTCATTTTGGTGAGCAGTCAACCTGCTGTAATGCCAAACTGTGTCCAGTATCCCCTGCTGACTTTGGCCTCATCTACCTATGAAAAAACATGGAATGTCCAGTTACACTTTCAAAATAATGGCACATAAACTACTTAACAAAAAGGTTATGGTCAACAATAGGAAAAGACAATAGGAAACCCTGAAGAAAGTTATGAGCCTGCATTAATAGCATATGAAAACAGTGTTAGATCAGAAAACAGGAAGCTACAAGAATGTGATGAAACATAGGCCTTCAAATAAAAACCTTATTCTGTCTGCAGCTGAGGAGACGTAGGCTCCAGCCAATATTTGAAAAGTTATGTTTCTTATGAATATTTTTAGCAGTGCCCTGAAGTGTAACCAAACGGGGGATGATTTGATGTTCCAAGACGACATCTATCCTCCAAAATTACTTTAGAGGAACTTTGGAAAATGAATGAAGCAATAAGGCTCGGCTCGCTTCAGGAGCTCCGGTTTTGTCATTATAGCGTGTGAAGAAAAGTATTTGCATCACACCAATTAGATAACTAGAGACTGTAAAGTAATGCCTGAACTGGACACACTGGTGTGAAAAATAGGCCGTGTGAATTGTCACATCCAATTCTCCTCATTCCTATCTAGTTCCAATTTGTTGATTCCATAATTTGACTTAAAATCGACTGCTGCAATGATGAAATTTCCCCGGGGGGGCCGTTATTAAACTTTTACTGATCTCATCTCCACCATGTGGGTGTGTGTTCCCTCGTCCAGCAGCGGTTTGCTAGGATGAAGTTCTCGTATGGCAGAACAAAGGGAGAGTTCACTGGCTCTTATCTCAGTGTGAATTCCCCGTGGGGAGGTTGGAACAGACGTTCGTGACCCTCAGTGCCAGCTTAGTCCCCGCAATCTGTTCCCCCAGCAAGAGACAACTGGTATGTCTGCGTGTGTGTGTTTGATAGAAAAACCGGAAATCAGATTTGTCGTGTGTGCCCGTGTCAATATGTTAGCGCTTGTGCGTGGCAGAGGTCCGAGCTTCCATTTCCTCCACTGCGAATGAGACTTTTGAGCTGAATTGGGGGACTGTGGGACGCTCAACAATGTGTGTGACGCATGTTGACAGGCTGACGCAGGCTGTGTGTGTGTGTGTGTGTTTGACGAACAGTGAGTATTTACCTTGGTGATGTGTCATAGCAGCAATGTGCCAAGCTGAAGGTCACTGCGTCTTTCAGGATCACTGTGACTAACTCTGAAAGACGCTCCCTCCGTCCTCTTCCTGTAATTCTTTCTCTCTTCTTAACCCTTTTTTGCCCCGTTCCACAAGCACTCCCTTTGACCTTATGCCAGTACTTTTCTTTTTTTAACAGTTACCAGGTAAATTTATCGTAATTTAAAAAAAAAGAGTCCTTTGTGCTACATCTGTTTTATAAAATGGAGTGTCAACGTTGAATTGAGGAGTCTCACAACCTAAGGAAAGAAGGGGGTCGGGGGTCGGGTGTCTTTGCCTCCCCCTTCTGAAATCAACAAGCAGCGCCTTGGTTTTTGCCGGTGTTGAGCAGTAGATTATTCTCCGTGCACGACTTTGTAAGATTGTTGATTTCCTCCCAGTGTGAACTCTCGTCGTTGTTTTATAACGCAGCCGATGTCGAAGGCGTCGTCCGCATACTTCACCGTAGAGTTCTCTTGATGTGTGGGAGCGCAGTCAATAAAGAACTGGTCTTTTTTGTTAAAGGTTGTATTCACAGGCATAGAGACATATTGTTAAATAAGACACGACTGAACAACACTCAAGCACACTGGCATAGAAAAAGAGATTTTCGTCTTGTCACGTCATCATAGGCTACATTATGGAAAGTATAGTTCTGTCGTGTTTCATATGACTAAGCCTACAATTAAAACTATTTATTCCTATCTCATAATATACCAGACTTTTGTCTGCCTGCTCATCCTCGTGTCCAAGGCCACTCGACTCGTTTATTTCAAAAGATCTCGGCTATTTAATTGTTCTATATCGGTTATTTGGGCATTTTGTTGAAAGTAACTAAAAAGTAGTGTAATAAATAATATATTTCTTGATAATTTTGGTAACTAGTAATATGTAATATATTGCAGTTTGAAAGTAACTTGCCCAACACTGGCGATAAGTCTGAAAAATCACAAGATAGGCTTCCACCTGAGAAAAGGAACTTACCTCAGAACAGTGACAATAACAATGTACACATTTGTATGCAGTAATCTTGAATATAAATAGGTTCTGAGCAATTTAATGCAAGTCTTATCAACCATTCATGACAAAAAAGTAGTAGGATTCTACGTAGTGGATTGTGTTGATGACATCGCCTGTCCTTTGGGTTTAATTTTACTCGAGCGTAATGCTTTTTGACATTTCTTTCCTTTGACATCAAAGGGTTAAAAACACCTGCATCTGCTCCATGTGTCGCAGCGACAGGCGGAGTCTTGGTAAATACATCTGTGTGTGATCGTGTGTGTGTGTGTGTGTGTGCAGTATGTGTGAGTGTGTGCGAGTGCAGTTTATTCTCCAGGCTTTTAACGCTGCATCGTGTCAGGATATTCTGGAGTTGCGATTGGATCCCGGCCGAAGTGGCAAAGCTGCGAAACGGGAGATGTGTCGCGGAGAAAATCCACACACCTTTCATTTCCTGTTCTCGCCGTCAGTCAGCCCTCTTGTTTTTAGACGCGTCAGTGCAGCAGTGATGAAGCACAGATGGCGGAGCTGCATTCAAATGGGGCCTGTTTAACACGTGTACCTAATTATGGCTTTTCTGTAATGAAGGGCAGATGCAACCACTGGGATACACGCTAAGCCGTTTTTTTCTAAATTGAGCTTACAAAGTCAGTAGGAAAAATTAACACGCAAGGGGCAAAGTAAACAAGGTGCAGCAAGTCAGCTTGAAAATGAGCCTGGAGGTGTCCTTTTGTTGTTGCTAGGTAACTGCAAAATCAGCTGTCAAACATGTTTTGTTTTTTTTCACGAGTCTCCGTTTAGCTACGAGCTAAGATGTTAACACCTTGCTGGTGTCATCGCCGATTGTTAACCTCACTGAGGGATTACCGAATGTCAACGACTCCAACCTGGATCTAAATACAACCTTTTACAATTTGAAAACCAAACTTAACCAACCGTAACCTTATACTTAAAGTTGGAGTAATGACAAAATGTACTGTATGCCGGGTCATATGGAGCCTCTTTTTTTATGAGTAAGTGGGTCAAGAAGGTGGTGGAGCCTCGGAATATTTGGCAGGAAAGTCATAAAGTGCTTACCCGAGGGCCTGCTGGATTATGGGATGCTACAGCACAGCAAAATCAAGAATGTACGCACACACACACATGGAAGCAGATGAACAAGTACAAGCACACATATGTGCTTGATAACACACACGCACTGGTGAGACGGTCGGGGCTGTCAGCAGAGGTCTCTGGCAAAGTTCGTCTGAAGCTGGCAGCTTGCTCGGCCTTGATCTTGCACAGGCTGCGTGTGTAAGTGTGTGTGAGCGTGCGTGAGATTGTGTAACGTGAGGCTTTGCGTGTGTGATCAGAGGTCCTGTGTTAAGGACAGGTCCGCTAACTAGGCCAACAGCTGCTTCCCAGGCAATTCATCTTTGAAGAACCTTTTTTTCCCTATTATTTCAACATTTTGCATATTCATGGAGCGCATATTCTAGCGCACTGACCATCACACACGAACGCACAGCCACACTAACGTTCGCACACCTTTGTTAGGATCCCTTTGTAGACGCGTGCGCATGAAAAACACAAGTGTCCAGGTGTCGGCTCCGAGCCTGCTTCATGTGTGATGTATTCAAATGGATGCAGCATATTCACCTTGTGTGTTTGTGTTTGTGAGTGTGTGTGTGTGTAGCAGCGTGGGTAGTCATAATTGTGCACCAACAGAAATTAGACTTTGTTTGCTCAGCCCCCAACCCTCTTTTGTGTGTATGAGTGTGTGTGTGTGTGCAGAGCCTTTCATATTGAACAGAAGGCCGGTTCTCTCATGCAAAGAGATCCTGTTCTTGGTTTTCCAGCTTTTCTTAACAAAAAAAAAAAAATTGCAGAACAAACGGCCGGAAAAACCAACACACCCGCACTCTCCTTCCCTCTCTTCCTCCCTGACACACTCTCCCTCTTCCTCCATCCCATCCTTCCTCCGTCCATCACTCTCTCTGACACACACAGTGAGGTGCATTGAAGCGAAGCAGAGCACACAGCTGTGAACCAGCCCAGAGGCCTGTCCTTCTGTGTGTGTGTGTGTGTGTGTGTGTGTGCGTCCAACATCTTGGACCGCTGAGACGCGACTGCAGGAGTAAGCAGGTCAACATGAGAACGAGGGCAGTGTGAGTGTTTGAGACGGATAGGTGGAGTAACGCAGGTTGATCCGGAGAACTGTCAGTGTTCGCTCTTTAATTAGAAAATTCATCATCTTCACGCATGCGCTCGTGCACGCACACACACACACACGCACGGACTGGTTAAGCTGCGTTTGAGGGTTGATAAATGACCACAGTCAGTGGTCAGCCTCTCTTCCTCTCCACAGCTGCTCTGCCACATGCTCACTTGGAGTCGTACAACATGTACAGCACGCCTCTGGCTTCGCCGCGCTAAACTGGCGGAAACGGCTGGTTCTGCAGCAGCGTGTGTCCGCCGCAGTCCAAACACAATCTCCCCCCGGTAATCGCTGACACGCCGGGCTCGGTCACTCTGACGTGGATGTGATGAATGTGAATATTCCACATAAACTGTTTAGCTTTGACTGATGCCAGAACACCTGTGACATACAAATGGCAGACATGTTCTCTGGGCAATAGATCGATGATATATAGTCATCGTGATAACAGTTTTTTCGCAGTTATTCAGGACGATCTCTTCATTTCTTCCTGTCCAGCAGCATTTCTCTCTCAGCTATTCTCTCTCTGTTTTTTTTTAAGAGTCAACTGCCAACATCCTGTAAGTTGAAACCACCAGTGATCTAATACTGTAACCAAGGTGAATCCCTTCTGTGAACAAGACATATTGCAAAAAAAGAAAAAAGAAAAGCTAAACACGATTCAGGTGTATTTATATACAGGCTTGAGTGTATCACTGAAAACAGATAAGGACCCCTGCTGAGAAACAAGCGCAAACACCACCATTTGTCCAATCTGCATAAATCAAATCAACGTTCACCCTCAGCACACGGACAGCGAGAGGCGTATATGGCCGATGGGCAAAACACCGACTGTCTGTTTGACAGATAATCAGAAATCGTCTCCTCTCGTCAAAACCAAGCTGGAATCCTCGTTTCAAAAAACGGCCTCTGTTGCTACAACAAAAAGAGCTGCTGGCACTGAAACAGCTGAATTCATGAGGCAAAATAGATTACAGCTTCTTTTTTTCCTCTAATCGGTGTAATTATGTGTGTGTGTTGGACAGTTACAATATTTGCTGTGGCTGTGGCTCTGTTCCTACCGAACTGCCACATCGTTCAGCTGCAACCGCGCTGCTGCTGAGATACAGACAGGATCACAACTGGAGGAAGGAGGGAAAACAAGCATCTGCTTCACCTCGTCAGCGTAGTAGATGAACATGTTTATCTTTGACAACTCATTTTTATGCTCTTATTGCGTACAGGAAGCTGCTCCGCGACTGAAAGTGTATCCCTCTCTTACCTGAATGCGTAAGAACTTTAAGACTCTCTGCAGCCGGAACGGATTCAAACACGCTGACATATCTGTGGTAACTGTCACATAAAAGAAGAGACAGGAGAGGATGATGGGTAACAGGAAGTGCTGGCAGTGGCTGCCCGTCCGTGACAGGAATCAAAAGTGGATTGACAGAAAGAGACGAGAGACTGTGTCAGCGAAGCAGCAGTTCAGAGTGAGGAGAGAGGAGCGCGCGTGTTCGTGTCTGCCGCCGGTCGAAAGTCACACACAAACCACTCAATCACAAGTGACAGTGACCGCCGCCATTGATTTGATTATTCATTCTGTCTTCTGATTTCTTTTTTTTTTGCAGCTCTGATCTCTGCGGGCTGCTGCACCAACTCCTGTCGGAGTGTAAACCTTTGGGAAAGGTGAGTCAACGTGCTTGGAAAATTACAGTAATAATATTCACAATTTAAACTTATTTCTTTAAAAAAACACTTCATGTTCGATAAATTCCATGTTGTTAAAAAATAGTTGAAAAGATACAAAGGCCTGATATGTCTGTGAATTAAGTATAAACCCAAAAAATATGCGCTTTAAAATAAGAAGATGGCATAAATGCAATTTTTATTTGCATTACAATATAAAGAAAAGATGGTAAACGATGTCACTGTAACATTTCGATAATAATCACTGGACACACGACTCTCTGCCTGTATCTCATGTCTTGTGCAGAAACTCTGCCGTTTGAAGGTGCAGCACGGAGAGCAAGAGAAGATAGAAATCTTGTCATTACAAGATGGTTGGCAGCACAGTGACCCAGGAGAGACTGACTCATGTATCATATATACACAAACATATTCACTGCTCTGATGTGATCTTCCGTGAGCCTTTGCGCAAAAGCCTGGCACGGGACGCTCTCTGTGTAGGCGGTAACAGACAGCATGACTGCAGCAGTGCCGTGAATATTTTTGTAACTGAAAACATCAGAGCAGGAACTCCTAACAGACTGTCGTCGGTTACACTCCCCCTGTGCGCAAAAGTTTGGACACATCACGCTTTAGATTTATATCGATTGATAATTTGTGACACAGAACTTGAATGCAGTTGCTCCTCCTGCTGCTGTTCCTGCGGTGGAAGTACACCTTACAATAAAGTAGTTTTAGCAAGTGGCTACTTAAATTCAACATTTTTGGAAATTAATAGATATTAAAAAGGTTCAATATGTGAGAAATTTAGCTAATTTTAGTAACACTCAAGAATCAACAACAATTATCCACTACCTGCACGGCTAACGGGGCTAACGAGCTAACGGCGGCTACAGTTAGCAGCAGTCAGCGCTCACTCCGGTGATACGCTGCCTCGTGTATTCCGTTATTACCCAAACTGCACGCATGACTTCACCTGTTCCCAGCTGAGCCGCGCCCTCTTCAAATCAGAAAGAGCGCAAACATAACGGACAAACAAATAAATCTCTCATGTGAAATAACCGAATCTGTCCTGAATTTGGCAAAACATTAAATGTTTTCGTAAAACACCATCACAGCAAGAAGCTTTTTGAGAAAAAATATTTTTAAGGGACATGAAAACTCACCACAATACATGTTCAGCTGAAGAATGTGAACTCATCTTCAGGTTATTAACCCCAAAATTCAGATGAACCACTGAGGACGTGACCTCGGTGTCCTCTGTGGGAGCTACAGCTCTGACACACGGAGCAGTTCCAAGTGAAGGTAGCTTGCTGTATAGGAAGAAAAAAGGCAAATTGTGTGTGTGGTGTGTGCAAATGGGAGGTCGCCCCGTTGTGACCCTTTGCTTTAATGCACTGGCCGCGGGGTGAGTGATGGCGCTGGGTTAATATTTAATGATGAAGCAGGTCTTAATGGTGGAATAAATCAGCCTCCATCTTTTCCTGGAGATGGAGGATTCTTTACATTCTGCTGAGCACAGGCTACCCACACACACACATTTTAAAATCACACGCACACGTACATACATCCATGTACAGTAATTGTTTCCCTTTCTTTGTCTTTCAGCTTTGATTCCTCCTGACCATGACATGCCTCTTGATCAGATGCTGCTGTGACAACACACACCCAAGAGAGAGAGAGAGAGAGAGAGAGAGAGAGAGAGGGAGAGAGAGGGGAAAGGAGGCTTATTAGCGGGATGAACGGATGGGGAAGGAGAAAGGAGCGGATCGATGCATTTATGTACGGATATATTAACATGAAATTCAAAATCAAGCAGTGAAGGGGCGAAGGAGCAGAAACATGGTGTCACAGAGGAGAAACACTGGGAAACACTTGAACACTCTCTCTGCCCTGTCTGCTGCTGCTGCTGCTGCTGCTATGCATTTCCCGTGGACCACCAGAAAAAGACCTGACTGTCATTGTTCGGACGGGCGGAGGCTCATCCCTGCATTGCCAAAATAAAGAGGGGAGAGAAAAATAAAAAAAAAAACAAGACAGCTGAGAATCTTTGTGTTGCCAACAAAATAGTCCTACCTCTTTGGAAAGACAGAGACCTTGTGGATGAGAGAAGCTGTTCATGGAGGGAGTAGTTTCTCACCGCAAACACCGGAGGTTACAGAACGTTTCACAGTCACAATGCCAGTGATCATTTTAAAAACTTACTACCAACGTGTGATGATGGTAACTACTTTTACAAAGTCATCGGGGACCCGGGATTAAAGCACAAAAGGAGTTACTAACTAACCAAGAGAGCTAAATGGTTTTCTGAATTATTTAAAACACGGTTTCTGTTTTATTACAACTTGGGTCTTATTTTTTGTAGCTTTAGTTGTTTTTTTTCTATAATTTGTGGTAACGTACTCACCAAAGTAACTGCTGAGATCTGGGAATATGACAACATTCATGGAACAAAGTCCGCAAGGGCAAGAAACACAAGAGGTCAGACGGACAGACAAGCCTTAAACTTGTCAGATCAACTAGATTATCTAAACTACTTTGAGTGTTCCCCAAATGCTGATAGTAATCCCTCACTGCCCATGAAACTATGTTTACACACAAAAAGGGATAAACTGCATTGACCCACAATTGGTATCAAGGTTGACCAGAGCAAACCCATGATGTGCTCCAGCCGCTGAACTTGTGGTTGTGCCAGCAACTGAACTCAAGTCAAGGCATTTTAAAGTCTTGCTGTTTTCAGCTCTCAGTTAATTTACTTACTATACTGCAAGAATTTGTCGACAGAAACTTAACCAGTTTCTTAATCTTCTAGTATTGTAATTCAAATATCTTTGGATTTTGAACTGCTGGTTGGGCAAACCTAGACTTTGGGTTCCTTGGGCTTTGGGAAATTGTGATGGTTAGATTTTTCACAGTTCATGATCATGATCATGAAAATTATCATTTGTTGCAGCCCTACTTTCAATTAACAAATATCAGGCTCGTTGCTGTCAGTCAGTAAACTGTAATGAGAGAGCTGTCTGAAATCACAGATTCTTACATCACCTTAAAAGTTTCCCACTGGCAAGCAACTGACTTTTATTGTGAAATCTGGCCTAAACAACAAGTAGCCCAGTCTTGCGCCAAAGCGTGTAATAGACTTGCTAATCTACTAGAGGTCAGCGTGTGAGGTCTGATTGTTTGCTTTGTCTTGAACAAAAAGTACAGGCATGCACTGAGGTGCAGAACCAGCAGTGGGCAGAAGAACCTCATCAAGTAGTTTCGGTGCCTTTATTTTGAAAATGTAACCTCACGTTGCATGTTTTTTATTGCTACCTTGACCACAGAAGAGACTGTGATGTTCTTGATTGGTGGGAAAGGCCAAATGCAAAAAGGGAAAGGGTGGGAAACCTGTGAGACTATTACAAAAATTGGTGTGACAAAGGGCTGCAACTAGAGCTGCTCACACTTTGGCACCACTTTATGAGCAGATCATAGATAAAAAAAAAAAAAAGAAGCTATTTGTGGGAACCAGCACACTTTCCAACAAATCATCATGGAAAGCAAGTCAATGGTCACAGATGCTCCTGATGAGTAGCACCACCAAACCTTTAAAACCTCACTGACCACTTGTGTTTCTTATCCCATCAGACTTTTTAGGAGCTACAACAATTAGTCAATTCATCGAAATGAAAACTCACTTGCAGCCCTAAACTTGTGATACAAGTTACATAACACAATGCCACTATTTCTGATAGTAATTACACTCAGAGCTACAAGACTTAAAGTCAGGTTGTAATAAAGACAAGTCACATTTTGAAGACCTCTGTCGAACACACAGTTTTAGTCATTGAGCATACAGTCAGTTTGAAATTACAACCACACAGTTAATTCGATGCAATGGAAGTTTGACACAGCGGGTACCAGCGCTGCTTGCAAACGAATTCCAGTTGCCATATTTGGAAAGTACGTGCAGCGTCTGTGTGAAATGTTGCTCCTGTGTAGTTAAGAGGCGTTTACCCAACAGTTACACAGAGAACATATGGGGATGTTTGGGGATGGGGGGGATCTGAATGTTTTTGTTTAGCGGGGTAAGCTAACTCTCTGCTCCTGTTTAGCTTTGTGTCAGGGTCCGTTCCTATACCGACAGTGTTATAGCATTCTAAACCTTGTGTCAGCATTCGGTCATATGTATGGTGCTGTGTGTGTGCGCCCTTGTCTTAATCCGCCCTCCTGAGTATCTAGACACGGACAGCATGTCTTGAGCAACATTTTTTCTATCAATACACTACAGTTATTTATGATGGATTAAGTAAAGACATCTTGGATTTGATCAGCGTGTGCTTTCACAAACACATGCCTCCCAAACTTCCGGACAGAGGAAACATGAAATTCGCTGAAAGCGTAGACACCGATTCAAGGTCAAGATTTAACACGCAATGACGTAATGGCCCAGCAAAACAGAACTTGAGGTCTTTGCTGTGCTTAGTTTCAGCAGGATTAGCATTAGAGGACGTCCGTCTGGAAAAAAAAAACGTACGTGGGGTAATTTATGCCAGAATGTTCGCAAGCTCAGTGCCGTTGCAGGATTGAACTCATCAAGATATGTTGTCCCTAATAAAACAGGATGCTCAGGTGTGCGTAAAACACGACTTTTTACTCTGTGCGCACACACAGTGGGTCACAATAATATACACACATACACATACGCACACATTTATCCTTAATCCATAGTCTATAACCTCTTCACCCTGTGAGTTTTTTTTTTTAAATTAGATTTGGTGACAGATGAACAAGATAAGTACAATAATATATTATCAAAGACATTTACGTTTTTAAAAGTCAAGAGTAGTTTATCTGCGTAGTTTTATAAATATATACCTACAGTTATTATTTTTGACTTCTTGGTATTATATAACTAATTATTATAACCAGAGATGTATGTATAAGCTAATAAAGTGTCTTTATGTAAAAACGACTCCTTTGCAGCAAGTATTCATTGTATCTATGTGCTTTTATTGGATACCCACACAGACATACAGTATACACTGCTTTAGACTGTATAGCCAGGCCTGTGTCTGGCTGCACCAGTGCTCATGCTTGTATTTCTTTTCAACAATCCCAACTGTCTCGGCCAGTCTAAACCCAGGATGCAGCCATGACGCCCTCACAAATACTGTCAATGGCTAAATCCCTGCACAAGAAAAGGAACGAGCTGCTAGCCTGTTTGTATTCCTACCGTTAGTGCCCAGGTTAGTGTTAGGTTTGTTCACTTGCCATTCCCCTAGCAATGGGACTTTCAAGATCAGTAACATGTAAATAGTGGAAGGGAAGAGAATGCCCCCTTAAACTGACAAGGTCTGACACACTAGATTAGGACCCAAGTGCACGACTCGAGACAGCTTAGTTTAAAAAGGCAAACAGTCTTCACTGACGACAGGTTAAGTACACAGGAGATCAGTCAGTGAAGCAAACCAAACAGAGTAAGATAAGGCAGAGGCAGAAGTCAGGGACAAAAACACGGTCAAAAAACACTAGGAAGGCTATCACTAGGAGACATGCTGGAACGCTTGCTGCGGCAGACAGAGATGAACTGAAGACAGGGAGCTGCGCAGACTATATACACAAGGGAGGTGGAGCTAATGAGACACAGGTGTAACACATCAGGGACAATCACAAACGGCGGGAAAACACACAGGGACAGGAAGCGATCTGAAAACGAGAGGAGAAGTAGACACCACAATAAAACAGGAAAGAGAACGAAAAGTAAGGAAAAACAAAAGCATGGCCTGATACATATGATTTGTAAAGTTTTCATCTTGTTCCTCTGACAATGTGGTAAGTGCAGATTCACACTTTCTGCCATGATTTGAACAGCTTCTTTTCAATGTGCATGCAACACTGTCCCTTAAAAAAAGATGTTATACGGGCCTCTAATGTGCTTTGCCCGGAAGTCATCGGGAGGAGGTTGGGTTGGATGTACAAATCCTAGGATACCAGGGTTCCAGGTGCTGTTAGATTTAGGATAGAAAAACACCTGGTGAAGGCTTGGAAAATACTGTGGTTTTGGTCATATGTTTCTGTAATGTTGCCAGACACTTAACAAACCACAGCGGACTATTGCAGCCATTGCAGCTGTGACGCGGCTGCCAGCTGGACTGATTACAGATGTTTTGGATAAGATTCCATTTACACACCAAAATATGTAAAAATATGGCCCAGGTTTAAAAATACCAGGATTCCCCTCTAAGTCTTATCACCTGGGTCAGGTGATAAGATTTTGTCCTAACAACCCCAATCTCAACCACATACTCTGCCAATTGCCAAGTAAAGGCCAGGAGTAGATGTATGTACACACATGAACGTTATATAAGGGGAGTTGGTTGTATTTTTTGCAGGTATACAAACTCTCTCTCTGACAAACATTACGGGGCTTCTCCTGAATATTTCATGTATGAACAACTTAAAAAAAACTTGGATGATTCTAACAAAATATCTGCCAGTTGTACATTCAGTGCAATGCGGCAGAGAACTCACCTCTGGAGATGAATCCAGAGCGTGGCAGTTCTTTATCAACAGTCTAAAATACGTGATCAATCCAGGACCCAACTGCTGCCATCTACTATACGCTAGTTTATGACGGGTGCTCTCACTGCTCCGGGGCAGGCGGCAGACTTTGCTTATAGTGCACACACTGCTGCCCCATCAATAACGTTACTTGCTGTGTGTGAATAGTAAGCCGATCAGGCATTATTTATTTTTTTTCATTCAATTACAGCAGTTGTAAATGAGTATTTCCCTGTATATGTGTGTGTGTATGTGTGTGTGTGTGTGTGTGTGTGCGTGTACAGTGAACAGATGGCTGGCTGCCTGCCAAAGGAAATGGTCCCCTATTATTTATTAGGTGGGATGGCAAAGGATCAAACAAATTTGAATATGAGCCACCCACACAGCTCTCTCTCTCTCTCTGTCTCTCTCTCTCTCTCTCTCTTCCTCTCTCTCTCTCTCTCACACACACACACACACACACCATAATATACCAACCCTGCTCTCCAATGTACCCATCACTCTCTGCCTCTCTCTCTTATGCACAGCAGAGGGGGGGTGGCTTGCTTATTAAGGTCTGACACTGTAAGCACCGCGGACTAAACAAATTCTCATTTTCTCCCTCTCACATACGCACACAGTACTTGTAGCTTCACTCTGCAATGCAGCAGCGTCGGGTGTCTTTGTCGGTTTGTCACTGTACTATATTCCAGTCAGGTTAAAAGGCTGGAGTTATTCTTAGTAACTGAGATGGTTTAGAGGAAACCTGCAGGACTACTTTATAGTCAAAATAGGAAGAGGGTGGTGGCCTTCAAAAGTTTAAGCCTTTAGAAATCCTTAAAAAGTTGGACGGTGTGATGGACAAATCACCCTGAACATTTTGACTAATTTGACAAAAGCCAAAAACACCAGTAAGAGGATGAATTAGAAGCGATATCACCCTAACCGTATAGAAAAAAATGTCAATTGTCAATATAACTTCAAGAAAACCCTCAAATCACCTCTACTGTTTAAGCACAGGTTCGAGAAGGAATATGATCCGTAATAGCGGAACTTATCAGAGCGTTAATAATAACTCAAAGGCACATAGAAACAGCTGATTAAGGTTTGCAGCTCATTCTCTCTCTGTGCCTCTCGTTGACTGTCCCTTTACTTCCCTGTAGTTCCCCTTCTGTCTGTGGACCGCCTCAATGGTGGAGAGAAATGGAATTAGGGCCAAACGTTCTATTAATAACCACGAAAAAGCAGCAGGCTAAGAAAACCGAACCAAGTGACATGTTCTGTCTCTCTGTATGTCTATTGATCGAAATCCTCTGCTCAGTTTCAGTAGATTACATCAACTAATAAACAAAACCTATTTACAGATTTCAATAGTGACAAAGGGGCAGCGGGTGTTGGTCCCAATCTGGTAGCTCCCAGAACCTGCTCTGGCTTGATCCGACACAAATTAAGCCCTGATTTTCACTATTATTCGAATGGTGAAAAGGAATGTCCTCTGAAACAATTGTGCTACAAAATACAACACTATAATACAATCTGATACCAGAGAATATATAATATGGTCTCCAAACTTTATTCTGCCATGGCCGCCTATGTGTGTTTGTTACCACGGCAACAGTGGGGCATGCAGGTCCAGCATCCAGTAGCTCCTTCAAACTTCAGTAGATTTTTGTTTTTAATCTGTTCTTTTTTTTCTTCGGCTTTATCGCTGAAACACATACGACAGAAACACATTCATTGGGAAAAAAGGTGTTTTGGATTAAGAGCAGCGCCGGGACCACACCAGGGGCGAGAGGAAGAGAGTCAGGATGAGTGTCACACTAATCCTGCTTGGGTTTGAGGCGGCTCCTGGCTAATGTCCGGTCACAAGAAAACGGAATGGACGGAATGGAAATGGGATCAGTATCAGAGACTGCTGTGCTCACATCTTTACAGAGACCCGTCTCCACCACAGCATCCTAAATCAAGCTGTTGCACCTGATGGGTGGACTTTGTTTGTCCCGAGCCAACAGAGCGAAACGATAAGGGAGCGGTTGACTCTGTGTTTACGTTATTGATGCTCGGTACTCACCATGTAGTCAAAGTGGATGGTGCATGACCTGATGGCTAACTTTTAACAAGAAGATGCTGACCATATTATTATCACCACCTGGTTGCTGCTGTTTACCGTCACCCCGGTACAAATCTTTGTACAAAATATGCACCACCCAATTATTCCATGTTTATGTATACAGGTATATGAATAACAGTGTACATATGCTGAAGAAACTACAAACCCACAAATCGTTACGCAACCCTGTGTTGTATAATGACCAATGACATGGTTACCTTGTGTTCACTTGTTGCTTCATATTTTTTCCCTTCGGTCACGCACGTGGGAAATGACACATGCAATTTCACCACACACTCTAAAACCCACCCACCCCCCTGTGTTTGTACAGTTAGAGGGCACTGTACTGTAACATTGTTGTATAAATATAAATACGACCAAAACGGCATGCTCTGTCATTTTTGATTACCATATGGCTCCTTGTGATATAATTCAATATGGCATCCCAACTGTCTGACTTAGATTTAAATCTGCTTATTTTTTTACAGGCCAGATATATAAGTCATGAGTTTGCTGGAGAAGTGGGCAGTTTGATGTCATTTAAAATGCTCTTTTTTTTTTCTCTCTGTGACTCTCTTTGTTCTGAATGAGCGGTCATAAGTGAGCAATGAGCGGTGAGGCAGATAGTCAAGCTAAATGTAGGCATATATCCTGTGCACATTAGTGGCTCACATCACTGGCACACACACACACACACACACACACACGCGCCAGCACACACTCCTTTCTGCCTCATTGACCCGGCTTGTTCTTACATAATTGTCTACTGAGATGCGAACAACTGCTGGCTAACATGACCCCGTCTCGATGGTAACAGACCCAAACTCTCCTCCGCCGCCATGATGTGATTATCACTTGTTTCCACAGGTTTAGCCTCCACGAATCCTGGATTGTGAAAAGTAATTTTCCCAGCAGTCATTGCAGGCATTCGTCAACAAGAAAGACGTTTGGGCCGAGAAAAAAAATGGTGTGCGTCCTTTATGTGAAGACGATATATTTTCAAGGATGAAACTCGCTGATTTATGAAGCCATTTTGTATCCCGAATATTTAACGATACGCAAGGTGGTGACATCATGTTGCTTTGTTCGGTAAAAGACATAGTGTGCTCTGTCTCTTATCGTGTCTTCAGAGGGAGCAGCGAGTGCAGGACAGCTTCTCAGCTTAGGGGAGTTTGCGTTTTGGTGTGTTTTATGTGTGTGTGTGTGTTGGGGGGTGGTTGAGTGGGCGTACGAGAGAGACAGCAGCTTGTCAGTTTGTATCAGAAATGTAAACTAGCAAGCTACGGTCTGCACTTCCAAAACAGTAATGTTACTGAAGAAATTCTCATTTGATGCATTGCCAGTTTTCTAAGAGTTTCTGAGGGTAATGGGTGCTTTTTTTCCAGTTTCAACTGCTGTAAATGGTGATCTAACCAACAGCTCAACTCAACTCACAGTTGACCAGCTTCTAGCATGACACAGAAGCTCCACAGGGCCCCTTTTGCAGGAAACGGGAAAGTTGACCGAGGTTCATCTGGTTAGTGAGCTTGCCTTACTGTAATTGGACAACGGAGCGGGACTTGGGAGGGGTCAATTGGACAAAAGATCTCAACCGGAACACAGTAGACAGAGCACAGTCAAAAAGAGAAATTCCCGTGCATAGAGCAAACATGTTCAGCTTAATTCTGGCAAATCTTGAAGTTAGATACCCAAAGAAATCGGAATGTAACAGAGTACGTCAGCCTCATACTTCATTAGCTCTCCATTGAGAGATTATTCCTGCTCAGGCTAATCCTCATTCTAGTAGCTTGGAGCCGTAGCCCCCTGACAATAGAGGAAAGCAACACCAAAGAATTATCATCAAGAAATGACTGGAGCAATTTCTGGCAACGCACACAAGGGAACATGTTAAACTGGTTGCGGAATCAAAGAGGTTCTGACTGTCCGCATTTAAATGTTGGCTGTGACTTCCTGAGTTTATGTCGTCATATGTATATTCTGTGTGTTGTGGTTGTGTGGTTTTAATTGTTAATTCTCACATGCCTGGTATCTTGTCACCATCGGTTCAGAAACATATAATCTTGTCATCCTCTACATTCTGCAGCTGATAGAGTCTTAGTATAAATCCACTCGTCCACTGCAGTCTCCTTCATTTTCTCAAAACCAATATCAGCGTGTTGAATCAAGGCAGAGTGCGGCAGACAAACACAAACAAGATCATCTGCGTGAGCCACAGGAGAGATTCCCTCATCGTGATTGCAGGTTTTTGCACTTGCAGTGAATGGAGACTCTGCACTCTCTATTCCCACATTATTCATGATTAAAAGCTGGTATGGCTGACCTTATACTATACCAGAAGTCCTCCTGCTTAAGTCATCGCCTGTCCTTTCTGCACCAGGATGTTGCAACTACTGACATGACATTTGCCTTGACATTTATGGTGGTGCCCAGATGAGGAATCTACTGCAGCCAGTTGTTTCTCCAGCTCTTGACCGGCTGACCTGATTCTTGATTCTGTGTGCTTTAGTGAACTGTTGAACACCTCTTCCGAAGCTCTTCACTGGTTTCTCTGAGATGGAGTGCCTGCCAGGGAAAAAAGTCAAACTTTGTTTGCCACCTTTCCTTTGCTTCACTTTGCTGGTTTGAAGCTCATCCGTGCCCATGAAATGAGCTCCTCTGGCAACCACCAGCAGCCTGGAACCAATGTTCGGGTGTGGTTCGGGTGAGATCAGTGTTGGTGAGGTCCAGCCAGAGCACATCTAAGTCTCCTTTGCCTTCCCGTACTACCCAGATTAGTTCAGCAACTACACAAAGGGATCTTCCCCTTCTGCACTGATGTATCAATGTATTGGTTCTTTAAGAGGTACTCCGTCAGGTGGTGATGCGGGAAAACACTTTAGCTATCTTTTGCAGTTATCTGGAGAACCTAAAAGAGTCTGCTATGAAGGCTTGAGCAATCCGTGGTTGGTTAGTAAATTCAACTTTAGATTTACGCATATAAACGTACCATTTCGCTTGGATGTATAATATTCCAAACAATAAAATATATAACTATGTAGTGCTAAATTCTACACTATATTGTACTTTATAGTGTAGTGACACCTTCATGATCAAAGTGACAAGTAACAACGAGCAGTCACAAAAGAGTGAGAGGATCATAGAGACACGCTGCTGCCAGTAGCACTCATGTAATATTCATTTTAAATTTCAATGATCACGATCCCATTTGGTCATTGTGTGTGTGTGTGTGTGTGTGGTTGGCTGTGTGAGTGCAAAAGAAAGAGAATGAAAAGGGGTCTCAGTAGCTTTATTGCCTTCTCATCCTTCAGTGTCAGCCAGGCAGCCACTGTCTTGCAATTCTCTGGTCTCGATCCCTCAGCGGCACACTTTCAACCGTGTGTGTAAATGTGTGTGTGTGTGAGTACTGTCATCTGAGCAGGACAGTGTTGAAGGAATAAGATCACAATTTGTAATTCCCTTCCGCAGAGTTGGTAAAACGAGGAGGGGAAAAAGATGGAGAGGTGCAGAGACGAAAGCTCCCCGTTCTCAAGAAAATCATTGCAAAAGAAACCAGAGTAATGGAAGCGATTTCAGCCAACAGACCACACTGCAGAGTCAGTTCTCTACTGGGCTCCTGATGGGTCACATGAAATCTAATGTTAAAGCAACTTAAAAATCAATTAATTAGATGTGAGATACTTACAAAAACTATTTTGCAGTATCAAATTTTATAGCAACGCAAGTCACTATAATTGCTGTATCTCCATTTTATCCATTTCTTCACTGTCTGCTTTTCACATAATGTGTTAAAGCAGTACTTTACTATTTCTTTTCCCTTTTTCTACACCAATTTGTAACAGTAACGCGTATCGTCCTGCTGATAGGGGCGTCGGATCGGAATTATTTCTATTTATTATGTGGTGCATGAACCAACAATGTATTTTGTGATTTAATTTAATGAACTTTTTGTGACAGTATCCCCAGATGGTGAACTGAAATATTAGGAGAAACCTGTTCAGGGGGTCTTGCTCAGTGACAACACAACTCAACAAAAATGGCAAACACGCCATCGACGTCGAGTACCTGCTACTTCTTTTTAATGTAGCTCCTGCGGTGCTACTTTGTTGATGTGTTGACTGTGACATGTAATTCAATTAATAAATAATTCATCTATTCTATTCTATTCTATTCTATTCTATTCTATTCTATTCTATTCTATTCATAAACTGCACCAGAATGGTTAGGTGTATAAGAACCCTTAGTTCCTGAGTTTAGGTCCTCCGGCCTATGAGACTATTTGGTGTAAAGGGTTATAAAAGGCCTTGTAGTTACTGGTGAAAAGGTCATGCAGTGCAATTAGGTGAATAAATTACAATAGAAAGACATCCATCTCCTTCTCCCTGTCTCTCTCTCAACCTTTCTGACTCCCTCTGTTTCTAAATGTTAGAGATAAAGATGCAAGGAGCATAATAAACACCCTAATGTATTCAATAACTCCATCAATGGAAGAACTGTAATCACTCATAACCAGAAATTATACTGCTAACAAACACTAATAGACACCAAACAGTAAATGTGTTCCCAGCTTGGCTATGCAAATGTGAATCGAGCTCCTCATCGGAGTGACGCTTTGTTTACTCAAAGCCAAGACGGATGAGCTAACATCCCTCCTGCTCCTCTGCCACTATTGGCGAAACAATAGCCCTCTGATTGCAAGCTCTGTTCATTTGCATTGGACACATGGTGGAAATGAGATTCCCATGGTGATGGATGGGCTCAGTCTCCCTTCTATTTCACAGTCTACTCCAAGCTCCACACATTCCCGGTTTCTCCATCCACCGTGTCCTCACAATGCCATCGCAAGCTAATAGACTTGGGATGGGAATTGCTGCTCTGGTGGATTAATGCTGTTTTCTCCATGTTTCAGTCTGCAGAATAACATCAGACTGGTTGAGGGAAATAGAGATGATCAAACTTTGGAATCATGGTTGTGGACGGAGATGGTCAACAAATTTCCAAGAGTGGATTGAAATGATTGGAATAATTGGGTTTCATTGATCTGCCACTTTAAACAAATATGGGCCAGAACCGTAAAGTGGGCGGCCATTGGTCCCTTCTGACTTCCTACCTCCCTTGTTCCAGCCTCCTTGCTCAGACCCCACCCATCTTCAAAGTCCACCTATATATTTTGATGAGAAATTGGTCCACACTTTTGTTACTTAAAGGCTGGATTGCTGCAATCCCCTTTTATCAGGCTGCCCAAATGCATCTCTAAAGACTCTCCAGCTGATCCAGAATTTTCCTGCCACCAGACGGTTCAAAACCAGCATTCTTTCTACTACATCAGTAAGTCACACAACCTGCCTATTCATCAAAGAATCAGGTGTTTGATTCTACCTTTCATAGCTCTGAGATCACAGTTTTTAGGTGAAGTTGGGGCCAATGATATTAAAGGACCTGAAATTGGATCAGGAGCCAGAGAGTATTATTGTACATTAAACATAATTCCACTTTGCTAAAAAAAATTTGTGGACTAAAACTAAATCATTACCATGCCCTTATTTTTATAGCAAACTCTAAATTATAAATGTCCACAGTGGTGGTGTAGTGTCAGTGACAGGTGCTCTGGAAGACTTTTTTGTTACCCAATGAAACAGGATTATAAACTTTCTGTCTTCATCGGCAGGTGTATAGACTGAAGGAGAAAGCAGAGTACCAACATGCAACCAGTAAGGGTGTGCCTACAGTGATTTATAGTTAACTATAGTTGAAACTCAGGGGCGCCGTTTAGCTCAGCTGGTAGAGCGGGAATCCCATGTGCAGAGGCTTTGTCCTCGCTGCAGCGGCCTGGAAGCCCTTTGCTGTGTGCCATTCCCCCTCTCTCTCACCCTGTTTCCAGTCGTATCTTGAGCCTGTTCTATCAATAAAGCCAATAAGGCCAAAAAATAGTAAAAAAAACAAAAAAACAAAAAACTATAATTGAAACTCAGCAACGTGGTCATCGTGCAAACAGTTATCGAGCCATCTAACATTTCTCATTCTGGGTTTTATTAAAAGCTCAACAGGTGGCTTTGGCTCAGGAGATCATCAGGGTTTGTGTGTGTGAATGGGTGAATAAGAGGTACTTTTGTAAAGCACTTTGCCCATTAAGGTAGAAAAGCACAATATAATTGAATTCCATTTAAACCGATTGAATTCACCATGTTTTCCTGACACAGACAGACAGAACGTTCAGACACACACTGCTGATGCACTTAGCATTTATTATTCTTTACAACGACCTGCCATTTAAATCGATAGGTTACACCATTCTGAGACACTCAGTGTATAGAGTTTGGCAGTGAGAGAAAGAGTCTATGTACCTCACTGATGTACTGAGTGCCGATATTGTCATGTTTTGTGCTGACTACAGGCCTAACAACCTGGCCCACTCGCACCTCCTGTAATCACTCATAACCAAAATTTATACTGCCCTACGATCCTTTTGCCTCTTGTTCTATTGTATCTCTGACATCAGTGTGTTTTTAATGAAGTAGACAAATTAATTACAAGGTAAATCCTAGCCCAAGCACTTGCGGTTGTTAATGTTATGCCCTGGTTGTGCTGTCGATGGCCCAGTAATGAGGGAATCCATTTAATTCAAACTGTAATCAATAAGAGCGTTGGCTGAATGAGGCCAGAATGGCTGCAGGCCAGATGGATAAACACCTCTCGACTGAGCCAGAGATTCTGTAGAAGCTCAGAATGAGTGCAAACGAATAAGCGAGTTTTGCTGGAAATGTATTTTAACCACAAACACGCATCTACTGCATATCCACATCTGCTCGGTCACACAGCTATCAATCACAAGCACAAAATCCGTTTCCGTTCCTGGTGCATCATTGTTGTTTAAAGCGAAGAACAATGAAGCATTCACAGCACACAAAACACCCACACGAGGATGCATAAACACTCACGTTCGTCCTGTTGGTGATGAGCTGCAGGCTGAGGGGAGGGCAGTTGAGACGGTTCATTTGAGGGAGATAAACACTTTTTTGTAAGTATCACTGCATCACTCAACTGTTTGTTTTTTTCCCCAAAAGAAGATTAATTAAATGAATAAAACTTCCATTCAGTCTGTGATCCCACACTGTTGCACGACACGATATTCTATTCAACATTCAACAAGACATTGCTTTTTTTGCTAACCCTTCTACAAAATAACATATATTTGAAAAGAGGAGCTTTCTTGGTTTCATCTTCTCATCTGTTTGAGGCCCAAAGAGGTCAAATGATCCAATATTTCACAAGAAAAGAAAATATTTGAGAGAAGTTGAGAAATGAATATAGATTTTTGTAGCGTAACTTTCTTTCTTCTTCTTCTTCTTCTTCTTCTTCTTCTTCTTCTTCTTCTTCTTCTTCTTCTTCTCAACCCCATTGAACATCTCAAGAGCCATCTAATTTATCTTATGACCCTTTGGAGGGGACCGATTCCTACATTGAAAACCACTAGACTAAACTAGCTCCTCCACTACCAGCTGCAAAAATTAGGTTACTTGCACATTTATGTGCCACTATTTACAATTTGATGTAGAATATTATGCTTGGGCATAGTAGCCATTATACTAGGGTGGGACAAGTTCTACCTGCTTTTTCAGATTATTACCCCCAACTTAAATGCAACAGCCTATTCACTCGATGCTCTGTCTGTTCTTCATTATCAAATCCATTTTTCTTATTGGGAAAATTTCAAAATCATTGAAATTCTATACCGTGGTTTCACTGCTACCTAGACCCAAGCAGATGGGCACATACTGTAGCATCAGCATGCACACGAGCGCAGCTCATGTTAACTGGTCATTAATGCCCAAATGCCAGGCAGCTGATTTGAGTTGGCTCACATGCTGTCACCACAAAAAGCTTTGAGCACAGAGAGTATAGTATAGGTAGGAAGAAGGGACATGACACGAAAGAGAAAAAGTAAAATGTAAAATGTGAAAAACATTCAATAAAGAAAGGCAAAGACATCAACCCCCTTAAGTTTTTTGTTTGGTGTTTAATTGTGTCACATTAATTTAGATATTTTTGCCAACTGAGTCGCGATTGGTTCCCTATAAACTTCACTATATTATTCTGTCTGCTACCACCCACAAAATCTCCCAGGAAAATGAAGCCTAGTCATGCTGGCACAATTTCTGTCTGCTACCATGTCTCCATTAGAAACTAAATGAACGTATAATAACATTTTGTCCTGTGTTGTTGGTAGTTGTTACTCTGAGGAACACAGAAACAATCCAGTTGTCTTTGCGACAGCGGCACCAACACATCACTTAGAAAACGCTAGGGAGGATATTTTTACACTGTGATATTGGAACCTCTTCAGTCACAAATCTGGATACTTATTCCACCGCTGCTGAGACAACAGTTTCATGGAGCGGCACTTTGTCAGATGATACAAAGTGTGTGTCGGCAGTCGCTGTAAACTTTGCACACCACTGGCTTAATACCTAACCAGCTCTTTGACGTGAGACACCACAATCGATAAACCCAATTTTGCACTTATAAATCAGCACATGGAAGATTTGTGATTGGTCTTCCTGTGCGTGAAAACACACATACTCTGAAGGTTGATGTATACATAAACAAGGCAAAATATTATCTCTATGTGTTTGGTGATTTTCACAGATTTCTCAGGCACCTCAGCTAAAATATTGTTTGAATTTTTAATTTCCAGTCATCACTACGCCCAAATGAAGTCACGATTCTCCAGCAGCACGAAACTGACAGCCAACACAATCCTTTAAATATATATTTTTTGGCCACGTCATCAAATGCTGCAGCGTGAAAGGAGAAACTGAGACAGGAACAAAACAAAGTGACACAGATGGGGAGAAGCATGACTCAGCAGTTTGGCTCCTCATTAGCAGTCTTGTGTGTGTGTATCGAAGCTGTTAAAATGTTCGGGATGTTTCCCCACACTGGGGCCCTCCTCCTCTCACCTTGGCCAAGTTCATCGACTAATAAGGGAGTCGAACAGAGAGGACATGCCCAAAGTTACTCACAGTCACATCTAAAACCTTTTTTGGATGCTAATAAATTCATCTTTAGAGAAATCAGTCTGCTACGCTCTCAGAATTCTTATTACCCTGCGGCCCCTCCTCGCCACTTCCTCTCCTACATAAATCCAACTTCAATTGTTAACTTTTTTTTTGCATCATAATGGTACTGAGTATTGAGTATTTTACACAGAAAACACGATGTCTTGTTCTTCTCTTCTCTGGCTGACACAGCTGCTGGCAGTCTGCTGGCATTTCTGAGCAGGTGGAGGAAACACATTCCGTGGGGTGGGGCGGGATGAGTCACCAAAAAGTCCCTAAAGATTCTGAGTTATTTGCTGTTCTTTTCTTTGACATTTCTTGGTAAAAAAAATGTGTACACTCCATTCCATAGTATATGGATATACCAGAGTTTTAGTTTAAAACATTCAAAGAATTATCAACAGAGTACAAAGAAGTCCCTCAAAAAGTTGCGATCCTGCGATTCCCAATCCCAGTGAACTCTGCACAACCTTGAGATTTTACCCAAACATTGCATTAACATGAAGAAAAAAAAATAAAAATGTGGTGATAGACGAAAACATCAGGGCCGTGCAGAATTGACAGGGTTTGGCAATTTCAACATCACAACTTCCTTCAGGGACTTAACAATTGTATTGACTTTATGTCATCAATGTAATTTGTTGCAAAGTTGTCTACTAAAGTTAGCATGCTAACCAGCTAGCCCCAGCTCATCCTGTCCCTTTGCCCCTTTGTACTTAATGAGGCAATAGTTTGATAGGCCCTGCCGCTTCAGTGAGCCAATATAAAGTGATAGCTAAACATGATAAACCTACAAACTGTCAAGAAAGGAGATATACTGTATCTTACACCTGTACACCTTCTGAATTGACATTTTTCTCACCAGATGAACACTAGACCAAAAAGTGCTCTATTACAAATGGAGCAAACAACCACCCACTATATGCAAAAACCACCACAGGCACTCCCACACAACATATGTTCCAAAAACTGGCAACATGCTCATCACTACTTTTCAACACTACCTCCGACAATGAAGAATCAAGTACAAGTAGCTGTAACCTCAACCGGCCGTATTATATTCAAGAGGGAGGAGAGCAAGACAATGACGGGTTAGGGTCATGTGGTGTTAGGGCATTTTAATGAGATGGGGGGGAAAAGGGTACATGGACCTTCCTTTCGCCAGCCTAAGCACTTTGTCAACCACAGCTCTGTGTGGTAATTGACTAGACCTTTCTCAGACATCTCCAGGTTGCTAATTAAAGGCTCTTGTCAATGACAACCTGCATTAGATGTCATCACATGAATAAAACATAGACTTGTGTATAAATAACAATCTTTCTTTCCTACTGTTTTTCCTTTCTGCTGTAGATGTGATGGTCAAGGAGGATTCTGCAGCAAAAGAAGGCAACAACAAGCCAAGCCCACACACTGTCCAATGTGTGGTTAGGTAGGTAGGGAACGACTGTGATTTTGGTCAAATGTGAATAATGTTCCACAGAAAAATCCCACCACAGAAGAAATTGGACAACTGCTTACACAGTCTGCGCAGTACTCCTCATGACTAGTAAACTGAAGGTTATGCAAAACTGGTGAGGTACCCCTTTGAGATGGATTACATCATCTGCTCTTGGATTAAAAAAAACAAAAAACAAACATACCATGATGCCAAACATTCATGTAGCCTAAAGTTTAGATTCGATAGTGACATAAAATATAATTGGATGACTTTGACAGTGACCTTCACTGTCTTTAACATCAAATCACCCAACTGTCAATCCACGTTTCCTAGAATATGATATTAATGGCTTCAGCCCTCAACAGCTGCTGTACATGTTTCAAATTCAATCTGCCTTTGACAAGAAGATTCAAGTTTAGACAATATTTTACATCTCAGTGAAAAAGTCTGTGGTGAAATGATATTGACATATTGCCAAAGGGGCCATGGATCACCAATATTTTCTTCTCATGAGTTCCTGTTTAAGATGTATGTGATGACCTTGTATGAGTCACAGAGCCTTGTGCTGAATTCCAAACTCAATATTAGGAGACTGCAAATGAGACCACTCAAACAGAACTGGATATAAACCCCAGTGTTGCAGCTAGCATAGCTGCTGTAATGTAATTTTCCATTTGGCTTACAGTGTCTCAGTATTTGCAGTCAGCCAGCTGGGGCTCTTGTTGAGGGTATTACACGACTGAAGTGGCAAATGCATCTAGTTAAATCTTTGTGTTGGAGATGTGCTGTGCTGGTGTCAACTCAGTGTGGTGTCTTGTTCACACCTAAACAGAGAGGAGACTGTGGGTAAGTGTGTGTAGGGGCTAACACTGAGGGTGAGATATAGAGCACTGAATAGGGAGATAAACCGACAAATGAATGCAGCTTGTGTTATGCAGGCAGTGGGCCCTATTCAAACAGTCTATGGTGCTTGGTCTAAAGCGGATGGTGCAAGTGCATAAACAGCAGATACGTTTTAAGTTTGGATTTAAAGGCCTCAATAGAGTCAGAATGTCTGATTTCAGAAGGGAGATTCATCAGAATGGTGTCACTGTCGAGCGGAGACAATGACCAACATCTTGGTTTTATCCAAATGTTATACGTTGTATATCTTTGAGAGCAAGAAATTCTATTCTATTTTCTATTCTATTCTAAGTGTATTTTCTTCCCCAAAGATGGGAAGTGCTCTAAATATATCCTTTGAGAATGATCATCTGCGTGTGTAGGTGCAGACAGCTGAGTATCATCTGCATAGAACTGGAATAACTGTGAATAATTTGTGAAAGTGGTGAAATATATAAAGAGAGGAGCATAGGGCCAAGAACAGAGCCCTGGGGAACTCCATACTTCACATCGGTAAACACTGAAGTTATATTATTATAAGAGATGCACAGTGTTCTTTCGATAGGTATGACTTTAGCCAAGCAAGAGCCAAGCCACCGATGCCTAACACTTACAAATGCTGCACTGAGATCCAGTTACAGAAGCATCAAGGTAGAGTTTGAGTTCATAGTAAGTAGAGTGTAATTTACCACTTTAGTAAGGGCAGTTTCTGCGGAATGACTCTGAATGGCTCCAAAAGCTGATTGAAAGGGTTCAAAATGATTGTCATTAATTAGGTAGCCTGGAAGTTGCTGAGACACAACTCTTTCTAAGACTTTAGAGAAGAAAGAAAGGTTGGATACTCTGGGCCGAGATCCGTCCTCCATCCAAGTTTCTTAGAAATCTGTTGAGCAGTTTTTGTTTAATCCTGCTGACAAACCGAGCAACCAACAAAAGGACATGGTTGAAAACGTAAGAGAGGAAGCAGAGGAAAAAGAAAAGCCCAACCTGTCTTGAGTCAGAGTAAAGCAAAGGAAATGTCTGAGTAAATGTCACAGCAACCATCTGAACTTGTTAAACCCTCTATTAACAATGTCACACAACAATATCACACTACACACAAGTGCATGTAGGCGCTATATCCCCGCTAAAAATGTGTCTCTTATAGACAGAGAAAGCTTCTACATTAAATTACACCATCTGCTGCATCACATGGTGCATTTCATTTAATTAAATCTACATTTTAATGCTTTCCTCTATATTCCATCTATAGAAAATGTCCTTTCTATTCTACTTTATTATGTGCTTTTCTGTTCTTATGGCAACAGTTCTACATGGCCTCCTGGCATTGATTCATAGAAGAATGAAGATACACTTTTGTGTCATGCAGCACGGGATGACAAAATATGTAATTGATTTTTCACGTTTCGAAAGGACACCAGATGATTTATTGCCTTTGCTTTGGCCAGGAGAAGCCCGAGCCACGGGGGAATACACCCATACATCTTTTTTCGGCCGACATCTTACCTAAAGGCCTGGTCCGGTCGCTTGCCGGTCGGTTACCATGGCAACCGAATCCCCATCCCTTCCTAACACGAGCTGGAGGTGAGCAGCAGACTGCGGATGGCCTGTGTTCTTTTAATTTTGTTTTGTGTATTTCTCTGTGAGCGAGCGGTTGTGTTTTGCCAAAAAAGGACTGTTTGGGGTATAAGACCATTTTTTTGTAACACAATATTACTTACAACACGAATCATATCACATAATTTTCATTTGGTGCCGAGTCCCACCGCTGTGCTCCTAGCCTGCTGTTACATGTAACACACAGCAGGAGACTGATGTGTCAGGCTCCACTGTTTTGTCTGCTTTGCTGTCCTCCCATGTGTCTTTTCCTTTTCTCTAATCACTTATCTTCCCTTACTTTTCCTCTTCCCTCTCTTTTCTGTCTCCAGTAGAGTCTATTTTCCGTCCCTTCTCTCTGTGTCTCCACGGCCTCAGGCCATCACGCCGAGGTGTTGAAAACAACCAGTGTCAACAGAGGCGTCTGACTCCGAGACAGCATTCCATCTCGACACTGTCTTGTCAGTGTCAGCGAACACTTAAGTAGTACAGTACACTTAAAATTACTGACAGCAGACAGACATGGGCAAACACACAGAAACATACACAAGCACACTCACACAAAACACACACATATACAATGTATTTGCCTCTCCATTGCATCTGTGTAATCTGTGCCGTCAATGGTCACCTTTGATGAATGGTAGACTGTGTCACTTGCGGGTTTTGTCCTCTAATGTGAGCCTGAGCTACTTCTGGTAGAGCTGGAACCAAAACAGAGTCAACCCTGGATGTCTGTGTCTTTGGCTTGAAAAACGACGGTGAACCAAGGTGATACGCCATCACGTGTTCCCACTGTCCACTCCTCACTCACCCACCGGCTATCTTGTCCTCAGTCGGTAATCCAATATCCAGGTAAATTGTACCAGTCCAATCGATTCAAACCAATGTAGCAATACTTGAAAACAAACACTCCACAGCTAGCATGCATGTCCTCCTCCAACCTCATCAATCTCTATCGGCTTGTTTCCAGGTCTGTGTTTTTATCATGATGGCCATGACATGATGAAGGCATCATTTGACAGGAGTCAACTGATTCTGTCTCAGACTGATGTTACGACCAACCACTCATTTAACATATTGACACAGAAATACATAAATAAATAAAAGTATATGAATTCATAAATAAATGTAAAAACACATTTATTTCTGCATGTATTTATTTATTGAATAATGTATTTATCTCTGTAGTTATTAGTTTATTTATTTCTATTGCTGTAATTCTTTGTCCTTCATCAATTGCATCGGTCATCCCCAGTGGACTGGTCCTGTGCGTGTACCTATAAGTGACATAAGTCAACCCTTTAAATACACTTTGACATACTTTTCCATCCTGGTCTGGATGGTACAGATGGTAAAGCAATAACCAATAATAATTGGATGTGATGTTTCTCCAGCCTCCTTAAATCATGTCCTGCTTTCCTGTGTCACTGCTTCTCCCCACAGACTGTGTTATTAGCATCGCAGACTGTTCTGAGTTATGATGTGGCATTAACCCTATAACCCTGACATGTGAAAGGTCACGGCTAGGGGATAAATTATCCCCTGCGGCGTGGACAATATTTCCACCAGGCTGACGTGTGGCCCGATACGTCATCGGTCCCTCAAGGAAAGATGGCTGCAATTTTTTGTACACGGACGAGTAAGAAAAGTGAGGTGATGCTCCATGTCACAAAGGAGGACGCTAAACCAACTGACCCTTTGTTAAGCTGATCCAGGGAGGTCGTTCACTGGAGGAGGAGTAGAGAAGCAACATGAGGATCTTGGCAAAGCACAACACAAGAAAACAATCTAGAAAGAACTAGAGCTAGGGAACGTGACCATGTACACCGTCAAACTCATGAAATCATCTGGCAGAAGGCAGGCTGAAGATCAGGTTACTTAAGCAGGTGCTGATTTGCCAAACGCACTGCAGGTGTGTGTGAATGACCGTAGCTCCAGCACAGGGGAAACCCCGACCAGCCTCTCCAAAGCACCTTTGAAAACACAAAAAGCACAAAGACCAAAAAAGGGCCACAACGAGTCCAAATATGACATTTTTACGTCTATCTTTTGCTGAAAGCCAATGAGCCTATATTTGCGTGGATCTTACATCACTCTAACTGTTGGCCTACTGGACATTTTTAGATGCTGAGCATGAGTAATTTCAGCAAGTCTGGACAACCGAGACACAAGATAAGTAGAAAAACAAATGGCTGTGCATCGAGGAGGTGACAGGGCTTTATGCAGACTGCGCTGTGACCTCCCACGTGTAGTGGAGGTGTATGGGAGATACTGCTGCTGGAGATGACAGAGACAAGAGTTTTAGCATTGCGTGGCCAGTACAGCACGGCGTGTTGTTGATATGGTGCTTACTGAGCCGTGATCACCCTGACAGATTAGACGTGTCAGAGTCTGAGGGTCAACACGGCAATGAGAGATAGCGGCATTAATCATTTCACTGTCCCAAACATAATAGAGATACATATACACACACACACATAACAAAATGGTTACCAGTCATAATGTATAAATTCCCTCACTGCTCAGAGGTCGTCAAGGCTTGATTTGATGTTGGCTCAGTGGACCCAAGAGATACATTGTCACTGGAAGAACACTTCTGTGATGGCTAGAAATTGAACCCAGGTCAACTGTTTGGAAGGGAACTATACTTACTACTATACCACAATTGCTGATGTAAAAGGGGCAGTTTTTTCTGTGAACACTGAAATCCACATAGGGATAATAATTATAACAAAAACGAACCAACATGTTGCTTATTTCTTGGAGGTGGGGGAGGAGAAGGGAGGAGGAGGGCCATCAGCTGGGGTTTAAGAAAGCTGTTGTCCTTCCTTGATCCAATCCAGAGGGAGCAATCATCTCGAAATGACCAATCAGTCGGCCCAATCCGTTTCCATTTCAATGCACAAACACCACTAGAGCACACACACACACTCACTGAGGGGGAGGCGAGAGATTTGTCATAGCAGCAAGGACAACGCATTTGACCGGGATCACAACAGTAGGTAGGTCGTAATAAATAAAAATAGCAAAACAAAAGCACAATATAACATGTCGTAGCAGTTGTTTTTCCCGCTGAAGGTCAGAACGATGGTCCTTGAAAAGTTGTGAGGAGGGCACACACCTTTCAGACCAGGTTTATAAACCCAATAGTGGTCATGGGTAATGTCCTATCAAAACTGCAGTATTCTTTGATTCTTCTAATGACCCATTCAAAATGAATCACTCCCTCCGGCTTGGCATGGTAGTGGATCACGTAAACAAGGAAAGCACAGTCCCCTCCAACAGCTCCTGTTAAGGTATTGGTGATGCAGTCTTTGATTAATCACACCACAAACTGTTGTGTTTTCAGTAATATGTACATGATAACGTTTTGGTAAATGCTACAGCAATCACCAGGACATCACTGCTTGCTGCTGGCTGTCCAAAATCAAAGGCCAACACCATGCTAGCTAACGATCGCTAACACTTTAGCGACATCATACAGTTAAACCTCGGTTAACAGTCTCCTTATTTCAAGAACATATTTAAACAGATGGTCAGAGAGCCAGCTATTTATCACGGTAACACAGCTAACACTAGCTTGATAGACTAACATTAGTGACGGTTTTACCTGAAAATTTGGACCAATGTCTTTATTCATACTTACACATCCCACTTTCGATTGTTTTGTGGATTGACCCAATGAGCCCAGACATACTGTGTTTGCAACAGCTAAAGTGGGCATTGTGTTTACTGGTGGGACAACTACGCTTACCTGCAAAACTACAGCTTGAAAACCACAGAGAAACAGACATTACCATTGAGTTGCCGTGTGAGTTAACAGTCTGAGTCAAGCATAGGTTATTAACATACAGGCACATAAATACTTTAATAAAGAAATATAGAAATACAGAAAAAAATAAATACAGAAATCTAGAAATCCATAAAGACTGATATGTCAAAAAGGAGGAAATTAATTTACACACAACTTAAAATAGAAGAAGTAAAAAAAAATTTGAAATAAATAGAAAAAATTCAGTATATCAAATAATTTTTCACCATTTGATCATCACTACATCTACTTTGAATTAAATTCACTGTATTTATAAAAACAATCTATTGGCAATGCTATAAGAACACCTCTTTAAACACCGAAGATGATCAATACTAAATAATGAGGTGAGAGGACAAAAGTCACCAGTTCAATAACAGTGCTCTCAATTACTTTCAAATATACCGTCTCTCTGTGCTTTCATTAGTTGGCTCTGTTTAACAAAGCAATAGAGGCTTTAAGGAGCCATAAGTGTGCCTTTAAGGTGCTTTCTCAGACGGATACTGATGGGGATTTCCATAGCAAATCTGTTTGGCCTTGTTCATTAGTGCAATTTCCTCATTCCTCATTGGGGAAATAACACACGACTGCAGTTGATGGCTCACAAAGTAGGAGTAAAGGCTGTAGAGAATTGATTTGATGATGTTTGCATTGTGACCTGGTTGTTTAAGAGCTGATTGTTTTCACTGCAAGAAGGATGGGAATGATGTATTGGATTGTCAGCTGTGTCCTAAAAAAGGCCTATTAAATTACATCAAGGGAAAAGACAGGAGGAAAAAATGAAAACCCCCCCAAAAAAATTCACTGAGGGACAAGTCACTAAAACACATTTTAAATTTAATTTATGAAAACAACAACTCCACAAGATTTTATGAATAATTTATGACATGGTGATTCATCAAGTCCCTAAAATTATTTTAATCTACAAGACTTAATTACCTTACAGATGTCGGCCTTTCAGTGCTTTCTTGTGTAACCACAGCATGAGAACCTGTGGGTGACGCAGAGACTGTGCTCATGTTTAATTTCTACAAGAGACACATGCAACTGTATGAGCTGCTAAGTGCTGGTTTTTACACATAGTTTGGTTTATAATTAACTTTAACTGAAATATTCTCATCAGGTGTGACAACGCAACAATCTTGATTGGTCCCTCTGCTGCATTTCCTGAGGCTTCTTCCATTTTTTCCTGTTTTTGGGGGAGTTTGTCTTCATCCCAACAGATTGCAAATCCCCTCGAGTAAAATGTGTTATTTGTGATATGGGGATTTATAAATAATATTGACTTGATTATTGATCTCAGGCAGGCACTGTCTATCCATCCATTTATAGAGATCCAGATAAGTGAGATAAGATAATTGGGTCAAGACGGACTCCCAAGGTGTCATTTCTTAATGAAGAACAGCTCTCTAATCTCACCTGCTTAATGATACAGTAAAGTGCTCCAACTGCTCTCAGTAGCTTTAATGGAAATAGACTGAATTTATCCATGGATGCAAATTTGGTGTAAATTAATACTGCTGATGATATACGATTCAGTCTAAGGGAATATGTGGAGGAGAAAATGTAAATCAAACAGGCGTTTTAAAATGCAATTAGAGCCGTCACTCATAAACTCAAGATGATAACATGCATATTTGTCTGTTTTTTAATAATATAAAAATAATAGTAATAAATATAAGTATTGGATAATCATTAGTTGTCAGATATAGTCAGGTATTGCGAGGCCTACGTTTTTTTTTTATTTCTGCGTTTACTTCCTGGTTATGGTTACACTATGCGCAGCATCGTTTCTTCCGCTGGCCCTGTCCGAAAGATCCTGCGCTACCTATATACGTTACACTGTAGCAACAGCACAGATATTTGAAATCACTTTACTCCGCTCGAGAAAAGTTGTAGGAATGCAGAACTTCCATGAATGAACATTTTTTAATCGAGTTATAACTGACCTTGTTTGCGGTTCGAGGTTTTCTTTACAGACAACTCCTTAATGATCACTGTCCTATTCAAAGTGAATCGTTACCTACAAGGTTGATGCAAGTGGGAGGTATTTTTCTCTATGAATGAACTGAATTTTAATTAAAAAAGTCTTTTCATCTGAATTTACCTTCTGGAGCTCTGCGCTTTGTGTATATTTTTGAATAAATGTGCCCCGCAACGCACCAATCTGAGGTCCTAACATTCTCAATCACAGCAGGTCAAGTTGCTTTTCTCCAGAAACAAATATTCTCTTCTATCTGACGACTGGCAGAGCTGGTAATAGAAAATCTGACATCGTTAGCGGAGCAGGTACCAGCCAAAGGTGAGAAGTAAAGCAGTTTGTGAGAACATACAGTATCTCACCATACTGACGAGATGGAAGCTCGACTCGCTCGGCGGGGTGTGAAATAGGGAAGTCTCTGAGCATTGAGGAGAGGTGAGAAGAGAGACACCGAGGGAAGCTGATGTGTGAAACCTGAGGAGTGGGAGAGAATCAGGTAAAGACGCTGAACAGATGAGAGGGAGTATTCTGAGCTGAAGTGCTGTCCTCTGTTTGTTCAACCGTCAAATCCAAAGTTACATTTACATTCAGTGTTGCTCACCACAATCCACTGTGTGGATCCTTCAGGCCTAACAAACACGTCAGTTTATTTACTTCCTCATTAAACACTTGCAAAGCTGATTTTTTTTGCTCATGTGTACTTGCTAGCAATCTTCTTCTTTACTGCTTTTGCTGGCACCCCTTGAGGGCACTTTATCACATTTCTCCAGTGGAAGGGCACCTTAGAGGGCACGGCACATTATCATGTGTTTGTGCATAACTGTGGGCGGGATGGTGTACAGTGTTTCATATGGCAGCTACAGGCAAAATATTCTGGGTACCAGCTTTATTCTCTCATTTAATGTTTTTTAGATACATTCAAAGCTATGGATACAGCAACATAATGCAATTTTTTGTGATTTTTTGTATAACAATGCACTTTAAAAGATAACGACAGCTGTACATGCGCATTTGCTGTGATTACATTACTTATGGTCTAAAACTAGCAATTTACATTGAGGTTGACAACACACCCTTCGAGGGTTTTTGACAGAGGGGGTCATATGCTCTATAGATAGTAGAAATAGTATAGATAGTAAATTTGTGATTTGTTGTACTGGGCTATGTAAATAAAACTTAACCTAACTACTGCTGTTAGCAAGGCTTTTTTAGCATGTCTTCTTTCTTTTGGCTTTGAAGATTTCTCACCACTTTACAAAGCTGACATCAGGATGTAATTTGGGCAAATAAGGCGAACTTGGCGGTGGAGGACATGCAGCATGTGTTTTTCAGGTTGATGGGTTTTACATCTTCTCGTCTCAAGTTACAAACCTATTCCTCAATATTACCATGTAGCATATTTTACATGCATGCCACTATGTGCTCTCTCCATTGTAAAAATAGTGTTATATCCATTTGGTTTCATTTAACACCCACTCCTCTCAGCTAAAAGAGAAGCGCCTTCAGCTGCTTTAAATCTGCAGCTACATGACAGAAACATGTACCACGCCTCGCTGCATACTTTATCTTCATAATGAAAAAGTGAAATGGCCCGTGGACTTGCTGCATGCTGCATGTATGTGTTACAACCCACTAACTTGACTGATTTAACTCTGCAGTTATCAACACTTCATAGGTTGTTTTAAATTAAAGTGAATGCAGCATATATATAGAGTGAGGATGCAGTGCCAGTCACCTCCCTGGCTTTATAATTAATTGAGCACAAGATTGTTCCCAGGATCCAACAAGCAAATGACAAGTAAGTCCTGCACAAATTAGCCTTTAAAGCAGCTGATTCTGAAAACAATGTCTGAAATGTTTACTTCATAAGACATTCAAAAGTGGCTACATGTCACTACAGTAACCATAGCACAGCTACTGGTATGAACAAATCCTATCTATACTCTATGTGTGCTCCTATAGTATACAATTATTGGGCTACATCATTTTATATCGTAAAGTTAGGTGAATGATAAAATGAGAACATGAATGATGTCTAGACTTACATTGTGTAATAGTCCTTTTATACCAAGTGCCACCCATTGCTTAGTGACCCAAAGATGACTCATCTTGAGGTCAGAACAAGGGGTTAGCGACAACAAAAGTTCAGTTGTAGCAGTCAAACATTTCATTTTATTAAAAAAAATGACAGATTATTTTGCAGCTCAGCCAAAAAAAAAAGAAAAAAAAAAGATTTTCTGCCTTCTCTCCCGAGCTTGGCAAACAAAATCTGCTGCATAAACAAGGTTCCCTCGCAGAAGCACAACTCAAGTTTCTCATAATCACCCAGCCAAAAGAAATCAGCATACATGGAGGACATTTCAATATAAAGCACAGTCCTCACACCCTCGTAGGCAAGACAGTAAAACATGCTCACACCAAACAAGAGATTAAAGAAAAGACCACTGGTAACAATAACCAGGTTTCTCACAATAAATTTATGCAATCACACTGTTGCAGTGCATGTCCATCACATGTCTCTATGCATTACATTAGCTGACATCTTTGACCATATTCCCATGACACATATTCTCAATACTGTGAACTTTGCACTGTAAAGCCAGGCGCTAATAATTCCAGGCTGACAGCTAAAAGCTGCAAGGGATTGTGGTGGTGGTGGGGTGACGTTCAGGGATTCTTGTGAAAAGGTTACCAGTGAGGTAACCAAGGTGAACTGCTTAGACAGCAAGTCTGAAGGTTAATCTTGTTCATGTGTGTGGGCAGCATGTGCGCGTGTCTACTCGGGGGAATCACTGTTTGATGGACTTGTTAGTAATCTGAAGCCATTCAGCCAATTTACACTAACAGAAAATGACATTGGTGACAGGGCCCAATTCACTGAGCCGGCCAGCTGACTGGTGAAGAGGCCCCGCTATTGATCCATGGTCACACATGCTGTCTGTTGTCAAAGCTTCAGTTCGCTGGAAATTAGCTAGATGGCACAGTGAAGAGGTTTGAAATTGCTTGGAGAGTGAGGGCTTGTGAGTGAAGGCTGAATACTAAAGACAATCAGTCTCCACAGCTCTCCTCTGCCCTTGTACAACACTTTGGTTTTGGTTGCTGTTGATGTATGTACACTGTTTATGCTTCTATTGGACCGCCCACAAGTGCAACTACTATGAAAATGTGTCTTTTCATAAAAAACAATGAACAGACGGTTTTCTTTTTCTTGTTTTGCAGACACATTTCATACGATCAGTGGCAGACCATGCTGACCTTTGTGACAAATGCATTGAATTTCCTGTGGCTGCTTCACAATTACAGATGCCCCATAGGTCATCAGTTGAATGCTAAATTCTCAGTTGGCATCAGAACTGACTTAGCTCTTGAAAGAGATCATTGCATGGAGGCTTTTATCAACAAGGAAGGATGTTAATACATCAGTTGGCTCTTGGTGAAAAAAATCAGACCACAGACGATACAAATCTTGAAGATTGTAACTTTAATTTGAAACATCTTTGCAGGAAGTGTTAAGACAAGAGGAAACACTGAGGTTGCATTGACAGCCAACAGCATCAGCAGCCAATTTGACCAGATGGGGCAACTGGAAGAAATAAAGTCCTGGGTCTGAGGCGTTGCAGTTGAGATAAATTTGAGGATTAAAACTATAACACGGATCTTTTTCCATGCAGTGTTTCTAGTACTTTAATTAAAACTTATCAAAGCTTGAAGGGAGATGGGATTATATATGAATTAACATTCTGTTATGTACAAACTATTCAGCCACATTTCTTCTGTGTCTAAGATGCATTCCAGCTAATGCATTGCCGTTAAAAGCCTTACTGCCTTCACTCCTCTTTGTGAGACTTTATGACACTAGAGCAGTCAGCGCGCCGGCCCGTTTGGCTCGTGAGATATCGCGGTTATTAAATTTGGGTTTTGTTGTTGACAGCGGTCGTAATTTGCGGGTGAGCAGTGAGCACGGCCTCGTGTGAGTGAACATGTTGATAAACAGATATAACATCGCCAGAAAGAAGGAAAAGAGAAGGAGGTGGGGAGAAATAAAAAGAGAGTGAGAGGCTTTTTCAGCGTGCAGAGCGCCGCGCTGATCATCCCGAGACCCATATTTTCAGTTTTTTTATGTCTCCTTTTGGTTTTTTAAGAGCCTGTAAGCCTAATGGAGCCATATACGATTCGCAGTTCTTTTCCGTGCTTCAGTTTTATAGATTGCTGTTTAAACATCATCCTTCGGGTAAATGAAAGTCTCACTGGTGACTCTGTGTACAAGTTTAAAGTGGGTGTGACAGATTTGTCCTTTGCTTTACACCCTCCTTTCTGCTGTGGTCCAGAGATGCCGTCAAACTATAGACAAGCTGTCAGGGATAGTGAATGAATCTCTTTGTACTTGTTGTTTAAAACAGAGGCATCGGTTAAATATTGTGTAGGAGCACGTCGGTTCAAACGGTACACAGCAACCTCACCACCTCTTTATGGAGCTCTCTGCCCATCGCCTTTAACAGCTTTAACAATGTGTCAAATGTGCAACCAGTAAGCTGTGTTTTTGTTGCAGATCGTGCTAATTAATTTGTGCTTCACATTCCTGAACCTAACTACTCCGTTAGGTTCAGGTTTCTTGCCTTACTAAACTATACAACAAAGCTCTGGTACGCCTGTCGCTGATACGCTGCAGCGGCGATGTCAGCTTTATGGATCGTTTCGCTCCATTCGGCTGTTTTGGTTTTTACAGCCTTGAAAACTATATCGATTGGTTATTGTTTCGCTCACAGCTCGCACCATTTCTTCAGGGCCACGGGAGGCTGCTGCCAAAAAATGCTTGAGGAAAACTATAGAATGGCGTGAAAAAAAGAGATCGAGGTAAAAAAAGAATGAGAGAGAGGGAGGCTACTGGGGGTCTGGCTTAACCATTGTCACCCAGGTAAATTGAGATGAATTGTCTCAACGCCGAAGTGCAAAGGCTCTGAAAACATCAAGCGGACTACAAAGTCCCCATACGTGCCTCAGATCAGGGTTCTCAAAGTCAAAATAGCTTGATGGTACTGTCACCTTACAGGAGGACCATTACAATGCTACTCCTAGTCTTAAATAACTTGTGGAAGCCTTGCACTGAACTAACAAATGAACACAGTTGTCTGTGGTCCTGCCTTGGACTTTTTAGTTCCCATCAACCCTCCCGTCTTCCTTCACTACCTCTTTCAATCGTCTTAAGGCTCGATCTCTTTCATCTCTCCGCCCGTTTTCCCCCCTTCCTTCTCTTCGCCTTTACTCTCTCTCTCTCTCTCTCTCTCTCTCTCTCTGATTGCGGCTTTGCTAAGATGCTTCTTTAATCACACGCTTTCATCCGTGGGAACAGTGTGACCAAGGACAGGCGAAGAACGTCTCAGTCCGACACCCTCCTTACTTGTGTGTGTGTGCGTCTACGTCTCAAACACAACAACGTACACACCCGTCACACTGACAGGCAACGATTCCCTTCTTTCCCCCTCACATGCAGAAATATACGGCCTCTCGCGCACACATTCTTTATTGGCGAGTTGTTTTGCATTTACGTGTCTGCGATTCGCAGTTTCAGAGTCGCACTGAACAGCTTCCAGTCTAAGTATAGACACATAATAAAGATCCACAGAGGCTCACTTATCAAATGAGGCAGCATCAGATAGCAACGTGGCTGAGAAGAATTTGTGTGAAGCTCGAGGATTGCTTCTGAGATTTAATGCATCGCGGGAGTCATCATGGGGCTGAGACAGCTGCGCCGAAACACCTTATTCTGTTATAAATCATCAGTGTGTAAAGCTGACACTGACTGATTAGTTTGGATTGCTGTAATTTATTTTGATTCATCACCACTGTGTCACATTGTCTACCTTCACTCTTTTTATTTTGTTGAATTTAAACAATAGGAGATATAATTTTCTTGAAATGGTTTTGCTAAACATAATCTTATGTAACAGCGGAAAATCTATATTTGTTATTTCTGTTAACAAATCCCATTAAACGGCTGAACCAACAACAAGTCAATCTGCCTCACAATAATATGCCACTTTTCCACTGTGGCCTGCCATTGGTTCTCAGCCCGGAGCTCATTTGCTCCCACTTGAATATTAGTCTGACTCACTAGATGTAGACTGGTACAAAGTCTGCCACTGGGTGCCTCTTTGAGCAGGCATTCGCTTTCCTTCCGCTATGTGCATGTTACTAATCCCTGTCTTTACGGGAGACAACAGTAACTCTGAGCCAGCCACCTTTGTGATGAGGTGGGGATGTTGGATTTTGGTTTGCCTCTTCTATGCTGGATGTTTCCAGACGATATTGCAACTCTTGAAAGAGGCCCTGGCTGTTTTATTTTGACTTTGAAGCCTGATTCTTCTGCTGTCTACCTTACCTGCATTTTCTGTAAATATCTTGACATCACCTCATGTGCAGTATGGTTGGCAATGTAAACTTAAATGTATTGATAACATTTTTATTGGCTATATGTGAGTGGACTGTAATGTGACATGAACAATGATGCCATCCCTGTCTCTCGGTTTGCTTATGCCTGTGGACAATTTGTTACTTAGTTAGTTGTTTAATGCTGCTGGACTGGGGATTTCTTTGTGAAGGACTCGGGTCAGATTTTCCATGACAGTCCAAAGGATGTGACCTGATGCATGATCTCGAGTGCCTCGTCTCAGTGCCTCTCCCTGCTCTGCTAACAGAGAGCAATGAAAGCTAGTGTTAGTTAAGCTATCGAGGACCAGCTTCCAGCACAGAAGCTCCACAGAGGCATAGCAGTTCGAGCACTGCATCAGGTGTTTTTATTCTTAATTTGGACCTGAACAGTAAACTTTTTTAGAGAATACTAACAAGAAACGAGTAATCGGAATTCGTCAATTTTCTCCATGTCTTCCCGCCTCAAATAAATGTTTCAGTGCAGTGCAACAATATGCAAATGTGAGCATTAGATAGGCCCATTCATCACTCCACCCCTCAGTGGGCATTTGTGCCAGTGTGCATGCACACACACTTGCTCATCCAAGGATAAAAATCACACTGTATATGTGTGAGTGAGACAGAGAGAGAGAGAGAGAGAGAGAGAGAGAGAGAGAGAGAGAGAGAGAGAGAGAGAGAGAGAGAGAGAGAGAGAGAGAGAGATGAGCCATGAGGCTTACAATATGGCAACTGCACTTGTCGTCAAACACTGAGTTGCATAACATGAAATATTGCGCATGAAAATGTTTTTGCTGCTGTGCACAAAAACCTCGTATCTACAAGTTTGTTGTGTAAAATAACACTGTGGGAGGGTGAATTTTAACCATTCACAGAATAGATCTGATGTCGGAATCCAGGTACATTTTCAACATCGTACATTTGAGAGATAGTAGGTTTTCATCTGACAGCATGAAACCAAAAGTGTGTTTCTAATATGTGTGACAGTCAGGTATTGTTCCACCACCAGCCTCAGTAACAGCCTCAGCGCTCCCTGTCTCTACTCTACAGGATGGATGAACACAAATCTTCAACATGTAATCCCTAATTTGCTGTTTTGTAACACATTGTCTTAAAATCTATCAGATAATAAATAATTAATCAAGAACACTTGGATGATACACTTCTATTGTTTATTTTTATTTTACCTTCTTTAATTAAGGGACTCATATCAGCTGGAACAAAAAAGTTACATACACTGTTACGTATCATACAATGTAATTCAAAAACTGTCACTATCAGCAGCCTTCACTGGTCAAACCAAGAAGATGTATATGACCCAGGAGGAAACCCCATTACCTACTCACACCCTTGCATTTTGTAGCACTCCACTCCTCTCTCCCGGGGAATCGTTAATATCTTAACACAGCATTTTCTGCAGGCTTGGACCAATTAGGGCTTGATTGATATGGCTGGGATTAGCACCCTAACTGTTGAGGTGGGTTAATGAGAGGTAGGAGCCCACCCTCTCTAACCTGATGCTGTCTGTGACGCCCCAGGCAAAATAGCAATATGTAATGGATGATGAGATCTTTTGTGAAAGGTGCCCGACCTGTATATTCTGCCCAATCAGTGCTATGCAGGTGCAAACTCTGAACAGAGAAGAGATTACTTAACTTGTTTGAAATGTGTTGCAGGCAGCAGATTCAGAAGCGTATATGTATAGAATATCAAGTCAATCAATACTTCCATCTCAAACTGCTGATCACAAACTGACTTTTTTTTAAACAGAGGACTGTCTGGCATTTCTCAGAACATTAATTCAATGTTGGGTTGTCAAATGGTGGGAACTGACAAATTAACATTTTTGCATTCACAGTTCATATGTTGAAAAGTGCCACTTCACTTAAATGAGGGCAAGGGAAAGAACAATTGATAGTTCAGCAGCCAAGAAAACATAATAAACTATCCATTTTCCAAAGAGAGACACCCTGTGTCTCAACAAAAATCTGGGAAATGCTGATTTGAATCCACATCACGAGCGAGTCATTGCTGAAGCTGAATGTAGCCGTCTCTGGCCGTGACCTTTCAGCAGATAACATTCTAATCCGAACAGGTACAACTCTCCCGGGATCTCCAGGCACTTCTGCCGTCTCGTCTCCCACAGGAAGGAGTACCATTCTGGGCCGCAGCCTGAAGGGAGAAGAGGATGTGGATAAGGAGACAATGGTATTTCTTTGTGTTAGGGAGCTGGTCCTGCATGGATTACTGCCATATTTGAGTCCTCTGGCAGTGACTGGTGGTAATAGACCATCACCTTTTGACCTCTTCTGTCTGTTTTTTTCTTTTCTTTCTTTCTTTTTTTTTTTTAGCTCGTCTATCCCAACTGTGTTTAAGAGCAAGATCTGCAACTTTGCCTTGACATACCTCAAATTTAAATATTACAATTAAACATTAAATATTCGTTATAACATTAAAATTATAATGTTTTGCTCTTCAGAGTTAGTTTGCTCTTGATGATAAAATCACCAAAGTGGCGAAAGACTCATGTTTCACCAGAAACACCTCATTTTGAGCTGCCTCTCTTCCCGCCTCTGCACTGTTAAACCACACACGCGGGAAGAGTCAATTTCAAGGTCAAGAAAGTACGGGGATGTATGGAGGGAATATGATTGCGTCACCGTGAAAAAAAAGGGCACCGATCTCTCCGGTCACATCACGTCGTATCTTTTTAAATATTTCCTGCGAACCATAAATCACATGTTTAATCTCATCTGCACCGGGGCTCCATAAAATCTATGACATTTTGTACTAATCAATGACTTCATGGGTGGGTGCGATTGCATGAGGAGAGCGTAGCAGCCCTTTCTGGGACGTAAACCGCCACAGTGAGGGCTCACATCAGCGGTGAGGAAAATGTCACGTCTCATTCATTTAAAAAATGATTTTTAGAGCGTTTCTGCCTCACCTGACAGCGTCAACACATGGAAATAAGGAAGACCGTGCGATGTAAAGTGACAAACGCCAGCAGCTGGATCTGACCCTGCAGTTTTTCTTTTTCACGATGAGTGGAAAAGAGGGATGGAAGGAAGGAGGCGAGACAGGGAGGATGAAAAGATTAGCTCAAGGATAAAAGTGAATAAACATATAGCTGGCAGATGCCCGTTAACGATGGTGAAAGTTAACTTTCTGTTTTTGCACTTTTAAATGCTTCATGCAGATTTGCATTTAAAGAAAATAAAACATGTCTTTTCAGCTAAATATCACAGAAGTATCTCCTTTTCTCTGCATGGCTGAGCCATATGCAGCTGCAGCGTCCGAACGGCTGCGTTTGTCATGATTACCTCCCTCTCAAGTCACTCAGTGCCACGCTTGACTTGGCATCAGAATGTTAAGTGCAGCTCAAGCTCAACGCACACACAAATGCTACGCACGCTTTCACAAAGTACACATAGGCTACGTGTAACTTACTGATGCATGGAGGTGCACAGCGTTTCAGCAGCGGTTCAGAGACCTTCACGTGAGAAATCAGCTGTGTAGATTTTAGAAAAACTGGGCTGTTTTTTTTTTTACGAAATGGAAAATATGGTCCGACGTGTTTGGAGTTGAGTAGCTGCAGGGGGGCTGCCTAGGCAGCTGGCTGGCTGCCTCGCTGGTCGGCTTATGGACCCCTCTTTCCTCGGGTCACACAGACCACTGCAGCCGATGCAGAGGACGACTTCGGCAACAATTCTGTCTACTGTATTGTATTTAGTCTGTTATATTCCATTATTCAAGTGAAGCACTCCTTTAAAGGAATTGTATGACATTTTGTGGTGGAGATTTAGATGAGAAGATGGATAAGACCCTCATGTGTCCATTAGGCTCGGATAGCTTAGATCAGCAGACACTGAGGAGTGTCATTACCTTGGTGGAGTGTACTTTGTTTGTATGGTGTTTGGGTGGGCCGTTCATGTCAAGTAGCATCTACATGAATGCCAGGACCCAAGGTTTCCTTGTCTAGTTATGGTGAGCTCAGCCTTCATCATGATCAGGACTCACGATGAGGATACGGAGTGTAATGATTTCCTGTGTATTTACAGGCTTTGATAAATCATACAAGCCGCATGCGCAGATTGAGCTTCTCAAGTGAACCCCGTACTCTCGGGACATAACATCATAGTACAAAATACACCCGACAGTGAAGTCACTTCCACTGATTGCTGCTGCAGTCAGGTTGATAAACGAAAGCTTGTCACCATCCAGCTCTGTACTTGATGCATAAACTTGAGAGGTGTATCAAACAAAGCAAGTAAGATTATTCCCAAAATGTTGAACTGTTCCTTTAAGGAGGTAGACAGTCTCATGTGAATTGCATTTTAAGCAGCGGGGTGAATGCTGTACGGGGCCGAGTTTGACATTAAAGAGTAATGAACTGGAAAAATTGAGGCATAATTTGAATTCCGGAAAGCCATTATACCGGTGAACTCTAGATGAGGATGAGCAGGAGATTTAGTTTGATGGAAAACCCATAATACCTCTCAATGCACATAGTTTGCTCTGCAAACATTTCATTTAGGCTACGGGAAACACAAACACACACAAACTCATAGAGGGACAGAGACAGACCGTGAGACAGACATGAAAAAAATCCTGAGAAAGTTCAGATAGTTGGCCTGTACTCTTAGATCCTTTGTTTTATGTATTTTTATCACAGTAAGGCAAGCCCATAGCTTTGAGCCAAACAGAAAGAGCAAGTGTTTCTTTGTGAGGACAGGAAGTGATTTGGATTTCTGAAGATGCATACTGGTGCTGGAACACAAGCAGTTTTGGATCCATCCTCGAAACAACTGTTATGACCCAGATTTAGATTTAGCCTATTTTTAACCTCATTCACTGCCAATGCCAGTTATAGCCTAGTTACAAAGTGGGAGATCAGGCCATAGCCTTATGGGTAATAGTAAACAGTAGTTATTGACGAATCAATCAGTAATCTTTAACGACAGTGGCCCTGAGAGCTCACACACTGTAGAAAACATAAGAAATGACATGCATGCCATTGCATGTGTTAGCCACTCACAGCAACTCTGAAGAAACAAGGGTCATCAGGGCCGAACTGTATTGATTCTTCCCTTACTGTCTCCAAGGCTCAACAGCACAAGGGCAGAAGTTGTGTTTCAGAGCTGTGGCAACTTCTGATAAAATTTCAAATGTTCCCTCCTTTTACTCTAGGATTGTGAAGTATGCAGATGACACCATCATCTTCTGGTGAATTACAAACAGCAGAAACAACAACCCAACCTGCCGTGGCTTTCACACATGTGATGTGATTAGACGTTATGTGACTGATGAGAAGTCATGCCATGCCAGAGGAGCAGAGAAAATGAGCTGCTGCTGTACTATCAAATCAGAGAGTGGGAGAAAATAGAGGGGTGGCACGGTTGGAAATTGAACAGTGGCTCAAAATGGCGTGGGGTGGCGCAACAACAAGCGCCGACACGTGTCTAGCCGCCGGTGTGGGTCGGGTGGCGTGGTTGTTAGGGTGGCTGTTCAGTGGTGGTGGCTGTTGCACATTAGCAGGGGAAGCAGATCTATAGGTGAAAGTTTTTGCAACTTTAAATTGAATCCACAATGACAAGAAGAACTATTTATTTCAAATTCTCTGTTATTAAATGCACTCAAGTACAACCACATACTGTTACTGAAGGCCAAATTACCCGCAACACTGCTACAATATAAAAACTGACTGCAGTAAAACCACCAGATCTTTGCTGTAAATTGTCTCTAAACAGGCCTCTGATAATTCTGGTTAAGCCGAGTGCACATTCTGTCTGGGGTTTTCAATGACCTGGAAGTAGGCTGCTAGAGTCAGTCCCACAGCAACCAGAGTATTTAGTTGAACACAGTGACACCACGTGCCTTAAATACACATGCCATGTCAGTGAGAGGCGCAACATTTCCATTTTACATGTAGTGTATTTTAGCGTGAGCGTTTGCATTTACTGTTGCTTGTGTGTGTGTCACGAGAAGAGGAGGGGGGAGGAGTGAAGTGGCCAACATGATGCTTGGCAGCAGACAGGATGAGTCTCCACAGTGACATGATGTCACTGGCACGAAGCGCAGGTGGTCAGCTACACACCCACTCACACACATTACAATAAATGAAATGTGTTTTTATCATTAATCCATTTGCAATAGGGGATGGGGTGTGGGTGGGTGAAATAATTCATCTTTGATGAGGAACATATTACACAACTATGATAACTCTGTCCAACTTTAAAATAAAGGATAAATATTCAATAAAATCAGATATAAAAGAACTACTAAAGCCAGGGGGTCAATAATAAATACAATAAAATCGATTTAAATGACCAACTTTGGTTATTTGCAGTTCAAACGAGTAGAAAATCCCATTGTTCACCGCTTGATTTGGAAAGTAGCTCCTATAAACCACTGCCAGCCTACCAGCCTGGCCCGAGGTCCTGGGAGTGCTAATAAAAGTACAGTTGAGTGAACATAATTCTATGACTGGCCTGTAATCCATGTCTCTCTTCCAAGTCTCAGTCAGAAACAAAAACTTTTGGAGACCATTAAATCGTTCAACGTGAGACTTCAAGACTTATTCGCGATTGACCGAGCATTTAACAGCGCCATCCTAAGAGGCACAGACTCCCCACTAAAAATCAGTCCAGAAAGCCCCATCAGTGGTCATATCGAGCTGGCGGACAATTTGTAACATAAAACAACAGATCCAGAGGTCTGATTGCGAAAAAAACCTTTTACCTGATTAAACATATAGGTAAAACAACTAGGATCTAAAAATGAAGCTTAAAATTATGGCTTAAAAACACATACAAAATTTCAGTTCATGACAGTATAAGACAGAGCTCCTGCAGACAGGCAAGATGCCAAGGCATGTTCGTTTGAGTTATGTCAGCCATGGTTTTTCTCACATTGCAATAAAACTGCGATCAGAATTTAATTGAAATGAGTGAGAGCATCAGCACATTAATTTGCTTTCATGTTTATTCATTAATGGGTGTTTTAAAGAGGTTGGGGCTTTTATTTTTTAAAGGATTGATATAGGAAGTAAGAAAAAGACGTACAAAACAGTGAAAGAGCGCATATTACTCTTCCAAACTAAGGGAAAACGTCCTATATGTTATTTAGGGTTGGGGTTATTATTATATCACTTGGCTGGTAGGGGCACAAAGTTCATCAGTGTTTCATTTCATATTGAGTGCAATATCGAGTCACTTTCTGGGGTCTGTTTTGATCATTTTTCTGAGTTTGAAGAGTATGTGTAAGCCCATGCAACGGGAAGTCTGTCATGCGTCGTCATAAGTCATATTTCATGTTTATTTGTGATATTTTACTGTGCTTTAGGTTGACATTAGCTGGGAGAGTGAATAATTATGTATAGTAACATTAAAGCACTCTGCTGGAAATTGTCATAAATAAGTTCAGTTAAAAAGAGACATTTCATGGATGTGTATGTATATGTTTTATCTAAGCCAGTCCCCTATCTCTTCTTGCTTTTCTTTGTCTTTCAGTCTTCTTCCTCGCCCCTCTCCAAATAATGATGGAGCAGATACTTGGCCCGTGTTGACCATGTTAATAACAGTGAAACATATCTCGTCCGCTCAGGGCCACACAAATCAGAGATGAGATTCTAATTGGCTGCGCTGACTGCCACACCATGGCGAATTAATGACTCGACATTTTCACACCCGTCACCTCTTCAGCCGTTACTCAGGGTGGAGGATTAGGCGGCGAGTGGCCTCTGACAGTGTGATGTAGTAGAGATAAGGGACGTGAAAGAGCTGTCTTAATTAGAAAGGAGGAGGTGTCCTATCTATTAGCTCCCTGGAGTGTTAGAGGCATGCATTGTGATGTTCCAGTTGATTCGTCATTGTTAAAGACATATCTAATCACTTGGCCCTTGTGATTAATCTCAGATAACTCTATCACGTATGCAACATTACTGAGCAGTGCACTACTATCCAGACATGAAGATGTATTCAGCAGTGGATTCAGCCAAACAAGCTGTTTTCATTGTTTTCATTCAATTATTTAATGCTTTTATCCAAAGCAGTTTACACTTTTCCTCTCATTCAGCCATTCACACGCTCAAGTCTTGTCCTGTCAAGAAATCAGCTGGTCCTGATGGTTTAGACCCAAATTTTGTACAGATTAACAATAAGTACATCGCTGAACTGTTGACGGCCATTTTAACCTGACTAAAAAAAAAAAAAATGGGATTATGCCTGGTGTGTGAATAGCAGCACATGTCACTCCTTTGTTGAAGGGTGGAGATCTATCAAATCCCCCAAATTATAGGCCCATATAAAAACTTTTAGTTTCAGCTAAAGTGTTGGAAGGTCTTTTAAATATTCAATTAAAGGAGTTTTTATAAAGACATAGCATTTTAAATGATTTAGAGTCTGGTTTAAGAAAACAAACACAGTACTGTCACTGCTACTATGGAGGTCTTAATTGATATGCACGCAATTGACTGTAAAGAATACTGTGCTGCATTATGACCCATCGAAGACACAGTTGACCACCCTGTTGTCATCAAAAGTGGTTTGAAAGAACTTGAGCAGTAGAACACAGTGTCCAAGTTGAGCTTTTTGAATATACAAACTGGTGTTCCCCAAGGGTCTTTATTGGGTCCTGTTTTATTTACAATTTATATAAATGATTTGTGTTGTAATGTTAATAACAGCACATTTAATTTCTATGCAGATGACACCATTATGTATAGTTCTACCTCCACTTTAGCAAGTGCGATAGATAACTTGAAATCTTGTTCAGAGGAATCTTCGTAAATGGAGACTTGTACTCAATGCTGACCAAACTAAAATGATGTGCTTCCCAAGTCTGAAGAATACAGATGATGGTGCCTATCAGACTGTTACTTTAAATGAAAAGGGTACTGAACAAGTCTCAAATTATAAATACCTTGTTTTTCTATTAGAAGAAAACCTGTCTTTTAAACATCGCATCAAATGTCTTAGAAAAGAACTAAGGGTGAATTTGGGTTCCTATTTTAGTAATGATCCTGGTCTGCGACCATTTTCGAGCGAGAGGACTCTGAACCAAGAAACCGCTGCTCCTTGCAACTCCCAAGGATTCTCAGTCTCTGCCATCTCACCACCACAGTCTACAGTCTCAACCGCTCTGCCCCTACCATTCAACCAGTCTGCCCTCTGCCAGTAACCACTATTGCAATAAACCTGAATTAACTTTTATTCTGCCTTCTGGGTTCCAAAATATATATATATATTTATATACATATACAAGCCTTAACAAAGTCCCTATTAGCAGGCCACAATATAACGTAAACCTACCTGTTCAGTGAACGTTCATCTCATTATTAGTGGACAGTGAAAGCGCCATGCTATACTTGAACACAAGATTTCCAGCCTGTGGAATAAGTGACTGATGATTCACTCTGGATACTCTTTCACTCCTCTGTCAGCATCCTGACTGAGGACCACCTCACCCAAGCAGCCGTTTGCCAAATGGGAAATTGTTCCTGGGTAGGGAGTTTCCATGGTGACCAGCCTCAACTTCTGATGTGTCAGGCTTACACTGTGTGCAGGCGCCCGCACACACACACACACACACACACACACACACACACACACACACACACACACACACACACATGCACAGGTGTGGCCATGTACAGAGCAATGACAAACAGCATTGATTCCCCCGGTGCCTGCCAAGATGAGGTTAAGGAATTGCTTCAGTACGCTGCGACAATTACCACTCCATTAGAGCAGATAGATATCACAGAGAACAACTTAACTGCGACCTGTACCACACACACACACACACACACACACACACACACACTGCTATTGGCTTCCTGCCATCTACACTATCACCAATACAACTACTGCTAGCACACACACCAGTATGGGAGGGTGCTGTATACACTGTATAGAGTGATTGTATTTATCCGCAAGTGATTTTATGGTCACAATGTGCATATTAATTTTAGCAGGCTGAATAATTAATAGCTGGTGCAAGGCAAGGGCATTCCTCGCACACCCTAGAGCTAGATGGAGAAGAGGGGAGGAGGGGAGAAAAAGCCATGAGTGAATTACCCACACTCTTTTACAAAACGAATCAGGGGTTATTTGATAAGATAGAGGGGCCAGAGAGTAAAGTATGGAAAATAAATTTAATTCTTCTTAATTAAATGATCATCATTATTAAGATCATAATCATCATTATTATTATTGACAAGGTCAAATTCCATCAAAAACGACAAGTGCGACACCACCCTCCGCCTCAGAAACAAATGGAGACAGATTGCTCTCCCTATCTTATGCATCTCCCTTGATTTCAAACAGAATTCCCTCCTTTTCATTGGCAGAGGGATTATGTCATCGACCGAGAGGCGAGAAGAGAGAGGTTTGCAGACACATTTATTTGTTATGCTCCTGCTGCCATCTTGTGATAATAGGTGAGTATTACAGGCTAGAAGTTTCTTGTCTCAAAATGTGCTAAAGAAATAGCGTGAAGGACATTCACACTCACTCTCCTCACGACTGTTTCCACCAGTACATCATTTCATCACTTTGGTCATTCATCAGAGAGAATTCTGATGTCTACTTTATAATCTCTGACAATAGGACAGGGTGAAAGTAAATTAAGGACAGTAGTTGGATTCCTATTTGCTTACAAATGATGTATGTAAAGCATTCCTCTTGAATATTCATAAGATTATCAACGCAGTTAATCAGGTTTTTGGTGTCTAATCAGCCTGGTCAGTACCTGAGCCTCAGCAGTGACACCAAAGCAATAGTTTATTTGATTTTTACTTTGAGAACTATGAACATGTTTTTACCAAGATGGCTGCCTATGGTGGCAAGACTTGCCTAAAAGGACTTTGAGTAAAATGATTTAATCATATAGAGGGAAAAAATACAGAAGTACAAGTACAAAACCAAAATGGAGCTCATCAAGGACTTGAGAGAGCTGTGTAGAGCTCTAGCTCAAAACTGTCAGCTTCAGGTTATAAATCTTAAGGCTGAGAGAACTGACAGAAGCCAGGGGTCAGCTTGTGGAGAGAGACTTCAAGGATTTAAAGATCTGTCAAAGACTGAAAGCGAAAATGAAGAACTCCAGATAAAGATGAGGAGGTGTACAGCGTCTGTACGGAGAGGCCTGCAAAGAAGAAAGACAGCGACAAGCTGGCCTCCGAACTGAAAGCCCACGAGGAGGCCTATCAGGTACTGAAGAAAAGCAGGCGGTGCCCAGGAAGCACATGCTGACACAGAGAGGAGACAAACCACAACACAAAGAACTTTGAATAGAAAAGTCTAACGATTGACAGCTGCACAAGGCTTTTCATTTGCTCAGCGTTTACCTGCCCTGGCCAGGCGAGCCCACAGTCATTTAGAAGTTGTGGTCATTCATTAGATTCATTTAGGCTATCTGATTCACATGTTTTATTTTAAAGTTACTTTTTGGCACTGGCTTATCATATAATACATTTTATTTAAAACCAAAACAAAGGTTAGACATCAAATTAGAAACTCCTTTAGATAATCTTGTTTTTTTGTTGCTGCATGTTTCTGGTAAAGATGCTAACCTGAAACCATTACCAAATGTACTTTTAATTAATATATTCTCAGTTACGATCAGATAAGAAAACGTCAGTTTTCTTGCACAGCCGATTGTGACTGGAACGCCCACTGATGTGACTGTTTGTCTCAACAGGAGAAGAGACCTGTAGACGGGGCCTGAAGGAGGGGCCTGCACTGAGTAGAATATTGGGAGCAGCTGGGGTGGTTGGTTAATGGAGGGGCGGGGCCTCTACAGCTTATATAGGAAGGCCCCAGTTCAGAAGGGCTCTCTCTGGCCGTGTGGGGAGGAAGACCAGCCGGCTCTCCCCTTTAAGTTGTTTGTGTATTATTCTTTTCAGCCATTTTCCCTCAGTTTGTATTTTTGCTTTTGTCCAGGCCTGGTAACAATTAAATTACTTTGTTCCGCACGTCTGCCTCCTGCCTGTTCCTGACATCTTAAGGAGATTTTTCCTTACTTTCACTTGAGCTACTCTCCCACCGGGTAACAGCAGCGCATACTGGTCAGAGTCTGACTGTCGTATGCCACAGTTGAGTGGATTAAAACATTTACTGCTCCTGTTCAAACATCGGATCTTATCCTCAGAGCAAATACCAATTCATAACCCTCATACAATGCTTTACTTTCCCTAAAGAAAACACGTGCAACATATCATAACCAGGGGTGTACTTAATTATAGGAGTGCACCTGAGACCCGCTCACGTGTGCAAGCATGCGGTTACATTATTTTTAACAATTCATTCAGAACACAGGAAAACATTTGAAATGTTAGACATGTGGGTGCCACACAAAGTTCTCCTGACGTCTGTGATCCCTCTCCAGTGTTCCTGGTGATCGTTTTAAGCGTGCTGTTGTCCGACGCTGTGCATTCCCCACCACAGACGCGAGTGGTTGAGCACGCTGCTCATCCGTGTCCTCGCGCTGACACTGGTCCTCGCCGCGGCTATCATCCTGAGACAGCCACAGAGCACAGCTAAAGCTGCTTTCATGGTGAACTGGAAGGTGATGGCGTTGGACGGGATTTCATGCATTCTGAGGATTTAGTTCCAAAAGGGATATCTTGTTAGGAGGGTCAGTCCATGAATCTTACTAAGGGTCCGTTGCAGGGCACAGAAAGTTTGTAGGAAAGATTTGATGTGCCCATTGAACGGAGGCCAACCCAGGTTACACACAGCTGTTTGAATTACAAACAGTTTTTAATTTACAAAACAATATTTTCGTAAAATGTTGGAACCCACAAGCTTCACAAACTGAGATAATTAGAGTTTAGCAAGGTGTATTTATGTAGAATGCACATAAGTGAGCGCTAGAGCTGCTTGTATGCAGATTCAGTTAGTCAAGCTATGTTTTTTCTCCCTGTTTTCAGTCTTTGTGCTAACCTAAGCTAACCTGCTGCTACTATAGCTACAGTTGCATATCAAGCACACATGAGTGGTATCGATCGTATCATCAACAACTCTCTTTTTCAGCTAATGAGGGAATTTCGAAAATATCAATCTTTGGCTTCATATACAGAACCAGTCATGCGTTCATATGTTTTTGTCTACCTGTAATTTCAGTTTTAAGTGTCTAATACTTATCTCATCTTATCTGATGGTTCAGATGGAAGGAGAAACTTAGATCAACTATGCTGCCTGGATGGCAGTATGCATTAAATAACTAGATTGATGTGGAATGGTTTTATCCTTTCAGGTTTTATGCATAATCTTTAGAGGGTGATGTGATCTTAATAAACAAAGGTGTCATTTGAAATCAAGCAACCGATCAATCATCAAAAAACTCATAACTCCTTCATGAGGCCTGATCATCTACTTTAGCTACCGGGTTCGTCACAGTGTCAAACAACAAAGGCTCGCACCCACCTAAATATTGTTCATCTAAATGTTGATGTTGCTGCTTAATGTTGTTTGTTGACTTGTGTGACATACTGCTGTCCATTTACATGAATTAAGAAGGCCACAAAATTTTAAAAATGATCAAGGACTACCCTGACGTCCTTTAAAGTATTTTATTCAGGGTTCAGCCAGAGCTGGATTTACCTGTTTGTCTGATGTCTTCTGATACATTTTCCCAGCTTGGGCTCATCAGAAAAAACGGAGACAGATCATTCACATTTTACCTTACACGTGTTACCTTTACTTGTCCAAGTCGTATGCAACAACATTAAACACAGAGTCATGATTGTATTCAGTTGTTAAATATGAGACGCATAATCACTCTCCTTGTTGCTCTGTTTTGGCCTCCACAACCTCGGGTGACACTGAACCAAAAGAGTCAAGTCGTGGGCTGGAAAACCAAAACAATGAGCAGAAAGAACAGATCTAAGGAGAACTGTAGAGATGTGTGATAATTCTCTGTGGGTTTATTGCACAACAAGCAGCAACCTACACATAAACTTCAAATCTATTATTATAAGAAATATTAATTCATGCAGCTTTAAAGGGCTTGAAAAAGGTTAGTTATCTGGTTGCGCCTCCCCTGTTTTAGTCATTTTAAAGTACTGTATATATCAGCCCGTTCTGGCTTCCACCTCCCAACTATGACAGTCTGGTCGTGGCCGTACGCTTCTAAGTTTGACACTGTAGGTACCCCTCTAGTGCAAAAGTATAAATGGTGATAAAAAATCCAAGTCGGACGGTGGTTCGATTGGTCTTACACAGGATTTCGTGTCCTGAGTATGGCCTAGAGTCAAGTTATGTCATGTAGGAAAGGTACGTAAAAGAAGTAATTTAAGTTACATAAGTGACATACTGGCGATGTGTGACTTACGTAAGTTATGTGACTGAATAAAGGAATTTGAAGTATGTAGAAGTTTTTCTGCCTAAACTAAACTGTAATATTTTTACAATGTTAATAATAAAAAAGGAATACATGTGTCATGTGTTAACTGTTTGTCGGCAAGCTTTATTTTAAAGTTTATCCGGACGTCGCATATTGCTAACTTGACCACCAAGCCTTTCATGTACAAAACTGGCACTAGGTAGAGCGTCATAGTTTGAAGCTTAAGGCCACAAACCAAACAGCTGTATTTGACAGCTGGGAGTCAGAACATGTTGTATATACACACTTTGGCTAATTACCATGTGTGTATGGAATCCACCTAAAGCACAGTGATCTCATCTAGTACACGGATTAAACACAATTTCAAGCATAATCACAATAAATTCACAATTGCATTTTTGCCACTACTCCAACACAAGCATCTCTGACCATGAACAATGTCCCGTTGGTTGACAGTAATCCACCAAACGCACTCGACAGTTTACAATGGAAACACTTTCTTCTGAGATGTTGCTTTTATACTTTGTAAATTGCGTTTTTAAATATTCCAGAGACAGCAAATTAAATTGCATTCACCTGTATTGTATTGAGGTGGAGGCAGAAATCCTAGACAGATATCATAAATCAAGTAAAACACCTAATCATCTGCGTAGCTAGATAACACATAGATAGGAATTTTTTAATTTAATGAATTGACCCTTTAATTTCTGTGCAGTCTTTACCGTGTTGTCTAGTTGAACCTCTAATCTTCATCTTCTTACTCTTGACTTTGTTTAAACCAAGTTGCACATCATGAATTAAGCTGAGTGCTATTTCAGTGCACTGTTCTTCATGATGTTGACTGTTCTTCCATCTCGCCACTCTTCATTACACCTCTCATCCGAACATTGCCCAGTTCTCTTAACACTCCACTCTCCATCTATCCTTTTGTCTTATCCATCTCCGCCACGCCCTCCTTCTCCCCTGCTCTCCCTCAATCACAACTCTGATTGATCTTGTGAACGCCGAGCTTCGTCTATTACGGGGTGACTACACAAAGAGGCTAATTTATGTAGCCAATTTAGTGTTCATTTGTCAAGCATCACTCATCATTTGTGGAGCCTGCTGGACACGCTGCTGCCAGTCTCTGAGGGCTTGACATATGTTGTTTTGTTGTTTTGATTGCAATTAGAGGATGTGTCTGCATATTAAAGAAGCAGTGGAACGTGGCCACCGCAATATGGCCGCACCTTCTCTCCCGTTCCCCCCTTTTCTCCATCCTCCTAGAGAGAGGGAGAACAATAGGAGGGGGAGAGGGAGGGAGTTTCTTTCCATCCTCCATGGCTGGAAGGAAGTTTGTTGATATTGCACGGATAAAAGATTGTGATCGTACGGTTTGTTTGAACAAAGGAGAAAGAACAATATGGTAAATGCAGACAGTATCGTACTGCTGTGAAAAGACAAAGAGTCTACAGCCATGCTAGCAGCTCTGTGAGGCTGTACTCAAAATGTAAACGCTAACATCAGCAGCATGCTAACATGCTCCAAATGATAACATCTGTGTGCTGATAAGCAGATATAACACTTACCATGTTCATTAGTTTAGTTAAAGGTGCAATTTCATATTTTTAGCTGCAAGCATTCAAAAATGAACTAAAATCATCAACAGAATGTGAAGAAATAACAGTTTTGACATTATGATATCTGTGTATGGTGTTGCAGCGATATCTACTGAAGCTGGCGAACCAGCTAGCCTCGGCCTGTCTCGGTCCAAAGGACCTGTGCCAGAGGGTAAACACCAGCACTTCCCCGGTGCTCTGAGCTCCCAGCCTGGACCGCTTACTGAACAGCTAACAGCGCTAACTAGCTAATCGTAGCTTTAATTATTAGTTATTCTGGTAGTGTGCGGCCCGCTATTTGTTTGTGACAAGTTAGTGTCAATACATAATGACAGTTTCTTTTAAATGAGTTTGTTCTCATACTCTGATCTAGAAATCTCCACTTCAGTAGTTCTTACATACACCAAACTTTCCAGTTGTATTCCTACCTATAAGCTGAATGTTTTTTACATGAGGGGTTTGTTCATATGTAATTCCCAGCTGATTTATAGAGCATCTTATTCCTAAAAACATTGTGACAATGGAGGACTTTTTTTTTCTGGTTTATGGATTGATTAAAAGAGATATCCAAAATTCCCTCTGTGAATACCTTTGACTCTAATATGGCAACAAAATGAAACAAGAATTTTGAACCCGGCTTTATCCAGTGTTCAAATTTTTGTTCCGAAAATGTATGCAAATGAATGCATTTTTAATTTGTTAATGCCTCATTTGCATTTTAAATATATCATTTCAGATAATGTGTCTTAGAAAAAAAACATAATGATGTAAGTAATTAACTAACGTATCTGGTTGATATGAACATGAAACTGTCTTGTCTTGCTTTCAGAACCAGAAGACAAAACTGTGCTGAGAAACAGTTACAGTAAACAGTAAATCTGCCTAAACATATTTCAAATTCTAGACTCTACACTTCCAAAGATGTGAAAAATGCTGGGCTAAATTTGGGGGAAATGTGTTTTAGATGAAGAAAATAAAATGTAGAATATATTCCCTGATTCTGCTCCAAGACCCGTCAGATCTGAGAATCAATAGCTGTTAACAGTACCACAGTACCAGGCTTAGAACAAAGGGGGATCATGCTTTTACGGATTTTAAGGGGGCTAGGATCAGCTGAGTCAAAGCTTTTAGAAACAAAATTATCCAGATCAGCATTTGGTTAAAAAGTGTTGCTCTTTTATATTTTGATTTGTCTGTCAATGTTTCATATTCTGTGTTTTAATGCTCTTCAATTCCCTGTTTTTACTGCATTTTGTTATTCTATATATTTGAACCTATATTATATGGTACTGTGTTCTGTGACACACATTGTAACTCTGGTTTTGAAAGACACTACAGCAATAAAGGTGTTATTATTATAATTATTATCTTGAGCATTTTAGGCAAAAATATTCCTGGATAAAGTTATTAAACAATCTTGCCAATCAGCATGTAGATTTTATTCTCTAACTCTAAAACCAAGAGAAGTGAGATAAACATAAGGGGTGATTTATTTTTCATGAATTCAGAATGTAACATGTTATTGCTAACTTGTTTTTTGAGAATATTAATTCCAAATTAAGTGATATTAGCTGATCAATAATGACACACAACTGTACCAAATACAACTCATAGTGGTGCAAATTGAGACTTCGCTTCACCAAACACACAGAGTACACACACTAACCTACAGTATCTCATCTTTCTTTCCCCACATTTTCTGTGTTGTCCTGCCCTGTTTTTTTTTTCCCTCCTGTCAGTCTCTGTGGCTCATCTGAGCAGCTGACACCACCAGCACTGAAAATAAGTCCATCAGGACCCCAGACAGATTGGCCGTCCCGAGGCCCAGATGTCTGTGACCTCCCCACGCCCCCTAAACGCGGAGTTATTGTGATTAAAGCATGATTGGCAGCGCTGGTTATTAATTCTAATCTTGGGCACATATGCAGGGTGGTGGGCAGAGGGCAGGCAGCGGTGTGTGCCAGGCGGACGCCACACGGAGGCTAATTCACTCTGACACGCTATCAGAGCACGGTCACACACATCCCGCGTTCCCCCCCGACACACAGACGCCGGCCTATAAGCTACACACAGCTACCCTCCCCTCTAATGCACAGGAGAGGGGAGGCGAGGAGAGAAGGTTATCCTTTAACAAGACATACACTCGCACACAGATTTCACAGCACTCCAACACAAAAGTGGCATTTTCTGAAAACCATTAAGGCGCTCTGTACCTTCAAGTACATCATTTGAAAGCAGGTGCGGCGCGTGTGAAGCAAATCAAAGGTCTTGCATTTACCACTTAGAAGCAGAAACTCAAGTGATGGGTTATTTTGAATATATTTTCTTCCATCACGGTAAAAGCCTCGAAGCAAATGATGTCTCATCCGTCTTAATAAGTCTCTTCTCCGGTTAAGATGTGTCCTCAGAGGCTGGAAATCACTGCGGCGGTGTTACAGACGGAGCGGATTGAGTCTGATCACTCATCAGGGCGATGTCGGCATCATGGAGCCGAATGAGGATAACGGCCGACAGAAAGCGGGTTAAAGGTTAGACTGGCTATACGTGTAATGATTCGGTAATTTGCTAAATACATCATCTCAAAAAAAAGTGTGTGAACAAGACAAAGTTTGTTCTGGGCGCTGAAGTGAATAAATGTTTTTGAGGGCATGTTTTCCAGCATGCTGCAAGCAGCGACAGCTTTCCTGATCCATGCCAGATGTCAAAAATGTAATGTCTTCTTAAAATTCAGCGCAAGCGGGAACGTAATGGATTTAAAGTAAAATCTGAGCAGGATGTCGGGTGAAGAAAAGACGGCTGGTTCTCCTCTTTTTCCTCTAGAGGGCATTGTGATATCATGCAATCGAGGGTGCGCTCACACACCGTTCATGATGACACTGAGGAGGCTCATAGGGAGTCAGCATTCACTTTAATGTATACCGCATCTCTAAATACGTTTATGTCACCCTGTGCAGACCGGACACACACAGTCACGCTGACAGTCATTTGTCTTCAAGGACATTAAACAGTGTTGTACAAAAAACCCTACAATGTGCTGCCAGAGGGCAATGTTTCACTTCCATTACGGGAAGCGTTTAGCTCAGTGATCATCCACCACATCCTGCTTGCTGATGACATTAAAAGAGAAACCCTGTTCACCACAGCCGGCCGTGAGGGCGGAGACATCAACTGGTGGAGCGAGTCCATGCACGAGCCCAGGCGCCCAGTACGTTCCTGCAAAACCACAGATACGCTTAAATTTGTGTGTGCCATATGTATCATACATACCAACATTTCTAAAATATGTGTCATATCCTGACTTTCATGTGAGGAGGAGGAGGGGATGGTGGTGGCGAGACAGCTGTGAAACCACTGGATATTTTTAAACCAACATTAGACCGTTCTCACTCTCAGCTCCCGTAAACGGTAGCCTGGTCAGTGGCCCTACACTTCAAAGTTTGACGCTGTAGTTACATTCTAGCATCACTTGACAAACCGTCTTTCCAGTGCAGTATATAAAAAGCAAGAAAAGTCAGAGTCGGGTGGTAGGGTTTGCATCCTGTTTGTGACCAAATATCAAGAGTGACTTGTTTTAACGTATGTAACGTGAGTAAGTTAACGTACGTAAATGACGTCACTTATGTTATGTGATGTGAGTTATGTCACTCATGTTGCTTCCGATACTTAACGTAGCTACTTTATCCCAGAGAATGATTTTTTCCTGAACCTAACCAAGTAGTTCTGGAGCCTAACCCTCACCAAATTACAACGGTTTGACTTCCCCTCCGTCTTCCCGCCTCCAACCGTTGCTAGTCCGACGTCCATCCTTCCGCGACCCCTCGTCCCTTCATCCCTCTACTCTCATCCCTTCATCCCTCACCCTTTAACCCCTCATTCCTCCATCCATGACCCTTACCTTCAAATCATCCCACCCACATAATCTCAAATAACCATAATATGCAATACAACTTTTTAGCATGGTTATGTAAGTCAAAGCTCACTTTGTGCCAATAATGACTGACAGATTGTCTGCATAAAATGAAAACCAATAGGCCTTGGTGGGAAAGCAGGAATACTTTGCTAGAATAGACTTCACTTCCTGGATCGCAAAATTGTACCAATTCAATTTGGGCCAGTTCTGATTAAATCGTTTCACTCTCGGCTGACATGTGGCCATGGCGTGGCCTGCTCGGGACACAGATCTGGCAAACAGGAGTGGACCAACTAAGGGCCATCATTCCATGCAGTGTGGGGGCCAGATGAGCATATCTAGTGCGGGCCAGATCTGAGCCACAACAATTTTGCTATCTTGGTTCCATGAGTTTTGCTATAAGAATTGGTTGAGAAACTCAAAAAGCTAGTAAGCAGACATTTTGAGCTTGAGGTCACACTGTTCCCAAAGATTGATAAATAATGTTCAAAATCATGACATCGCCACCAAATGTTTATGACATGCAGATACCATAAGAACTCGCAGAGACTGTCCTTGGGGATATTTTACAACATTTCGAAAAAAAAACATCACTCCCATCGACTAATCGTTGTCATTGTTAGTTGCGTAACTAATGCTTTGACACTGATCCAAATCTGCATGCGGTGTGTGTATTGAGTGCTTTCTTGTTTCAGATCCATATACAGTTAATTCCTCTATAATTAATTCCCTTTCCTCTTATTGCAAATTCACGCAATATCGAGACCAAGGCACCAAATATTTTCCGTAATTATCGTTATTGTCCCTGCCTTTTGCTCTGTTGTTTGTTGCTCTGACATATTGCATTACTGCTTGTGTTGTAACACACACTTGGGTCAACAAACGTCGCAGGTTCCTAAAGGTTCTTTTTAATTTCTACGAGTCCTGCAGGCAGCGACTTGAACAGAAGTGCGTCTGAAAACGGAGTACAGTAAAAGGTAGAGACTGGGAGAGTGACAGAAGTCAGTAAAGTGAGAGAGCAGGGACTCTATAGGAGAGGATGTTGATTATAATTAATAGCCCGCAGTGCATTATGGTGCATTATGGTGGCGGATCGTAAACAGTATGGAGTCGAGGACTGAGGTGAGAGTGCTTTAACAGGCTCCCACCATCTGCACGTCAACGTTTAATGACAGCAGCGCGGGCCCGTGTGACAGCAGCCCCTCGCTGCATTATTAAAGCGACACACACACACACACACACACACACACACACACTAAAACCACCTTGATTCTCAACAGCGTTTACATAAGTCATCGTGTTTATCTCAATAATGACTCCCAGGGGCTTGAATTAGAAGGAACAAGTTATTCCTAACATTCCTTATCCTGTCCTTTCGCCACCTCTACTTTCATTTTCTCTTTCTCTTTCTTTCTCTCTCCACTTATTTCCTCTGCTCCCGATCTTTTCCCCTCTCCTACCACTTCACCCCTCCCTTAAATTCTAACCCGTCTCCCTTTCATCCTCTCTTTTTCTTCCTCACCCCTACTCCTCATCAGCGTATCTGGAGGTGTGATTTGAAACGGCCGATTGTTATTTCTATGCGAATTCAACTTGAAAATGGGCAGGGGATGACAGAGAGGAACATCAGGAAGATAAACTCAAAGCCAAAAGGGACACAGAATGCCCAAGGAGCAGAGAGCAATTTTTCATTTATTCAATTAGCTAACGAGGCGAGGGAGCCAGACACCAACGGAGGATTGATGGTGGGGAAAAACTTCTCTCAGCAGGCGATGCTTACTCAGGACTTTTCCTCCTGTCTCCCTTTGCTTGTGTCTGTCTCCCCCCTTTACTCAGGAGGGAAGTTCATATGGGAGAGAAAGGGACTTGAAGGACGGGGGTGTTGACCTTGAGCAACTGTTTTCTGTCTTGGAGGATAAAATGTAGAGCAAATCAAGATGGGAGAACAGAAGTCTCTTTTAGATATGGAAATACATAGTAGCCTGTCTGTTCTGTGGTAACTTATCATCATGGAAGTATGGATGTGGATGTAGACAGAACGGAAAAAACATGCAGCAAGACTACCAGTCCACAAGGACACTCCGCTTTTTAGTAGTTTACGGTGATGACTCATGTAATCCCAGCATGCTTTGACAATGTTCCGCAAGCCTTCTTGTGACATCAGGACTCCTTACTCTTCTTCGGTAGAAGAAGTTCTTTAAAAGCCCCGACGTGTGTTTGGGTTGATTATCCTGCAGCAGGTACATCCTTCATCCCATTTACATCAGGTATCAAAATATGATCTATATCTGACACGTTAGTTGGATGAGGATAAATGCAGTCTGTCTGAATCTTATAGTAGTAAAACAGCAATCCGTACAACATGTTGACATCATGACATTGATACAGATATTTGGTCCCATATTATGAAAAACACATTTTCTCTGGTCTCTACATATATAAACCGGTCCTCCCTGAGCCTACCAACTCCCAGAATGAGGAAAGCAAACGAGTCCTGCATAGTCTCTGCAGCCCACCCACTGGTAAAACGGCGCTCCTACAGGCTGTTCAGATTCAGCTCCTGACGTTACGTAACGAGAGGAGGGATTTGCATAGGGCGGCCTCCTCTGCGCGATGATATGAGATATCGAGAGGGGGGCGTTCATCCCGGAGGTGAAGTTCGGTGTGTCCAGCGGTAAGATAGCAGTGTTTTGCAATGTCGTCGCTCAGAGCTAGACACGCAAATTACTTTGTCGTTGGTTGTAAAAATCAACATAAGTGCCTATATTCTGTCCAAGCTACACAAGAGACAGTGGTTGCGTTTCATTTTTAACGACAGCGTGCCGGCTGCGGGTCCTGTGAGTTTGTTTGTGTGTGCTAACCACTTCACATCGGACTGCTTCAGTAACGAGGGTCAGTACCAGGCTGGCTTTGCCTCGACTCTGACCCTCGTAAAAGGATCAGTCCCAACCATACGGGACCCAGCAACTGCACCCGAGCCACAGGTAAGTGTCGCCACGTTTTGATAGTAAATTTACAGTTGCCGACGAGTATGGTGCAGTCAGCTTGAAATTGGCTAACTAGTTAGCTCCGCTTCGGTCCACTATGCAATGCCGTTTGAAGCTAGTTTAATGTTAATAATATTACGAGGGAGCTTGGTTGTCACAGTAAAAGTCTGGAAACATGTGCTTACTGGAGACAGAGACCATGCGAACCGTGTCCAAGAGTTTGGAGACTGTGTTGGAGACAAACACAGCTTTCGCTAGCTGTTTTTAGGTGTTACCTGTTGCAGGTCAGTGGGGGATGGGAGCCGGGTGGTTGTGTTCGGGAGTCTCTCATGTAATGTCCGTATTTCTTCAGGATCCTCTCCTTGTTTGTCCGATTCTGGGTCAAACTGGTATGGTTGAACGACAGCATCTCGACGAGCCATAGCGATACATCCAAACATTAGCGCATGCTACCGCTAGCGTTAGCAGCGTCATCTCCCTGAGAGGGGCGTGTAGCAGGCAGGGCAGGCGATGACAGACGGAGCTCATTAGCATTTAAAGGTGCAGGCACAGAAACGGCCTGCTCTCAGTAGAGCTCAGCAGAGCGACTTTTAGACAGCTGAAATTCAGGACCACGGATGGGTTTGGGGCAATACATTTCGAATACAGTGTTGTTGGACCTCTGACAGCTGTGTGAAATTGATGAAAAACAGTATAATATAACAGGATACAACCAGCCTTGGTACTTTCACAAGTCTGTCACATCCCAAAATCTCTGTCTGCCTGAGACTATGTATGACTAGATTCACAAAGAGGGAAAAAAATGAGAAAACTTCATACATAACAGTGGTAAAAGCATGTGTTAATAATAAGTGAAAGAAACAAAACAATAAAAGAGCAACTGGTTTGCTAATAACTACAGTACAGAGGGTCCCGATTGAGTGCAAATTAAATTATTTTATCGAACTTAATGTACTGCTTATTGGGGCTGCTGGTGGTGGTGAGGGGTAACATTTATTTACCACAAAAGAAACCTTATTTCCAGTTCCATTACTAAGCTAAGCTAAGCTGGGTCTAGCCACATACTCAGCACAGAGAGATGAGAGTAGTACTGATCTTGTCATCTAGCTCTTCAGCAAAAAGGTGAAAGGGCATTTTTCCCTAAATGTTGAACTATTCCTTAAAGAGCACCTGCTGTGTCCTAAGCCTTAGAGATGACTGAGATCAGAGTTTCTTCCATATTGCAATTTTCACAACCCAGTGGAAACACTAAGTGGTGGCTGATAAAGTCGCTGACAGTCTGAAGGTGCACTGGAATGTTTCCTGGCTGACGAATGTCAAAAGCAGCTTTTTTTTTAAGCCACAATCCAGTGCTTCGGGGTGAAGTGTTGACCCCTGGCCTGAGGTCACGACTTGACATTCAGTTTGACATTTCAGAAGGACATCAGCTTCCAGTAAAGGTCAGTGTTGCTGTCCTGTCAGCAGGAGGTCACAAACTCTGACCCTGAGGGGACGCCAGGATGGAGATTGGACGAAAGAAAGAGAGAGAGAAAAAAGTGTGATGGTTTAAAGAACGAAGAGGAAGAGTGTAACAAATAGTTCATTCAGATGTCTGTGTTGATCAAGGCATGCAACCGTGCATACGCACACCACTGGTGCCCCTGACCTTGAGGGGTGTTGGATTTGGGTCAAGATCAGAAAGTCTCACAGCCCATCTGTGCCACTCTGGAAACCCTGCAACTGCACAAATCCACTGGGGATTTGTTTGGACCTTGGAGGACACATTTCCTGTAGTGACTGAATAGTACGATACGACAAATGCCAAAAAAATCAGACGTGGTTTGTGACAGTCAGAACAAAGAATTCTGAAGCAGGAAAAATAAGAAAGGAAATGAGTGACAGACTTCCAAAGAATAAAATGTGATGCGAAGAAAATCTGGTTCTGTTCAGTTCAGCGCAACTGTGAAAAAAAAAAACCTTCCCAGGGCCTCCATTTGTATGTGTGTGTATATATATATATATATATATATATATATATATATATATATATATATATATATATATATATATATATATATATATATATATATATGTATATATATATATATATATATATATCACCAGGGTGATGTCGGTAGGCTTTTATTTGCCGTATTAATACTATTATTCATTTTTTTAAATAAATTACAAAGACACAGAAATAACACACAGATGTACGATGTACACAGTGAAGATGTGTGGTGGTGTTTTTTTTTTTAGTGGCAATAACTCACATGGCAACTGAACAGACCTGGGAAGTTTTGAAATATTTTTCTTTGAGTTGTTGGGACTGTTTTTCTGTTGTTTTTGTGTTATGTTTTCTCACCACAGGTTTAACCGCTGTGAAAGTTTTTCCATTTGGGCAGAATTGTTATCTTGGCAATAGTTAGGACTCCCACTAGAGATGGTGTGATTTGTTTGTATGGTCTTTGTTGCGTGTAGGTAGCGGGATTTTGCCCATTTTTTTTATTTGTATATAATTTACAGTAATATGCTTCGAAAGTATTTCTTTATGGTTCCAGGGTCCTGGGTGTTACTCCCCGCTGAGTCTTTAATTGTGGATGTGATTGATTTTTCTTTGTTGCTGTCGAGTCGCTTTGCTAGGTATGTTCGAAGTGGTTACAGCGAAGTCTTTGCAGCACGAATTGTATTTTTCTGTTAGTAATGTTGTCGAGATAGATTTTGTTTTATTTTTTTTATTACTTTCTGAGTTTGTTGTGTGGGGTTGAGTGCATGAATTGTGTAGTTGTTTGATTTTCTCCTCCAGGGTGTTTTTTTTTTTTTCTTATCTTGCCCTTTCTGTTTCTTGTGTGATGAGCAGAAAATAATTTTACCTCTCAATACTGCTTTTGATGTTTCCCAGAGTGGTGTTCGTGATGTCCGGAGAGTTGTTTGTTCCCATGAAGCATGTCCATTTTTTCTTGAAGTACATGTTGAATTCTTTGTCTTAGGCTAATGATGAGTTCAAGTGCCATTTTTGGGCTGGTTTAGGTTTGAGTTTTAATTTAGGATTAAGCTGATTGGGGCATGGTCTGATAAAGTGACGGATATGTTGTTCATTGGTGAGCTACTAGTTAAAGAGTAGGTAATTCTTGAGAATGATTGGCAGACCTGTGAAAAGTAAGTAAGTTCTCTAGCATTTGGGTTTTGTAGCCTCCAACTCTCGCCAAGACCTAAGTCTGCCACCATCTTTTGGTTCATGTGTGTTTGGGTCATTGATTAGTGGGACTTTGTTTTTCATCATAGTTGACACTCCTCATTTCTTGGAGTTATACTTGCCCCTGGATTAAACTCAACCTTCCCCAGGCCCCAGTGTGGCTAAATGCTAAATTATCTCTGGCACCCAACTTTGCCTAATCCAAGCAGTTGATGGGTGAGAGCACTTGGTAGTTTGCTCCCTTTGGGTTGTGGTGAGTTACTGCCCACTTTCTGGCAGAGAACCATGGCCTCAGACTTGGGGGTGCTGGTTCCCAGCCTGAGCGTTTTATATAAACTGCAAACGTCCCTGGCGCGTGCTGAAGGTCATGGTCTGATGAAGCCAACACAACAACCTTATCCGCAAAGATGCAATTCTATGGTTCCCAAAGCGGACACTATTGAGATCCTGTCCATGAGGATAACAAACGAAAATGTTGAGAAATGTTTTGGTGGAACATTTGCACCTAGAGAGCTGGCCCCTGGCATTGAAATGGTCGAGTCCCCACAATACTGCAGCACAGTGGTGCAGTGTTTGGCTCTATTGCCTCACAACAAGACGGTCCTGGGTTCAGAGTTCAAATCCCAGCTGGGGAGTCTTTCTGTGTGAATATGCATGTTCTCTGTTGCGTGTGATTACTTTGGGTGCTCTTGTTTCCCCCCACAATCAAAACACAAGCATCGGGTTAACTCTCTGGTCAGCGCCCTCGACCAAAGCACAGGCTTGGATCCCCGCTTGGTCCCTGGCTGCTGTATGTCGGCTGCCCACTCCTTCTCCGAGAGGAATGCAGAGAGCCACTTTCACCACGCTGTACACCGCATGTGATGAATAAATTCTTTATCATAAATTCTTCTTCTTCAAAGAAAGTGTAACAGCTGCTGGCTTGTGTTAGTTTGTACTCGAACAACCACTTTAGGGTTCGGGTAACTTTTCATTTTCAGCGTGTAGGTTGTTGCTTAGATGTTGAGGTTATTAAGGGTAACACGCAGATAGCGAAACAGGGAGTGGGGGTGCTAACTAAAATAATCAGCCAATGGCAGGCTTATACCGACTGTCTACATCCGGTGAGCCAAACTATTTCTTAAGTTTTAAGTGCCTAATTTGAAACTTTTCTGAACAAAGACTTATGAGTTGAACAAATAATGGTAAGCCCAGCACAGAAGAAACAAGCAGTAGGCCTTAAACTGAGTTCATCCAACCAGCTGGCTGTAAAGTTGAGTAAACTCAATGAGACTTTGCAGCTGGTTACTTATTTTATTTTTATTTTTTTATTTTTTACAGTGTTGGCAGGAGTCAAAATGCAAACTTCAACCTCAAACCTCAGCAGTATTTTACATTCTCACCATCTTCCCCTTCGCTTACAGTCATTATTCACGGACGAAGTAAGCAAGGGTAGTTTTATGTGTTTAAACAAGTGACCAATGGACACTCTTCTTCCTCTCCGCTCTCTCTTCTTTTCCTGCTGCACTCTTTCCTCCTTCTTACCTCCATCACCCTCTCTCTCTCTCTCTTCCTTCACATCCTCCCTTCCGTCACCACATTAGTACTCTCCTTCTCCCGTACCTCGCTCTAATCTTTTCCCTCCTCTCCCTTCCCTCTTGTTCTCTCCCTCCCACCTTCTCTTCTCTCCCTCCTTCACTCTCTCTGTGATCCTGCTGTGTTCCTTCTTTATTTACCACAGGAGCCGCTGAGTTTTCCAGCAGGCCCCGACACTTTAGGCTCTGATGGATAGGCCTGTCAGTGGACGAGTGTGATAAACGGTAAGGTGATGGATAGATGTGCCGGGGCGGTGGAGACATCCCAGAGCAGTTTCACTGTTTCGAAAGCTCCTCGCCAGGCAGCGGGAGCCTGAGGGCGGCCATTTTGTGCCAAGCCACGGGCCCCTAACGGAGGAGCCGGGGCCTAATGAGGCCAGATGATTAGACAGCAGAATGATGGGGAAGCAAGGGGATGGAGGGGGGCCAGTAATCTGACTCCAGCAGAAGTGGAATGACTTTACTGAAGTAGAACTACTGGTGGTAAAACCTGAGTGAAAATGCAATACAGCCCATTAAAAAGACACTTTAGAGTTTGAATGCAATGTGGCGCAATAATAAATGCTCATGCTGTATGCAGTATGAACAAACCATTGACTATAAAATCAGTGGACAACGGCACTGTGACGTCAACCCCTGAGCAAAGATTCAACTCAAAGTGTGCAGTACCAGGTGTTGCCAAGTCGGCGACACCTGGTACCGCGCACTTTGAGTTGAATTCCGCTGAACTCCGGGCTAATCTCCAGGCCACACAGGTGTATTAACGGACGCCCAAGTTTATTTTGCGACCTTTTAAAGCATTTTATACTATTTTTTCTTTTAATCCGTTCAAGAAAACGAGAGAGAATTGATTAACTAGCAGACAATCTCCCTTTGCTTATCCCCTTCCATCTACTGTCAATCACACATGCACTTCAGCCAGATTGTGATGCGACCTGTCCTATCGAATTAGGCCATTGTTTTTTGTGCAAACCTCTTCCAAACGCAGATCACCTGCTGTCATGACAGAAAATCCTGATATAACTTACTTGTTTAAATTATATTAAGGCTTGAATGTACGCATAGTTAGGGCCGTGGCTGTTTTGAATGCCAGACACAGAGTTTTTTTTTTTATCCTTTGAGATTAAATACCAGGTTTGTCTTCACTCTTGAAGACAAACAACGTCCTTCAAAATGTAGTGGATTTATAAAAATAATTATTAATTTATACATTTTTATGGTGCATTTCTGAGGAATGACCGGAATCTTGAACACACTGATTGATTCCCAGCACTACAGTGTCTTCTTTAGAAAGCAAAAGCTAAATAATCAGGCGTGCATGGTGTGTCGTTCCTGCGAGACAAGTAAAACCGCTTGAGTTGAATGTTTTGTATGTTGCCATCTGTTTGTGTCTTTCCATCTGAATGTGATAATACCACGTATCATCTGTTGTCTTTCTGCATTAGTAAACACACCTTTTCCTCCAGCTTACCCACTGTGATGGAGTTGAAGTACATCTACTGTCAGGAATATGAGGAGTACAGCCGCTGTCGTTTTTCTTTAATAACTTCGGAGGATATCAAGTGTTTCCAAGTGAAGTCACAGGTCATTCACATTTGAATTAAGTGATTTGATGTATATGAAGTAGTTTAAAGTCATCAGGCTTGTGATTTTAGTCTGACTTAAATCCAAATCACCTGACTTGACTCATACCTCTAAAAAAAAAAAATGTTCATTTTGTTTTGTGCCTGTGTAAAAGTGTCATTTGGGCAGAGCAATCTGCACATTTGATCTTGTATCGAGTTGAAATCAAAGCAGAAATATCCACAAATGTGTTTTAAAGATTGAGAGAAAGATAAGTTCACTGACATTTTCATCAGCCGTGGTCCACTTCTCCTTTTCTCACGGCTGGTTGTAATGACAGTGAATGTCCAGCAGAGATCTCTCTTGTTCTGCATTTGGACTGAAGCGCTGGTCCTTCACCAGGCCGTTTCCTGAGGCGTCAGTCAGCGGATGTTTGTGCTCTCTGTGTTTTAGGTATAAAAGAGAGACCAGTGAGACCAGAAGTAAAAAGAAATGTCAAACGGTGCAGAGTGGCAGTGACAGAACCTTTATTGGAATGTGGACCGTCAGAGCTGCTCTAATTGCCTGATCCAGCGAGACCAGTGGAAATAACTTGATCAAAATTGGACTCTCGCTGTTTCTAAACGCGGGGAAGATTGAAGAATAAGCTAAAACTGTCCCATTCAAAGAGGCAATCAAAGTGCAATTCACCTGTTATGATGATCAATACACAATTAACATGTTTCAGCCGAGCAGAGCCCGACTCAGCCCGTACCGCAAATGAATCTCCACCAATAAAACATCTTCCATCGAGAAAGTAGCAGATGTTCTGAAATGATCAAATCTTATCAAAAGCTTGAAGCTATATCTCAATGCCGGTGGAACACTGGACCTGATTTTCATATAAAAGTCATGCTTGGAGAGACATTAGAATAATTTAATGCTCAATAAATCTCGCAGCTCGCATTCGATGTAGCGAACAACAAAAATCTTAATAAAGCTCCCCTACTTCGTGAACAGAAGTGTCACTCAGCGTCCCCAACTTGGCCTATAAAAAGTCACTTTTCCAAACACTATGCTGATATCATTCCTGCCTCTGTGGATCACTTATGAGATTGAATGTCTGTAATACCTAATAGCACATCTTACATGCGACAGTCGTAAACATGTCCGTCACCGGATGCTTAATGTGATGATAGCTTGGCTGCTGCCATGGGAAGCTACCATCAGTCTGTTACACTTAGCAGTCATGTTCTCAGCTGGCCACTTTAGTAAATAAGAAAAACCTTGACTGTTACATAGATATTTTATACAGTGTGACCTTTTTTATTCAATGAAAAACGCTTTAATCACTATGTTATAAATGTTTCACCCGGGAGCTCTTAAAAGACAGTCCGGCGGTCGGACGGTCTGCCGGCTTCTGAGCTGGCAGGGATTAGTTAGACAGTAGTTGATCTAAACAGTTCAATGTATTTGGAGTTATATTCTTGTCCTTGCGGGAATAAGGCTTTCTTTTAAATTGGAAATGTATGGACAGATCTCAATCGCATGTCTGCATATAGAAAAATAACTAAGCCTGGGGAAGGTTTAAGTTAGTTGAGTTCAAGTACCGTGCCTAAGTATTAATTTGAGTTACGTGTACTTTACTTTCCATTTTGTGGAATTTTGTACTTTGTACTCCACTATATTTGTCCCGACAACTCGTCTGCCTTTTCCTGCCCAATGAAAACCAGGTACTGCATATACAGATGTGTTGAATGTTTGTGATACACTGAAGGAGAGAATGTTCCTTTATGTGTTCTTTAAAAACGCTCTCGTATTAGCCAGAAAATGTATCGTCACAAAGCCGAAAAAGGCTGTCCTTTTGACTTTTAACAGATGCAGTGGTTCTTACAGGACAGCTACAAACAATGATCTTATAGAGTATGACACATTGCTGTAGATTAAACAAGCAAACAGTTTATAAAGTGGTTAAAAAATGAGCTCAACCTTAGACACCTTAGGCAAAATAACACATACTCATTGATGCAGCAGTAATATTAATCCACAAACATCAGATGTGAAAAGGAAACACTTAAAGGGAACAGTTTACTGAAACACCAATACTTACACTCTTCATACTGTAAGTGGCCTACTCCACATAAAATCTGCACCATAGTTTTATTACAACGGTTGACACGGTCAAGATCTGCGAAACCAGGATTATCCCCATTTTTTATTTCATAGATAATAACATTTAATATCATAGTTATATATTGACCACTGAGCTGGAAATGTATCTGGTCTGTATTTTAGAAATCTGACTCTAGAATCTGGATCTAGGCTCTCTCCAAAGTAAAAATAAATGTCTACATTTCACTTTTAACAAATCCAGTTTATACTGTACACATTTTTATCTCTTGACCATACACAAACATACAAACAGAAATGTAAAACCATCAGTTTGTCGCTTTACAGAGTTATATGGTGGAACTAGTTCTTGGGAAAGCAATAGCTGAGTGCGGAGATTTGTCAGAATTGATGGCGAAACACACGTTGATGTTACTGTGGCTGGGGAGCAAACATCAGCTTTTACAACTGTCCTTTCAACAATTCTGTATGATGGTAACGAATGAGATACAATGTGTAAATCAGCTTTGGTAGACATTAAGCGTTAGCAGATTTTGTTTGACCTTAACGGTAAGCTGGGGTAGCTGTTTCCTTCTGCCTCCAGACGTTATGCTTGACCAGGCTAAACAGGTCTTGAGACCAGCTACATGGCATCCTGAAGGACTTACGACAACTACCCCCACATCAAAAAAGACAAAATCATGTCTGGACAGCTCTGTGCCAATTCAACAAACAGGATGACTCTGGTTACAGTTGGACAGAACCAGGCAAGCTGTTTACAGTCTGTATGCTAAGCTAAGTTAATCAGCTGCGAGGGTAGCTTTATATTGCATGGACAGACACGACTGTATGCTTTAAATAATCAGTGCACAGACAGGTATCAATGCACTCACCTCACTCTTGTGGGTGTTTTCCTTAATATTATAGTCAATTATTTCTTCAGGGGTAAGTAAGGGATAGTGTCTATAACGATAGAATTGCAGATATTGTGAAACTGTTTGTTTTCCTCTCTGTTTTGGACCTCCATTTAATGGAAAACTGAAAGCTGTATTAAAATATACTGTAGACAGACAAGACAGACGGACAGACAGTAAGACAGATAGATGGATTAATTTATCATTCTAACACCTTTGTGTTATTCTCCTTGCTGTTACATTTTTCTCTTCTTTTCATCATTTTTTCCCTCTACCGAGCCCCTTCCCCCACATGAGCACTTGTACTGGACTGAGTAGACATACACACACTCACACACAAAAATGCTGACACACACACACACACACACACACACACACACACACACAGTGTGTGACGAGGAGGTAACTTTTTGTGGCGGCTAGCTGTGAAGAGAGCTACCTAATTAAAAAGATCATGAATATTCATTAGACACTTGTACTGCAGCAGCTAATTACATATTCAGAGAGGTTTGGTCGCCGGCGCTGGTGTGAGTGGTCTTATTCAACTCCGAAACACACTGACAACTCAATAAAGCACAGGCAGCCACGTTTCAACCCATCGCACCATCAGTGTCTGGACATAAATGCGATCTACTGGCTCCATAGATGTATATAGTAATGTATCTATAAGCGAACAAGAGGGTGGTTGAAGTTGTGAGGAGCCATGCCGTGTTAAAGCCCTGACAAGCGGAGCCATGCTGCCATGACGTGAGTGTTTTTTCCCCACTGCACAGCTCAGCAAGGTAAAGGTTTTTGCTTGCTGTTAGTCTGACTCACCAGATGTAGACTGTTGGTCAGCCCTTCCAGTATCTGCTGGTTACTGTTTTTAAAGTCAGGAAACAACGACAACCTTCCAGCTAGGAACCTACACACTGAAAATGGCAAGTTACCCTAACCAGGTCGCAATCGGTACAAACCTAAAACAAGCTAGTAACACCAGGGCTCGTCCTCCATACATTGAATAAGTTCCCCCCAACACTACACATTACCTATGGCTTCTTCACAATAAAAAAAATCCTGTTCCCTGGTGTAAAGCTCTTAATGTGAAGCAGCAACAGCAGGATAGGTTCAGTTTGGTATTAATCCAGCTCTAATACAGCTGGGTCAATGGAAAAACCCTAGGAGTGACTTTTTGCAGGGCTAGTTAGCAATATATTCGATTTAGTACCTAATGATATGGAATTGCCTGAAAACCAAACATGGATGCTTCACATCAGCTACAGTTTGTTGCTCGATGTACTTACACATAAATGTAATTCAATATTGTCATTACACTGTAGTTTCACTGTCAAATAATAAACGCTGCAGTCATAGGCTATATCTGCCTTGAGTTGACCGTTGAAAGGTTGCATATTCATGAACTTGGGAATCTTTCCTACATGACATAACCACAGCATAAACAACACAGGGATCAGTCGGAAACATGCTAGTGCTAGCTTGGTAGTCACAATATCTCTCCAAGCTAGCCAGCTTGCAATCTAGCTTCATCAGTTCTAGAAGTCAGATCAGTGCTGTCCTAACCTGACTAAGGCAGCGTTCAGACCAAATGCAAGAAAATATTCACGTTGCATTATACATTTTTAATAGTGTCTACTTATGCGAGTAACGCGAACCACATGGGTGTGAAGCCAAAGCAAAGAGATTTCTCTGTGATCTGACTGCAATGGAATCAACATAGTTCAGATCGATAAGAGCTATGCTGTGCTGAGATGTATTTCCAAGACTTACCAGGTAGTCTGACTTTCTCGCTCACTTCCCTCCACCGCAGCTCCCTTTTTGTCCTGTCTTGGTACGAGTCGATGTGTTATCACACAGCTCTGGGTGTTTGTAATCGACCACGGTTAGTGATTATTATCCTCTCCTGCATCGCTGTTTATGAGTCCAGACATCAGCAACGTTAAGGCCATGGCGTCAGTGTGAACGAGAGAAACATAAATATAGCGATCTGTTGCTGGAAAAAACAGGTGACATGTTGCACTGCAGAATTCGGTGAGGCCCATACATGACACATTGGTCTAACGCCAGTCAAATCTACAGACACAAACACTATTCATGTTTCCATTAATTCTAATCTACATGTCTATCATAGCATATGTTTCAGTTTCAAACAAATATTACCAAAATAAAACTGCACTGGAGTTGCTGCTTAGCAGACAGTGTAAGCCTCTGCAGGAAGGATTACATAGGCGCATGAAGAAAATTCAAACACATTACCCAGCGGACAACTCCTGAAGGAGGGATGCTAAAAAGAAGAGGGGAAAAAGACGGGATGAATTCAAAGGACTATGGAGGAAAAATTTAGAGAATAAAAAAGGAGTAAAACAGGAAAGATGGAGGAAGTGGTGATGGGAATTACAGTGCAGAGTCTGATGGGTCGGCTAATCACCACTTTGCCCTGCCTAATGTGGAGCCCCTGTGGCAACAGAACATGTTTTATTCACTAATTTATTACATCCCAGTCCACACTCACTGATAGTTAGCAGTTAGCACTTAGCGCAAGGTAGCAGGAATGAATAGATGCCGAGCAGGCAAGCTATGCTAATCATAGAAGTATTAATCATGTTGCACAAAAAAACGAACATATAAAATAACAAGTGATAACGATATCACTAATGCTCCGTAGAGCACGTGTCCAAAGTAGAAATAAAAAACACAACACGTGAAAGACGACACAGCAAGCCTACCAGTAGCCTGCAGCTGCACCTTCAGACACTCCTGTGTGCATAAAGACAATACAGGAAGTAACTTCAACAGCATCAGAAAAGCTCAGTTTACTATCTTTGTCAGAGATCCTCTATTGAGTTGTTCGGGAAGAGATTTTACTCAGGTCAGATTTGGAAAACTGAACTTTCTAACAGACTGGATTTCTATCTTTTGTTGTTGATTGGTTGAATCCCCAACGGGCGATTTTTGTTAAACTCTGGAACCTTTATTTTTGGTGAATGTTATTTAAAGATTACAGCATTAGAGGATAAAACCCCTATATGTGCATGCTTCCTGGTCATTTTTACCTTTATATTAGTTAAACCTACATGTAACTGTTTGATGGATATACAGAGGAAGAAAGGTAAAGCATATGTTCTTCTATTTGGAACACTGGTATATTTGTCTTGGTATAAAATCAGTTCCTTTCACTACTGTCTTCAGATTGAGTACTGAAAGCTATTGTTTTCTTTTTTTTTTACAGATAAACTGAGTGCTGTTCGCTATGGATCGTCTCCATGAGGACTCCACAGAACAAAATGGAGATCTTATACTGCAAGTGACTCATAACGTGGGAAAACATCTCACCTCATTGGAATACTCGAAAAAGGTATGTTTTAAGATTCATCACAGGACCTATTTGACTTAAATGTGTAACAGAAACTGAAGGGTAGCAAAGGTGGACCTGGAATATGTTCATCTTTTAATTTCTTTTGCAAGAGACTCCAGTTCAGAGCAACCTCCCTGACAACACAAATGTGTTGGACAGGAGAAAAAAAGGTGGAAAATGGGGAACTCTGGATTTAAGACGAGTGCTCGCAGAGTAATTCACATATTTGAGCGTGCACTAATTATTTTTGCTGTAGTGCCGAAGTGTTAGTGTGTATGTGTCAGAGTCTGTGAGCTCACTGGGCATTTTGAGGGGGACATGCTGGCCATATGGAAAAGACAATGAAGCAGAGTAATTAAAACAGAACAAAGAAGAGAAGCGCTGGCACCATAATTAGAACACTGATTAATCAGCTGATAATTTTATCTTGATTAATGTGACTGATTTTCTCTTCATTTTGACCCCAGCCAGTCAGGCCCGGTCCAATTAAATTTAAATTATGCGTCGGAATCTGTCCAGTCCGCCTCCCCCTTCCCTCCTCCGCCGCCCGAATATACCACAAAACACACAGACACCTCAACACGCACATGCACATCACACCACACCACATGCGCCGAGTCCTGTTCTTTCTTTTTTCGCTTAAAGGAACAGTTCACAGGAGAATGAAAAATTCAGTCATCGTCTACTCACTCCCATGCAGGTGGGATGCCGGGTGAGGTTTTACAGTCCGCAAATCATTTTTCCGGAGCCTCAAAGCAAAACGGTGTCCCGCTCTACTTCAAGTTGTTTAGGAGAATGCTGCGACGTTGATTTGCTGCGAAGCTCCAGAAATGTTTAGTGGACTTTCCCTCTTCCCATCCCCCCGAGCACCTCAAGCATTTTTTGAGATTTTATTTAAAAACACATCTGGCACACAAGCAGACACGTTGGAGGGTCTGGCTGAGAGAGGAGAGCGCACAGGAACCAGCCGTTAAAGCTTCTGGCTTCAAGGCAGGAACCAATCAGCTCCCTGGACAACCTACACTCACTCAATTAACCAAACTCACCTGCGACCAGTCACAGGCACACACACTCAGGTAACACAGAGGGGCATTAAAGCACATACAATAGAATCGTTTATACGACCTCTGGGGTCATAACAGGACTGCAAAACTTCACCGGACTCACCATAAGACAGTGGAGGCTAATGTAAGTGACTGAAAAATGAAAAGGAGTGAAAAATAATTTTACAAAATGCAGAAATGTGCACATATTGTGGTACGCTGTGAAGTTTTGAGTGTAACAGTTTGAGCGTGAATAAAGAAGTGCTTTTTATCAAGGCAAACACATAAACGTCAGTTAGTTTCAGAAGGAGCAGCTCAGTTTCAAGTCGTTAATGTCTCCTGTCATTTCAGATTCCTGCCGTCCCTCACCTGCCCTTTAGATGCCCCCATTGTGATCCCGCCTATCCCAGTCACCTGATGCCCTCACCTACAGCACACCTGTTCCCCACTCCCCCTCATTACTGCATATATACACTACCCATCTTTCCCAGACAAACTAAAGTAACTGATTATGAATGTGTTAAAATGACACCTGGATCATATAGGCCAAAAATAATATTCAACCACATCATGATACAGAAATATGTTGAAGCATAGGCTATAGAGCTAATTGGGATGCATTTTATGATTGCAGCCTTGCAGTCTCACGCAGACTTGACGTAATGACAGGAAACACGTCACAGAACATATGAATGAAGTCCACGAGGGGCCCAGTCCGCAAGTCCAGACGGTGGGCATAACTGTAGGAGCTAAAAACAGAGTCATAGATTTACATTTGTGACAAAAAAGAAACCACAACATATCACCGTCGATAGAACAAAAAGGAAAAAATAGAAACAATCCCTCATCTGAGCATCGTAGCTGCTAATTTATCAAGGATACCTGAAGTGCATAAGTGCTATGATTTAAGTGCTAAGGATAAGAACATACAAGTGCATATAGGTTTTTGTTTTTTTTGTGTGTGTGTGGGGTCGGAGACAGTGACAAAACCCTGTCATAAGACAATTACAGAACACATACATTAAGCTCACTATAGGTCACTATTGAGTAAAACCAGTTGCAGAGGTAGGTAAGCGAAAGGAACGTTGGATGCGTTGGAGCAGTTGACCCCCTGATTTGCTCTCTTCTCTTTCCCCCTCTGGTGTCCCCACAGGCGCCAAAACTCATTTCTGTGATGCCCCACAATAGCAGGTGCATTTATTCTGTCAATTAGAAGAAGAGGGAGAAAACAGTTGGATAGCTAAATGAAAGCGAAAATGCTCCTCTACTTTTCCCTCTCTTCATCCGTCCCTTGTTCCCTCCCCTCCTCTCTGGCTGTCTTTTTATTTCTGGCTTTGGCTCAACTGACTGGCTCGGCGCCAGGGCCTGCCGAGTGACTTTGGGCACGGCTGCCAACGCGAGCGAGCCTGAGCCACACACCGATCCTCATGTGCCAGCGTTGGCGGGGGCACGGCGGTTGGAGGGCAACGCTGCTGTCGTCCGTGGCCCGGGTCCCGTGGGGGAAAGCATGCGGGGTGAGGGTGTTAATGCTTTCAGATCTGGTTAAGAGCAGGGTGACAGCTCTGTTACCTGGGTAGGAGGTAAGGAGTGGGAGGGAGACGGGGAGGGGGATGGAGGGAGTAAAGGGCATCTGCTCCCCTTCTAACACTCAGACATCCAACAGGAACAGGCCGCGAAGGACGCTTCAGCACACTTACCCAGCGCTATATATGTAAGCATACGCTCGCACAGACACACAGTATGCTTGAAACTATAGGAACATATTGCAGGCCAGTGTGTTTCATACAGTGGGCTAAGTGCTCTGAAGAACCTCTCTGCATCGGCACCTGATGCCATGTCTTGTCCTACACGCAGGAGGGTGGAGGAAAATGAATCAAACTTTGGCACCGCGTTCCAATGAGGAAACCTTTGTAAAGAGTTTATAAATCAGTTATTAATGCTTCAGAAATCATTGATTTGTTCATGATTGATATTCCATTCATCTTCGGGTCAAATTTTAAATTTCTCCAATGCTTGAAAAAGCATTTTTAGAAAGAGATAGTTGACTGTTGAGGCGTATTAGCCGATCATCAAGTACTGACACTTTGGGTTGGTACAGTTGAGCGGGTTATCATCATCCTCCTCTTTACTTTATTCTGTACCAATTAGCTAAACTTATCATATAACACGCTGAGCTAAGATGTACCACTGGTAAACTGTACAGAAATCACAACCAGTACCATACTTATCATAAATACGTTATGCCGGCATATAACCTAAAGCCTTAGCCTAAACTGTTTGTTACAATGACTATTCCCATCTTGCAGAGCTGCTTACATGACTGTAGACTCTTGTTCAGACTCATACCATGCTCTCAATCAATCTAAAATCAAGTGATTATATTTGCATGGAATCGAATCAGATCCGGGACACTGACAGTGTCTGTATGGATCATGACACTGCCCAATGTACCAACATTTTTCCTCTTCATAGCTTCCTCTCTCACACTCCACTCTGAATGGTCTCCCGGTTATGGGAGGCTACTTATTAAATCCTGAGGAAAAAAAGCTTTGGTGCTTCTGCTCAGTGGCTGTTACCTTCACTGTCAGTGGTCAGCGGGCTTTTCCAGAGAAATAATGTTGTCTCCTGTCAGCCTCTCCGTACCTCCTGTCCGAGGTCCTCGCGTTAGTGTGCCAGCCTTGCTAGGTGATAAATAAATGATGAATTGTGAAATTAATAAAAACATGAATGACTGTGGCGATGACACTGTGTGACAGCCCAGAGATGGGAATTAGGAGCTAAAGCAGCGCTAAAACTGGGTTATTGGGCAGGGGCCCCGCTAACGAGCCGTGAGATTGAGTTTGACACGTCGAAGAACAGGTGCTCGTTTATTTTCCCAAATAAAAGGACTGTGCCACAACTCGCCTGTCCAGAATAACACATAACAAAGTAAAGTCCTCGGATGTTAAGCTTTGTGAAGAAACCTACCTAATTATATTTTCCTGCAGGATTGTTTTTGTTTACATCTCTGGCTGTACTCTGGATAATCCAGCTTGATGCCATCGTTGACATTCTTCAGATGTTGTCGGATGCCTTCCGGGGCTGTACCGGCATTTTGCCGGGCGCAGGTGTGGCAGCGTGGGCAATAACAAGCGGAGAGTAATTACCACAGCCATATCCATAACAGCCCTAAACCCCCAAAGTGTGCTCAGGGTGCCCCTGTACCCCCTCATCTCCTCCACCACCTCCCTCCATCCTCTCCTCTCGCTATCACTCTCTCTCCGGCTAAATCATAGAACTGGGCTCAGGTCCAGGGGCCTTGCTGCCGCTGCCCGGTTTCTGGCGGGGAGGGAAATAAAGCTGGACGGGCCTCTCGGGATGCTCTAATGTCAGCGTTAATTGTGAGTTATGGGGAAACATGGCGAGAGCGCAGAGGTCAGGCCTGTCAGCAATCACACTCTTCAGGCGGAATTTACGCTTCCTATTTATCTCCCCATCAATGGGGAAGAACGCGAGGAAATTAGCATTAGCACACCGATCTGTTTCTATCGCACCCCCTAACTCATCCCCCACTTTTTTTTTTACTCTGCTCATCTCAATCCTTCCTGGCTGCCTATGTCACCCTCTTGGTTACAGTATGAGCTGGAGTGGACCAAAATTTGATAGCGAGTCCTTTTATTTCAGCAGCTTTGGGAAATATAAGATTTTATAATACCTCTGAACAGGGTAATACAGTAATGTTATTCATTTAATGAGATAATCTAAACTCTCTGGCTCAAAGGTGGAATGAGAGCAGTAACGGCGCTCATGATGGGCCATTTTTCTCTATGAGTCATTGCACACCCTGAACCCGGTGTCGATGTCCCAATCTCTCATTAGTGCGTCGGTACAGAGCCAAATTAGCTAAAACAGACGGTGTCAGAGTGTGCAGAGAGCCAACTTCCATGTCATAGACATCAGGATGAAAGCCAGTTTAAAAGCCAATAACCGAGGTATATTCCCTTTTTAAAATAGAATCCATGCAAAGAATGATGGAGATGATAGAGGAGATCGGAGCCGGTTTGGTATTGAACAATATATTGCTGTAATAATTTCTCCGTAATTTACTGTTCCAATTTCAGTAATCCTATTACACTTAGCAACGCAAAAAAAAAATTATTTCATCCCGTTCAATTCACTAAAACTATATCTTACTGTGTCTCATGATTTTTTTGTGTTCCTCCCATTGTCAGCTCATTTTACAGACACTGGTTAGCTTAACTTCTCTTGTTGGAAATATGAGCTTGACTTTAATGGCAAATGGTGGAAAGAAGTTACTGGCGGCATTACTGGCGATGCTACTGCAATCCACAACTTTCCTGGGGAAGTCACTGGGGAGTTTACAGAGGAAACATTTACGGGTGATAACATGCTTGGTGGAACTAGCGTAAATAACGTATCATAATAAATGATGCAATGGCAGCGCTTTCAAGGCTTTGGAAGCTTTAGCTAAGGGGGCTTAGCGACATGAATAGTGTTAGTGTTAATAGTAGTATTCACATGATAAAGTCGCTAACCTAGATCTTTATGAATGAATGATACGCCTTACCAATTACTCTAAGAAGGAGGATTAGTGTCCCGTTACCATGAAAAACGCAGGTTCCTGTTAGCCTAAGTGACAGAACAGGCCATAAATTGTGCCCATAATTCGCACAAGGTACCAGGGGGAGTTGGAAAGAGGTGGACACTTAAAATTTATAATAAAACATGTGCAACAACTGGACAACCCAATGTTTTTTACTTTCCAGAAAAGAGAGAAAGCTAGAATCGCCTCTTTTAAGCTAACAGTATAACAAGAAATGTAGTCTTGTGGTAGCTAGTAAAAGTAAAGATTAACAGTCAACCTTTGCGTGAAAAAAAAAATATAGATAATAAAAAAAATAATTAGCTAGATAATGGCCTAGAAGAAGCTAAAATCCTCAATAATTGTTGAGCTTGAACTGCATGATGACATTTTTCACATTAGCCGGTGCCAGCCCAGTAGAGTTGATTTGCACATATCATAAGTTATGTGTTGACATTTCAACAATACATATCTTGTTCACATTAGATGCAGTTGTAATGTCAAGAAGTGAAGAGAATGTGGACGGAGTTGCAGGTTAGCGAGAAGGCTGCCAAACCAGGGACTGCAGTTCAGGAATGCGTTTCAACATTTGTAAGAGTGACACTACTGAATATTTTTAACGAGACGCGAGGACACTTTGCAGCCGTGTGGCGACAGCAGGTATTTTAAGCTAAAACTTTATACTTTATAACTCTAACCAAGAGGTTTTTGTGCCTAAACTTAAGCACACCATTGTCACAACATACATTTTAATACTGAACCAAAATAAACATTAAGTTGAAAGTTGGATTCTAGCAATTAGGTTGTTGGTCCAACACTGCTCACAGAAAGACGAAAATCAGGAGAAAGGTTGGAGAGATTAAAATAGTCCTTTAGCAAGTAAAGATTCGGATTGAAAGCCGCAGATAAGGTAAGGTAAAGATCAAATTTGAATTCATGACAGTGGGAGGACTGAAGTGACGAGAGCCCAGTGAGGACAATGTGTTATCATCCTTGCAGCCTGCAGGCCCTGCCTCTAGAGCAGAGGAATGAGGTAGCATTACTTTAACAGCTGTGCAAACACATCTAATGCCTGCTTCTGCTGTTTCTCCTCCCAGTATGCTGCACTGCTAATCATAGCACATAGCCTGTGACCCTCTGAGAATCTACCTAGAAGCCCACAGAAGCAAACCAATACGCACCTCCAAAAACAACATCCTCCTCCAGCTCTCATCAGATGACTCAGGCATTACAGAGAGGATTAGATGGGCCTGAACCTGAGCAGGTTTAACTGGAGGTGCTCAGTTAGGTGGCTGCATCAAACCGCAGATAACACCGACAGATCAACAACCCTGACCATCGTTCAGAGGTTATGCTATGAGCACATTTTAGCTTTTCCAATCACGTTCTGTACGTTCTAAAACCTAATTATCTAAAAGTTCTAATGTGACATGTCCGACCCTGGTTTGCTTTTTCTCAGACTTCTTGCCCTGCCCTCTTGGAATTGTTTGGGCTCAGTGTGTCACAGGTAAGGCTTTAAGACAGAATGGGGCAGTGGTAATGAGATATCGCTGCTCATTAGAACAGTGGATGCAACAGAAACAGCAAAGACATAGGGAAATTAAGCCCTGATCTAGGATTGTGAACTGTGTATCACAGTCCTGTATTGTTGCCTCTGGATCTTTGGTCACTTTGATGAGGAAAGTAAGAAGATTTACACTAATTTACATGCTGAAAACTCTAATTTGGGTGAACTAATCCTTTAGGAGAACCCCTTATTGTATCTACACAGTTCCACCGCACATTGAATTAACAGTACAAACTATTGAAGGGGCTCTGTGGAACTTCTGTGTTGCGCTGGTTATTGGACTCCATTTCTTAGCTAACAATAGCTACTGTTGCTCTCTGTGAGCAGAGCGGAGAGATGAACTGAGATGAGGCAGCGGAGAACGTGCATTAAGTCACATCCTTTGGACTGTTTTGAGGAAAATCCAATCCGAGTCCTTCAAAAAGAAATAAACAGTCCAGCAGCACTAAACAACTTAAACAAATCATCCACAGGCAAGCGAGAGAAGACGGGGAAGGTCTTGTTTTTCTTGTCAGGTAAAAAATTTGCTCACATATGGCCAATTAAAAAGTAAAATAATACATCAAAAGTACTACAAATTGTTAAATAGAGAAGAAGAAAATCACTTTTCATTGCAATGGATGTGAAATGTCTGACTTTTCTTTTCTACACCACTGTCCATTTTTTAAAAAATCCAGCATAATATGGAATATTAATAATCAGTTTTTAATGTGTTTCCATCTTTTGCATGGTCAGATTCTTTAATGACTAAATGCAGTCCTCATATATACACACAGTATGTGAACTGTATGCATACACATTCACTTCAGGAAAAGATAACAGTCATTTCTGAAGTAAGTTTCTTGTCCAATCAGCTCATTGTCCACTTCTCGTGAGATGATATGGTGCTTTTTTTTTATATTTCCGTTTGCATTGATCAGTACGCTCATTAAGAAGAGATGAAACCGGATCCCTCCTGGACTCTCACCGAGCGGACGCTGACCAGCAGCGCTGAGTGATGCGTGTACGTACAGATACAGTATGTTAAGCAGTCATGAATAATACACAAAGGACATCATAGACAATACTGCACACTCAACTCAGCTGTCCCCCCTCTACCCTCCCCCTCCCTCCCTCCTCCTCCTCCCTGTCCTGTTTTCCATAAATAATTCAGTAAAAGGAGGAAGAGCTTGTTTACTTGTGGTTTGTGTGGCTCTCCTCTGGCAAATTATTTCCCTCTGTTTGACTGATGGGTCAGACGAGGAGGAGACTTCATTTTCAATATCCTTCCCTTTTTGTGCTTTTATGAACTTGTTTTGTGTGTCTACTGTAGTGAAATGAAATTTAAAAAAAAAAACCTAAAAATAAATATCCAACAGCGACTCGTCTGTATTTTACATATGCAGCGACGCATCGCAGAAGACATCTCCAGAAGAAAGACTGTCAAACTAACACTGCCAGACAACTGGTGAGTTTGTACAGTGGTGGTCTTTTTTTACACATCATTTGAAAGTGTGACATTGCTGAAGGTTGAGAAATCCGACAGAAATGCCAACACAGCCATACTGGACTGTTAGCGTAACCATCAGCAGGCTGTTAATTGTTCTGTCTCGGAAAAAAGTGAACACTTCCTCAGTTTGTTTACCTCACCAGATGCCATATCAACTATAGTGAGGAAAGTCCTTGGTTGTGCAAAGACTTTTTCAAATAAATTCCACCATTATGTTTCCCGAGCAAAGTGTCGACGCAAAGCAAAACGCAACTCCGCCAGAAATGCAATATGTGTACAGTACCCGGAGACAATTAAAACCACAAACTATAATGATTGAAATAAGGGTCTAATGAAGAGGCTCAGACAGAGCATCGTCGACCCTCTCTGACCCGTACATGAAAAGAGAAGCAGTCGGCAGAATGCCTACAAAGCGTCGTCCCTGCCTCTTTGAAGTGACATGGAAAACTCGCCATCTGGCGTGATCATCACATTTTCACTTTGACAATCCTCAAATTCTCACACTTAGACCAACTCTGCCTCGCGTCTCCTCCACGACGCCTCATCTGCAGCACAACACAGGCCCGCTGCTCTATTTCACGAATATGCAGTCGGGTGTCTTACCTTTTTTGTGCTTTAAGGATAACTTCAGGGTAGCACTTGAAACTGGTATTGTTTGTGTGGATAGCTCATCTTTCCCGTCATAAGAGACTCCGGACATTAATGAAAAGAGCTTAAACAAAGGATCTGCTCGTAGTGAATGTCATGCTCCTAAGTTTTAAGAAGAAGAGGGATTTTTGCGTTGCAAGTCATTTTAAGAAGTGTGTGGAATACTGGAAGCCAACATCATGATGAGCTACTCAATCCAAGTAGCTTCACGACAATTAGCACATCCTCATATCAAAACAAATGAATGGGTCGATTGCCAGTGACTCTCAATAGACATATCACCATTCCCAAAACAACGCAACTGATGCAGTGACCCAGCCACAGGGGTACTTAGCCTTCGTCATACACTCGCAGTTTGGTTAGGTTTCGCTACGAAGAATACTTGGTTAGATTTAGAACAACATCGCTTGGCATTATTGTTGGCGCCTCCGTTGCAAAGAAAACTGGATAATTTCCATTTACCTCAGAGTTGCAAACCTGGATTTATTCAATCATTCAGTCTATAATATAAATGGGTCCAGTTAACTGTCCTTTTCCAAGGTGACCGCTGATATAACGGAAAAAGCAACGACTATATGATCACATAGCAGGCTGCGGTTAACATTGGTGGGAACTACCTTGGAAGTTCCTGTGAAAGGATTTTTATAATTACATGCAAATATACAGTATGCCACATACACATGACTGCACAAATTAAAAAATGCATGAAATAAACCTGCAAAATAAGGCTAACATAGTTTCAGGTCTACTGCCTTGAGACCCTATCATGCATGTGGTCAGTTGTCAAGCACACTGACATACAAAACAAGTGAGTACAGAGAGTGTTGGAGGTGGATATTTACAATCATTTGTGAACATTTCTGAAAACCCATCTGTTTTCAGTCAGGGAAGTCTCCACTTATTGATGGAGGGCTAAACCGCAGTACGAGAGGCCACAAAAATGTGACCTACAACACAGTATAATCAGTAGAGATATTAGCTCATATGTTCTCCCTCCCCGTGTTCCCGTCGAAGAATAAACTCTGCTTCTGAAGTGTGTGATGCCGCACCTCCGTGCATCTAAATATGGCTTAGCAGTGTTGAATCCAGTAGTGTTAAATATGCACCGAGAAATCCATCTTACACTGTTAGTGTAGGTGCAACCGTCGCCACCACCACCACCACCACTCTGTCCACCCAACCTGGCAACACGCAAGTGTGAGCCACATCGCCAAGCCCTCAACCTGGCACACAGACGTGCGATCCTCACTTCAAGGTCTGTAAATTATTCAGGTCAGACGGTGATGACAAGTCTATCAAGTTTGCTTTATTTCTTTCTTTTACTTTTAAGGATAGAGATGCTTGATGTTGGGGGGCAAGCAGCCTGGTAGTATGATATACTACTTGTTTGTCTTTCTTGATAAAATTGTTCGATATAAGAAGCATTGTGAAGCTATGGTCACTTTACCTTCTATGAATTAAATTTCCCTGCTCTCAACTCAAAAACAGCAAACAGGTGGATGTAAACAATCTTGCCATTTTAGTGTGAAGGTATGATACACTGGACAAGGTTATTTGCTACTACAACAGCACAAAGGTAAATGTGACTGTACTTAGTCCACCATGTTTACCGAGTGATCACAAGTGAAACAGCACATAGTAGGTTAGGCATGCCGGTCCTACAGTGATCGTCAGCATCCGCAGATGTGTTTTAACTGGTGTACAAAGCCAAACTGAGTGAATACACATGACACACTATGGTACAGTCCACTTTGGTTTCATTCATTCATCCTGTGAGTCTGATCACCTGCTTATGTGATTGGCCACTGCAGACGGCTGCATAACCTTTTTCCGGATCCGAAACAAACTGCCCTCATTAAAATGAGCAATTAAACCTGCGTTTTTGCCGCACCGCTGGTTTTGGTCTGAAACCAGCCTTACGTCGGTAGCTTTGTTGCTGAAGGGATTGAAAACTGCTGCTAAACGTAGGCTAGCTGCTGGTGGCTAGTTAGTGGCCCTATTTGCTGACTCGGCCTCAGACGGCCAACCAACAAAACCACCTTCTTACTGTATTCCCTGATGTCAAACTGACCTCCATAGTTAGCTAGTTCCATGGCGAGAGGCATAACACACATTTAATGCTATTGGCTGCAAATGTTACTCAGTATCCGCGACAAGTCCCTCCCTACCTGACCGCTTTTTACAGGAAGCGCATAAATATGCAGAAGCAAACAGCACTCGGCTTTCTGTTTCACGGGGACTTTAAAATACAAGTCAGTCCTTTTTCATTATTTGATCTCAGTCCAATGGCACCTCTGTTGCCACAATTTACTACACACACACAGCTCTGAAGACTTTTATTCACTATTTTTCAGTGTTTGTGAATGTCCTCCTCATATTTTACCGATGTTTTACTTGCCCACTGGGTGTCATCGGAATAAGAATGTCTGTGGCCATCTTCCAAAAGATATTACCAGAAGGAATTTGGGGACTAGTTTGGAAATAGAAATAAACTTGGTGACAGGCGATGATTGCGTATGTGCATGCGTGTGAATGCGTATGCGCGCGCGTATGTTTAAAATCCAATATGCACGTGGATACATGCGTGTGTGTGTGTGTGTGTGTGTGTGTGTGTGTGTGTGTGTGTGTGCATGTGTGTGTGTGTGTGTGTGTCACGTACGCCGCCGGTCACAGGTGAGTGTCATGTGTGATGATCATTATTGCCATACACCTGCTCCGCTCCCGCAATTAACTTTGCCGATGCAAATGAGCCTTATTGCATCACCGAGGCCTAGCCTCCTCCCCAACAGACTAGACGATGTTCATCTGCTGGATCTAATTAAGGTAATGAGAGAGGGAGGAAGAGATGGAAGGATGGATGCAGCAGTGGAGGAGGAAGGCGGAAGGTGGAAAAAACAGGAAAAAGGGGGGATGAAAGAAGATGGCACGAGAATGGAAAATAAAGGCAGCGGTAGAGATAGGTGTGTATGTGAGCCTGTGTGCGTGTGTGTGTGTGTGTGTGTGTGTGTGTGTGTGTGTGTGTGTGTATTGTTGATGCATTTGCCGAATTACATGTAATTGTGTTTCCAAGTGTGTACGGGCTCTTTTTATAGTGTGCATGTGTGTGTGAATTGATGAAGTGTCGGAAGAAAAAAGGAAGCAGGAGAGAAAGGAGGGGAGGAGACAGCAGGTGTTCTGACAAGGACAACAGCCGTCACACACACAACCACACACACACACACACACACACACACACACACACAAAACACAGACTACAACAGAATTATGCACATGGACATGCAATCAAACACAAATGCAGGTACACACGCGTGCAGAAACACACCTATGCACAAATGCGTCATTTCACCCCTGCACACACACACACACACACCCATACACATTTGCACTCTGTACACATGGCTGTTCACACACACCTGAGTGTTCCGCTTTCTCACTTTGACTCTTAAAATAAATTCTCACTCCCACCTCGACTCAAACTTGAACGTATGAGCACACACTGCCTCCTATTCTCATGCGCTGTTAAGTAATTTCTTTAAGGATGACATCAACATTTTAGGGACACAAAAAAAAAACAACTGTGCCTGGGAAAGTGGATGCGGTGCACTGGCATGACAAAAGTCTAAACTTCTATTAGTGTCCCCTACAGGGTGCAAAGTGGTTTATACGAGTAATGAGGACAGAAATGCACAGTGGAAGCAGCAGGGACGCCAAAGGAAATGTACTAGGTTATTAATGAATGGCAAAAAATACAGAACTAATTGTTTCCAGAGCACGATAGCTGGTGTTTCTGGTGACCTTCTGACCTTTCATTTAGAGCCACCATCAGATAATTGATCCATGAGTAACGGTGTGTTCCATTGCACTCGGAAAAAAACATCCTGCAACACGGAAATGTGCATCCAAGAAACACGGCGACACGAAAATCACAGCAGTACGGTGGCTCACGTAGCGAACGCTTTTTACCTCCTCATCACTTTTTACTTCATAGAGTGTTTGTTTTGTGAAACGTGCAGTAAAGACAACTTTGTGGTTGTCATTTTCACTTTCATTCAGTTGATCTCCTGTCTGTTTTTTTGTTTCGTTCGGTGCCCTTAACTGTTAAACCAGCTGCTGTAGTTGCTTGTGAAGTTCGCAGACTTGCCATTCAAACACTGTTTGCAGCGGTCGTCCATATGCACTGGGAGGCCTTTAGATTGGAAGTCGGGGAACAACGAAGAGTCAAGTTATCTTGTTCAGGACGACAGTGTTTGTTGGAGTAACCAGCAGATGCTGTCATCCTGAGGCCCTGGGTTAAAGAGATGTTAAGGGTGAAACAGTCGGCAAAATCTTTGGTTTGTGTTCACTCCTCCAGAATGAATGCTGTCTGCTGTTTATTCTGAAAAATACATTAACATTAAATGGTGGTCATTGTCTTCTTGTGTTGCATTCAAACATTTTACATGCAATTCAAAAAGGACAACATTTGCGACTGTAATAATAACATCAAATAAAATTTCGAACTTCGATGCAATACCTTGGAAAATATTTATATTCTATACCATTTCCAATAACACAGAGAAAAAATTGACACTGCAAAATGACTTGTATGTGTAAAATATTACACTCTTTTTGAAACGTTAAATAATGTGCTGGTTTCCACCAGAAGAGTTGTTAGGCCTAGTGGGGTGGGGTGGTGGCGCGTCAGAGAAGGGGTTTGTCACTCAAATGAGAATAGCAGCTCAATCTTAAAGGTCCACTCGGGGGGGAGTGGGTGAAAGTTGTCGCTTACTCCTTGATTAACCCCCTTTACTTTAATCAGCGGGTGGGAAGCAAGACACAGCATGGTTCGGGTCCTGAGGAGCTGTAGCATTTATTCATAGACAAACAGGGGTGCCCAAACTTTTTCCCTGGGACGGCCAAAACTGAAACGTCATTGGCAAGCGAATGCCTGTTGTATTGTTTAGATGCAAAATGGTACTAGGATACTGAGTTCCCTTAATTGGCTGTGTTACAGCTTACACAAAAAAAGGGACCCGGACACAAGATACACAGAGGCACGCAGTGAAAAGAACAAAAAGCACAAACATACACAAACTGAGGATAAATCAGAAAACCACAGGGAATAAATCAGAGAACACGGGGAGCACACCAGCACCAGGAAACAGACGCAGGAGACGCAGACAAACCGACGCAGAGTGAGGGGAAAAACACAGGAACGATCGACTAATTGAACACAGGAAACAGGAAATTACCAAACCAATAATCCAAACCCCCGACAGACCGACTTCCTGTGTGTGTCACTCTGCTTGCCATGCTCAGATCATGAAACACAATTAATAAAAAGGGGTCGCATATATTTAAAAAGCATTTCTACCTCATAAAAATAAATAGCATATACATTATTAAGTATTTATTTTAGATTAAAAAAATACAAGTAATGAAATAACATAATAATAAAAGGCAGCCCTTACCTAAACTCAGACACATGCTGCACGGCTGTGTTCACCTTCATGAGCGTGCTGTAAACTTCCGACCCTGACGTATGCGTCAACTTCCTGTTGGAGAGAAGAGAGAGCGAGAACGCTCAGCTAGTAGGTTACCCGTGTGTTGATAGTGCAGAAAATGAGTGTTGGAACCCTTTGAAATATTCAGAATCAACATGTATCATGCGACACTCGTCCACAAAGACTAGCATGTAGCATATTTATCTCTAAACGACATCATAGGCTCTTCATTCTCGTTATTTTATCCTTTTGATTTGCCATAAACGCTGCACATGTACGAGATTTTGTGGTTGAGACGCCCACGCTTGTCTTTGGCTTATTTCCGCGGCAATAGTAACGTACTCACCCGAAGACAGTCTCATTTTCGCCGCGCCCCGTCCCCGTACTCTCACCTGCTGCTTTCACTTCAGATAAGAAACGCAGTCCCCGCTGAGTTCACTAGTCTCGTACACACTGACAGATTTAACATTTTGTCATTTGAAATGATTTTGCATTATGCCTAAATGTTTTCTCATTTTCAGATATTGTCTCGTCCCGTCATTATAAACAACGTTACGCCACAATACATCCTGAGGTGTTAGCGTGAAACACCACAGTGTACGATTCACCAGGTGCTGTTCTCATCACTTATCCGGTAAACAGTACCAAGTATTCGACACGTGCGGTGTTATTGTCTACGTTTCTTTGCTTCAGCTGTCCTCTCCCTGCTTCTCCTCTCTCCCCTCTGCTTTTCCTTTTCTTTCTGTCAACCTCCACCGGGTTTAATCTGACTAGCCGCTGTGGTGACTGATTGACCAGCGAATGAGCTGTTTATTGGATGCAAGGGAAACAAATTGCAGTTTGACGTGTTCCCCGAGTTGTCTAATGAGAACCAGGATGAAGTATATCACTCTCTGCTTCTGCTCTCCTCTCTCAGCATGGGCTAAACCCAAAACAGGGTTTGGACCTCTGCCAGGCCAATCTCAATCATTGTGATGCACCGGAGAGAGGCCAGACAATGTGGTGTGTGTGTGTGTGTGCACACATGTGTGACGACAGAAAGACACCTCCTGAATTAGCTTTGCGGCTCACGCTCGTATACAGGACGCTTTCAGATGACTTTGCCTTTTATTCCATAGGTTTTTTATCTGTTTATAGGACAGTGCTTCATCGCTAGATTTCTCAGAATGATTCACACTGAAATCACTGCACACTGACACAGTGTCTGACTGCTGAAGGCCAGCCATCTTTAGTGCATGAAGATTTCTTTTTCTGTTTTAGACTTTTACACAAAAAAGAGGTAAAAGCTCGTCAAATGAATGAATGAATGAGATAAATCAACTTGCAATTCTCCTCGTCTTTGTTGCCTATGTGAGTATCCTATCTGTAGTGACCAGCACACATTTCAAGACATTACATACAACCAACAAACATTTAATTTGGAGAATCTGAGAAAATATGATGAGTAACTAAATACTTAGCACTCTTTTTTCATGTTTGGGTGTGCAGGGATTCAAATCCTGTTTCTGACAGTAAAATTGTGGCGGTATTTATTTTCAAAGGGCCAGTCCGCACAAATTAGAAAGCAATAGAAAGTGGTGTTTAGAGCTTGGATTCGTAAGATTGTAGAAACCAGCAAGTCCAAACTAAATTATGAAAGTGTCCAACCTAAAAAAAGAATCCCAAACCTTCCCTTCAAAGCCACCCCTCCACTGCCTGACAGCTCAGACTGCCCCTCGCCTCATTTGTTAGATGCTAGTTTTCTTTCTATATCTTTCTACGGTAGCGCAGACAGACAAACCGAACACTTGCCTTAGAGAGGGCCTTTTACATTTTTTTGGAGCCACAGTAATGAAAGGGTGACACGAGGGGTGTTTAGTTGGTTGCAATCGGCAACCTCACTGCTGGATGCCACTAAATAATCAACCAGATTGCCAGAATAAATGTTGGCAAAGCATATTTCTGCAAAACCATGGACAAGTTCAAACTTCACACGTCTTCATGTTGCAACTTCACGTTGCTTATAGTTTGGTTAGGGATAGGACGAGATCTTGTTTTGGAAATGTCCTGGCTTTCTGTCAAAAACATCCTGTTTTTCTTTCACCACAAACATGGCTGGAAATCGATTTAAAAATGTCCAGTGGTGTCCTGCTTACAAATGGTGAAACACACTTGAGAACTGCAGTCTTGGCAGCCTTGTTGCATCTAAATCCACCATCCTCAGGACCTGCCAACATAAAAAGTCAGGTTATAAACATCATTAATACGTAATGGCAATGTGATATGACTCGTTTTGTACAAATTTGGATGTATCTATGGTTTACAGAAATGCTAACTGCCAACATTTGATCCTAGGGACTGGGCCTAAATCTTACGCACTGGTCCTTTAATTGACACTCTTTAGAGATACATTTGAGAGTAGAACTATACTGAAATTATATATTTATGAGGTGTATTTCTACATGGACATCACATTCGCCCATTGGGTCCCAGACTGAGCAGTGCCTAATTCATCCAAAATATTTATTTACAATACTATATGTGACAATGAATAGATGTTATATAATTAGTCCTTAAAAAGACTGGGATGTGCCCCCAGTCTTTTTGTGTAGTCAGTGTTCAGAAAGTGTGGTAAACGCAAAACTAAGACCGATATTCAACAATATATTTGGGCGTCAAGATTCTTAAGAAATGAATGATTATTCTTACCCAAGTGACCCAACTGAGGCGGTAGCGGAAATCTCAAAACCCAATTGAATATTACCAAAACTTTCTTTATAGCACGATACCATGATGACCGAGAGAACAGATTATTTGTAATTTTTGTCAACAAACCCTTGGATTTTACCATCAGGCTTTTATTTTACTGTGAATCCATGTACACCAAGTTTTCTCTAGTAGGTTTTTCTTCATTCCCGTCCTGTCATGGTGACCACGTTGAGCTATTTAACGGTTAAGATTTAGTATTCATGCGGCGTGCTGCAAGATCGCAGCACATAAAAGCTCAGCCTGAGTCCATCACCAAACAAACGGGAGCTGCGTGTTTTTCTGATTTATTAGAGGGGCCCTCCCTTCTTGTTCTCCTTCTCCTCCTCTTAATCTTTCATTATTGTCTACCCCTCTCTCTCTCTCTCTCTCTCTCTCTCTCTCTCTCTCTCTCCCCTCCTCTCCTCCTGTGTTACAGTGTGAGGACGGCACACACTCACTTTTTTCCCCCCGCGTGTGTGAGCGCGTGTGTGTGTCGCTATCGCGTGTGCATGAGTGTAAACATGACGAGTGTGTGCATGTGCAGGGATGTCACATGACGTGTCCTTAATGACAATCTGTCTGGAATCTCACATTTCTCCCCTTAGCTTCTCCTGTTGATGAAGCATGATGCTTTCCTTTTGTTGCCCTTAATGGAGGCTTAACGTCTCTACTCACAGATCAATATGACTTTATGAATTACTTGCTCCGCGGCTGTTTTTCCTCCTTTTTTTTTTTTCTCTCTTTTTTCTTTTCTTTAACACTTGCTCATTAGCATGCCGTCTTTATTAGCCAGGGCCACTGGTGTCTACTTCTGCTCACGTGTGTGTGTGCGCGCGCCCGTGGGCGAGCGTGGAGTGTGTACTTTAGGTGTTGTGTGTATAAGTCGTGGTGTAATTAATCTGCTTGCCCTCCACTCTGATTAAGCTCAGAATTCTTCCACACAGCTGAACACTCTCCACCTCCTGTCTTTTTGGCTCCTGCTCATCAACACGCTGTGAAATACGCAGTCGAATGTGATGATTTTTTTTGTCTCCGCGTGTCAAGATGTACAAAGCCCCGACAAAGAAAAGACAGGGGGAAGCGCGTTCGAGATGATGTAGATTTCCATCCGTTCAAAAGTGAGCTGTTTGGTCTCAAAATTAGGGGGCTGCGCAGTTAAGCGAAGTATTATCAAAATTGCGATAGCTGAATGTGAACTTATTCGATAAAGGTAAAATGTGCAACAAACAGCATTATAGTGAAGTGCTGCAGGGACGCCTGGCCTACAAATGTTGTTCTCCAGCTGTGAAAAAAAACATTTGTTTGGTTCAGACCCTAACAAATGTCACATCGTTAGGATTTTAACAGTTTTCCCAGTAAAAAAAAATTTTAAAAATGAAATCATCATGAATCAAAAACGATCATTTCCACTAATCAGGAATCAAATTGCAATCGTAACGTCTGTCAAAATAATTGCATTATGATTATTTTTGCATCCCTTCTCCAAATTGTCCCCTGTCAGTTGTCAAAGAAAAGTAACATCTCATATAAAAATGGTGTATAAAATTACAAACCGGCGCTGAAATGAGGGGGGGAAACAATTCCCACATGCATACACAATAAAAGAAACAACAGAAATATAATTCCCCTATTTCATGGCTGTTGCCCTTTAGCTGATATGAGAAGTCAATAAGCTCTATTGTACAGATCTAATAAAAAGCTGCTTTATGTGTGTGTGTGTGTGTGTGTGTGTGTGTGTGTGAGAGAGAGAGCGCACACACACACACACACACACACACACACACACACACACACACACACACACTCTCCTCCTCCCCTGGCGTAATCTGTAATAATTGTAGCCGTAATAATCTTGCAAACAGAGGAAAAGGTCAAGTCTGCGAGGTGAGTACGGGAGGAACGAGGAGGTGAAAAAAAAAAGAAGAAGAAAAAAAAGAAAAAGAAGGAACAACAGCAGAGTGATTGAGAACGAGAGGAAAGGTAAACAAAGATGACGAGAATGAAAGGGGGGAAATGGAAACCAGAGGAGAGGAGCCGGGCGCACGCTGCTGCCTTCCGCCACTAGTCTCTGCTGTTGCATCGAGGATGAGTGATGTTTATCAGTGGGTTGCGCGCCGCACACTTCCTTCCCTCGCCTTGCCTTTATTCCCTCTCAGTCTTGAAAAAGCCCAAGGTCTCCCAGGCTGTGTTGAATTCCTGTCGAGCCGCGCACGCGGAGCTGTTACAGCCCCGCGCTGACAGCTGTATTGTTCCCATCGCAGGAGAAACAGCACATTCGCTCACAACAATCGTGCTCCACCAAACCACGTTTGCCTATGGAGGACAAAGGTGACACTCTGCTTAAAGCATTATATGGAGCATCATGCATTATGGAGTGTTACATAATGTTTACAGCGGGCTCATTACGCTCTCATGGTGGGCCTAGTAAGTAGGGATGGAGTGGAGGATTAAAGCACCTCCACTCGTTCAACTCACCTTTTCAGACCGGAGGGATGAAAGATTTATTTTGTCGTCGGTCTTTTATCGACTGTTGAGTTTCACCAATGAAACGTTTCTGTTCCTGCCACGACTTCGTGATTCATTTTCTGTACACAGTGAGTGTTTTTTTTCCACGCGACGTCGTACGGTCAAGCAGTCGACGCAGTTCAATTCAAGTCAGCCTGTTTGAGCCAGTGAATTAGGCCAAACCTGGCTTCTGCAGTGTTCAGGAAAATTAACTCATGCTGAAATGACAGTAAAGTAGTAGGGTTATATTAATCCCCTGGTTTTACCCTTTATAGGCAATATATTAACAATTTAATTAAGGGTTTATAACACAAAGGAGAGATGAGGACATCTTTAGGAGTTTAGACTCCTCCTGTGAAGCATCTGTGGCAGATAATGACTGACTGATGTTGTATTAAAGCTCAGCTGTAATCCTATAAAATTGGTTGTGTTATTTTTATCAATCAGATTATTATACTTGTTAATAAAGTATCTTTAATTTATGAATAAAATGTATAGATTCACACTCTATCTTCGGAAACATCCTATAAAATACAGCTTCAAGCTACAGAAGAAGTAAAGTAAGTGGTCAACCTCCTATTTACAAGCACAACATGTCATTTTGAAAAATTTTACTTTTTTAAGAAAATAAACAATTTTAAATGTTTTCATATAAAAACATTGTAAAAAAAAAAAGTTTTATTACATACTGTGTGGTTTATTTTTGGTTTCAAACTTATTATTTATTATGGTCGTGGCCATTCTTATTGCTATGCACCAAAACACAAAGCAAATTCTTTGTTTGTGAAAACCTTCTTGGCAAAAACCCTGGCAAAAACCCTGATTTATTATGTTATCACTCATTCATTAACTGTTTATACACCAATTAGAGATGTTTCTCAGGCGGGAAGAGAGAGAAAATTGTAGGAACATTGTGTTGGTGTTCAATAATAATACAAATAGTAATAATACTTCTACAAATAAGCACAAAAAAGCTTAAAATGGACTTCATCTTGCCAACAAACAGCTCTCTCTCTTTGGAGAGACCTTTAAACCTGCCTGTTTCCAAAGCTAATGGAAGTGAACCTGACTCAGTCCCTCCAGGAAGTTGCTTTGTTACAATTGCCAGCCCCTTTGAATTCTGTCTTTTCACTTCTCCAAATCTGACCAATCATCATCATGATGATGCCGTGTTTGGACAAAATTGCAAGGTCATGCGGGAGACATCGGAACTGGAAGTTGCCAGATTGCATCTTCAAGGAGGGACTAAACTATGAGCACACGGCGATCTCCGACTTTTGTTCGAAACATTTTATTTTATTTCTTCCTTCTACACTGTAGTTATGAGACAATGGGTTTGTTTTTACCAAACATAGCATTAACAACAGAGCATCCCTGTATACACCATTAACCGTTTGCACTGTCACAGATATGCTGTAACGTGTTTAAAATAAATGGATCATACAAAATGCAGCACAACTTCACCTCATCCACGCAAAGTGTCTCAGTATATATGGTCCGTAATGGCTGTTTGCCTGCAAAGTCGAGAAACACTACATCAAGCTGAATGTCCATAAGAACCAGGGGGGTTCTGTGACTCAGCTGTTTTTAAATTTCTCTTACCTTTTAAGAAAAATGAACCAATTAAAAAAAGGTTCATCATTGTCACACCAAAGCAAAATATAAACCAGCGATACATATTACACACTTTAAGCATTTGTGTGTGTTATTAAATCATTTAGTATATGTTGGATATTTTGCAAGTCAGATGTCCCTGTGGACCAGGGGACTGAATAATCAGAAACACACAATAGCACGCACAGTGCTCAGTGAAAACTACCAAAGGTGCTGTTTTACATGTATTTTGGAAGGACGGGGTCGTCCCTTTAAAAATAACCATTAACTTTGTCTCATCCTGTGAAGCTAGTGTATGTCATTACGGTCGCATCCTCTTCCGGCTGAACACAGGATTTTCATGTCCCGGACATTGATCCAATCCATTTCACCCTAATAATTATTTGAAACTCAGATCACAGAGGGAGGATTGGATCCGCTGCACCTGCAGGTTTAACAGTTTAAAGGTTTTGCCAAAGCGGACTGGCTGAGCTTCTGACTCCTGATCAGTACACCTGTTTGGAGCCATCCCTCCGAAGCATGTGCACTGTCTGCTTTCTGGACCCAAGACATTATGAAATTCATAGAGATTATGTCATCTTTCACATGGACAGTGTGTTTCTATTATTATACATGACAAATGTGTATATCAAGCATGTCCAGTGAAAACTGTTCCTCGATATAACATCACCATGATATGTTATTATGTGTTGCTAGTTAAGCAATTCAATTCAACACAATATAGGTATCAAAATATAAACATGGGAAATGTGGGAAAAGATTTCACAGTGGTATATTATATTGTCATAGTAGTAACAAAAAATTAATTATAATTCATTAATTACACAACCCTGAGTCACAACAATTTTAAACACTGTGTAAAATGTAAATAAGTAAAGGAAGCAGTGATTCCCTCGTCCTTATCAACATACTGGAGTACATTATAAAGACAAGAAATATCATGTTCAAACTGATTTTTTTTTAACATTTAACACTTTTTTTTAACATTTAACACTTATTTTGAATCTGATGCCTGCAACACCTTCCAAAAGGTTGGGACAGGGTCACTGTGCTACATGATCTTTAACAGAACTCAGTAAGTGTTATGGAAGTGAAATTCTGTCCCGTTCTTGCTTGGTGTCACCTGGATGGCAGCGCCGCCCGAATAATCAAAGGTCACAGGCTGTGCACCTTATGAGCAGAGATCTCTCTGGATTTTCTGAATCTTCAGATGATAAAATGGACCATAGACGGTGAAATCCCCAAATCTTTAGCAATTTATGCAGTTATTAAAGTGGTGAACCTCGCCCATCCTTGCTTGTGAACGACTGAGCCTTTGGTGGATGCCCCTCTCATACCCAATCATGAGACGTTCACCTGTTACAGATGAACCTGTTCACCTGTGGAATGTTTCAAACAGGTGTTTTTGGAGCTCTCCACAACTTTCCCAGTCTTTTGTTGCTCCTGTCCCAACTTCTTTGAAACATGTCGCTGCAAATCCATCGCATTCAGTTTTTAATTTAGACAAATTGTAGACAAAGGAATCGAGGTTGCACACATTGTCATCTCCTGTAAGTAAATGTCCACAGCTTGATGCCCTCGGTTCATGGCCCCGCAACAAAAGATCTGAACAGTAAGTTCCAAACATGCATGTCAAACATAAATTCATACCTCGTCTGACTTTGCAGAATTTGACAGTTCATACATTCAAAAACATATCTTTGTACATATCAGAGTCACACACCTCAAACTTCCAGCGCAGACAGGCAGAATCTAGCGTGATAACTTTATTTCAAAGAAAACTTCAGTGTTGTTGAGAGGAATAAAGGGAAAAAGGGAAAAGTCATGCATGGCAAATATCACACAGCGCTGATTCACTGTGTGACCAAACGCTGAGCCCAAGTTGAGACTAATGAAGTCTTTAATTTGGTTATAGTTTATTAATGTCAGAGACACTCCCCCATTAATCATATTATAACGCCCCTGAGTGTGCACGTGCTCGCACTAATGTGTATAAGGCCTGTGTGTGCTAGTGTCACTTTGCAAGCATATGTCTGTGTGTTTCTATGGGTGCGCGTGAATGTACACATGTATGTGTGTGTGTGAGAGAGGGAAAGAGAGAGAGAGAGACAGCGGAAGAAAAGTGTGGCGCTCTCCACCAGCAATAATATCGCATACATTTTAAAGGACCGTCATTATCGCCGCGGGTTACCCCGCGGCCCCCCATCACCAACCCCACAAACCATTTTCATTCCAAACTCATTAATATGCAAACTTATTCAAATGAGATTGTAATTAAGCATCTACTGAGTGGGAACCCTTTTCATGATAATTTATGATAAACTCCTCGGCACCTTTGATTGAGATTGATTTTTGGCGCACGCAAGGCGACCTGAATACAAAGCTACACCTGAGAGACCTGGAGGGAGAATAACACTTTTAAAACAGCAAACTTATTTCATGGCTGATTGTGCCACAATCATCTTGGAGGAGTAACAAAGATCTATTTGAATAATGCATTCCCACTGTGCTGGCGATGTGCTCAGCCTGAAAAAAAAAAAAAAAGAAGAAGAAGAAAACTTGGGTATATCTGTTCTTGGCATCGAGGTGACAAAGTGATGTGTACGGATGTGTCTGTGTGTGGCTGCTATAATGGAAGGTAAACCAAGCAGAACTCCGTTTACCTAGCATTTCATTGGAAGAATTACAGCCCTTCTCTGGCTGAGACTGACACTTTGAAGAATATTACCAGTTTAATGTTCATATAAATGCTCTTTTGGCCGCATGGTGATAATCTGATTCCCGTGTTTCATTTACCATGATTTCATCAAACGTCGCATGTGCACACAACTTGCAGGCTGTTTTGCCACCATTAAAGGATTAAATAATGGATACACATCTCCAAAGTGAAGTGGTGTTTTAGCTCCTCGAAAAAAGGTATTCCAGTTTTGCTCCGTTTTCCTCCCATTAAGTTGGGTGATCCCATGTACGTAGTTCAGACTCTCTGTCATAAATTAGTAATACGACTAATCATGGTAATGTAAATATGTAATATTTCTGCAATAAAAATGTCTGAAATGGACTAGACCTTTGTTATATATGTTGCTGAGTTGTGTACTTACATTTTCCTGAATGTTTCATACAGTGTTCAAAGCCAGAGAAAGGCACAAATATACTCGAGGTAATGGTGTGTTTCGTTTCGTCGCCTGTGCTGTGACTTCCAGGAGAGAGTCGGAGAGTGAGGGAGGAAGTCGGGGAACGTGACTAAATGTAACACGGCTAGAACATCACCTTGGCGGTGAACATGGGTGCCCCCTGAGTCACACCGGATAGATTTTCAGCAGCTATGGTGGTTGTGTATTGGTGTATTCACACTAGCAAAAGAAAATGTTTTGCCTTGCTTTACTCGCCAGATTACGTTACCGTACATTAGCTGTAAAAGGGGGGCAACGGCACTCACCTGGGGTGCGTGTCTGTGTTTGAATTCAAGTCGACCTCTCACAGATCTCAGCACTTAACAGAGACTCTCTCTCTTCTTTTCCCCCTCTCCACTCTGCATGTTACGTTCATGAAAGTTTTCCCCCTTATACTTCAGTCAACAACCCTGACAACGGAGGTCACCTGAGTGGATCGCTGCTGCAGTCAGATTGATAAACGCAGTGCAGATAAATCCACTTTTTTCTCATTTTGGGGAGGAGGGGTGCTCTGTTTGACAGGACAGCTTGAAGAGTTGTCAGGAAAGCAAGGACAGATCCTCTGTACACGGGGTGCACGCTCAACCAACTGGGCGAAACAAATAAACTCAATAAATCCACTTTTTAATCTGGAAAGTTAAAAAGTCATCTCTGAACTCTCATCCCGTCGCTAAACAGCTCAGGATCAGAGCAGAATCCAATGTGACCATGGGTGTTTATTACTCTGGAAGGTCTGACTCTGCACCTGACTCTGAGCTGAGCTCTTGGGTTGCTCCTACTTAGCCCAGGATACCAACCTGCTCTTTCATTCCTCCTCGGCATACTTGCTTCTTCCTTGATCGTGATGGACTTGTCTCTGACATCAGCTTTCTCCCACTGTTTAAAATGTATCAAGCCAAGAAGAAATGGTCAACCTTTAAGGCAGCGTCAAGTATATTTTGTTTCAAACCAAATGTTAACATGTCTGAATGGACCACTTGCTATATTCTTTTGGGCTGGTTTTACATTTGCAACTGGTGTGGTCAAGGTTTACACTGTATGCTAGTTGTGACTAGCCTGAGTAAAGTTGGTAAAGTTTCTCATATTTTTCTCATCTATCCATGACCCAATCCAGTCCTTAATCCTACAGCTGCATTAGTCAATGTTTTCATATAAACAATGGATCTGATGAGCTATGTCTAATACGAAAAGAACCCGACAATTTTTCTGGAGGAAAAAAAAGAGTGAATATTGAACTTTTTGCCATTTCTCAGGTGGTCATAAACACGATTCCAAATGAGTGACAATGTTGCTCTGTGCCTGCCTTATATCAACTAACCCAAAGTGATCAAAATGTCACAATACCATTAACTAAATTGTTTTAGAACTTATAGCTGAACTGACAAGTGTTTGCTCAACTTTTTCCATGACGAACGGTAGAAAATTAGTTGAAAACGACAGATTTTCTTACTGATCTGCTCATGTCACAGCTGTGACATGATAATCCACTCTCCACCAAACTTAAAAGTCCTCCTCAGAAGTGTGTGCGACCCACATCAGGATCCTGGCCCACAGTTTGAGAAACGGGGGGTTTGGATGCAGATGGTAATCGCCTTTGTAATTAACACTGTGTGAGCACCGGTGGGGGATGAGGAGAAGGAGAGCATTGTTGTTTGAGGAACAACATCAAAGACAAAGGTAGTCTCTGGCAAATGATAGTTGTGTAATTGCCCCGCGGTACCCGCGAGCCGCATGACCGTACTCTCCGAGCTAGTTAGGAGCCCCAGGTGAGAGAACAGTAGGGCCGGATCTCTGCATCCCCCTGTAGTCTGCACACACACACACAAATACACACACCTGCATAAATTGGATAGAAACTTTGGGATCAACATCAGAGACGCCTTTGTGTTTTCAAAAAGTATATTGTTTATTGGGGTCAGAGTGATTTAGGGGCGGGACTTGGGATGAAACAAAAGAGAGGCAAAGTGCTGTTTGTTTGTGCAACTGCAAAACTCTAGTTAGCATAAAAAAATAAATCAATACATTCTCCTCTGCCAGCAGTGCTCCTTTGTTGTTGCGTTGGACGATTCGTATTGCCGTGAGGAGGGAAAATAGGTGAGTCTTGTTAGTGTGAACGGCTCGCAGGCCAGCAGCCTCTCTCCCGTTTGTGAGGTGTGCGAGCCGCTGCAGGTGTTCACAGAAAGAGTTTTTTTCAAGATTCCGAATGTGAGTTTTATCTTAATGTTTTTTATTTTTCCACAATGTACACATGTTTCATCCTTACACTGATGTCTGCCACTTTTTTTTTCTTTTCAAAAAAAGAAAAGAAAATGTTTCCTTGAATGTGCAGACGCTCTGGAGGCTCAAGAGACGCCAACATTTTCTCGACTCATATTTTGCGAGCAGAGCTCTCCGTGTCCAGACAGGATGCCTTTGAGTACTTACCTTTTCTCCATTTCAAAGCAGGAGGCAGGGTTTCTTTACCTCCAGGCTCACATGGAATACACGAACTGTACAAAGCTGCCTTTGATTTTCTACACAAATAAATTCCCAACCATATTATTCACACCAGATTCATTCACATATCCCAGGTAGCAAAACTGTACCAGACACCCTCATCTGTCCCACCAGAACAGAAATGAACTGTTGCCCTGATTTGGGCCAGTTCTGGTTCATTCGGTTTGCTCCTGGCTGACATGTGGCCGTGGTATGGCCTGCTGGTGGCTCAGATCTTGCAAACAGGAGCAGAGGGCCGTCATTCCAATATCCACGCAATATGTGGGCCAGGTGAACATGTCAGGTGTAGGCAAGATCCAGAACACAACAATTTTGCTATCTTGAAAGACACAATTCATCTTGTACCCTCAGAGATAAATGCTATGTAGAACAGCATGCTACAGCCATCACAGAACAACAACATGTTGGACTACAGCAACCTCTTGCTGCCTGTTCAAGCCTTGAAGAAGGCCTCAGACCACAAGCTTGTGCACATTTCACAGATTTTTGCACAGATTGAAGGTGCGGATGCTTTTTTTCTGTCCTAGTTTTACTTTTTATAACTCCAGCACCTCAACTAAGTTTGATACCAGTTGAGTGTTGTTTGATTTTATTATTATTATTATTATTTTTTTTTTTGATGATTTTTCCCCATTTAAGACAGTGAGAAAAATAAATCCTGGACATGTCCTTTTATCTGGATCTGCACCAAAAGTTAATGGGGTCTGGTCTAGTTTTTGTGTAATCCTGCCGACAAACCAATGTACCAAAAAAACACAGGTGACACAGGTGAAAACATAACCTCGTTGGCAGAGGTAAGAAAAAAAAACATTGTTCATTCCTCAAGGTATTTGGAGGAACCTTGGATATGACTTGACAACGGGAGATCATTGAGCCGACTCAGCTCTTAGAAATCTTTTGGCTCAGCTATTGGTTATGCTAGCAAGATTCAAAGTCAATACAATTTTGTACAGTTGACAAACAACAAGATTAGCTGGCTAACCATCCATCCTCAAATCAATTTCAAGATTTCCATGAACAAATGATAGGCCACGTGTACTGTCGGCTGCAGCCTACTTGCAAATATTATTAGAAGCCACTATAAGTTACCGGTCCAATCCAATGATGACTTGTACGTCGAGACATGCTCAAAAGTGTTCTGTGTTCTGTTTGTTGAGGTTAGCAGACAGCACCGCCATCATTGGCGGAAAAACAATGTGTGCAGAGTGGTGCACAGGGAGCAATCTACTGCCCAACCTCCACAAAACCGAGGAGCTGATTGTTGATTTTAGAAAAAGGCGAAGACTCACACCCCTGTCTCCATCCGTGGAGCTGAGGTGGAGTCAGGTGAACACTTTTAAGTTCCTGGGAATCAACAATACAAGAGAACCTATCATGGTCATCACACATCCCCACCCTGGTAAAGGAAACTCAGAAACACGAAAGGAAACTTAAGATGGCAAAGTTCCTGTCAACTTTAAGATGAGCGTTAGAAAGCATCTTGACTGGAAACATTACCAAGCGGCATGGTCTGTGTTAAAACTGGCAAAGTCAAGTCAAATTTATTTCAAAAGCAAATTTACCAACAAATCACACTGACCTAAGTCTGTACAGACCAGAGCAGGTTAAATACACAAATACAAGAAACACAGACAGCCCAGAACATCATTGGTTCCCATCTACCGAGCATTGGTGATATCAGTGAAGTGTGGTGTCTGTACATAGCCCAAAGGATACTAAAAGACAACACCCACCCCAGTTGGATGGTTGGTTGGTTGGTTGGTTGGTTGTTTGGTTGGTTGGTTGGTTTATCAGACTACACAAAAACTACAGAACAGATTTCCCAGAAACTTGGGAGGAGGATGGGTCTTGGTCCAGAATCGACCCCATTAACTTTTTATGTTGGATGTTAGCATCTTAACACGTAGTTCTGCTCCAGACATCTTATAAAAAATGTTATGAAACACTGAGTACAAAGTAGCCTATCATAAACATTTACAGGTGTACTCTGGACCTAAGACTTATCAGGTTAACCAGGTTACCTGTGTTACTGAGTGAGGTGCGAACTCTATTTATATTTTGTAAACCAAACCTGCGTTTGCTGAATGTGAATCATGTCTTCTACGACCCCCTTAGGAGCAATTAGAACACGAGCGATGACACGTGGTTGAAAATGACAAAATTGGCCTTGCTGGATGTTGTTTACAGCTTGATTTATGGTTCTTAATGTCCCTAAGGCCCAATAAAGGGATAATGTTGATAAGCTGCTTGAAGAGACTTTCAAACACACACACACACACACAAAAATTCAAGTTTCATGTTCTTCAACAACTCATACAGTTCTTCAAAATGTAAAACAAGCACTGCATCGGGAGATCTCTCTATTAATAGGATGTTGAAGCTTCCTGTTTGCTATAAACAAGTCAGCAGAAGGTAAACATCATCATCCTCATGATCCGTCTATTTCATCTTGTAAAACTCAATAATCAGAGACAGTATAAATGCACTAACTGCACTGTCAGACTTTCCATGACAATAAATCTCAAACCACAGCAGGCCTGTTACGGACCACAACCTCAATTTTGGAGTGAATCTGCATCACAGAAGTAGATAGCAAAATTATTTTCACTTTGCTAATACAGCAAACCGGCCATTTGGCCTCAGCTGCAGCCGCTTAAGCCAAGTTCACATTGCATGATTTTGGTTCTGATCAAAAGCTCCTGTTAACGCGGTCGGTATGAACTGTTCAACGACAAGATGCAGGAGCTCGGGGACGTCTTGTCGACATGTCGTCGATGTCTGCTGGACATCTAGCTGGCTAAATATATGGTGACAGGAACACGCTGCAGCCGGTGAGAGCAGACGCTCCTCTCCTCTCTCCCTCTCTCCTCTGCTGTCATCTGCAGTAGCTCTCTGAACCCAGTCTCATCATACATCTGTTAGTCTGGAGCCGGGGCAGTAACGGCCCATAGTTTCGATTAAATTTACAACACATAGACACAGGAGTTTCAGTACATTGTGAATCCTTACTACAACCACAGCAGTATCGCGTTTTCAGCTCAAAAATAATACTTGGCCTTGCATTCTAATCCACTCTCGCATACAAATCAGCATACAAAGGGCTAGGACTGTTCGGATCACATCATTTGCTCGCGTGTATTTGTGACAACCCCCGTCGCTGACTACACCCGACTACTAGGCAGAACGTTTTGTAGTGTGAACAGGAATCTGATGACTTTGAAAGTCGTGCAGAGTCTTAAAGGCATGAGCGACAGACTCCCGTTCATCGAGCTTAACCAGTACACACCCACTAAGCTCAAGAGCAAGTGAGAGAAATAACAGATTGTACAGATTTTTACATTGGATTCAGTGGATTTTGAACAAACCAGACGTGGTTGACCTATTGTGGCCTTTTGCGTTTTGGGAAAGTGTTCGTACAGTGTAACACAGAAATATTTGAAATGTTATATACCATACCATTATAATGAAAATTGCATGCCACAGCTGACAATGAGCAAACTGCTACCTCAGTCCCCAGCAAGAGAATTGTGTCTGTCTTTAGCACTCACATTACTGTCTGTTCAAAATACAGATGACAAAAATGTATCCTTACGCATCTGGATTTCTTTATCGCACACTGGATGCGTGACTCCGAAAGTTGGGTATGTACATCTGTGCACCGTTACACCCCTATATTGCGATAATTCCAAAAAAGACCTTACAAGAGTCATCCTGAAATTCCTTTCCAAATCTTACAAGAGTTGACGAGATTGTACTAATCTATTGTAATACTTGACCCGATGAGAGGAAGTTCATGCAGCTGCAGTATGTTAGCATTCAAGACGAGGAAGGCGAATTGCGGCATTATTATATGAAATACTGCAAAGAAGTCACAACACTGGAATTTTCTTTGGTCTGACTACTTTGGTTAATTCTCAGCTGAGACTCTGAGGGTACAAAGAGGGTCCTGATGTAATGTGCGACTGTTTTGTTGGAAATAAATGCTGCTGTGACCCCAGTCCATGAACTGCCAGCAAAGCCACATAGAAGAGTGAAGAGAGGCACGGTCAAGCCACGGTTTAAAACCATATCCAATCAATGCTGCTCAAGGTGAGACGGGGTAGAGACGATGAAAAGTGTTTCAGAATTTCTTCTTTTTGTCACCTTTCACCGTCTGTATTCTTTCTTACTCCACTGGTTAACACTGGACTTGGTGTTGCCTTGGCCAAGGTCGTCCGAGTGAATGCGTCAGGCTGCGAACGTGTCAAGTGCAAGAGCACGCTGCTTTCTACAGCAAACAACGAAGGCAGCTAGGCCAGCGCTCCGACATTCCAATGCAATAAGACAATTAATTTTGTGTCGATCGTCTATTTCGTCTCACTTTTTCCTCATGTGTGCATCCCAGATTGATGTGAAACGTTTGACAGAAGAGCCTCCAGTGGTATTGTATCGATCATTGTCAGAAGAGATAATTGATATTGGGTGTTTAGCTGTTGGAGGCTATGGCTACTGTCAGGGAGACCCTGAACAAATACAGTGAGGCTGTGGAGGGAGTTTTATTAACTTCACTTATGAGTGGATTTTTCATTTAAATAATTGATTAAATGTGCTATGTGGAGTTTTCTTGTACATTTGCTTTGTCCTTGGTCTTCTATCTTGTTCACAATAGCAATGCTCAAAATTGCGGCTAGAAATTGCTCATTAAAACAACAGAAAACAAGAAAAAAAGTTCAGCAGAGATTGGTGGGAACATTTTTGAAAGTATTTGGTCAGACAACCAAGTGTTGGTCAAGAAAAAAAAATTCACTTGAAGGTGGCAGCGCATTTATCTTTTTAAGGCTGATTAAAACTGATCGATAGGCTGGTTGTTTATGAAGAGCCTCTGAGCTAAACTGACTCTGATGCAACACTTTCATTGATCTCCACATATTACTATGAAGACTTTACCCAGTGGTGGTGGTGGTGAAGAAGTATTCAGATAAAAGTAGTAACACTGCAGTGTAGAGTTGTGGATATCGAAGTTATCTTAACCTATAATAATACATCAAGCCGTGTCTGAATCTGTTAAGTAGCTCAAGTTATCTCATAAATGTAATGAATTGTAAGTAATATTCCCGTCCAGGGGCGATTCTAGGATCAGACCTTGAGGGACTCCCACACATTTAAAATTCTATTAATTAAATGTTTCCTTTTTCTTTGCCCCTCAGCTAAACAGTTACTTTACTTTTGCCACTAACAATCCTCACCGTCCGTCCACTTTCTCATCTGGTTCTGTCTGCTCTCGCTCTCTAGCTGTTCTCATTCTCCCTCCTCGTCTTTCCCTTTTTGCACTGACAATCGCACACAAACATACTGTTTGCCAAATTTCACCTTTAAGTACAGTACTTAAGTCAATGTAGGCCATTAAGTTGCTTTCCACCACTGCTGCCACCAATACAAAAGTCAAACAGTCAAAATAATTGATTTAGAATTAGGTTTAGTCTAAATAGCATTAAAAAAAACCCTGTTTTCAAACCTTCATTGATATACTCTTAGCGCCGCTTAATGCATTTGCTTGGCTAATACACACCAGAGAAAACAATTCATAAGTGCTTACACTTGAATTCAGTGAAGGGGGCTGCTGAGGGGTTGTAGATTAACGGAAGCAAACAGGCATAGCACCGCAATGCAAATCCAGGCATGCGTCTTTGTTCATGTCTCTTAAATGCAATGTTTGCATGAAACAAAGCAAATTACAATTAAACAGCTACACGTCTCCAATTTCCAACTGCCGGGCCGCATCAGGAAACGTAAGGACTAAATGATGTTTGGTTTGGGCTTTTACATTTCGTTATTTAGCCTCAGGTCTGGAAGCCATTAAGGCCTAATCTGAATCCTGGTCAGTGCTTGCTCCCTGAAGCAGAAAGTATGGTTTTATTAGCATCAAATCATACACAGCGTTCAGAATGCACACACACACACACACACACACACAGTGGCAAAGACCCAGCCCACAGCATCTCATTACTGGCCATTAGATTTGTATTACTTTCATTTGAACCGGCAATACATCTCATATTCATAAACGGAACAAAGTCACAACATGAAATAGTGACACAGCTGCATGATGGGAGCTGAGAGACAAGGCCGGGGAACAAATGATTCGTAAAATGAAACGGTTTGAAAATGTCATTTATGATATGGGGCAAACTGTTACTGACAAAATGTAACGCCCACTGGTTTGCTGACAGGTTTGACTACTGTAGGTAATTAAGCACATAAATACATCAGCTTTTTTTTTTTTTTTTTTTTTTTTAGTGAATGTGGTCCAATCTTTTATTGGAGCCCTACGTGTAGATGTATGTGTGTTTGAGTGAGCGAGATGGAGGAATAGAAAAGAGGGCAAAGAGAGTCAAACCTCCTCCATCTCTTTGGCACAACGTCCATACTGAGTATCTCTTACTGATGGACACAGCACATTAACTGGCTCATTATCAGCCTCCCACCATATGGACTCGGGTCGGGGTGGGTCAGAGCCGCGGCCGCCCGATCCGCACCCCCCTAATTAGGACAATTATGCCATCTCCATCATGAGGGCCAGTTACACAAAATGGTGTCACGCCCTTGCCGAGATTGGTGTCACCGAGCCCAGACTACGAGAGGAAACCGCAGTGTCGTTCAGAAGGCGTCGCCGAGCTCAGAGCAATTACCCCAGGTGAGAGGTGGCAGAGTCAGAGGGGGGGAGAGAGAGAGGAGAGAGCAGGAGAGGTAGAGGGCAAGTGAAAGGAGAGAAGACAACAGAGAGGAAATGGTAGAGAGATGGAGGCAAGGGTTAAAACCTGGACCACAGCGAGTGGTTACAGCATCAATGAAGTTAACACTGGTGACTTCTGGATGGATTGGGTATGATGCTGTACAGTGGTGTCCTGCTGGACAGGGACAATGGCTTTATCTATTCAACCATTTAACCTCTATTGATGCCCTGAAGTGACGTCTCATAGGAATGTGCTGCAGGTCAACACTGACTATCTGCAAAAGTTCCAAATTCCACCATGACAGCTGATCGATGTGCCATCACAATTTCTGTGGTTTGATCAGGAAACTTGTGTGGAAATGATAATGCAGCAGGATAAACAGCATGATCCCATATGGTCAACAATAAGCAACAAGCTGGGCTAGGTCAAACTGCAAAATGAAACAAATCATGAACATGGTTTAACACCTGTGGGCTGATTACGTCAACCCTGTCTTATAGAAATTATGTTTGTATATTACTTAATTGTTTTCATAACTATGTTGCGTTGAACAACGTAATCGCTGCCTGGATTTGTTCAGAGGTCAATCAAAACAGTCAGTTTGAACTATGGAGTCACAAGTCAGTGATCAGGATGGATGCCAGACGCACAATCTGATCGCAGTGTTGGTGTTGTTCCTCGAACGTCATACGAAGTGAACAACTTGCGTAAAAACTACTGTACTACAGTCAGTTTTTGCTCAGTTGCAACGATGGCCCTGAAGCAACTTTAAATGTGATGTTCTATAACAGCATGGTGAGATCACGTAAATTGATATCAAACCAAAGTTCAGGACTGTCACACCACAGTCCGGGCTTCGTGTCCAGACCAGTGGCTGAGTTTGGTAATTGTGATTTAAAAAAAAGAAAAATGTGTCTAGTCACTGAGTCAACAGAGCAGGATCTTCTGTCAGTGTCTAAACATTCACATTAACAAGTTGAAAAAAGATGTGGGCAACTCACTGCTAGTCAGTAGTGTATTGCAAGATTGCCTTTTGTGGTAGAAAGCAAATGAAATGCACTGCCATTGAAGATTTCACCAATGTGTCCAGGTCATGTTAATTAACATTTCTTTATTATGTTTATAGAAAACGTTATTAAATAAGCATTACATTTCCCTCAAAGCGCATTTGCTTTTGCAAATCAGTAGTATAGCGTTATTTCTCCAAGACAGGTCTGAACACTTACTGCCACATCCTGTCTGTCCTCAGAATCAGCATCTGTCACCACTTTGTTTGCATAGATTGCTTGTGTTTATCGCTGTACCTCCTCAGGTTGAATCTGAGTTCGTTTTTTGTTCTGTGTGTGCAACAGGACGCTGATATTCTGTCTCAACAAAGTACGATTTAATTGGATTTATAGACAAAAGGCCACCTGGCTGCATAAACGCACAGATGCACCTGTAGATTCACAGATGACATACAGCCTCGCTTTCACAACGGGACACCGCATCCACTTTTTTGAAAGAGTATATATTGTGTCCATTATTTAGCTGGACTATTTAAGGTGAAGAAATATCTTCTTTCTTTTGCACCATTAATTTCCTATGGCCAGTTAAGTTCTGCAGCTCCTCTAAACCTTTAAATAAGGTCAGGACACTTAACTAGATAGTGCTTGAGATTAACACAGCACAATAATCCCCAAGCATTTAAACCAAAACAACAAAATTATTTTTATCAGAGATTATTTAAAATGATAAATGATCTTCACACAGCGTTTCACTCCGCCCAGCACTGCTGCACTCTCTGTACCTTTATCTTGCATCACTGCATCTCACAAACAGAAATGTAAAAACTATTGGATTGGAAGGTTGGCGGACATGGTCAGTTGTACACGAATACTACACTGTAAGAAGACTGTAACTTTGGAGGATGTCAATGTGATTGACTATCTCAAACTGCTAAAGTCTCATTTTGGCTTAAGCTGAACTTTGGAATGCATTTATTCACAGGAAGAGGGCTTTATATTTGTGTTTGCCATCGCTTACTTTGGAATTGCTTTAAGAGTTCTTTTCATGAACCCCAATCGCCAGAATAAATGTCGGCAATGTGGGTTTTTTCATGTTTCATCCAAGCTAGGATCAATTTTCTACTTAATGTTGTGACAACACTGTGCTGAAGGTCTGGTTAGGTTTAGGCACACAAAAAGCATTTGGTTAAGGTAAGGGAAAGATCATTTTTTTGGCTCGCCTGCCTCTCACACCATCTACAATGCTGGAAAATGTCCAGATGTCGCTTTAAAAATATCCTGTGGTTTCACATTTACAAATGTAGAAATGCTATTTTGAACAGTAGTCTCTGGCTTGCCAGCTGTCTTACACTGGCAACTGGGCTATTTCATTGCCAGTATGCACAGCAGGAACAATTACTGCCACCGAGAACTATTTCAACAAACAAATGGGCAATTAAGAATTGATTAAGACAGACTTGGAAAAAATGGGCCCAAAATACACAGATGTACACACATTGATCTATAGACGGAGAGATGTCAGAGAATTGTATCTATAGTCTCTAGTAAGCTTCTGAATTCCTGGATCCTACATATCTCATAATGCAACGACTTGTTGGCTTATATAAAAGTAATGAACAGGAAAAATAAGAAAGTTGCAATGGGTTCAATTGGAAAGCAAATGGCACACAGGTTAAAATTTGTCCATGGATACGTCCCTGGAAGACATTAAAGTCCAAAACTCTATAAGGACCCATTGCAGGGCTGTGTCAAAAATGAATTAACACCACACTTAGGATGGACACATTTGTAAAAAGATGTAAGTGAAGGACGAAGTAATTAAAAGAATTCCAGAGCCAATTAAAGAAATAAGAAAGAAATAAGCGCAGTTAATAGCAGGTATTTAGATGCACCATAGTCTCTGTAGTGCAATAATTAGGCCGCATTCATTCGAAGTATCGTTCCACTGATCTTCAGAGAAACAGCGCACACGACTTAGAGCTCATCTTCAATCCAAAGCAGGCCCGGTTTCCCCCCAGTTTTCCTTATAACTACCTGATGTTCAACCAGTGATGTTTTCTTTTCCTCCTTTCATAGCAGAATCCTTGAGTCTTAAATTAGGCCCAGAGGATGCCTGTAGATCGATAGGCTCACTGCAGGTGCACGCCGACAAGAACAACAAGAGAAGGCTTTTTCCCTCTCCTTTCATCAGAATAAAACAAGCTTGATTAGGAGCGATGAGCGGAGAGAAACGTGTGCGTTTCTGTCCACCAACAGCTCCAGCGTTACATTTGTTCCTGCAACCTGTGTTCATTAGCCAGGCGTGGTATTGAACATGTTGTACAGCAAAACGGAGGTCAAGCTGGGCTACAACGGGGACGCCTGAATTCCTGAAAACAAACTGTTATTGATTTGTGAAAGTAAGTTGAATAAGCAGTATACAAGAGGCTGCTGCGAAGGCCCAGTCCCTTGTCAGAATCCAGCACCACCTCTGCCTCCGTTTTACTGCATGTTGCTGCGAACGCTGGCTGCACTTATTGAACATTCAGAGAGTTATTCATGCATAGGTGAAGTCCACTTTACTACTGTGTAACAAGGGTATACTAGGATCTGTGTTTGAATTTTTGGAGCACCAGCCATACTGACTGACATCTTTTACAAGGCACAGGAAGATCTCTTTTTAAACTGAGGTTACCTACAACATCAAGGTCGATAGATCTTAACTCTTAGAAGAATTATTGGAACAATCTGCTCTGTAAAGCCGGCTGACCCACAGCTTTTCAATGGCAGGGAAATCTCAGAAATAATTAGGTCTTCACATGTAAATGAAAGTTTTATCTTGAAAATGACAGAATGATTAAATAAATTGATTTAAAATAAAATACATTAACAGACTCTTCTTATGCAGGGGCAGACTTGTACCACATTGAAAGGGAAAGACACTTATGGTTATGGTTGTAAACAGAATTTATTGTATCCAGAGAATAAAATGACACAGATCAATAAACAAAATAACTGTCTGTGCACTTTAGTTTTCAGTTGGTTCATATTCAAATGAGTTTATATGAGATTTATTTCAATTATTCCTTTGGCTGATATATTTTTAATGAAAATAATTTCACTCGACAGGTTAAATCACCATCTTTTCAGAGCTGCTTTTATGCTTTTAGAAATGCCATACAACAGAACCTAATGCCGACATGACAGTGATTGAATTCATATTTTATCATGGCATTGAGAAAAACCCTCATGCTGAGAATTGCAGTACTAAGAATTGTCAGTGATCATGATGATTTTTACACCTACCACAGAATGGGATCTGATGTCATCAACAATATTTTTTAAGATTATCTTGGATGCTTGAGAAATAATAAAGCTGGGATATCAGGTGGATGCCTTTCATCATGGATGCTTGGTTGAAGAACTGAGCACTGATTTCTCTTTGGCTGGACAGTGAGTTCTTACTGACTGATTTTTTTCCCCATTACATCCAGTGAGCTGTTACCATGCTGTGAGCCTTGACCACTGACTGTAAAAAAAAAAAATAGCCACCTTGATGTCACTCGTAGTTTTTTGGAGAGCCAATGTGAAGCCCAAAGTGGGTGGTACCGACCGTCGTCATCTTAGCATTGAGGTGGAAGGTGCCTGGGTGAAGCTGAGGTGGCCGAATGAAGCCTGGTCACTGAAACATGCCCATTTGTGTTTACTGAAGTTAGCCGCAGTTTGACCGCGGGTTTATTTGCCCAAAATAGCCAGGACACCTCACTGTACATATCCTGTAAGCTAACTAGTGAGCAATGGCAGGCACCAAGGGCATTGTGTATTTGTGTTCAGTTTAGTCTCAGACTAAACTCAGCACTCACCAGAAACTCAGTTTCTTTCTGTTATCTTCCTGTGTCTTTTCTTTTTCCCATATCTTTGTACGTTCATTAGGTAAATTACATTTCTCCTCCATTCAGCAGTCAAATAAGAGAGAATTAGAGTAAGTACAGTAGATTTTGGCAGCTCCGCACTTGTTGCTGCAGAGGTTGAGAAATGAGAGTGAAGATAAATACATTTTAATCCCAAAAGTTTAAAGAATTAACACTGAGCTCTCCTCCCGCAAAGGTAAACAGCTCCGATTGTCTCTTCCTGAGCTTGCCAGCTCTAGCAGCTGTCTGCCAACAGGGTCGCTCGGTAATCCAAAACACCAGTGTATGTCCCTTAGTCTGTTAGAACAATTAACTGCACAACAAGCCATATTATTTGTCTGATATTTGCATGAAACTCTCTCCAAAAGCCTCAAGTGGCCATTCCAGGATCGCAGTTTTTGGCACTTCTGCACTGACTTCATTTTTTAAGCCTTTACAAAAGGATTAATCACCCCTCTGGCTTGGATGGAAAGAAGAGTCGTGCCATATCTTATGTGTCCTGATCAAGATCAATATGAAAATTTAGATGCACATTAAATACACCCTACAGCTATAAGCTTATTCATCCTTCAAGGTGCTGAGCTTGAGCAGACCCAATATAGCAATATAAATGTAGAAATCCCAGCACACACCAAAAATGTCTAGTTTGTCCTGTTTTATAGTCCAGGCCTATACAATTACAAATCTCTGTGTGAAGAGCATTTTGCATTGTGGTTTCTTTAGGTCTGTTTCTCACAAGAGCAGCAGCAAGTATGTGCTCACATTTCTCACTTCATCCTCTACAGATAGCAGAGGTAGCCTTCATGTAGCCTATATAAAATTTATTGATACGACAGCATAATCAAATTACAATACAAATCTAATGTTATATGAAAACATTAGTCCAAGCGGGCCGTCTGATTGTCGAAGAGTTTGCGATACGTCGCATCTGATGTTGACAGCAAGGGAAGGGAGTCAAAAGAGATCTATTGTCTTTTTTTTTTATGTGCAGATGCTCAGGCCAAATTCCCAGGTGGTCAGTGATGCAGATATAGTAAATGCCAATTAGATCCCAACTGTATTCAGTGACTGAGTGAGAACCCATGATGAATGGAAACCTCTTAAACACAGTTGGAGGCAGTTAGTTTGCAAATGTTAAATCAACAAACACAGTTTTATGGTCAGAATCCACAAATAATCATCGGATGCTGCTGTCATCTTCTTCACAAATGCACACTTTTTCTGTTCAGAGGCTTTTATAAAACTGCAGGTCTGGTGGCATGGGATTATTTTATTCTTCTATTGCATTGGCTTCAGAAAATTTGATGGCTTGTAATCCCTAAATGAATGTCTACCTTTAACCCCTCATTACAAGTTGGAGACAGAGAAATTAAATACTTTTCTTTTAACAGATTGTTTTTCCTTACGTCTCTAATCATCTGTTAACCCCTCTGAGTTATTGCAGTTGGAGTTTTCCCAATTCTCACATTTGAAACCACTGTGTTCATACTGGTGTAATGATTTTCCACACAGCCACATAAATCCTTACTGTTCGTCGTGGCTGAGCTGATTTTGCCTTTTTCTTCACAGACAGTCTTTATATGCACACTGCTGAAGTACATTTTAAAATCTCTTTTGGTAAGGAGTAGTTTTACATACTAATCAACAAACAGCCCTTATTAGGGTGTTTTTATGTTGCTCTTCTTTGTAGATTACCAAATCTGTGTGACAAGAATGTTCAACCTCAAATAACAAAGACAAATATATCAATAAAAATTGATGAAGGTATCAGGTTTTAGCCTTGATTGGGATTAGAGTAATTCCTCTAAGGTAAGGTAAGGTAAGGTAAGGTAAGGTAACTTTATTTGTACCCGGGGGTAGATTTGGTTGCAGTTAAGAAGAAGAATAGTCAATCTGATAAATCCCATTTCCAGCTCGTTGATTTGTCGGCATGAGAGCAAATACTGCCTGTTCCCGCCTCTTCTGCTTCTCTATTGGATGAAGGAATGTTGAGAAACTTTTTCTTGCAAGCTTATTGGCTGTGTGGCGTTGCCCAGTGACGAGTTTCAGGAAGTGAATATGTTCATGTTTTGGTTTCTATTCCGCGCCGGGCGTTTGAGGACCGGTTTCCCAAGAAGGCTTAACATTTCCAGAAAAAAATTCTATTATTAATTGCGACATCTTATTATATGAAAAACTCAACTGAAGACATACGACTTGGGTTCCCTTCGGAGGACGGTGTACACTGTAGCATGTGAGTCTGATAATGGAGCTACTCCTCTTGCTACCTAGGTTAGCTTCTAGTTTAGTGCTACTTTAGTTGTCCTTAATTCCTAACTGCCGGAATATCAGTTAACTGTAGTGTGTTTAACCCGTTTCAGTTGTTTTACGTTCAACCTGTACAGCTATTTCAGTTGCTATTCACGTATTTCATGTATCCGGCTACAACAAACAAGCTAGAGACTTGTATGCAAAGTTGCTAGCTTAAATACCAGACATTCACTTGATAATAAAGAGCAGCTCTTCAAGACGACAGAAACTACATCCAATGTGATCAGAAGGCTGCCACTAACCAGCAGCACACTTATAAGTGTGTGGCTTTTAACAACAGTTTTGTAGTTGTTAAGATACTGTCCCTCACACTGGACAAGAATCTAACTAATACTCTTCATAAACAAGGCTGTTAGGCATTACAGTGAGTACTGTGCTTTTGATAATAGCCAATTTTATGTCAGTTTCTTAAAGATGATATATTTTAAAATGGTGTTTGTGGACATTGTCCTTAAATTGTGCAACAGAGAAATTGGTTTATGATGTTCTGCCAGAGTTTACCGTTGGAACACCTGCAATTAAATTATTATTGCCCTTCTTATTGTGTCTCATAGCCTGCAATTTTCTTCAGAGATTTGGGATCACAGCCATGTCAGAAAATGTCATGTTAATTTGTTTTGCATGTTTCTCTAGGATATCAAAATATTTTTAAAGGTTTTGTTTTACACATATATTTTGAATCTCAGTTCTCATGGCGCCGCCAAAAAAGAAGCAGTTACCCAAACCTCTTCCAGAGGGCTTCATACTGGCTGACACTGAGAAGAAGAAATGGAAGCTGGGGAAAATAATTGGTCAAGGCGGCTTTGGATTGATCTATCTAGGTACACGCCCACGCGCACACACCCTGTACATTCACACTCTGTCACATACTGTATGTATGTAACATACATGTGGCACTAACAGTATGTACATGCATGCATGCAGACTAGTAGAATAACTCCCTCTCTTACTCTGACAGAGACTCACATAGTTTCTGGGAGAATCTGATTGATCTGTTTTTCTCTTGGGTGTGAACGCCTTTTGAACTCATCAGATTGCTGCAAGAATGTCAACTCTTCATCTTTGCATGTACTGTGTAACAGTTACTTACCGTCTTAATCTATGAAGACCTCTCCAATCAGCTATGACTCCCAACATTTGTTAATTCATTAGTGCTTAATGCAGCATTTTGTAATTTTCTTGCTTGGTTGATTTAGAAAAATCCAGAAGTCATGATCTCATCCAAGACTTCACATAATGTATCACAACTTTATAGGCTGTATTTTTTTCTCATCTTTCCTCACTGTCTCCTGCTGTCCCAAAGCCTCCCGGGATGTGGGCGGACCTGTTGCAGCCGACACTGGCTTTGTCATTAAAGTGGTGAGTACATTTGTGCTGCGCAAACAGCCGATCCGTCTCAAGGGACACAATGATTAATGCTTGTTGTAAAGTTACGCTGCAGATAGCAACTGTTATTCTGGTTACGGACAATAACACGTTAGAACTTGTTTATCTGTATAATATGAGGACTTTTAGGAAGGTCCAGTCTATTTTGGCTGATCCCAGTGTCTCCCTGTCCAAAACATTTATGTTCCTTATGTCTGGCCGCGGATGCATTTTCTCACTTGCGGTCATCATTTCAGTATCGCACACATGCAACAGGTGGTGCTGCCCACCCGCTCCGCACTTCAGGAAACTGATGGCAGCTCTTCTAAACTAACTTGAGTTTGCACCCTATTATTTTCCTCACTGCCTTGAAAGTGTAAACCATTTGGTTTCTGGGATTCTCCTTAAAATAACTTTCTGCCTCTCCCCTTGGGGATAATAAAAATACCTTGAACTTTAAATCTTGAAATGAAAATGCCCTTTCTGAAGATCCAGTATTCCATCCAGGTATTTTGGGAGTTGCATTTCTCAACTCACGTGCATTTAATTAAGTACTGTACTTAAGTACAAATTAAAAGTGCTTTCTGCTCCTTTATTCTTCTTCTGCACTGCATTATGCTCCAAAAGGTTTCGTTTGCATATTAAAATCACTCCAGTTTTCTTCCGGGGGAAGAATCCCCCTATCTTGCATATCTAGAGTTTTCAGGTGCGAATTAATATGCCTTTGTCTGTGCAGGAGTACCAGGAGAATGGCCCCCTGTTCTCGGAGCTCAAGTTCTATCAGAGGGCAGCCAAACCAGAGAGCAGTGAGTAGCGCTGCCCGTCCACCATCCCGGCAGGTCGCTGGAACACAAGTGTGTTTGACTGATGAAGTGGCCGCAGACACAGAGGCTTGCTGTCTGCCGCACAGTAATTAATAATAAGCCAAAGCAAACATGCACCTCAGTGGCAGTTAGCCCCCTCTCTGTGCTTGTCTGAGCTCTCCAACGCCTTCGTTTGGAGAGGAGCTAGAAAGAGGAAGCCACTCAGACGTAATGATGGCTGGGCCTCCGCTGAGCCCCTAACCACCTGCCAGCCTGGTTGAGCGCCAGTCAGGCCAGCCGCCATAGAGCCCTGAGCCAGGCCCACTGCTTTGTCTAGGGCCTGTGTGTGTGTTTGTAGTTGTGTGTTTGTACCCTCAATACAGTAAGATTGATATTTGCTTGCATGCATTATTACACTTACGAGGACAAATTAGAGTTCTGGACAAAAACATTTTCTCCTGGAAAATAAGAGGTGTTAGCTCTGTTAGTGGGGGTTAGGTCAAGGTTAGGGAATCATTAGACTCTCATCAAAACTTTTTGTAATCACTAACCATTCCCTTCAGAACTGTTGTCAGTTTAGCTAAGTGGTCCAATACATCAGGCTTTCTGCTTTCTCAATGTAGATATTGTTTTGGAGTTTGAATTGTGTTCTTGTTAGTTTAATGTTGGTGGTTTGAATTTTGTCATTCATTCTTTTCAGACACCCAGTGCAAGTACCCCAGGATTGTGAAAACAGAAGTGTTCATACACAGACTGACATAATTGTTTATCCTCTAATCTTGTTCCAGTTGAAAAATGGAAAAGAAGCAGGAAACTGGATTTCCTGGGCATCCCAACATACTGGGGATTTGGGCTCGCTGAACATAATGACCTCAGGTAATGTATATCCAATAGACGCTGTCTGGAGGTGACTAGCCTTGCATTGCTCCAGGTGTAAATGCAGTTTGTACAGCGTGACCGCATTCTTCAGGCAGCCAGCCACCTTTGTCAAAATCCTGACCAGATCACAAGAATAAGGATATTTCACCCAACTTTGATGTGCAATAAAAAACGTATTTTCCATAAGTAGTCCAAGATTCATGTACTGCTGAACTAAGTACTTCCTAGACTACTTGCATGTATAATATGAAGTACTCTTACTGTGTACTTTTCGAGTAATACTTTGTCAAAACCCTGACCAGATCACAAGAATAAGGATATTTCGCCCAACTTTGATGTGCAATAAAAAACTTATTTTCCATAAGTAGTCCAAGATTCATGTACTGCTGAACTAAGTACTTCCTAGACTACTTGCATGTATAATATGAAGTACTCTTACTGTGTACTTTTCGAGTAATACTTTGTCAAAATCCTGACCAGATCACAAGAATAAGGATATTTCGCCCAACTTTGATATGCAATAAAAAACGTATTTTCCATAAATAGTCCAACATATATATACTACTGAACTAAGTACTTCCTAGACTACTTGCATGCATAATATGAAGTACTCTTACCAGATCACAAGAATGAGGATATTTCGGCCAACTATGATGTGCAATAAAAAACTTATTTTCCATAAGTAGTCCAAGATTCATGTGCTACTGAACTAAGTACTTCATAGACTACGTGCATGTATAATATGAAGTACTCTTACTGTGTACTTTTCGAGTAATACTTTGTCAAAATCCTGACCAGATCACAATATATGATATGCAATAAAAAACTTATTTTCCATAAATAGTCCAGCATATATATACTACTGAACTAAGTACTTCATAGACTACTTGCAAGTGTTCTATGAAGTACTTAGTTCAGTGGTATATATATATATATCTTGGACTATTTATGGAAAACAAGCTTTTTTTTTTCAGGAATCAGAATCATGAAGAAAGTATTTGACCTCTGATCTTTTCGCTCTCAGGTATCGTTTCATGGCCATGGACCGACTGGGCAGTGACCTTCAGAAAGTCTGCGAGCGCAATGGAGGTCGACTGAAAAAGGCCACCGTGCTCCAGCTTGGTCAAAGACTGGTGAGATTACCTTATTGGAAAAAAGGCAGACACTGGTCCTTTTATGTTCATTGATTGTTGTTTAAAGAAGCTGAATAGCACTGGAGCTGGAGCAGGAGCAGCTTAGATAAAAACACAGAGTCAAAGGCCACTTTGACAGATAATGACCCCTCTTTACAATCAGAGCATGCCTATGACATTGTGCCTTCACCTCTATTTTATCACAGTCTGCTCATCATATTTGTCACTCTTGTTTTTTTGTGTCGGTGCCAGGTCGATGTACTGGAGTATATTCATGAGAATGAGTATGTCCATGCAGACATTAAAGCTGCCAACCTCATGCTGGGTTACAAAGACCAAGAACTGGTGAGTCAACTGTGGACATCCACTAATTATCCCACATGTGCCTAGAAGACAGGCTGCCTCTATTGTACAGACTATGCACTATTGATGTATATAATGCTATTATGGGCTAAACTTCTGCTATATAGTAACGCAACTGGTCGGTTGTCATCTATCCATTTTAATGAGGATTATGTCTCTAAGAAGACAAGACACTTTATTTGTTAAGTGGCTTTGTAATTTGTAATGTATATGTATCCTGGTAGGTCTACCTAGCAGACTACGGGCTGTCCTACAGATACTGTCCTGATGGAATCCACAAAGAATTCAAGGAAAACCCCAAGAAGGGCCACAACGGAACCATCGAGTACACCAGCGTTGATGCCCACAAAGGAGTTGGTAAGCCTTCCAATTCATAAGAAAATCAACACTAGAGACAAAAGAGGCCCTGATGGTGTGTTCATACAGAAAGTGAAGGGATTTTCCATGCGTGGTGATTACATACGAAGTCAATGCAATACATTTCGCAATTGTAATGCGCTAAATTAATATCATTGGGTGATCCACAACTGGGAGATTTGAAAAGCAGCTAGTAGCAGTTGGCTAACTCAAGGACGATAAACAGCAACTTAAAATGTATGAATGCTGGGGAGACCAACAGGTCCGGGAGATCCTTACCCTCCGAGCAGAGGATGAGGTCAACTGCCATGTGACAGGAGCGGCAAATTATGATTTCTTATTGTACTTTGTTTATTGTACCATTGTTTAGAAAGTGCTGCCTGTTGCGTATGTAAAACATGTCATGTCAATGCTTTTGTCACACCTTTTTTTGCTTGTGGAATTCCAGCATGCCACAATAGCATGCTATCTATAATCCCACACTCAGGCGCCTTTGATTGTTCAGTGTAAAACATAAAACATAGGTGGCATAAAGAAGGGTCTTCCTTTTGGCGGTTTGGTGCAATCATTGCAGGCTTCAAACTGCTGATTTTACTCCTAGTGATTCTAGTACTTCTTTGTGTTATTTGTGGGAAGAAGGACATTTATCCACAATTTCAAGTATTCGAGTATTTGTACAGTACCAGTATTACTATAGGCTCTGCTCTCGTTGCTTGAATTCTTTGTTTGTCAATACATGTAAAACAGTCTCTCCGCCCAGCCACCCTCTGCCTCCCTCGGCTGATATTGGGAACACATTAACTGGCAAATTGCCTACATGCTCCCTCTCTTCATTGACCATCGATTCTCTATCCGCAGCCACCGCTGAATTCTCCGGTACCATCTCTGTTTAACAATTCCCTAATTAGCTGAAGTCATAACCTGCATCGTGTATTCATCCCCCATTAATTAAGGGCTTTGATGTTTGGTTAGAGCAAGGCCCCAGCCACTGATAACCTCTACGAGCCCCACACCAACCAACTCCACTACCCCCCGGTTCAATATTGTGAGTTAGCATGGCTCAGACTGCCTAATGGCTACGGTAGTGTTTCTATCAACTCAATCGATGAGTAAAAGAGAAGCAGAAAATGTCCTGTCAGCAATACCTATCAAATGGAAGTCATGTCGACTTTACAGTTATTGAAAGAGAAGGGAAAGAACAGGAGAGAGGTGAGCAGGAAAAATTGTGATGCACCGTTTTGTTATTAAAAGTAAAAGTAAGCATATATTTCCACCATGTGCTCTTATTGGAGTTACAACAGTGCTGCGAGTGTGACAGTTAATGGTCGTTTAACCACAGATCCACGCCTATATTACACTAGTCATTCAAAGACCTGAGGAAACTGCCACATGCCGGAAGAAAACATCTTTGACACCTGCTTAAAAACAGACAAGTGTTAAAGCATTTTCCACTGCGCATGGAGATCAGGACCGAGGACCAGACCCTTATCTGCCCTTCCCCGACCCGATGACACCAATCCCAGTAAAGATGTTGACAAGTTGCCATGGTGAGGTTTGGTGAACACAGCTGCCGACTGGCAGGCCTTTGAACCTGGAGCTAAACGGTGTAATTACCAACATTCAGTGGGCGTCCAGCGGACAGAGGACCGTCTTTAAACGACAAGACTGTGAAGCAGAGGGGTTAAGAGTGTGACACTGCAGCATGCTTTAGGGAATCTGAATAACAATAGGAGATAATTAACAACAACACCATCGCTGCCTCACCTCCCTGTCTGAAGCATGTAGAGAACATGAGTGTGGCGTGTTTGTATGTATTTATGTCGGTGCTCTGTATTTACGTATTGTGCATGCCCAGCCTTCCTTTGAGAGCTGTTTAAGTGTGTGTGTGTGTGTGTGTACGCACATGCATTATCTGTACTATCCTGTGTCATTCCTCATATGAGGGCAAAACGCATTAAGTACAGAAGAGCAGACACACAAAACACTATTATGAGCTTCGATAATGTGCCCAGGGCACGTACAGAGGGCAGCGATACTTAATGTAGTTGTTGATCTTTTTAATTGTTAATCTATTATGGTGCTCTGGGAGTTGCAACACTTTTTCCAGTGTCAGTATCACATTTATTTTCCATCTTTATTCTCCTTTAACAGGCTCTCAGTAGCAATGAAGTGTTGTGTAATTATTTAAAACAATAGTACGCCACACTGTAATGCTGAGTAAGTGCGTACTTTACACCCACAAGGGCAAACAAACGTAACTCTTATTATTGTTATTATTATTATTATTATCAGAGTCGTTGAGATGTAGTGTATTCATATTTTAAGATAACGTATAGTTGACACTCGGTGCTGGTTTCACTGCGTGTTTCATTGTATGTTTCTTTTAAAATCAGTTGTAAAATATGTCAGTCAAAGCTTGTTTTACTATGTTTTACTGCTCCCCTGAACACGGAACCAACAGTTCAGTCAAGTCAGTTTAACTTCTGGTGTTAATGTCGTTGCAGCATAAAGCACCCTCTATCCTAATGCCGAAATCAGACTGCACACTATATTTGAAATGATTTCTAAGCAGATTGGTCACATCAGGCGATCGTTAGATTCATGCATTGCCATAAAGAGGGCACACGACCACTGGACCACCTCCTGATCTTATCATTCTCGTTGATCGTTATCATTTTTGATGGGATTTCCTTTCATCTTTCGTACTCTTCTCACTTCCCTACATCTTGGTATCATGTGCCTATGTTCAAAAAATGGGGTCACTTTTATTTCATGAACTACATATTTGTTAAAGTGTAATCAGATTACTGCCCATTGCCCAACCGTTCAGTGTAATCTGGTCCCGTGTGGCAGTGACCATGCTCCCTCTTTAGACCAGCCTGTTGGCTGGGGAGGATCAATGCTGGCCGCGGCTCAGGGAGGAGATTTCTCCCCTCTGATGGAGCCAGTCGATAGGTAATTTCTCCAGAGATGTGTGGTGGCCGTTACAGTATTGAGTTGCTAAAACTCCCCGGGCTTGACCCCTCCGGATGGACTTGGTCGACAAGTATTGATAGACCTCACACAATAATGCAGAGCCATGCAATCACACACGCTCTCAATCAGATGCAAACACACTTTTGCACTTAGCAACCACACTTCAAGGAAGGCTTAGTAGATGGGAAATCACAACGGTGTTATAAAAACTATTTTTCATGTCTTTGAAAACTAAATCCCCTAATATTACATTTTGTTGCTTGCCCCTTCTGACCAGATTCCTGATTTTTTACCTCCAGGAGACATTTAAAGTGCAGTTACACAGCTGTTTACAGTTCTCTAAATAATTTAACACTGAGGGGTGAAGCATATTTTTTTATTATCATTCTTTATAGATGAACAGAACATAAGTCATATATTTGTCACTTTACTTAGATTCAATGCACATAGTGACAAAAACATAAGCAAGGCATAAAATAATGGACAGTTTACAAGTTTTCTTTAAACTTGTTGGCTCAATCTCATTTCCAATTTTTGTTGTAAAGAACTTCAGTGCTATTATGAGAAGTGAAAAATATTTTCGGATAATTATGAGACTGCTGGGGCCGCCAGAGTCTAGTCAGGTAGTAGATTGTTCTGTGCTTGCTGAAAAAGACCATGATGCATTGAAATGACAGAGCTTAGTTCTTGATAGCATGAAATGATAGCATGCTGACACAATAAACATGTTTACTCATCAATACAGAATTAGATGCTAATTGTTCCGTTAATCTTTTAAGTGAAAACATAAAAATGGCTTCAGGTTCCAACTGTTTCAGTAAGTATCCTGCACAGACAGAAGTTTGAAAGAGATCAATAGTGCAGTGTTTAGCTCTGTAAGATGGTAGTGATTTGGCTTCAGACATTTCTATGTTGTACAAGTGTCACTGTAAATTAGTATCTGTACTGCAGACTTTTTGCTTTATTCATCTTTGTGAATCACAAATCGACTTTGACTTGTGAATGCTGCAAATTGTATTTGTGTCCAGCCTTGACTGCTCTAGGGATCTATTTTTCGAAAATACTATACAGTTACTCTTTCTGGTATGAGTGAAACTACTACTGCAGCTTTTATATTTTCTTTTAGTCTTTGTTGAATTACTCTAGAGATCTGAATCAGATAAGAGTATCAACGGCAGCTGAATATTCGATGTATAATTTATTCTGACCGTCTTCATGTCTTGTGTCTTCATAGCTCCATCCAGACGTAGTGACCTCCAGATTTTGGGTTTCTGTCTCCTTCACTGGTTATGTGGGTCTCTGCCTTGGGATAGTGTTCTCAATAACCCGGTTCAGGTCCAGGAGGCCAAGGTCAGGTAGGTAATCACTTTAACTGTTTTAACTGAGAGTTAACCCAATGTTTGACCAGGAGAGTAATTGGAAGTGTCCTAACTTTGCCTTTATGTTACAACTTATACTATGAACTTGTGTAGGTGTACATAATAAAGCCTCACAGTGCTATTAGGCTAAAATATGCAGTAGCTAGTTTACAATCCAAAATGTCCTGGTTGATAATGTACAGTGGAAACACATGGTGTAGAGTAAAACCGAAACCTAAATATGGTGAAAGGTTCATGGTTATTGGTCACCCTACAGCGATCGGCCCCAACATTAAAAGGACTGACCGGTGCTTTGACGGCTTTCTCTGCTGCTTTCTGCTACATCAGTCATGCTGTTTCTGTCCTCACACTCTCACTGTTTTACCCCCCTTTACTCCTCTATCAGGCTGATGGAGAATCTACCAGACTCAGTCCAGCATCTGTCAGCGAGCGGAGCCAGCACAGGTAAGCCAGGTCCGCAGGGCATCCTCGGGGTTATAGGACAGGATCGTTTACTCCTCAGGTTCAACAAAGAAGTTGGAAAGTAAACACTCTAACCAAATATTCCCATTATTCCGACCAATTTAAAAATGAATAGCCGACAGGAAATGTATCACCTTTGAAATGTAATCCATACATTTGACAGTTCATCCGATAGTGCAGCAGTTTATAGTACCTTTAAGAGGAATTTTACAGCCCAGTGGTTGTTGTGGCAACAAAGAGTTTATCCTTCATCTTGATTATAATGAAAATTAGTGATCTACCCTAAAACTGGACGCAGGGAAAATTGTGATATGGGCACACGAGACCCTCAATAGTCTCTTCCAGGAGTCTGTGGAAACAAGGTTAAACAACAGTCCAGACTACATGAAGATCAAATCCTTTATCTGCTGAGACTTTCCACCCAGAATAAACCACTCCATCTCTCCTCAGTTGCCCGAAAGTCCTGAATAACTTTGTACCAATTAAACAGCTGTCCCACTGACACACCATTCAAAGTTTGTCGTGTTTTATCTCTCCTCTTTATAAGGAGAGGTCGCACCTGTGTGAGGGCTTAGTGTGTGATGTATGGTTGGGACCGGGTGCTCCTTTGCTGACAAGCTGCCCGCCTCAGATAAGAGCCAGGTTATGCATCAACTATGTGTGTGTGTGTGCGTATGTGAGATATAAGTGTACCGCAGTATGTGTCATACACGTCGTCTGGCCAGTGTGTGATGCATCGCAGCCGACTGTGTATGACACTTCCACACACACACACACACACAGACACACACAATGCATGTCCATAGCTGTGCGCATGCCTAATCTACTCTCTGTGGGAAGATGCATTGCCAGGCAGTGTATTATCTGTACTGTGAGACCTTCAGGTTCATCCTGCCTTTGCTGCTGCATGACTCAACTAAGAAATTCACACTGATGACGCAACGCTGGTGAAGCCTAGTGTCTGTCTAAAATAGTATGTCAATTAGAAAATCAAACCGATGTCTGATAATAGCTTGTGCAACAGATGACACGTGGTTCACAAACATGGTGACTTAACTCTTGACTTCGTTGTTTGACATTCACTCTGTTCCTGTCATCAGATGAGCTGGCCGAATTCCTCTGTTATGTGAAAACAATGGGCTACCAAGATAAGCCAGACTACCAGTACCTCAAAGTGCTGTTGGCCAGCGCTGTCACAGGAAGACTTGACTTCTCTGCGCCTCAAGGACCTGCAGGGGCGTCAGCCACCAGAGTACAAGATCCCCAAACAAAGGAGAGGGTGAGAACATGACAGGGTCGGGGGGCTGAGGGTCTCAATTTGAAAACAGTTTTTTCCTGCAAAAACGATTTGTGTCTACAAACCATCTATTTAAATAGCGTTGCCTTAGATTTATACATTGGAATTGAGACTGCATTGGTCACTGCTCAAAATGCTGTTGCCACTGACAGAATGCTTTCCAAAAAAAAACTTAGTGAGGACTTCAGCACAGGGAGCAAATCAACCTAACAGCTAAAGTTTGGAATCTCCCCTTTTGTGTCTTAGGCTGCCCACTTACAGAGAGGTCCAGTCAAAAGATTAGCGGTGCAATGTAAAAGTGACATTAACAGTACTGCGCTGTGTGCACGCCAGCCCCGACTGCAGATAGTCAGGAAACTGAAGAGATGGCTGCAAGTATACTGGTTTAGGACCGGAGCTCCTCCAGCTGTTGGAATGTTTTTTTCTCTGGGTTTCAGAGAGGTGCACATGCACAGGGTGTTGTTTGGAAGTGTTCCTGTGGCTGTTTTTTTTAAATTATGCATAATGTTTCCTTTGTTTGTCTCCATTTAGTGTTGGACTATAACTTATAAAATTAGTATTGATAGTATTTCTACCCTGTATTCATTTTTAAACTGATCACAAAGGCCTCACTTTAGACTTTAAAGTACAATAGTCACAGTGTGGATTGTACAGTACATGAGCAGTGGATAGGGCCAATGTGTTGATGGTAATATGTTTAAAGATGTGTATGTGCTGTTGTTACAGAAAGGCTGATTGCCTATTAATAGTTTGATTCGATTTCTGCTTTACATCAAAATGGTTCAGTCAGTGTGGAATATTAACATGAAAAAAATGTTACATTCAATGAACATCCAACAGCTTGAGTGTTGGTCACAAAGATTCTTGTTCCCTGTGTTGAGTCTCTTAACCCCAGAGTGGAGAAACGTGAAGGGCGGGGGGGGTTAACCTGCCCCTGACCCCCCACACATGAGTATGTCAACCAGGGGTTGGCAGGTCTAAAGCTGGAGGAGGACTGTGATTCTCATCAAATTTACCAGAATCACTTCTTGACCCGTCGGGCCCTGCGAACGCCCTCTCAATGGTCCAATTTGAAGAAGTTGATGACACACACTTTCCAGAGCACAGGGTGTCTCCAATTATGCTCCTGATTTCCTCTCCTCTCCTTGTGTCATTTAATTTCCATGCTAAAGTGCTGGCCAGTTTGATAAACAGAAGTGGCCATTTACTGGCGGCTCAGTGAGGAGAGTAAATGTCAGCCGAGATAAAGGCCACTCAGTGGGCATGTTCTCTAAATCATTTGCCACAAGTATGTATAAATATACGATTACTTTATAGATGATTATTGTTACGTAGTGAGGTGGAATTGACTTAAAGTAGTCAAATATAGTTTAAAAACCTACATTTTAGTGTCATCTGAATTAAGTTGTTATATGTAAAAGCAGCTGTCACTGGTTTAATTTGATGGGGACGTTTAAAGAAAGGGTAAGGTACCAGCTGCTAACACAGCTGTACAATGTCTTAATAATGCAAGTGAGATTTTTGTAGTCGATGGAGCATGAATGTTGAGAGAAAACTAAGCTTTGACTGCAGTAAGGACATGAAGACGTGCAGCTGAAATAATCCAACTATTGTCTCAGCAGAAAGCAGGACGAGCCAGAGGGAAGCCCAAAGCCAAGGCTGTGCCCAAAGAGGAGGATGATGAAGAAGAAAGGGAAATGAAGCCTAAACCAGTGCCAGCTCGCTACATTAGAGGACCACCCATCACTAAACCCCAGACACAACAGGTAAGGTCTGAAACAACACTTTATTAAAGTGACTTTATTTCATTTGTGGTCTGTGTTGCTTTCAAGTGACACAGATTTAGGAGTATTTGGCAACAAATCTTAAGGTGCACTTCATCATGCACATCTTGTGCTCCTAAGCAGCTGAAAGGAAAAAAAACTTTTTTTCACGTCAAACATTTACAATGTGAAGAATGAAAGGTGTTCATAGACTTTATTTAACAAGGGAAAGATCCCTGGTGAGGTGATCCCTGCAGTTAGTGCGGTACTGTTTTGAAAAGGGATGACTGTTTGTTAGAGGTGGAAAAAAAAATGATTCACATAAGAATTGAAATTCTTATTTTAATCATTTTCAACGTGATGTTGATGTAAAGAAAAAGGCGGAACTCAACAGCAAGGGCAGTGCAGCACCGGATAGTTTACAGCGCGCACACCCTCGAGTTATCTCATAGTTCTATCTTTAGAAAAGGCAGCGGTTGCAAGCATTTCTTGTATTTAATGACTCAGTAATTACCTTTGTGAGACGAACGTGAAGTAGCTCACGTTTCTGTGAATCCTTTTTTAAGACATTACCTGGAGACAACAGCAACATTCAGCAGCTTGTACAAACTCTGTGTTCTCAGTCTGTATAAAATCGAATACCCTGCGCCAGCTCAGCGTTTTGTACAGCAGTGGCTCCCCCGGAGCTAACAGTGCAAGAAGGAGGCTGCTCTCCACTGTTGGACTTACATTAATAACACAGAGGAACGCACACCCTTATTTTGTTATTCACATGCAGGCATAACTGTGGGATGCTGTCAGATTCCTTCATTAATTAAGGCCTTTGAAAAAATATAGATATTATTATTATTATTATTATTATTTATTTCCAGTTGTATTTCAGTGGATGAGGGACACCAGTGAATGGTTGCGTAAGACAAAACTTAGTGGACCCTTATCTAGTTATCAAATAGTGGTTGTGAATCAAGAATCTTTCTGAATTATAAATCAATTCCGTATCGGATCGGACACCCAAGAATTGGAATCGAATCAATTCGAATCGTGACATTGGCAAAGATTCACACCCCCTTGTGTCGCTAACATTTTGCATCGACCCACCTTGAGCTTGGATGTGTTTGAATATAGCCGTGGTTTGTTTAATCCAGATTCTAAACTGAATGAACTTTAATGTTGATTCATTCTCTTCAGTCGTTTTGCAGTCAAAACCCCAAAAGAGAACAAAAAGCCTTTAAGCTCAATTTAAGATGAAGTTGGATGGTTTTACATGTACTAAATAAAATAGAGGCCTGTAGGTCAGAGTAATGAGGTCACATTTAGATTCACGTTCATCATAGAGTTGCAGTTAATGAAACCAAATAACCCTGTCAAACATCTTGATCAATCAGTAATGAAGTGCGCATATTTGTTGATTTCTCCTAGAAGGAAAGAGTTTCGCCTGCTGCCACAAGATCACTGAGGCCGAGGCCTGGGCATGTAAATTACAGAGAAGATGACATTGAAGAAGATGGCAGTGAAGAAGATGACAGTGAAGATGATTACAGTGAAGATGAGGATGAAGAGGAGCAGGTGGAGTCCAGGTCCAGACCCATTCCTGCATGCAATTTGAGACGCCCTCCAATAGGCCCCAGAGCTCAAGCTAAACAGGTGTGAGGCAAAGACACTAGAGCTGCCAGGCTCCTTATGTATGATTGCTTTTTTAATTCACTGTGTAAATTTACATTAAAGGGATAGTTAGGTTTTTTTGAAGTGGGGTCATAAGCCGCTCAGCCCAGACGCTGAGCGGCTCTCTACTTCTCCAAACTGAGGCTGCGCTGATCGGCAACTATGGTAAGGAACAGACCGACTATAGATATGTACTTTATATGATCCCACTTCAAAAAACCTCTATCTAACCTCTATATCTAACTATCCCTTTAATACTCGTTGTTTAGTTTGAAATTGTTTTACAAAATGACTCCGGCACAAGTATTCCTTGTAAGCCTTTATAAAGCTGTTTGAAGATACTCCGACTTCTTGTTGTGACTCAAGTTCTCAACACACAAGCATTTAGTTGGCAAACAAGATTATATTTTAAGTTATTTACGTCGTACAGTAGAATTGTTACGTTATTGTCGGTTCTTAAAGTGCCACCACTTGAATTACCCTCTTCAACAGAGACAATCAGCATCGAGCAGCAGGAAATCAGACGACCTCATCGCGACCTCCGAAAGACGGGAAGGACAACAGAGAAAGCATACACAGACAAACAACACACACATGGTGTACGGGGATAGATGGAATGATAGGCGGGATGATGACTGGGAAGGGTCTGCTCGCAGAGGTCCTCAACAGAAAGCTGGTCCCACACAGGTGAATGGACTGTTCTCCTTATTTGTCACTGCGGGCGTCTTCTTTTTCCTTGGTGCTGTTCTCGGAGTCAGTGCATTTAAAGGTTCTATATTGTAGACGATTTAATTTACACATCTTTATGCACACATTCCATGTTCAGAAACTGCCTTCAAATCAGCTGTCAGGATTTGTATGGTTTCGATGTCACAACTGTACAGTCACCACCCTCAGCCATAGACCATATTCACACGGCAACCATTTACCTCTGACATCACGCTCGGAGGGAGAAGCTCAAATGTCGTACAGTTTTTTCAGGTAGTAGGACAACATGACAAATTATTGATTAATCGATGCTGTCAGAAGAAGATATCATGTGACTATGGTCTATGCCCCCAGCATGGCTCATGCAGAAGCAGGATGATCAGGCCTGGGAGGGCTGACCAATCAGAGAAGACCAGGCTTTTTGGAGTAAGGCTTTAACCCATTTGTACCGGATGCTGCGTGGTGCAACATTCCATCTACCGCCGGTTGCTGCGTAGCGCAGCTTTGAAGCTCCTGCCAGCTGCAGCGTAGCGCAACATTGTTGATTTGTCGTCATTTTCACGATGCATGTAGCATATAATGCACTGTCATTGGTTCAAATACACATGAGGTGGGTCTCCACCCAAATGTCGTGTGGTTGGCCGACAACACACGTGTATGTCTGATTGATTGACGTGATTTGGGTGGTCACGTGGTTTAAAAAACCCAACAAGACCCACCTCATGTGTATTTGAACCAATGACAGTGCATTATATGCTACATGCGTCATGAAAATGACGACAAATCAACAATGTTGCGCTACGCTGCAGCCGGCAGGAGCTTCAAAGCTGCGCTACGCGGCGGTAGATGGAATGTTGCGCCGCGCAGCATCCATTACAAATGGGTTAAAGAGACAGGCACTAAAAAAAAGGCATTCAGACGGCATTCAGGGTATTTTCAACATTTGAGCATGTAAACAATTTGAGTGGACAACCAAAATACAGTAGAATATGGGCCTTTTAAACCTTTAAGAACAAAAAAACAGACTTTTGAGTGAATAAGGGACCCACAAGGATAACATTGTCTTTTGAAGCTGTCTCCCATTGTAGAGATCACAGGAGCACAAAGCCACTTCTCAGGACTTCTGGGCTGCCATTTTCACGGTAATGGGCTGAAATAAAAGGAGTTTATTCTGCTTATTAAATGTTCATTATAGTTGTCGTTTAACGTCGTATGAAGGTGCACTTTGTGAAAAAACAAAGTAGAGTCGTTTCTGACTGGACTGTAGATGAAGGACTCCCACATGCACTCAAAAATCATACGCACAAATAAAAGTCTTCGTTGTATTCACAGATTTCAAGTATCACATACTTTACTCACTCCTTTATCACACAAGGAGACGCTTCAGTAAAACTGACTGAATGCAGTATATTGTTGTGAGCAGCCTTTGAGCAAAGAGAAGGCTATGTGATTCATAGAGCCATTCTAATTAAGTATGCCGAATGTCTATTGACTCTGCCTGTGAAGGCCTTTATGAAGAACCGTGAAGGCGGCTGTCAGTCACTGTGATGTGAGGTGCACACGTACCTTGCTGCAGTAAGGACACTCTCCAAAAACAATGTTGAAGCTCTGCCTGCTGGAGGGGAGCGCTCGCAGCCACTGAAGGAAAAAGGACAGAAAAAGAAGGAGAGAAAAAAGACTACTTCATCAAATCACTACCTTGGATCTGATGTGTCCATGTCAAGTGATAATAATGCTTGTTTCAATGCATAAGTATTACTGCACACTTTAAAGGTATATTCAAGAATTTTCAACACTGAAGTATTATAAGGGCTTCATGTGGACATTTTCAATGTCCTCCTGACATTTTTTATATCTCTTAAAAGAGATCTCAGTACGCTCAGTCTCAATGAATTTAGAGGATATAAACAACGTCATCCCTGCTCAGGCAGATGGAGCTCATTTCCTGTGTGTTGTCAAGCTGCACCAGTCCAACTCAACGATCCCTCCCAATGCCCTGTAACGGCCTGTGGCGGTCTTACTTTTTGGTGAGCCGCAGCCTGGTTTAAACTGCTACATTCAGACCTTCCATGACCAGGATAACATCAACATTACAGCTGTTACAAGTTCCTGTTTTTAACTGTATCATTGAATTATTTACATCTGCAACAGCGATGTAAGCAGTAAGTGTACAAAAAGGGCTATTCATGAAATGAAATTCACTGTGATTGGCTGTGACTCCTAATGACATTTTTTTTAAACAATACCTATACCAAAGCTGCTTTTGTGAAGATATCAGTATGTTAAATTAAAAATAAATAAGTACTGTTCAGAGTCTGTGCCACAGTTTTGTTTACTGTCGGTTGGGAGGAACCTCTGAAACACATTTAGACCACCAGACAGCGTCTCCACAGAAATGGGCTTTGCCACATGTAACTAGTATCGATCAATCACTGATTGTGGTACAGACATGCAGCGGTCCAACTCTTTCTGATAAAACTGAGTTTTGAGCCAATACAGCTTGATTTTTAGAAAAACTATTGAGAACATTGTCATGATTTTTAGATTTTTTTTTTGTGAAAATGATCTTTCAGATTACAATGCAAACATTATCATTCCCACTAATCATGAATCATAATATCTGAAAATGAAAATGTGCGTTCAAAGGGTTTCGGAGCTGAACGAGACAGGATCCCATCAGCCTCTGCTGTTTTGATTTAATATTTTTTTAACTCTTGTGAGGCCCCCTAACTTTATGTAATATTAAATCCCCAGAATACCCCTTTAACTGTTTCTGTTATCGCCATCATCCTGTAAGTGCGTGTTATTATGACAAATCACATCCTGCTGAATTTAAAGCACCCAGGTTTGTTCTGTTTTCCAACTATGGAAGCCCGTGCAGGTGTGTGTGTCAGTCAGTGTGTGTGTGTCCTTTACCTCGTACAGACAGGCTTGATGGAAGGGCTGGCCACAGCGAGGGTCGTTACACACGTGATCAGGGATCGAAGCTTCGAGACGATAGGAGTAACAGATCCCACACTCGACGCTGAAGGTCTACATGCAAACAAACAAAAAAATATTCAGCATGCTTTCACACGTGCACTGTGTCTACAGTTGCTTAAGACATGGGCAGGGCCTCTGTAACCACTTAGTGTTAAACAACCTTCTAGTTACAACTCCCGTGCCAACATCATCCTGTACCACACCTCTCCCTCCCCCTCCCCCTCCCCCTCCCCCCAGTCCCATCATCACACACTCAATACACACTTTCCTCTCTGCTCTCGTTTGCATTTTGGCGTAATGAGAAGCTCCTGTTTTTCTGGGGCTATCCATTAAGAGAGAGGATGGCAGGTAAAAAAAAAAAAAAAATCAACATCTGGTCAACTCAACTTTTTTGCACTCCTCTGAATGTTAATGAAGCTGAGGCATTAATCACCGCGGCGACAGCGAATAAACACGACGCCCTTTTAACCCGTCGGCAGAGAGGGGAGGGGAAACGAACGAGTGTTTAAAAAAAGAGAGATAAATGGTTTTGCGTGATTAAAGCGATTTGATAGTGCAGAGAATTCTGCCATCTTTGTTATTCTAATGATCTTTTCTGTAAACAACCCAATTAAAGGAGAATTTGTGCCCACCTCATGGAAAAACAAAACACGGAGAGAAAGAAAAATATGGAAAAATCGGCAATAGCGTATGTCCGCCCCCTTATAACTTGAAGCTCAAACAGACACACAAACAAACAGGAGGATGCACGCATAGATATAAACGCGGGCGCGCACACACACACGCACACACACATATACACCACCTTGAGGTAATCATGATGGGAATGGACATGTTTGAAATGGAAAGGGGGCAACTGTGTGACATACAGATTTTTCGTGGGTGGCAGGTGACGGGAATTCGATCTCCAAAACATCCCGGAGGTTGTGCAAGACGCTGGAGTCCGGGTTCCTGCCAGCAGACCACAGACAGCTCCTTCACACACTAATTAACCACATGCAAATGAGCCTGCAAAGACACTGGGGGATGATTAGGAGACTTTCACCATTGGTATAGAAAAATAGATGAAAAAAAAAAAATATATATATATAAAAAAAGGAGTGTTTGTGCTGCTTCACACTGAAAAGTGGTGGAGGGAGAAGACGTGTCATGCAGGGAGGCTAATGTTAAAACCTGTGGTGAAATTAAAATCTCTTATTTTACTTTTAAAATCAAGCCTGATTGTGTGTGTGTGTGTTTTTTTTTTTTTTCCATCAGCACGGTTTATCTCATCAGACACTGATAACTCCACTGCATAGAATGGTGGGAAAAAAACAGAACCGGATGATGTATAAAATCAAATCACTGCAGAAGACCAAATCCAAAACTTGTGAGCCACCACAGTACAAAAAATGGTCTGTTTACCCTCGTGTTTGGAGGCAGAGTTGCACTTTTGTCTTTTTCTTTGACATAACCTGTATCTTTGTAGCGTTGGATTCTGGCTACACATTAACCCCTGTGTATGCCTTTCTGACATATTTGTCTTATTTCTATTTTTATTGAGCAAGTTAATTGTCTGTCCTTCTGTCTGAGAGATCAATAAAGTATTTTGAATTGACCTGACAAATCTTTATACCTACTCTACTAAAACACATCAGTGAGCCACACTGTTGCACTGTCTAACATTTTTTCTGCATTACCATGAACACACACACTGTAATTTACTTGAGCTCAATCCCACATACATAGTCCTGCTGTCACAAATACTCACAAGAGCTTGAAATATGGATGAAGCCACAGCTGAAAATAATTCCCACATTGGCGGAATCTGTTTAAATGTTGGTTATTTTCTTGTCTTTTTTGGTGTATTAGCAATCAATTTGCTTTATTTGCACATAGAGCTGGTACGGAGTAACATTAGCCTTCACTTTGAGTCATGCTTTTGACCACCACATGAATCCTAAAGCCTTATAGACACTGGGGGCACTTTTGTGTACCATTTTTGTGCCTGTGCAGGAATATCAGCCGATATATCAATGTCAGAATTTTTTTTAAATCTGCAATTTTGGTATTGGCTCCAAAAATCCCATATTGGTCAGGCTCTCTTAGTAACAAATTGGCAAAGAAACATCAATAAATAATTATATTGTATTTTTCACCAGGTAAAAGCTTGGTGAGGCAGAGAATCTTACCACAAGTGCATGTTGGCGTTCAGTTTATTCCTCAGTGGGGTCACCGCTGCAACAACAAAAGAAAGAAATTATTTGGTAAACTGTGCGACTAATAAAAGCTTTAATTTGATTCTAAGTCTCTTTTCATTCGTTTCAAGCAACCTGCAGATACACTGTTATTGTATGTAAGCCCTCAGAAAATTAGACCGTCTTAAAAAACATACTCTGCATACCCACAAACCCCGTCTGTTATTTGACAACAGCGCGGTCCAGCACAGACAGCGGCATCACCACTGTCAGATATGAGCCATCATTGCTTCCTCTGTTCCACAGGGGAGCTTTGTCTCCGTGCAGCACTCATCACTTTCACTATTTGTTATTCCTACATGCAAAAAGCAATATTTCTGCGCGACCCCTCGTATTTGAGGGTCGCCGCCTGCCTCCCGTCTGGGTAGCTGAAGTGTGTATGTGTTTAATATCTTTTGAGTTGCATTGCTAGGCAACAGGCTAGGAGTTGCATGACCTTGGGTTTACAGAAACAATGGCCGACAACTGATAGGAACTTAAATAGACAGCTGAAGCTGAAGCTCGCCGGCTTGCCCTGGTGTCGGCGTGGTGAGAATGAAAACGTGCCACCGTGGAAGCAAGTCCTTTGACATGACGACAGACAACAGTCAACACAAGTTGCCTGGTAGAAGTTGAGACACGTGGAGATCAGTGAAAACGCAGCACTGTTCCTTTTTTTTTTTTCATCTACACCTGATGGCTTCTCCCTGATCTGATCTGAATAATGGTGGGCACAGGCTCAATCTGTACTTTATTGCCTGTGTTGATCCTCGGCTGGCAGGTTATTTGGTGACAACAGGCGTCTGACCTCAGTGATATGGGCCTTACCAAGAGGCTCGCGACAGTCATTCTCATTAGTGATGAAACACTTAATCATTTAATTAATTTCTTTATGTTTTTGTTGTTGCAAAACATCTGCATGAGATCTGCTGCTTCTCACTTTTCTCTTTCTAACGATGCAAATGGAAAATTTCGTGGGGATTTATTTGGATAAAATAAGGAGTTTGAAGATGTTGCTCGGTCACAACAGCCTATCTAAAAGCAACAATTTGAGTCTGAATCACTATATTTCAATGTAATCGCTGCAGTCTGCGGCGTTTCATGTTGTGCTTTTTCAGTTTTGTTGAACTTAAAAATGCGTTCACCAATTACAAACTGTCTCGACAGCGAGGGTGTAATGTTCACAGGGTACGGGAGGAACATCACCTCTTCACCTATAAAATTCCAATTATATCCTCCCACTTTAACAGTTTGGTTGATTTTATCTCACACCTTTGAGCTGACAAAATCCGGAGGAGGAAATATTCGTAAGTTCCCTTCAGTTATCAGCATGTGTTCCGAGCAGTACTGAACAGCTCCTATGAGCAGTGCTTTCTCTGCATCTTTTGCATCGGATTTCACCTCTCAGGACACTTAGAGGAAGATTTGCACACAGGTTGTTCAGTTTGGAGTTAGATTAAGCAAGATCTGTGTAACTCACTCAGATGTGAAAGAACCATATTATTACTACACAGAATTAAAATTTGGTTGAAACAAAGTGCAAACTTGTGGAAATTATTTATAGTTATTAATTTGATGACTGTAAACATTCTACGAAAATCATTTACTTCAGGACAAAAAGACAAAAAAGACACTTCCTTCCTTCACTTGCCCACTGTTTTGTATTTCAGTTAAGTCAACTTGTCGTTGGTGACTGTCACCTGCGAATCCTGAAACAACCTCAAAAAACAATTTACTCGCAAACCTCATAGGCACCAGATGACTGCATTGTAATAAGGGGAGGATTTCACACGCTGTATTACAGAGTGCGTCAGTTCTGAGTGTGTATTAGTTCAGATACACTTATCATGCCCTTGCACTGCCTGGAAACACACTTTCAAGTGCTGCCATGTCTCTGGGGTCCTACCCACCGTGCTCGGCTCCCAGCAGGCAGCACTCTGGCAGCATCTCAGGGTGTCTGGGATCCACCTCCACTTTGATGGATACATTGTTTCCTGCACAAAGTTGGGAATGCATTGCTTCGTTATCATGTGGTTTGATTAGTGTTATGTGGAGATAATCACCTGTGAAGTCCATTGAGTTACCTTAGTATATGTTTTCTGGGCTATACATTTGAATTGTGTGACTTTTTTTTTGACAACGCTGAGATCTCTTTTCATGTGTACTGTACCGACAGCGATCCGCCTCATGGTGTCGGACCGGCTGGGTTTTTCCGGCTCCAGAATCCAGGTCTTGCTGTCGATCTCGTCCAGGACGTCCCAAAACTTGGTCAGGGACTCCAAAACCAGTAGGAACTGGTTGTAAAGCTGGTCCAGAGTACTCTAACAAACAAGAAGAGAACAAGCACTGAAACACTGGAGAATTCAGAGGTGCTCCAACAGCGTCCTCTTCATTGTTACTGAACATCACCTGCAAATTGCATTTCTTTCATTGCAAGCTAGTAGCAGTCCAGTTTCCAACAACGAAAATTAAACTGAGATTAAGTCCCTTTATGCTACATAACAAACTTTGTTTTATACTGGTGGTACTGGTTACGGTGGATACTTCTGTATCTTTTACCAGATGGCAGCAGGGGGAACAGACTTTGGTTGGGTGGGTGTTATCTTTTAGTATCCTTTGGGCTCTGTGCAGACATCTTACTTCATTAATGTTACTGATACTAAGTCGATGGTACCAATGATGTTCTGGGCAGTTTTAATCACTTCCTTCGGAAAGTAATTAGGATTCATCATCTGGGATTATGATTGTGTTAGTCTTGAAGCCTGCATGGAAGGAGTTGAGCTCCTTGGCCAGAGACGTCCGCAGTCAGCCTCCTGGAGGAGCTCGCTTTGTAGTCTGTTATGCCCCACAGTCCCTGCTACAAGTGTCTGGATTCGGTCTGTTGTAATTGTTATTTACTGTTCTACGGACGTTATGTGATGCAGTTTTGTATTCATCCATGTTTCCAGTTGCAAGTCCTGTGGTGTATGTGGCTGTGCCGGCCTTCAGAGTGTCACGGACATGTGATCGACAAATGTCTTCCGATTCTGAGAGGTCTTGATCGTTAACCAATTTCCCAATAAATCCTACAACAAAATGTTATTATTAGAGCTGGACCTGAAGTTATCCCAGTTTACATCACATAAAGCTTCCCGCAGAGCTGTCCCTAATTGGTCTGTCCAGCGCGGTCTCTTCCTCTTAACCAGAAAATCTCCTTTCAGCCACTGAAACCAAGCTGGAGTGCCAGATTTGCTGAAAGCTGGGTGAGACTGCGGTTCGTATGCAACCTTGATCGATGTGCACACCCTTCGAATTTAGCGCTGTTGAAATCCTCAGTCACAATGGGGGCTGCATCTCCATTGTTAGCTTGGTAGCTCAAAAGCACATCATTCAGCTCAGACAAAGCAAGTAGACTGCACTGAAGCTCACTGAGACTAATTCCAAGGGAAGAGAGAACTGGTGGAATTCGATGGTCAGGAGCTTCAAGCTGGGTGAACAGGAGAGACATTATCGTGTAGTCCCCTTGATTTTCATGTCCACAGCCTTATGTCTTATGCCCAACTGTTTCCCTCAGTGCCTTCTTTGCATCTTCACACCAGCATTTTCTCCCTCTTTAGGATTGTGCTGGGCAAAATAGATGATGAAAAACATTTATTTGGTCGCATGAATCCATTCCAAATATCAAGTGTCTGTTGTATGTGATGATAGCTGAGCTGATGGGTTCAATCCTTTGATTCTATCATCAGTTTGTAGTTTAGATTACATTGAAACACCGCACTGAACTGTAAATTTGAGTTTTTTATACAACCAAATGAAGAGTGCTTCTACAGCTACCTCTCATTTGAGACAACTAGAGTGAACTGAAAGTACAGGCAGCAGCTGACCGATTGGTAAAAACTAAGAACTTAAGACACACACACACACACGCACAGAGAGAAGAGAAAGGGAGGCTGATAGAGGTGTCAGAGAGCAATACAGATGGAATGAGAGGGAAAAAATTAGGGGAAAAAATGAACCAAAAATTATGGGTCATTGTGCCAGCACAGTGCACACAATTAAGCATCGTCCAGGTGCTGAGAGCCTCAGCAATTACAGCCCAATTAATGCCAGTGGCATGATTATGGTTATAGCTCAGTATAACTACGCTAGGCCCGGTTCAGAAAGAAAAAAAAGAAAAAGAAAAAAAAGAATAAGAGCTGGTAATTGAATTCTTGCTGTATCTGTGAGAAGAACATGAGTGAGAGCAGAAGTCTGTAAGAAAGTATAAAAGAGCCTGAATCTGAGCTGAGATATTATCTATTTATGCTATCTCCCACTGACCTCAATTTAGCTCTTTAAAGCAGCCAGACCGAAAGAATTCACTCCTCTTTGAATGGATCCTATTAAACTGTACTGTTTTAACCTCTTTTCAGTAAGTTATGTCTCACTGAGCAGCTTCTGATTTATAAAGTGATTAAGACTAAAAAAACACACGGATGAATCCCCACAGCCTCAGACTACTCTCACCCTATAGGTGTTTCTAATATCAAGTCAACACTTAATCTGACATGTTCTGATGAAAAACATGTTCGGCTTATCTATGTACAGTATGTGTTGAAATCAGGCTCATCACAAAATTCTGAGCACAAAGTGACGTCTTCAAATTGCTTATTTCGTTCAACCGACAGTCCAGAATCTCCAAACTCTTCATTACTATAATAAATGACAAAGAAAAGTAGCAAATCTTTACATTTGATTGATTGATTTTAATTGATTGTTGAGTCTCATCCCCTGGCTGTCAAATTTGGGGTTGGCATTGGATCCGAGCCACCAACCCAAAGCAACAGTATTTGATGACCGGGTGGCCTCGGGATGAGACTCAATCAACCATCGTTCTCCAAGAAGTTACCAGAATTTTGCCCGTAGATGTATGGATTTGCTGCTTTCTTGGTCTTTTATGATAGCAATAAAGACTTTTGGGGTTTTGGGCTGTTGGATAAAAATAAGAAATGTGAAGATGTTACTTTCGGCTCCGAGCATTGTGATGGGCATTTTTACCTCTGTCAAGGACTTGTTTCTTCCGTGTTGTTGGTCGGGTTGGTTTGTAAGAAGAATAACAGGACAACTACTGAACAGATTTCCACAAGATTTGGATGGAGGATGCGTCTCTCGGTCTTGAATAGACCCCATTCATTTTTGGTGCTGGTCCGGATAAAAGGACGGATCCAGGAATTATTTCTCATTTACTTCATCATGGCAAGATAGGGACATTTTCATTAATTTCTCAGGGAATAATACATGGATCTTAATGGGAAAAATCTACGAGTGAGTACAATTGAATGCATATTCTAGAATGATCCTTAAATTATGGTAAATCAGTTATAGGTAGTTTAAATTTAATTACAGAATAAGACTAATAATTTAGAGTGATACAGGGCTATTGGGTTTGATATCTGTTAAGGCAGGATTGACAGAGGTATGTGGTTTACTGAGAGCCATTCGGGTTCATTTTTGCTTGAAAATTGACTGAAACGATAATCAAAATAGATATCTTTATATTACATTTTTTTTTTCTTCTTTAGATTGACTAATCGATTAACCAACTAGTCATTGCAGCTCTTCGTTATATGGTGCTAAGATACAAGACAAAACACCCAGACACATACATACGGGCTGGTATTGCGTCGAGTTATGATGCGCGTTCAACAGCGTTTCTGCTTCTGGTGTTTACACTCACATTCACCTTTTTATTCACACTGAAGCCTCCCGGACGTCTTAATTCATGCAGGATTTGGTTGTTAAAAATCACCCTTGTGTAGTCTGCGAGCACAAAGGACACAAACTACACACACAGGTTTATTTCTCTTCCCATTCTAGTTCCACACAAATGCACAGAGTGGCATGTCTTGGCCCTGCAACAGAGCAGGCAATAATTACTCATTCAAATGAACATGTCAGGACTGTCGACAGACAGGCCCTTCCCCCCGCCAAACACACACACACACACACACACACACACACACACACCAGACAAAACACACTTGGCACAGATGCAAGCACATACACAAACGCACACACACACACACTTCATGTTGCAGTGTAGGAGAGATCCATCAACGACCCAGCAGGCAGACAGGCTCCATACGGTAGCGCTGTTCTAAGCTGGTCCTCACTGTACGCCTGCCATGTATCAGCTCAACAGCGCGCGCACATGCGCTCTCACACACACACACACACACACACACACACACACACACACATTTGCATCTCTCTGCTCAAATTCTCTTTCTCACTGTTCTATGCTCTCTGACTTTCTTCTACACTGTCACACACACACAAACACACACACATGCATGCACACACACACACACACACACACGCACGCACACTATATTTGAAACACTAGAAAGAACAATCCAGTGCTCAGATATGGAGCAGTAGTTTTCACGATGGAAAAAGACCCCCCCCCCAAGACACATATCTGTGTGTGTGTGTGTGTGTGTGTGTGTGTGTGTGTGTGTGTGTTTTTGTTGAGTGAGTACAGACAGACACACAGACTGAGAGGCAGTGACAGAGATGACAAGTGGAGTCGTGGGTGAAAGAAGCAAGACGGCAAACAACAGTAACGAGGAAGCAAAGAGATACAAAGAGCGCACAGCTGGTTTTACATCAAAACAGTTTCATGCCAATTATAGTGGACTACATTTGAGGGGCTGAAAGAAAACGTCTTCATACAGCAGGTGGAGAAGTGTTTTGTCAAATTATGCAATAGGTAGCACAGGATGAGTCAAGTTTTATTTGTGTAGCCCTTAATCACAGTTTGAGTCTCAGAGGGCCTCAAATTGTCACATTACAAAACATCAAACACGCCTGTCCACATTTGAGGCTCTGAGGTTTGGCAAAAAAGAACCTAAAAAATATCAAAAACATCTGACAAAGAAATAATGTGACAGACTTGGCACAATAGCGTCTCACAATATAACAGCTGGAAATTTGTGGCCTTGAAATGTCTATTAGATGTCTTTCCACCGTGACCTTTTAAAAATGCTGCATGTCATGGCGATTGAATTTGGCACCTTTATTTACCGACATGAAACATACAGCAAATAAAGGATAATAAAAGGACAAGTTGTGTGAATATTTAAAATATAAATCACAGAGCAGACTGGAGTTATGGTCTATGTCACTTGTGCAAGGGCAGAATTTGTACTTGGGAGTGTTGGGGTTTTCCTACCTCCCGATTTTACAGTTTCAGTTTCATTCTCTCGCTAAGTGTCCTCTCGACTGTTCAGCTGCCAAGCTACAGATGAGAGAAGTGAGTTGATAAAAGTATTGATTCGCTTATCTGAATAAGCCTACAGTGAGGTTAAATAGCAAAAATGCTTCAGCAGCAGCGGTAAGGGCACTGTGAAAGATCCACCTCTCAGGCGACACAGCTGCCTTTCTCTCTTATAGGTGGAGACCATTGACATTTATAAAGATGGAAGACGCCAGGTGCGGATTGGCCGTCAGGAGCACCGGGAGTATTCCCAGTAGCCTAGCAGGCCGATTGGCCTGGAGTGTCAGGCAAGTGTTATAAAATGCTAAATTAAAAATGGGTAAATCTGAGAGAAAACATAACAGGGCAGCTACAGTCCCTCAGAACTCGGTCACTGTCGGGAGTGCGTGGGGCCATGATGTGGCGAGAAAATCGACAGCACAGTCTCAACAAGAGAAAGAGGATAAAAAAGCGCAGCGAGAAAAAGTCTGGGTGAAAAAATGCCGCTAAAAGCGGTAAAATTACAGATATCTTCACAGGCAAGGGACATGGTTGGTGTTTAAAAATGATATCACTACATTTACAGTTCATACTATGTTCAAAATCCAAATATGTGACCTCAGAAATAATTCAAGTCAGAAATAATTCAAGTTCATTTCACTGTTCAATGCTAAAGTCTGGTTTTCTTCTGACAGAATAACACCTTTTAGCAGCCTTTTTAAATGTTCACCAACAATTTGATTTAGAAATTACAAATACTTCTGGTAGATACAGTTTCTGTGTACGTGTACATACCTGTGGTGTCCAGGTTATGACCAGAGGGATCGGCAGGTCGGCTGAGCATTCAGGAGCCTCTGCAGGGTGCTTTGGGTGTAGAAGATGAGCTTAAATTAATATCTCATTACAAGTAAAAACTGATTGATCTTCTGAAATCAAGTCTCTAAAAGTAAGCAAGGGACCACACGCTTGCTTTCATGTGATAATATGGGGATTTCGTCACCAAATGTTTCAAAATGAAGTTTCCTGATATCTGTCTTTAGTCGCCTCTCCTCACACTTCCATCTCACCCAGAGTGTCAGTGATCTACGGTAGTTTGATTTAAAAACGTCTCTCTCTATTCACCTTCAGCATCAAGCTACTTCCAGTCCTTTCCCTGTGTTTCTCCTCTCTCACTCCCCTCCCATCCAAGCCTCCGTGTGTCCATGCCAGTGCTGCCTCCTCCCTAACTGTGCCTGGCGAGGGATGACCTGTCTCTGGATCTGGCGGAAGCAGCTGGAACGCAGGGAGGGCTCCATGCTATTTTTACCTGGTGCCAGAGGGGTGAGGGGGGCCAGGTGGGCACAGAGTGGGGTCCAACCACCCTCCCTTGTCCCTGGTGGATGTCATCCGGGCTTAGGTAAGCACCACCGCACTATGCCACTCACCCACACCACCTACGATATGCAGCCCCGCTGTGAGATGTTTACACTGCCAGCTACTAGATGCTCCATTCTGACTGAGCTTTAATGAACTGTACTTTATACTTCTACCACTTATAAAACAGTAAGTTTGACTTCTTTCAAGTGTTTCTAAAAATGTATAAATTACCCACAATTCATTGCAAATGTTTTTACATTTTTCAAATCATAATACAAGGTTAAAAAAGCTGTCTAGTAATAATACTAACAGTAAAACTTGACCTTTTTAGTAGTTCGATATGTCGAGTCAACAGTTTCGCTAAAATATTTTCCCAATGACCACCACTGTAAAAAGAGACATTTGTAAAACTGGTGATAGGACACATCAGAGCTCAGAAAAGTGATTTGTATTGATGTAGTGATGCCATCTTTGAGTTTGGTATCCAGTTGTTATAAAACATAAAAACATTAACAGTTTTCCACTGCACTGAGGGATTACTAAATATTGCATTTTACCTCCAAATAAACATGAATAAAAGTTTACATAATCAGACTGAACTGTTGGCTTTTTTACAACCTGTCTGCTTGTCTGACTGCTTCTGTTTCTTGTTCCATACTTTATTGTTGCAATGTTACTGTGTTTCAATGGCAATGTTAACATAATTTTTCATTCTCAGAATGAGGTCCAGTGACTCATGGGGTTCATTGAGCCTATGAGACGGAGCTACCAGCAACATGAGGGGCATTCTGATGTCACCATTATTGAATTCATACAAAATTACCAGATTTGAGATTGTGGATGTAGAAACATAATAAACTGACTGGTAGAGAGTCTCATCTGGATGCAGCTACAGTTCAATATTAAAATCAACCGTAACTGTCGCGTGTTCCTGGGAAGAAATATCATTATCATATCAACACTCTGTCACCTCTTGTCTGACAATTTGGAGAAATGTGACACGCGAACATTTCAAACTCTTTGTAATACGCTGCCATTTCTGCGACCTACATTTACCTTTACCTACAGTGGGCAAAGGTTTTGTGTACTTCTCTCAATAGCAGTGAGCAGAAACAGCAGCTATGCAGATGAGTGTGGGTGTATTGGTTTATCTCTATGCATAGAGGAAGATTTTCTATCATGCCGGGGTCTATGTGGAGATTTTATCTGTACTACATCTCAGTCACAGCGGGTTATCGTGTCTCTCCACACCCTCTCCAGTTTGACCTAGATTTTGGGGCGCAGATGTAAATCACTGATTTGCTATCAGCAATTTGAGCATCCAATATGCGTTTGGTGAAGTTGGCCTGTTTGGATTTGGATTGGCTATAGGTCAACATCAAGCTGTAGAGTATTCCATTTGATGATGAATAATATTCAGTGTGAAAATTATCCAGTCCTCGCAGTAAACTGTGTGTGTTTCTGTATGTGTGCCTTACCTTAGACTTGAGTTTAATAGTGAGGATGTGCTCCCTCCCAGAGGAGTCCTCTGCCTTCAGTCTCAACGTTTGGAACTCTGTGTTTATGAAGAGCAGCCTAGAGATGGACGCACACAATACATATGCGATAAATCAACATCCATTCACGGAGAAGGGTACACATAACTCTGTAAACTGACATCAGCCATCATCCACCGTTAATCACTGCTGCAGAGAGCAATATTGAGACATCAACCCTGCCTTTAGATTTATCGCTGCAGGTTCCAACACCGTCATATTAAATCAGGCTACAGCTCCGCAATTACGCCCCAAAACACACAGGACATAACTATAGGCTTTTCTTTTCCAAATTCCAATTTGCATTCTTCTCCGGCAAGTGTCTTTCTGATGCTCTAATGGAAGAATGCCACGAATCATGCATAAAGAGATCCAACCACACTGAAGCTGAGAGTGTTATTTCCATGCTGAGTAACCACTGAAACATCCTGAATTCTATGCTTTCTAATAAACTATAAGCAGACACGCTAATGTTTGCCCTTCAGCTCATACACATCTTTACCTGCCACACAGTTGGTACTGTGTTTGCACACTTTTTTAACTACTTCCATCCTCGGCTCCGGGAGAGACTATGTGTTAGCTTCTTTTTGACCACTTGCCCAAACACTTGCAATTGAGGTGCTAGATTTAGTACCCCTATGTGGCATTTAACTTCCCCGGGCAAGGCTGCTGAAAAGTGAGGCTACAACAGTGGTCTGACCCTTACACTGCACATCGCAGCAGTCCCTTCACAGTATTCCAGATAGCAGTCAACCCCAATCAGGGCCCGTAGGCCGGAGAGCCAAATGTCTTGCCCGCACCGACACTACGCACTTGACATAACGTGTGTGTGGCTCCACTTCATTGACCCTTGCCCTATCGCTTGTACTGCTCACTTTCTTCGTCCTTGGCTCTGCCTCGAATACACAGCACCACTCACCAGCTAGCCGGCTGCCTGTCATTAGAGGCAATGATCAACAGTAGTTCTCCCATAATCAATAAAACAAGGTCGACCAGGAGAACCGGTCAGTTCAGTTGCTGACAAGTGGCTAAATGACACTACAGAAGTTGTCACGGATATTAAACGTCATCATGCTGAACAAAGGGATTCATCTACTCACTTGTCCGTCTTTACAGTTGGACTTTAGTTGCAAATTATTCTTACTAACTTTACAATGTGTTGACTGATCAATTTACAGAAAACGTGTAGTGAGACAGGTTGTGACTTTTAGGAGGGAACCAGGGCGATGCCAACTTCGGGGTTAAACCTACAAAAATCCATCATCCAATCACAATGCATGCAGAATCATTAATGGTGAAATTGGGACATTAATGTTGAAATCATTTTGTCAGGGCTAGGCGAAGTATTGGTTAACAATTTGCTTAAAGACACTTTGGTGGAACACATGACTAAACGATGACTACAGGAACAAGCTTCCGCCTCCATCAATCTGCCACTTTTGAGTGAAAAAGTGTAATACTGGCACTACAAGGACTTTAGCAGATACAGGAGACTGATTCAAGCTCTCATAGAATGATGTGTCTCACAGTGACCTTAGGAAGGGTTCATATTTTCAAGCTTTAGTCAACCTGTAAATCAGACCCCATCCTTCCTGAGCTAATTATAACCTATTGAAGCTGAGGACAAAACACTGTCAGATTTACTGCTGCTCCAGCAGTCACTTCCTCCCCCCCTCGAGTCCCTCTCCAGTCTACTGAGACCTGAAGACTAAAGACTGGACTGAGACAAAGGACTGGGACAGTCCTCCTCCTAGATTTACAGTACAGCACGATGGACGCTCTATGCTGAGGCTGACATGGCTGTATATCTGCTGAGGATTTATGGAGTGTGTTAGAGAGGAGTGATGTGAGCAGTGCGCTCAGGAATGACACACACACACTTAGGGAAGTGATGGAATGATGTCGGATGTGCCCGATTCATAAAAGTGTCTGCTCGTTCAAACACTTGCAATCAAACGCAGGCAAAGGGCAGCAGTGCTGAGGTATCACACACACTAACATCTGCACATACAAACACACAACATCATGATCACACCAGTTCAACTCTCTGTCTCTATCATGTGACCTGATACACCTCTGCTCACTTTCACCGCCCTCCACCTCCCTCTCTCTCTCTAAACCATCTGCATGTTTATATCCATTCCACATTTTAGGAAGGTGTCAGTACTGATACGGGATATGCATAGGCCAAAATAATCTAGCAGCAGTTCAGAAATGAATTGACAGTACCCAGGTTACTTCATATTCTCAGGTACACATTTAAAGAGAGTACAGGCACATAAAATACCCCTTACTGCTTACAGCAATAAATACACAAATCTGTCAAGCCAGACCCAGTTAATAGACCTTTGCAAGTGAGGGAAGTGACAAGCATCTAAATGAAAAAAATCAATAAATATGAAGTTGAATGGTTGAAATAAAGTGCTGGTGATAATGATTACATGAATCAAAAGAATGGTGGTTCTCTCAAAAGGGAAATCTGTTTCCCTTTAATCCCGTTTCACTCGTGACACCCGAGTACGTCGACACATATCCTTTGTGTTTCTGCAGTTACCAGTCTATAAAACATGGCTTGCGAACACAGACTGCAAAGGTTTTTGCATGATTTTGAAAAGCCACATAGTAAACATGAATCTTTTATTACTAGTGTTCTACCAGAGGGACAATAGCACTTTGCACATCCTATTATTGTGAAAGGTTACATGAATATGACCATTCAGTTTCAATACTGTATGTACAACAGTACTGAAAACATTTTAAGCCAGATATAGGCCGACAGAATATTGACTCATATCAGCACTGCCAATTTTTGCCTCTTGATCTGAAATAAGTCAGCCTCCGTTTAAAAGCAGGTCACAAAATGGCATCAGACTCGTCATAAAATCTCATTTTACAACTAAAACGTACAACAAAAGTTGGACTTACAATTTGATCAAGTTGTTGTGATATATGATGTTATTGTCAAGATTCTCTGGAGAATATGGATCATTTCTCACTTATAATTTTTGTGGATATGAGCCATATCAGGTCAAATATGGACTCGGTATACTTCATGAGGACATATACTATCCTAAGATACCAGACACATCTTATTTTTGTCATGTATGTGGTCCAAATATGACCTCATTTCTACAGTACCTGGGATGACATGAACTCGTGATTTAAGTACTATAAAAGTGGTCCCATACTGGGAGTTGGCTATCTCCGAACATGAAACCTGTGACTTGCTCTCTCTCTGATCGGAGAGTATCACCATGGAGATCATCATATTTGGATCATATCTGTGAGTACTCAAGCTATAATATCTCTGGGTTCTTGTTAAGTTCAGTAAGGAAATACTAAAAGCAGGGCTGACATAAAAGTCGATTTCCAAGTGGATATTAAAGCTGTAAAACAATAAATGTGCAGAATGCCGAAAACAAATGATGAGACATAATATAGCTTAATTTCATAAAGCATATACAATGTAAGTTAGACCGCTTATTTAATAGAGGAAGAAGTCAGAAGTCAGAGCTCAGTATCGACCAACTTTTAGGGTTCAGTGCAGATTCAGAAGTGATTATGTTGGTGCATTACTAACACATATTTCCATCTCCTCTCCTCCGAGGTCTCACACCCAGGATCGCAGGGACTAGCTACTTGGCCATGATGGAAACAGCGTGACAGTCAGATGTCCTGCTGGGAAGACTGATGAGAGCATCCCATTTGCAACTCCGCAGCCAAGTGAGCTGCTTCCAGACAGTGCACACCACGCGCATTTGTGCTTATACACGTGTGTGTGTGCGCACATGTGTCTGATTTGTATGTGTGCGCGTCGACAAAGTGATTAATGAACAGTGAGATCAACACATATGTAGTGCTCGTGTGTGTTGCATGAGAACTACGGTAGAGGAAATTGAGGACGCTGTAAGTCACATGCACACAAACAATGTATGTGCATATCAAGCGCACAAGAACACTAATCTCATAAAGCAAAGACACACCTATGTATTAATTAGCTCGGTTTGCAGCCTAACGGTGCTAACCAGGACATTTCCATTACTTACAGGACGTAACTGCGTAAATCCCAACACTATTTGTCATTGAATTTACATCACATGATTAACCCATTAAGACCAGATCCAAAGTTTGCGTGTAAAGGAGTCATTTATTAGCTGGCCTAATAATGTAACAAAACAAATAAGAAAAACAGATCCACTTTACAAAGCATCCAATCCCTCAGCCCTGGGCCTGGTCGGCCCAGCAGAGTCCTGCAGTCATAGAGCCGACAGAAGTGGTCTCACAAGATCAGCAACACGGTGTGACAGAGTGCTAACACTGTGAGAAGAGACGACCCTCTGTACGTACACCGAGAGCCTGCGAACAAGTAGTGCCAGCTGTGCCAGTAATGAGCCCAGGAGCTTCTAAGCTCCAAGTGATCGCCACTGAGTGATGGCGGCTGACCTACTTGACCTCATTTTCCATTAATTAACACGTGCTACGCCATCTCCAGCCAATTAAGATGACCACACTCTCAAATGCAGAAATGGAGACATACGGAGAGAGAGAGAGAGAGAGAGGAGAGAGAGAGAGGGAGAAAGACTCACTTACCTGGCCCAATCAGCAGACAGAATTACAGCTGAAAACCCCTGGTGGCTATTAGCACGGCCCATACCAATTAAGACGCTAAGCGAATCTCGAGTGCTTTGGAGATAGAGGCCCACTGTGTATAATGCCTCCTAACCGTAACACGACACTGAAAATGATGTTGGTCCCATTTCCAGCATAAAGCATACCTTCACCCCCCCCCACCCCCCTTCTCCTATTACAACCTGAGAGTCTTCAATTAGAGCCATTTGCATTTTGCTAATATCATAATTGTAGCCATGGTCATTAATAGGAAAGTGGAAAATGAGTGTAGTAGTCAAGGCTTAATCCGAGCTGGGGGAGAATAGATATCTTCCTACTAACTACCCCCTCCCCCTTCTCTCCTGACGAGTGGAGAGACGGTATTAGCCGGGCCTGTCACCGCACGTGGGCTGAGAGTTATTAAATGTGACCTGGATTTAACTATAACTCAATAACTAAAAATAAGGAAGTCATTAAGAGCCATTCGTTAATGTGGAGCGGTGTTGTTGCAGGGCTCTCCAATCACTTTAGACTGCTGGGGGAAGGAAAACAAGTGCTGCTCCATATACTAAGCTGTTTAGAGCAGCAGAGGTTTATAGCCGTACGTTCACCTCGGTTTGTTAATCTTACCTCTGGGGAAAACACTCAAACCTATATAAATAACTTACAGTTTCAATAGCAACTTTCCTTGTGTCTGGCTTGTGAGCTGCATTTGGCCCACGAACTCAGGGGTGTACAGGAGAAGCTAGCAAGTTCTCCATGTACGAGGTGTTTTTGAGTGAACTTTTCATTTAAGACCGATTTCTAGACAAATCATCTTTTTCTTACTGCTCTAGTGGCTTATGTCTTTTAAAACCTGGTCCCAGATACATTGATGGTGCTCCTTGTAGTCACTTACTTGGCCCATCCGAGGGTCTCCATCTCAGAGATGAGCTGAGAGTAATACTGTGGAGGTGGGATGGAGCGGCACTCAGGAAAGCTCTTCAGACACACTTCCTGCAATGACAGAGAGAATGCTTCGTATTTTAAGCCCAGCTTACTATGCACATGATGACAACTTCACCACACTGCACCATTATCTTCTACTACAAGCAAACAACATGAATACAGCTAGACTGATTCAGAGCCATTACATCTTATGGCTTTGTTTGGTGGCAAGCATGTAGACTGGTACACTATTCATTAATCTAATGTAATTTTAATTTACACGTACATATGTGCCTCACAATCAAGGCTATTGATAGTGCCTGAAGGTTCCCATTTACTCCCTATTCATAAAGCAACCATGTCAAAGTGACCGTGCTAACCACTGTGTCATTCTCCTCCTTACCAGGACAGTCTTCAGCTCCAGAATGAAACTGACAAGATCAGGCGACTGCTGCAGCCTCTGTGAGAAGGCAAGCAAGAGAGAAAAGACATCCTTGAATGGGAGGATAATGAAGTGACAGTGTCTATTTTTTTTTTTTTCCTCTAGCCAGCCATTCAAATCAAACACAGTGTTTGTGATTAATGGGGGCTGCCACCAGCTTTAATAATTAATGATAGCTTAAAGGCTGTGAAAATAATGAACTTTGCAGCCCGGGGTGAAATATCAATCTCATCCAAATAACCCTGAGGGGCCACATAACAAATAGGGACATTTTCCAGGCGATGTTAATTAAACAGTGAAAAATATTTTTCTCTACTTGTGAGCGAGGCGAGCCTGATGGGTGACAGAGAGTACAAGAAAGACACCAGGCACGATGCACGGAACACAAAGGAGCCAAAGTGACATGACAAATAACATGGATCAGAGAACAGTCAACCTGATCTCAGAAAGAGCTGGCAGATACAGAGCAACAAAAAATATCATGATGCAATTTGCAGCAAAATATAACACAGGGTTTCGTGCTAGATGCAGAGTTTACCTGCTTCACTATGTGCTCATATCCACGCAACAGGTGCTTTAACCGCCAGCAGCAATGCAGCCTGCAAGAACAAAGTTATGCACAGTTACATCAAGTGAAACAGTGAATAAAACACACGTTCTGTTCATGTAGCAGCACACTTCATAATGCCACACTTTTCTTGAACTTTGGGACATCAATTTGTAAAAGGAGCGTGATTTCTGGCAACATCGATATACTGTCGATCTTATAAAGAGAAGGCGTGATGACAGTTTATACCTGGCCCGTGTAAGCTGACGATCTGGTGGTAGATGTATTCTTATCCTGAAGTCTCGTTCCTGTGAGAATCATTACATGACTGTAAGTTACATGACAGGCACAAAACAAGAGAAGAGAACACATGGTATGCCAAACCCCACTGGGAAAATTACTGAAAGTTACTGTAGCTATTGGCAAACTGGGTATAACCTAAGGTTGCCCAGTATCAACTTTTCACTTCAGCACACACGTAGACCGTAACATTCACTGTGAATGTGGCTTTTTACGATCTCTAATATTATGTTCAACTCGCGTCTGTTGGCTATGTGACATGTAAGTTAATGCAACCATTAATGCGTGTGCAAATTAATGAAAAAATAAAAGTAGTGAGTATTAGACATACGCCGAATTTACCAGAAGTTCGTATATTATTGTGAAAGGTTTGAAGTTTTACTGTACTACGTATCTAAATTTGTCCAGAGCGAGCAATCATTATATTGACAAAATGTTGAATGTAGTTTGGCAAATCGTTGTTTAAGCTAGGTAGAATACCCGACTCACGCATCAACGTACCTGGACTGTGATGAATCCGTCATAGACAGTTTTCTCCTTGTTAAGTGGTAAAAGTAGCGGGTTGTCTTTAACCAATGAAGTCTCCATCGCACTAGCTGTTAATCTTGAAGTTAACTTGAGTTCATCAGTCGACCTCTCAGTCAGCTGTCGGACCAGGAGCGCTGCTTCCTTAGCTAACGTTAGCAAGCCTGACGCTCGGACGAACGGTGGTTTTAAGATTTCTCAATAACCCGAAAGCCTGAACACAACACTTGAGCTTCCATACTTCAGTTAGGGCTGTTCAATCGCAGAATTTACCAAGAAGTCACTTTTAGTGGAGGAGTTTTAGCCCGGTCACAGTCATGGACCTGTAACCAGGTCACAGTTTGCAAAGTTGACGGAGAGGAAGCCTCGCGCCACGAAAAACAAAACAGACAACGTCACAGCGCTGAGTCACACAGCTGCATTCAATGACTTGAAAAAGTGTGGGAACTACAGAGAGGGCACTTGTGGTGAGACGTTGAAGGTGTGTCGAAAATGTGTATTATCGTCTGGTTGTATATTCACTACTGAGTAACTGTTATTTGCAATGGTTGCAATGTCCATTTAGTCATTATTTGTAATTAACAAAAGCGCTTTCATGCAGTGTCTGATGTAGAACCTCTGGAAAATCTTGTGTTGCTGATATGGAGCATTGGAAATTGGCATTAGCTGTCAACTATAGAGCAGTTGCACCCATGGGGAGCTTAGTAATGCTTCCTTTACCCTCTTGTCTTTTACCTTGCCTGATATCACCCTTTTCTTCTGGTCTATCATCGTCGCCCTGCTCAGGTTATTACAGCATGGGCTGATTTACAGGTTGTTCTTTGAAGGGGAAGTTGTGAGTGTGACTGAAAACTGACTGAGAGATTAATCATCGCAGCACAGTCCAATTTTTCTGCTGAAATATGCCATAAAATATATTATCAGGTAAGAGCAGAGTGAGCTGACTTGTCTTGGCCTAAAGTTATGAGATTGCAATAGGATAATGACCATTTTTTCTTTCTCATAACAAGTGATATAGATTTATGCAAATTCCAAATACTCATGTTGAGGTGTTTAAACTGTCATCTTCACTTTATAAATGTCTCTCATTAAATGTCTCTCTCATTCCTGTCTCACTTGAACTTTTCTTATTTTTTGGAACAATGTAAGAAAGTTGACAACGCACTTTAGTGTGTGGTATAAAGGCAGATATGGGGGAATGACTCCGATTCTTATACAGTATTTTAATTTCATTCATTAACTCAACTCAAAAGATGACTTGAGAAGATTTTGTTCAGCAGACAACTATGAGCAGCTGCTATACACCTACTCCAATCTCCCAATTTAATTGTGTATGTAGCTTTGAATACAGTCAATGGTTAGCAATATGTCTTGACTAACAAATGAAATATTGTCGCTCCTAATATGTTTGTTTACTGGTGAAGAGATGTCTATGTTATTCTTGGAACTAATCTTGGAGAAGCTGCCACCAACCTCATTGTTGGTGTATTTACTTTGGAGACAAATTGAGGCAGCGTTGGCAACCAAGCTTCCAGGCTTGGGAGGCTCTGAAGCCGATTTTACCAGTTTAACATAGTGGCCAAACTGTGCAGTTACACCATGTGATGAACAAAAACGTTTCCCCATAAGCTTACAATGGATAAATATTTTTGAGCATGACTAAATACTATCAGAATTTGATCCATTCATTTCGATAACATTTGGAAAGTGAGGAAGAGCTACACAATTACCCAGGGGCTAGTCTGGAAGTTAAATGGCTCCATCGGCAAAAGTCCAGTGGGTGTACGCTTTATGGGCCCCATATTGCGGAAGATCTGGGTCATTTTCATCGATATATATAGAAGAAATACAAGACACGAAGATGGCGCCCATTCAAACCAATTAAAACTGCTCGCTTAGCGCATACGCCGTAAAAGTTTTCTAGCTTCCCGTTTTACTCTCTGGTTATGGAGCCCATTGAATATGTGTAGCAGAGTCTGCCCGTGAGTTCTGGCTCGGCCCGTTGGCTTTACATTGTGATGACGTCACTGATTTTTAAATAGCGTCTCTCAACCTCAAGGAAAGTGTTTCAAATACAAAACCTCCATGGATCAAAAATTCACGTTAGAAAGACTCATTATTGACCTTGTTTGCAGTTCAAGCTGTCCTGTCAACAGTTTAACAGACTTCATTTTTGTTGTTGTGCTCCATGGAAAAAATGTTTTTTGGGCTGTAGGGGATTTTTTTTGCTGCAATACCACATGTGGCCACTGGGCAGGATCACAGCTAGTACTGAGCAGTGTTATACTATTAAGGTTCTATTAAAAATGTATGATCATTTTATATACAAGATATCAAACTTTTTTGGCTTCATGTGCCATTGAGCAGCTTTCAATGACCGGGGAAACCACCTCCCTCGCTGCATCCACTTATTATTATAAGTCCATGGTAGCAACTGGACACTGTCTTAAAGCTGAATTAATTATATTTGGGTCAGTTTTGGGCAGTGAAACAAGCTGTAAACAAAACATTGGCATATTATCACCTGAGAGTGTGATACGGCTAACATTCTAGCAAACAGCTCTCTTGTAACCCATCCAGCAAACATGGAGAGCAACATCAGTATTCATAGCTAGTTCTGCTTGTTGCGACCAGAAAACATTTAAGTCCAATAGTCTGTGTCCTTTTTTGCTCCGCTTCCGATCTCCACAAGCTCATTTAGCAGCTAAATGTTCACCAGCTGGTACAGTAGCCAACTTTGTCTTGTCTGTCGTGTGGGTTCTGGACATGAAGTCTACAGTTGGCTCATCAAAGTTTTTTACGCTGAAAACAGCTGTTTGCTACAGCGGCGATCAAGTTTGACTCAACTGAAACAGTCGAATTGCACGACGTGAAGCTAAAACAGCGAGCTGAGAGACACTGAGACGATTCGTATAACTCAATAATTCTTCTTCCACATCACATAGTCATTTTTCTTTTTTTATCGTAAAATGCAGCCTTAAGACAACGGGATGAACAAGACTGAATAGACATTTTGCTTTTTTTGCTCTTGACACATACTTGAGCCACATTTGGATCTGACTTGATCCTGAAACTGCTCATATTACATTCACTAGTAGATTCTTGTTTGGGCTTAAGAGAACCTTTGAATACAAAAGAACATAATTGATCCGATAAGTTGATTTAAAGGGGGAAACAATCAAATGGGCACCTTCTGATCTGGGCACATGGTTACTGTCTGTTACTAACTTGCATCCATCAGCCAATGCCACCACCCCCCCTTAACTAGTGTGCATAAGATTGCCTCAACATATGGCAAATGGAACTCTGGAGATATAGCGAATTCCCATTCTAATCCAATCAAAACATGATTACAACAAAAGCACACTCCAACAATGCACACTTGTCCTTCAGTTTCCTTTTGAGCCCATATTCATCCGTGAAGCTGCGAGCAGAGAATAGGAATGTGTGATTATACTGTATGGAGCTGGTGAGGGGAGTGTGTCAAAGTGTGCATGCCACACAATGTGCCTGGAGAGATTGATGTTTTTGTCATCCACCTGCTTCAAAGCTGTAAAAAAAGCCGGCTGATGCAAATAGAGAAACCTAGCCAGGCAAGGCTCACAAACAAAAGAGGGAGAACCTCACTGCTCCTCTTTGCACATCTGTTTTGGAGGAATATCTGAGGTTTTCTGTTGTGACGCACAGTGGGCTCAAATGAACACTGAATCTGAGTCTTGTGTCTGGGAGTGGGTAAGTGTTGAATGCCTTTTTTTTGTTCTCTTCGGGAAATGGGAACAATTTAACGCTTTTTTTGGGTGTTGCTTTTTTTTTTTGTTGAATACGATGCGTCGGCACAGTGGCAGTAGGAGAAGGAAGCAGCGGCAGCAGCAGCAGTAGCAGCAGCTTCCCTCCCTCTTTTCTCTCTTGTCTTTCTCTCTCTGGCTCGCTCTCTCCCGTTCTTGTCACGGAGAGCAAATCTGCAGGCGTTTTGCGGCTCGGCCGGCTTTAATGGCATTCCAGTTGCAAAAAGGGCGTCAAAATGTAGCATCAGAGGATGGCAGAGGGGCAGATGCATATAGGCGGTGAGCTCTCTGTCGTCTTCTGTCTCTGTCTGCTTCTCCTGCTCTCTCTCTCTCTCTCCCTCTCTCTCTGTCTGACCGCTCTGCCTTCTGCTGCCTCCAGCGCCGGGCTCCGTCTGGGAGAGGAATGATCTATGGTGCTTTGTTTATCACTGGCCATGGTCACTTCTCTGGAATGCAATTGGCTGGAACTACACCGTGTGGGTCCTGCACCCTGCGTCTCTCTCTCTCTCTCTCTTCTCTCTCTCTCTCCCTCTCTCTCTCTCTTTGAAGCAAGACATGAGCAGGGGTGCCTTGTCCGACGTGTCTTTTTATCTCTCGCTTCGTTCTTTCTTTTTTTTTTCTCTCTCTCTCTCTCTCTCTCTCTCTCCCTCCTTCGTGGTGTTTTGCATGTATCTGAATGATAATGGGACTTATTGTTCCCCCGGACTGGTGATTGATTGAATGGCTTGACAGCAGAGATCTGTGGAAGACATTCAGGAATTTACGTGCATGCCTGCTTGTAGATTATTTTGTGTTTTGGTCCTTTCTGAGCACCATTTTGAATGTGTACTTTGTGCCTTTATCTTAATTTTGTTTTTTAGTTTTGGTGTGTTTTGATGTGTAATACCGCACGATTTCTAGACACAGCCGTGGTGGGTTTGCATCTTTTTTGGCTTTCAGTCTCGAGAAATTAATTTACGCAAGTCATGTATTTCTGTTCTTAATAGACAAAGCTTTTTTGGGGGGGTTTTAATGGGGAAACATCTGCAATATGTCAGCACACTTAGACTGCAAATAGCAAGTTGTATCAAAGTCAGATGTCTAACACAAAATCGTAACCTTTCTTTCTTTCTTTCTTTCTTTCTTTCTTTCTTTCTTTCTTTCTTTCTTTCTTTCTTTCTTTCTTTCTTTCTGCTACATTGCCTAAAAGATTAAGTAATTTATTGACACAGTAAAAATTACTTCCCTTTTCTTTTTTCTCCCCGTTTTTTAAATTTTAGAGTCCATTTCTTCTCTTTTTTTTTATACGCATATAAAGCACACATCAGTGTGTATTTATACCTGGAGCTGAAACCGTAAAAGCATGCTTATTACTCGACACACACACACACACGCAGACACACCGCCGTGACAACGGTTTCATGTTTATGCGGATTCTCAAGTTATTTATATTACGGTAGAATATCATGTCTTCCTACAAAGACAGATTGAGTGAAGCAGCCACCAACTATCACTTTTCTCTTTGAGTATGTTTTGGAGTGTGTGTGTGTGTGTGTGCGTGTGTGTGTTTCCAGATAAGTGGGAGCGCGGTGTGTGAAGTCTTAGCCGTGGATTACCGGCCTCACAGATAGGCTTGTATCCAGACTAGCTGTCTGACATGAGTTGATGGGATTACAGGAGGCGGGTGTCTGTCCTGCCGTCCCCACCGCATCCCTCCACGGGTGGAGGCGACACTAGGTGGAACTGGGGGTCACTGTGTGTGTGTGTGTGTGTGTGTGTGTGTGTGTAGTTGTGTTTATGGGTAGACCACTGCAGGCTGTACTACAGGTTGATGCTTATGTTTTTCTACTGAACATGTGAATAACTGATGCAGCAAAATGCATAAAGTCACTTGACTACAGTGTCAGTCACACTGTGTGACATTTTCCTGTAAAGCTGAATAAGAATTTTGACATAGGACAATAAAAAAAAAAACACTTTCTATGACGCCCATGTTTATTATGCATTGCAACGCATTGTGAATCGACTGCTGATGCGCCTACAGTGCTCTATAATCATATTTATAAGCACTCATGAATATTCATAATGCTTTATAACAATCATCATAACTGATTAGGACACCGATGTCTATAGTGCATTACAAACATACTTCGAATGCGTTATAATTTGCCTTATAGTTAGTAGTATAGTTTATAGTCATAGTTAAAAGCAATCAGAAATATACTGACTGCTTTATAACAATCATCATAACAAATAAATATGATGAATATTTGCTGGTCCCTCACTGCAGTATTTCTGCATGGATCATAATGTATTACAATATTCATTGCTGTAATACATGTTATAATTATTTTATAATACATTACAGTCACTTTTATAATGCATTGTAGTGTGATTATATGTCACTGTGGCCAGTGGGTGCTTTGATTAATGTCATGAAATCGTTTGTATTAAGTAGAGTGAAAAAAAAACAGCACACAAAACTCTGTGAAAACATTCTTAGGTTTTAACAATGTTGTGTAAAACTGGAGCAACCCAGTATACTAGTGTTTATGATGCATTATAGTCGTTGGTGTGATAATAAGTTCTGATTATTGTTATAAAGTATTATGAATATCCATGAGTTCTTATAACTATGATAATATGGCTATATAGGCACATAATAATGCATTACAGGTACGTTTGTAATGTGTTATGATGCATTATGGACATGGGCTTCATGGCATGTGTTGCCAAAATTTCTATTTAAGTAATTCTTTGCTATTCATTTATGACCTTATTTTATGTTCATTTTTTCCACTTCACAGGTTTAACTGCAGCTTTTACAGTACAGCAGAGATTTATTTTTATTTATTTATTTTTTTTTGCAGCTTCTTTGCACCAACAGAAAATGTACAAAATTTGTTTTCATCGGTCAGCTGCTTAGTTGACCAAAATGGCATTTATTTCTGGGTTCGAGCCACACTGGTGTTGGAACTTGCTGCTTCAGTGTGTGTTATATTATCTTAAATTTAATATTTGGGGGGTTTTGGATTGTTGGTCAGACAAAGCCAGATATTTTTAAAGATGTCACACTGATCTTTTTAAAACTTTTTTCAGTTTTTTTGACACATCATAGACTAAAGAACAAATTGGAACCAACCAGTAGATCCACTGGAAAAGGAAAGAATTAGTTCGGTGCAGCCTTCACGTTGAGCCTGATTATTTATAGCCCATCAGTTTCTGCATCATTTGTGTGTATAACATGTTGATATGGCAGCGTGGCGAGGGCGAGCGAAGCATTTAGAAGAAGATCGTAGAGGTAGCGTTGGTGTTCGCCGTGTGTGCTCTCCTCTCTGACCCACACTTTGCACGAACACTTAATTTTATCACCAAACACCACAGGAACCATCCCTCCTCACTGCACCTTGACGCACTCATTACACTGGGGGTAAATCGCAGATAACCTTATCTATTGATACCATTCGGATGATTTCATAATCTAAGTCAGGCTCGCCTTTGTGAGCCAAAACGCAAGGATGTGGATGCAACGCAAGTCCACTCTAGCTGATTAGTGTGTGAAGTGCGCTTGTTAGGCATACTGTGAAGTGTGCTTGTTATATATCCAGCCCTCACGCTTGATTACTGCTGGCGCTTTACTACCGACGGCTGTGTACAGAGACACTGCTGGGATCTGATGTGTCCGGTGACTAATGGAAATCGAGACGTATTAGCGGCTCCTGTTTTGCAAACAAGGAAATCGCAGAGAAAAAATTGGATGGAATTAAATGGCACGACAGCCAAAGTGAATCGTCTGAATTGCCCTAAAAATGTCCTCCAATAATCTTATATGTATATTCTCAGGAAGAAAAAAAAAAAAAAGCTACTACCTAACATATCCTTCTGTTCTTTTTTTTCTCTCACCCTCTTTTGTAGTTGGCAAAGCTTAAGTACTGCCAATTAAATATGTTATTCCATATGCTGTATTATTGGACATGCTCCTCCATAATGCATGATTTCCAAAAGAATCCCTCAGTAATTGTGCGACTGAGTCTAATACTGGTTTTGAAATATAATGTGAATATTTGGAGGGGGGGTGGTGGAGGGTGAGATATCCTGCTGTGATTCTCCATCTGGCCTGTGCAGTATTGGAATGGACCATCCTCCTTTACCATGCCGGCCCAGAATAAGCTTCACTTTAAAGGATCAATGCTTTTATTATTGAAGTCGGTCTCTGTAGTGCAGGCTAATACATTCTGCATTGATCTCTCCCGCCTCCCCCCTCTCCCCAAAACCTTTATTGCCATTCCTTCCAGCGAGGCTCGCATTTAAAAAGATATCTTCGGCCGAATAAAGATTTTACAAAGTGACTGGAGGACAAATAAGCCTATAAACTGGGGTATTCACATCTTAGTGGGAAGGAAAGACAGGGGAGAAGAAGGAGTCGGAGTTGCCAGCAGGCATTTTGAATATCATTACCAGCTTTGCAGGGAGAAATTGAAATCATAAGCATAAGGAAAGTACCTGGTAATTAAAACTGTCTCGCTGCGCCAAGGCTTTGATACCTGCTCAAGAAAAGTATACGCCAGTGTGTTTCTGCCTGCATGTAGATACTGCAGCTGCAAGAAATTTGGGTGAGGTTTTGACATAAAGCAGAGGATGTGAGAGTGTGTTTTTGCTCTTTTTTTCTCTCCCCCCACCTCCGTTGATGACAAGCTGAATGGTGTGTGTGTGTGTGTGTGTGTGTACGAGAAAGCAGCCATGGATTACTGTGGGTTGTGGCTCTGGGTTATGGTAGGGGCTAATGTGTGTTCAAATTCATCAATCATTTTGCCACTTTTCTGAAAATCACATGCATCAGCACTGTTTATTAAATGGAATTTATTGTCGGACTCAAACGGGGGAGAAACACATGCCACCGCCATGTTGTAACCAAATGTGTCTCGGCTCTGTGGCCTGTGGAGCCGCCACACACAGTCTGATGTGGCTGTATCAAAATCAAACCCCTGAAGCATGCGTGCCAGACCCTTATTGAACAAATTTGCGCCAGTGAAGCCAGCAGTTGAGGACATTAATGATCTGGACCCACTTGGGTCTGGTGCTCCGCGCCCACAGGCTAGCTGCTCGATCCCCAATCAATAGCTTTTTATTAAAATTGTTTGCGAGGCAACACAAATCCATATTGTTTTGCCTCAGACAGGGCCGCCTATGTGAAATATGTCGGACATATTTATATATTTCTTTCCAGATGAATGCGGAAAATGACTGGTTGATATGCATGAGAAAAAAAACAGAGGGCCAGTGGTTTGGCATTATTGGAATATCCATTTCAACATTGATTTTCATAAGAGATGCATTTGTGATTATCTTATTTTCTCTTCCCTCTACAGGGTTGAATTACATATCATATTATCCCTGGTATTAAGGCAAAATTAATAACACAAGTAATTATAATACTTATGTCTAATGATATGCTGCGAGGGCCCTATTGATTCAGTCGAGATGCATCTCAGGGAAATGGCTTGGAGCTTTGCCTGACGACAGGCGCTGCCAGCGTGCTCGGGCTCTGTGTGCGGAGTGACAAAATAAGATCAACAGCAGAACATGAGCTCGAAGCCACAAACCGCGTGCAAGCGTCGTCTCGTACTTAAAATCCAATCTGTGGCCGATGATTAAGCTCTCGGTACAGTATCCGTTTTCACCTGTTTTCTCATAATGTAACCCCTCCGACGCTGCCGAGTCCAGGCACTGATTGTGTTTGAAGTTCTGATTTTTTTCTTCATCAGTGTGTCACCTGCTTTTTTTTCTCTCTCTCTTCATTTTCAGTTTGAAAACTGACGTGAATTTCTTTTTTCTTTTTCTTTTTTTTTTGTTGCAAGATTGCAGAGTGACAGAGAAATACACAAAAGCGAAGACGTCACAATCAATTGCAGAGCGTCTCTTTAAAGCATTTTTTTTTTTTATTAGATTACAGTGACGTGCTCTTTATGAATACACCTGCCCAGTGTTGAAAACATTTTATTAGAGCGGTGGTTTTCTGTGCTGCTGTTATTGCTGAGTGGCCATCACAGCTGTATGTGCCCGGTGGTTGACTTTCATATATAAATCTCTCCATTGGCTGGTTTCTTCTTACTGTTATCTCACATGGCTTGTGTCCTCACAGTGAGTCTGGAACAGAGTAGGCTGCAGAAGGACTGGAAATTGACGGAAGTGATGACTTTTGGTGAATTCAAGCCTAACCAGAGGATGTATAAAATGCTGTAGCACTTTTTTTCAGATTTCTTTGTTTTTTACTTTCTTGATGGTTTCAAACTGAATATTGTTTGTTCTCTGTTATCACATGTGGCACTCATCTTGTGGTCAGTTTTATGTCGTCTGTGTTGTTTTCACTGTTCTTCTTGTTTCTGTCTGACTTGATTAAAAAGACATTTTAATGAGCCTTGGACCTGGTTGGTTACACAAAAATATCTTGGCTGAGACAGAGTGAGGAGATAAGATGTTTTTTTTGCACATTTTGTCTAGATTTTATCCACTTTGGCCTACCGTGGCTCTTCGTGCTGTACATTCATTATTCATTCGTGCATTTAGTATGAAAACCTTTGGATATTTTTGCCAACTTACTCGCCTTTTTCGTGTACAGAAAAAGAGAAGACAGTCTCGAGTTGCTGCCTCTGAGGTGAGAGGACAGCGAGGCGCAGTTGCAAGCACCCGCCAAAAGAGGGCAACATGATGTCAGAATTGCTCCCCCCCACTGCCGCCACTGCCTCCCTCCATAGCCGACTGCAAGCCAGTGAACACGGAAGAGGGTGGGGTGAGGTGTGTGTGAGTGTGTGAGGGTGTGTATGGGGGGGTTGTAGGTGCCGGGTTAAACGTGTAAGTAATAGTAATTTACATTTACGCCTGGAACGGCTTCCCCTGCGCTGTCAGTCTGCAGTTCAAAGCTCTCTTCCACTCTCCTGGCAACAAAGCCCGCCGTCTTGTTACGCAGGCGCCAGATAGTGCGGCGGAGTGGATGAAGTTCTTCACAGTCAAGGTGTCATTATGGAAGACCTTGCCTCGGCGCGGCGGCCTGCTTCAAAAAAAGAAAAAACAAAAAAACAAAAGGGGATGGTGGTGCGACGGGGTGGAGAATGGGGGGGAAATTAAAAATGCCACTCTCCCTTCAGTCAGTCTTCGTCCTCGCCTGGAAGCGGGAGGACTTCCAGGGGCCCCCGAACGAGGCTTCAGCCAAGGACGTTCGGCTCGCAGAGCAGCTCCATGATGCCGAGATGATTGCGAAATTTGTATTTTGATTCGACACATGTGCGTTTCGCTCTCTCACTTTGTAGCCATTTCCATCCTCTTTTTTTTTTCTTCTTCTTTCTTCTCGCCCTTTGATGAGGTGGAGCACGGCGGCTGATACTTATTGGAAAAGAGCAGTAGTAGATCACATACCAACTGATACCTTTGCCATCCCTTGTTTTTAGACTGTAAAAAAAATCCCACAGCCCATTTGTCCTATGATGTGACAGCATTGATGATAGGATGACAGATGTCTTACCAGCCCACCCTTCGGTGCCAACAACCGCCACCCACCCCACCTCCTTACCCCCTCCTTACCCCCTTACACACACACACACACACATGCTGAAACAGTTTGCCCCCATTCGGCTGGGAGTCAACCGAAGCGCACAGCTGCATTGCTCCAGCGTGGCGGAGCCCCCTTCACCCTGCCGCCCCCCCTCCATGGAAACCTTCCCTCCTCTTCCTCCCTCTCCTCCCCTTCTGAAGGAGAGAGTGATAGGCCTCTTTGGCACAGCGCTGCCTCTTTGTTCCCTGCCAGGTCGGCTGCAGGAGGCAGGGTCAGCTGTAATTCGGGCGCCGGCCAGTAGAGGACGACGTGGCCTGCGCAGCAACAGGGGGGCAGCGGGCCTGCAGGAGAAGCAGGAGAGCCTCGCTCGGTGACAGTTATTCTTCTTCTGGAAACCAGCTGCTTGTATCCAACACTAGTAGCCTATTGGTTAGCGGTTATTAATAGGCACAAGGCCTAATTAAATGTATTGTAATTGGTTTCACACACATACACAAGCGTGCGGTGGTAACAACTGTAATCCTTAATACTGTAGCACTGTACTGTAGAATGTTTTCAATTACACCGGACATGATGTACAATTAGACTTGTGGAGTTGAGCAGGATGTATGCAGAGATCCCGAGCTGAAGCAATCGGCCGAAGAGTCGATTAGTTGACAGGTGAAACGTCAAACAGCGGCTGTTGTAACAGTCGGATAATCGTTAAGGTCATTCTTAAAGCAAAAATGTGGAAACTTCATTTGTTTCTTCCTCTTTACGTTTGAACATTTGCTGCTCCTCACGCTTTTGTATCGTTATAAATGGAATATTTCTCAGGTTTTGATAAAAAAAAAGCACTTTGAACAAATCTACAAGGTCCTGATTTGTATTTGAATCTGCATCGACTTGTACTCACTCATAGATGGATATCTAAATACGCCTGAACCTTTTTTTTCACGTGTTTTTGTCTGAGGATTTAATGAAATGTTGAAAATAAGGACCTGCCTCACTGTGTTGAAGAAAGTGAGAAAAAGTCTGTTCCTTTATCCGGACCAGCACTAAAAGTTCATGGGCTCTTGTCTGAGCGGAGACTCGTCCTCCATCCAAGTTTTGTTTTGAAATCTGTTCAATAGTTTTTGTGTCGTCCTGCTGCCAAAAACCAACAAACCAACCAGCGGACGCAGGTGAAAACATAACCTCCTTCGTGGAGGTAATTAGTTGACTGACAGAAAGTGAATCAGCAACTATTATAATAGTGGATTCATCGTTTTAGTAATTTTCTTGGCAAAACTGCAGAATTTTCTTTGCTTTCCGTTCCTCCTGTTAGAACCTTCGTGCCTCTCACCGGTTTATATGTTTATAAATGAAATATTCTCTGGTTTCGGACTCTTGGACAGATAAAACATGCACTTGGCGGCTACAGACCACACAATAGATCAATAAATCAAGAAAATAACCGGTAAGATTATTCAATAATGACAATAATTGCTAGTTGTCGTCCCACAGAGGTCATTTTCTTTCTGTCCATAAAGTGCCGGGCTGAAATATGAAACATTATTTACTCAATATTGACAGGTGTTGGACTAAAAAACACACACTTTGGCCTCTTTTATTGTTTTCTGACGTTTCTAACCAAACATTCAATCAGTAGATTAAGATGTTTGTCAGAGTAATAGATGACGAGTTGCAGCCCCACAGAGATGATTTTCACTCAAGGCCGCCGAGTCCAGGGCTCGAACATTTAACCAACGCTGTGATTTGGTGCTATTTCAATTTGTTGCTGGGACAAAAAAAACACCAAAATGGACTTTCAGTACTGTGCCAGGTCTCATCCTGACTCTCCGCTGACCTCCTCCACTGTCACACACACACACACACACACTGCTGTTTGTGCAGCTCTCCTTTCCATCTGCACCGTCTCCTCCTGTAATATTCTTAATCCCACGCACGCTACGACAGGCAGCGGCGGCAGCAGCAGCAGCAGCAGCAGGTGCGTTTAGGCACATTCTATGTAAAACAAACTCTTTCTTATTGTACGAACACTTGAAACAAACAAACTCATTAGAAATACACAACCTGCTGCCTTTTTGTTCTTTGTGATATTTTATCTAGGCTAATGTGGGATGGATATTCAGCGCAGACTTCTGCTGAAGTCGTCATTTTGCTTCACCAATGTACACTGTGTGATTGTGTGTGGTGTGTGTGTGTGTTTGCGCGTGTGCACATTTATTATTATTGCCTTGATTCCTTTTTTGCCAGGTTTTTGTAGAACATTTAGCTAATTGATTATCACATACCTTGGCCTTATCAGCAAACCGTTATTTTGTAAATGAATATTCAGGAGAGATTCCTCCTCTCTTTGCCTTTGTAGTACATTATTTGTGGACAAAATATGCAAACATAGAGAAAGGCAGCTCGCTTTTTCTGCCTTGCCGCCTAATTACATTTTGCGCATGCACCTATACAGAGACACGGCGTGTATTTATAGCGGAGGAGAATGAATTCACACACTCCCCCGGCTGCAATCGTATGCCAGGCATCTGCTTATGAAGTGGCTCTTTCTCCGGTATCTGCAACCGCTCTCCCCCCTTCTCCTACACGAGGAGAAGGAGAGATCGAGCCTGGTAGGAAAAAGAGAAAGAAGAGAGAGAATAAGGAGCTTAATCGCTCCTGTCTGTTTCATGCCCCCACCACCACCACCAACCACCCCCCCCCACCCTAAACTGGCTCATCTTCCACGGGATCAATTTGACTTGTTTATGTTTATGCGCCGTCGTTTTCTTGTCGCCGTCGCCATCTTTGTGAGGAGCCCTGTCGGGGGAGAGGAAATGGATGGCAGCGACGGAGGGGAAGAGAGAGAGAGGGAAAAAAAGAAGAGAGGAGAAGGAGGGAAGGATGGACTGACAGGTGGAGGAGATGGAGGGAGGGAGGGAGTTGGGGGGGCAGAGAGTGGAGGGATGGAGTGACAGAGGGGATTTGACAGACAGAAAGCAAGAAGGGATGGGGTGGCGGCGGTGGTGGTGGTGGGGGTTTATCTGCGACATCCCCTTGTCATCATATATGTAGATGCTTTTTGAAGTTTCGCGGTGTGTTCCCCGCGCCCGGTAACGCAGCGTGCACCCCGGCGCAACCGGATTGACTAAGAAACCCTGAGCACCTTACTGCGCCCAGTTAGGCTGCGGCGGCTAATCGTTCTTGGCAGAACATACTCTGCTTTAATTTTAGCCATAATGACGATGAGAGGGGCAAAATGATACTTTAAAGAGCACGAGGAGAGTGGAGGCAAAAAAAAAAAAGAAGAAGAAGAAAAGAGAGAGAGTGAGAGAGAGGGGGATGAAAAGAGTGAAGAAAGGACATGGAGAGGGAAGAGAGGAGAGAGGGAGAGAGAGGGAGAGAGAGAAGCTGTGAAGGTGATTAGTTGTACTGGCGGATCTTGGCGGTGGAGGAGGTTGGAACACTAATCCTTGCTTTGGTTGGAGACATTTTCGCGCAGTAGGTCCCTTCTTCCCGCCCCCTCTCAATTTTAAGCCCCGTGTCAAGCTCAAGCCCTTCTTTTCCAGCGCTCACTTGCTCTCATTTCCTCTGCCTTCTGGCAAGCCCTGCTATTTATAAGAAAAATCATTTTTCTTTCTCTCTCCCTTCTCTCCCTCTCTTTCTCCTTTAATTCTTTCCTGGCGTGTTTGATTTTCTGCCCTGCTTAGAGAAGGTGCCCAGATGAGTGGCAGCCAGCCAGGGCTCGTCTCTTTTCTCTCCGCTCTTCCTACCTCTCCCTTCTCCTCCCCTCCTCTTCCTCGTCCTCCCCTCGCATGTGGCTTTTTTAACAGGGCCGCCGCCGTCAGCACACAAACACATATCAAATTTACATTGAATAACAGTAGCGGGGCTGCTGCCGCCGCCGCCGCCGCTGCTGCTGCCGCCGCCGTTGTATATTGATGACTAGCTCACGTTCGAAAAGCATTCCTGCCGTTTTGCATAACCAGTGTAGCAATGTGAATTGGCCCTCTGCCCAGACAATAAGCCATAGATTTTTACAGTATGACATCATTTATCCAGTGCATTATTTGATTGTTTTGGCTTGTTTCTAATTTGATGGATCTCACCGTTGTCTCTTAAAAATCATCGGCATCAGCTGCTTAATCCGTTCCGTTGGAGAAAAAAAAAAAAAAGAAAACGAGGAGGGAAATATATGTATTTAGCACATGGCAGCCGCTGGAAGCTTTACTACTGCTGCTTTAACTGCTTCAAATGCACGTATTGAGCCACGTTAATCAGGACAAAATAGCATATATTGGAGCTTTGGCCCGCCTCGCTGCACATAAAGAAAACTGCACTTTTCACATTTACATTCATGCCAAACACTCCGGGGCCTGTCAATGCTTGGGGCCAGATATCATCCAAACTGCCATTGATTTGTTTGTCCTTTGGCCCTTTTTCATGGTTTGGGAAATGAATCATGGCTTCTTCTTTTTTTTTTTTTTTTTTGTTGTTTGTCTTGGCATCATCTGTTTAATCCATACACTCCTCGTTTTCCATAAATAACAGGGCAGAACTCGGGCTTGGACCGGCTTGTAACACCGAGTGCCTTTGTTCTCGAAAGGATGACAGCTGTGCTCGAGGTGCTTCTCACACACACACACACACACACACACACACACACACATACATCTTTAACCACTCTTTTAGAGGTAAATTGAATTTTAGGGAGCACCAAAAAAAGATCCACTCCCATGTCTGCGAGGCTACAAGTTCAGATTTCACAATGTATGCACGGCCATAACTGAGGAACACATGACCGCTGGAATCATGGAACTAACTCATCAACTGTTGAATAACGCCGTTTAAAAAGGTTCAAGCTTCGCTGGATGTCTTACCGTATCCGTAACCTTTCTGCTACTCTCGGTTTTCCGACTCCTTTTCTCCGTCTTTCCCCTGCAACAGTGGGCAAAATTAATTTCCCCGACCTTTGCATGGCCCCGAACAGCATGGGGTCAAATTCCGTCGTTCATTACTCTGCCGTTTTATTTCGCTATAAAATATGTGCAACTGGATAACGAGAGCTCTGGGAATCCAAGTATAGATTTTTATGTCATGATCCTGGGAAAAAAAAGAAGAAGAAAATAATTAAAGGAGAATAAACAGCCACCTGATCGGATGAGGGGGGTTGAGACGGGAACTTTAAAACAATGACAGAAGTGGTCGGGCTCTTCAGTTGTGTGTGTGGGCGGAGATGATAGTGCAACATATGGAGTTCATGCCATGGTAAACGATCTGTGGCCTTTTGTCTTCTTTGTGTACGTGCTGGAATGTGGATGCAGATGCAGACATATGCAAACGGTATACGCGCGCTCTGGATTTTTTTTTCTCCAAATCTCATTACCTGTAAGCTTTGAGGCCGTTTCAGCGGCGGGGTTTAAACGTTTTTCTCTCTGTAATCTCTTTTTAATTTGGAGCTCGCTGCCATAGATCTTACATTTATAAACTTAAATCGTTCCACACATCCTTCGGAGAAGGGAGGCTGGTGCCTTGTGTGCGTTATCGAGAGGTTGCTTCATTCGGTAATGCACACCAAGGCAATTGTGCCAGGTGTGTGCCATGGACGTAAACACTGTGTAAGCGCGATAATTGTGCCACTTAGCAAGCAAAGCTGTGTGGGTTTACCTCCAAATAACCTTCCCCAGCCATGGAGCCTATGGGCCAACAGCTGCCACGTAGCAGTGTCAGGACTCAGAGCTCTGTATTTAATATGCTATAGGTGAGGAACATCAAATCCTCTGATGTTTAGGCTCCCAAATAAAAGAAGATAGATTGGATCCTTGTATAACCCTGCACATACGTTTTCTATGAGGCGGAGCTGCTCTTAAGGCAGGATAATCTAATTGCTAACTGTGGAGCCAGTTAGCTAACGGATCCGCCCGAATGGCACAGGAGGAACTATAACGGCAGAAATGTCTTTTTCTTTTACCATCAGCAGGCCAGCTGACCATTTCTCTTTAACAGTTACAGGCTGGACAGGATCTTTTAAGGGAAAATCTGGATACAAAAAGCCACAAAAGTTCAACCTCCCTTCAATGAAATTAACATGGATCAAATAATTTAACTGTACAGCTTTTTTAGACTTTCCGAATGTCAAATTCCGATGGTGCAACGAGTCATTACATCCATCCATCCAGCGATTTTAGCTTCACAACCCAAGGGGTTGTGAAGCTAAAACCGCTGGATAGGAAACTGTACGGGGGAAGAAACACGAGATGTCAAACCATTAGACACGGTTAACAAGCGGACAGTTTTTCCAGATTAACTAGGCTAACACATTTTTTGGGAGGTAAAAACAAAAGTAATGCAAGTAATAGCTCTCCATTGCCTGCCAAAACTATAGAAAGTTAGTTGGGCTAACTAGCTAACATGAAAGGCGGCAGCCATGATGTGATATAGCCAGTATTGTTTTTCAGTAAGTAGCACAACGTTTGTAATATCTTGTTAATATTGTAATTTTGTAGTATTAGCTAGCTCCATCACCTGTTTTTTTTAAAAAAAAACTTTGGACCTATTTACATTGTTTTCTCCTATGTATCACTTAGGACAACATTACACTTACCTCAACATATTATTGAGATCTGGGAAAACAGAGACTTTTATTAAAGGAAACTTGCATGAGAAACACTGAGGTGTCAAACCGTCAGACATTTGCCCAAGCCTGTCTAGTATTTTCATTTGGAGGTGAAAACGAGTGTAATAATGCCAGTAACAACCCCAACTGGACTGGAAAACTACGGCAAGTTACAGAAGGGTTATTGAAAATGTCTTTAAACTTTGGTGGATGTTCACAACAGAGTGACTGGATAATATTTTTACTGTTAGCCTTCGTTTTGTCAACCTGGGGGGTTTATTAAAGCTGGTCTGATTGTCTAACTGCTCTTGTTTGTTTTGCCCTGTTTGACTTTATGATGAAGTTGCACAGATCTTAGTCATTAGCTCAGTAAGTGCCGTGTTGTTACGACTTACGAATTGTTATAAAGTGGAATGATTTGACAAATCTAATTAACATTTCCTTAGTAGGAGAAAGCATCCTCAACCACAGTCCTATATATCATTTCACTGTCGTATAAAGACAGATATCAAGACTATATTAATTGAAACATTATGGATTCCAGCTCTTGCTCAAGCTTTGAAGACACCCTGGCCTTACAGCAATGTTTGCACAACGTCTGCCACAATATGAAGGCTATTAAATAGGTGTTATGACTGAAATTGAGATTGACTACGAGTGTGTTGTGTGTAGTGACTGGAGTCACTCATCTGTAGGTTAACCATAACTATAACTCTGGTGCTACGCTCTACATTAGCTGTCATGTGCAGCTAATTACACAAGTTCTAATGATGTTAATGGCCCTGCTTTGAGGTACATAGGAACATGCACCCACATGCACCCACACACACACACACACACAGGCACACACACGCACACACACACAGATAGATACGCCCTACACATTATCATTGCTTAAAAGACCCGAACACGAACGTCCCTTCGAATTTGTCAAAATGTCAGTCTCGCCAGTCAGTAATGGACTCCATCGGTGTCACACACTGTTTGATTGATAACCCCCCCTCACCTCCGTGGGGCAAAGAAATTACAAACTGTCCCTTTCCTCGAGTAACTTTACCCATGATAAAAAAAATAGGAAAGAGGCAAATCTCTTAGAATCCTCTCACCTTTGCATGTCTGGTAATGGCAAAAAAGTGAATAATGTTGCCAGCCTGCTTCATCCAATCAAAGAATTTCCTCTCTTTTTCTTTTTTTTGGGGGTGGGGGGGGGGTGGGGTGGAGGTGGTGACCACCGCGCTCTTGAAGTCACCGTCTGGCAGGGTCCTCGCCGTCCACCAAACTCCATCATCTCGGTCTGACAGCTCGGGCCGGAAGAGCGCTGGACTATAAATGGAGTGAAACTTTTAGAGGTGTGTGCGGAGGAGTCGAGGGGAGACAGGGGCTTGACGAAGCGGAGGAAGAGGAGGGGGTGAGGGGTGAGGGGTGTGGGGGAGTCGGTCTTCATCCTTTAATGCCGGCGAACGCGCGGGGAGAGGATGCAGAAGGAGGAAGGTGGAGAGAGAAAAGAGGGAACGTTTAGTTCTGATAGATATTGATAGAGATTGTAATGAATGTGGTGAGGGCATGGCACCCTAAAGCGCCGCAGTGGTAATGCAGGGTGACAGTGTATTTGTACTAATAACCCTTAAAAGTGGTGATAAAATACTCCACTCCCCTCCTGGAGCCCCTGATGGATGTGCTGGGAGTGATTAAACTACATTAGGCTGCGGGTCCACTTACCCTGCATCTATATATGTGTGTGTGTGTGTGTGTGAGAGAGAGAGACAGCGCGTTCGAATGTCTTAAAACACTCCTCCCCTCAGGAGGATCAGGCTATTCCAGGTAGAGGGGGCAAGTGTGCAGCCATTGTCTGTGTGTGAGAGAGCTGTGTTTGTGTATATGTTGCCGCGGAATGACACGTACTGTACATCATTTGGATCTGTGATGCGGAGTGTACACCGGCTCTCGCACTTCAGTGTATTCCCAAAGGTTGGGAGTGCAGTGTCAGTGTCATTGTCATCCAACATGTTGCTGTATTTTGCTGTTGACAGGGAAGCGCACTCCGCTCCGGTATCTTTTTTTTTTTTTTTTTTACCACAGGAGATGTTTTGACTCAACATTGAGCCAGGGGAGAAGCCTGCGGCAAGACCACTGTACGAGGCTCACTGGGAATAGCACCGGTCCTGCATCTACCGTCATGTTTTCACTTGGCACTCGACCACACACACACACGCACAACCACACATTCAGTTGTACAGCTGCGCATTTTGACGCACGCGGCAAATGCACATACATGCATTCTAATCTTTCCGTAACCTCCAGCTAGCGTCAAGAAAACATAATGGACAAAAAAATGAAAAAAAAAAAAAAAAAGACTCACAAAGTGCACACACACCTTCCCTACAAAAAAAAAAAAGGCACAGAAAATACGCCCGTCTTCGCCGCGTTTGATTTCTCGAGGCCTCACATCACGGCTGGCACCCAGGCGGGTCCGATCTGCTTTTAATGACCCTCCTGGGAACCCCTTACCTGATGGGCCAGCTCAGCCAACGTGTCCAGGTGCGGCAACATAAGCATTTCATTAAAAATTGAAGCCAACGTTTTGTAGGAAAAGCTCTCAGTCGGTGCCGGGTAAAAAAGGAAGGAGGGAAAGGGAAAGGAAAGTAAAAAAAAAGTGAAAAAGGAGACGTTCTGGCACGGCTCCAAAACTAGATGTATGTGAGCTTCTTCTTCTTCTTCGTCTCTTTCTTCTCGTCTGTCTCCCCGCTCCCCCCCACCCCCCTCCTCCACCGCTGCTCCCTCACTCCCTTTCTCTCCCCTCCTCTCTCTAATCACACTCTGACTTTACTTGACCTTTCTGCGGCTAATTAGTCGGCTTGTGGAGAAGGACTGTGTAGTATATCTCCAACGAAGATGATGATGATGATGGCGATGCTCTGGTTTTTCTACGACTTGCAAATGTGCCGGTGATTAATTCAGGGAGGCCATTTAATCTTTTTTTTTTTTTTTACCCCTCTCCCTAAAACACACAGACTATAAAACACTGTCGGTTGTGGTGACCTCAGTGTTGCCAGTGGGCGCGAGGAGGAGAGGTTGAGGCTGGAAATGTGGCACAGGGTGTCCTTACAGCGGTAAAACTTTCAATTTTTTTTTAAAAGCACAATGGTATATTTAAGAGAAATACGTTAAGGCAGACGTACTCCTGAATCTAATCCTTTTTATGATCACTCCTCATTGAATAATTCCAGTAATTTGGTACCAGCTCAGCAGCTATGAACACATGCTTTATTAAAACTGAACGTATGATGCTGCTGTTTAGACTTAGAAATAATTAAACTAATGCCAGTTATTAGTCTCACGGGGGAGATCACAGTTGTACTTAGTTAGTAATGAGTGGGTGGAATGGCGCTGGAAAAAAAAAAAAAGACTTTATTTATGTCAAATGTGTTTTTCTGTATCCGCGCAAACATGCAGTCGAAAAATACTTTCGCATGTGTGTGTCTGTCCGTGTGCATGTTTGTGTGTGAACAGCTGGATATGACTCAAGTCCTGAGCTGATGGCTGTTCTTGGCGTGTTGACGTGTGCCTTCAGGTGCATAGTGTTCTCCATTTCACGCATAAAAGAGTTAGCTCGCGCTCAAACACACGCGCACGCACGCACGCACACACACACACACACATATGGTACATACACACACGGGTGGGGGGGGACAAGGTAAATGCATGCAAAAACATCCGCCCACACACACAGACACACCGGGGAGAGGGAGAGGTAAAAGCAGGTGTGTGTTATGTGTGTCAGATGCTCAAAGTGAATCCCGTTTGATTGACTGTGTGTCGGATGTTTCGGCGTCTGCTGCCTCATTATTACAACTTACATATGCTGTTTTTTTTTTTTTTTCAGATTTAATAATTGATCTTCCTTTAGCTGAGAAGAGGAGCGTTTGAGAACACCTAAATCAGGTCCCCGTGGATCAGAATTTAGAGAGTTGATAGCATCCCTTGGAAAAAAAAAAGCTCACATAATAATTAGTGTGATTGTTGGTGGTAGCACTTTACAGTATCTACGCGTTGGTAGCCACATTATAATACATGGCTTTTAGACGAATGTGTTACCGGGCCCCCATGTGATGCATTATGATACATAAAAACACTGTTACATTCAGGTGTTGGTAGCCACACATATGCTGTGTAATACATTACAACTATTTGTACACGTTGGCATTCACACCCTGCACAATGCTTTCTGATGGCAGCCACTGGGGGAGTTTACATGTTACAATTAAAAAAAACAGACGCAATTTAACTCGAGTATTTTTAGATTTAATATGTTTAAATTACATTCTTTTTTAAGGCCATCACAATAATGAATAAATAAAGGACTTGTGGGGAGAAAGGCTTTTGAAGCAGCTTAATGTTGGGCAATACATTTTACAGAAGAAATAATGAAACAGATCAATACAATACACTTTATACAGCCATCATTAATACATGGTAAATTAAGCAAATGTTTTTTTTTTTAAACTGACGTTTATAATCCTCTGAATCTATATAAACTAAAACTAAATTATTGGGATGGTCATTATCAGGTTGAAACTAATGTGTACAAACCTTTGCAATGACTAAATAAATGGTTTATAAAGCATCTCCCTCTTTGTTAACAGTCATACAACTATGAACTCAAGTTTAATACACTATCAATTTACCATTTATTAAATGATGGTTACTAAAAAGTGTTACCTGTATTTTTTTATCAAAAGATTTTTCTCCTATCGGGCATTTAATGTCATCATAACTCCAATATTTCTGCTGATCCTTGGTGGTATCTTTCTAAAATATACTACACAGATATGTTTCTTGTGAATTACCTTCCCAAACTTTGCACAATTTTGTAAGCATCACATTTTGTGTGTTATTGTCATTCTTATACTCTTTTCCCCTACATGGATGTACTTAAGTGTTATTTTGTTAATTATAAAAAATATCCTTTACCCATTGAAAGTTCTCTGAATGAGCCCAAATCACTGTTTAGTGTTTGAAACCAAAGTGATTTTTCTTTCTTAAAATGCTTTGGTCATATGTTTGTTTCAGTACCAGTATTTCACAACAAGAAATAAATGACAAGAGAGAAGTCAGAAAAAAATGTACCTAATTTTGTATTGCAGAAATACGTTTTTTATTCTCTCTCCATCCCATTGTGATCCCTCGGTGACCACACTGACCACTGACTTACATGATAATGTTATGTGTGTGTGTGTATATGTATATATATACATACACATAAATATAAAAGTGTTTTCTGGTGGTTAGGTCATGTGTTTAGTCGCAGCATCACATCTTACTGTCGGTTTAATTTACTGCACTTTCTTCACCACGTGCATTGATCATCCACCGTCCTGCACCTTTCATTCCATAAGTGGTACACTCTGTTCCATCAAATCACAATTCATCTTTTTCACAGCCCCGCGTTGCCTCAAACAACAAAATGCATTTTCGGTTTCTCATCCCAGCGCTCAAGGAAATACCTGCTACTCTCCATCAAACATGCATCAATTAGGCGTTGATGTGAGGAGAAAGGACAATCTATAGTTTGGAGGATTTATTCAATTTGCATCCGTAATTGCGTGCAATTTACAAACTCATTATTTTACAATTTAGTGCATTTAACAGCAGCTGGAGGGCAGATAATGGTGGGGCTATAGGGGGCTAACACGGGCCCCAGATGGACCCCAAACATGATGCGAAGCACTAAAATGATGATATTCATCTGTCTGACTTTAAGAAAGTTGATACCAGGAAGACGAAGAAGAAAAAAAAAAAAGAAAAGAAAAATCAGCTTCCAGTAATGCAGATGATGGTATTTTTACAACCTGATAGGGATGAAGTGCAAGATATCAGCTCTGAATAATTCATAACACATGTGCAATCACACAGTATTGATTGTTTTAATTCGGTTTTCGATCGAAATATTTTTTTAATCTTTAATGACGCCGACTCCTGCCTCAGCGTACAATGTAGCATATAGTAGAAACCATAACTAGTCAAAAAGGGAAATTTATGGCTCATTGTAACTTTGAGGCTCAGACCAAGATTTCTGTGAAAGCACTTTAGTCACTGATACTTTGAAGGTGACACAGCCATAGAGCCTAACAGCCTTTGTGCTTTTATTACATTTGGCAAATCCACAAGAGTCCATGAGAGAGCGTTTTTTTTTTTTTTTTCGCAGCAAAGGTGGGCGACGCGCTGCTTTTTTTTTCCAGGCCCCCTTTTTGGATTTGGGCTTAATCTTCGGGCAAGATGGCCTTGTTAAGCTCCAATAAAAGTCCGCGGATTCTCGATGTAAGGTGCCGTACTTAAAATTAGATTTCGGTCGCCTCGGCGTGTCACACTTTGCCGGGCGCGTGCGCGTGTTTGTGTGTGTGCGTGATGGCCTCTCCCTTCCTCTACTCTCATAACTGATTGTTTACTGAGTGCTTTCCACCTTTTTTCCCTGAGCCTGTAAGTATAAAATTTTAATTAGGAACACTGACAGGTCTGGCGCATGATCCACAGCCTTGCATCCATCACAGGAAGAAAAAAAAAAAGGGGGGGGGGGAGGGAAAGACAGGAAGAGAGAGAGAGAGAGAAAGAAAAGAGAGTGAGAGAGAGACACACACTTTCTTTCTCATCTCTCTACCTCCACATCTCCACCCCCACCCCCCACCACCCCCCCTCGGTCTCCCCTCTCCTGACGCGAGCGCCGGACTTGAGCAGCAGGTGCCATATTACTGTGTACAGAAAAGCAATTAGGCAGCATATTGGATGAATGAGGAGTGCATTAATATTAGCAAGTGCATTTGTCAGTGGCGTTTGATGCAAGTCCTTTTCTTTTCTTTCTGCAACATTAAGATTGTGGCGCTCATAAATTCACTGCTTAAACCACCATCTGCTGCACTGTCAGCCCACACCGAGGAGAGAGGAGAGGAGAGGGGAGCCATTTATTCCCTTCTGTCTCTCTCGCTGGGGAAAGAGAGTGAAAGACAGATAGATAAGAAGAAAATGCATTCATTCCCTCCCTTTCTTTGCCTTTCTTTTTTCTTCTTCTCTTTTTTTCCCCACCGGGAATGAGCGTGTATTAGGATTTATGGAGATGCTTGGCGCACACCGAGCGACAATGCTCTTAAATCTGGCTCTTTTCCTATTGTCTGGAGCGCTACCTTCTGCTTACCGACACATGCGTAGACACATTGCTCCTCATTGTGCTCAACAAGGAGATAAATTCTTACGCCCCGTGCCAATTCAAACAAGAATCGGGAATAACTTACAATAAACAGGTGGTTTTGCGATCATAACTCAAGCGCGGTGTGTGGCGAGAGGTTGGGCTCCTCCGTGACCTCTGTCCTTGTGTTTTTTCCCCTCTTTTGCTACGTGTGTTCTCCGTTTCGCGCAGCAGTGCCTGTAGTTAATGGAGGAGGTTGAGGATAGTCAGTGTTATTTTTATTGTCAAGAAATTAAGCGGCCTTTCGAAGTTTATTCCTCGGCGTCATAGAGTCGCATTAATGAGCCAAACCGCTGCGCATGTATCACAAAATGTGCATCAGTACATGTCTGAAAATAGTCCCCAGCAAATGCCCTCTTTCCTCTGGTCTGAGTTTTATTTAGTGTGTCAATCATCAGTGTTTGCCTTACGTCTCTGTCCATTTTGACTCTGACTAAGACATACTAGTGTCGAGACATTAGTCTGTTTGCTTCCGTGCCATTTTTAAAATTTTTTCTCATGGTGGTGGTGGTGGTGGTAGGTGATGTTAGGGCGGATGCATAACCATGCGCCGGTGCATCATTGCATAAACCTATTATCAGATGCATTGTGTGGATGTATTTTTAGAGGCAGGGGAGGGAAAGGCATCTCCGGGCTGGTGCTGGCAACGCTCGGCATCGTGCCTCCGTGTTGTCGCCTTTCTCGGGGGACGATCGCTAAGTGTCATGGTACCTCTGGGTTTGGTAGGGTGTTGTTATTGTGTGTGGAGAGGGGGCTGACAATGCCCCCCCCCTCATCCACCCAAATCCCCCTCTCAACCCCCCCCACATTAAGAAATCTAAAAAGAAAAGAAGGAAAAAACAGAGAAGTGTCACTGGAAGATTACTGTCACACCGCTGTCACCGTGACGGTGCCCTGCGGGCAGTACGGGGGCGGGATTGGCAGGGGTCCGATGGTTGGATGGGGAGGTGGGGGGCAGTTGAACACCACTCCCCTCACTCTCTCACTCCCTCTCTCTCTCTCTCTTTTACCCCCTCCCTCCTCTCAAACCCCCTTGCTTTCCTTGGTGATTAGCTCGCCCCGTGGTGAGCGCTAAGCGGCGTAATCTGCAACTATGAGGTGGTGGGTGTAGAGAGGCAGAGACACAGAAAGGCAGACGTAGACAGAGAGCGACAATACGCAGTTTAGGGTGAGAAAAAAATCACACACACACAGAACACAAACATTAATTATTAAAGTAGTTTGTTTTTGTGTTTGAATGATCTTGCAGAACTCCAGCTCTCCGTGTTCTTCTACATACAGTTGCAATTGCTTTAATTTCGGTCCATTACACCTCAGTTGACAAAATATCCCTAACTTACTGCTTTTTTGCAGCATCTTTCTTATCAGTAATGACGAAATTATACTCAGGTAATTGCCAAAAGAAGTCTAGCGGTAAACATTAACAGTCGGGTGCTAAGACGGGTTTTTGAAAAACCCAAAGGTCAGACAAACTTTTTTGGAAGAGAAAATGGAGGAGTACTATGAAAATATTACCCAGAACGCACCACAGTTAATAGAGTGACTTTCTGGTTCATCTTTGACCCACCATATGATGAGGTAACAGCAACACCCAAAAATGAAAATGCAGTCATTACCTCACCCTGATGCCAATGGAAAGTCAACTGAAGTAGTATACACAACAAAAACATCATTGCAGCATTCTCTTAAACAACTGAAGTAGATAGAAACTGGTTTTAAAATATAACACACTTCACCCAACTTTCCTTTGGCATGGGGGTAAGTTGAGTGAGACTGAACCAACGCTTCCATTTTTATTCTGCTGCAGCCACTAATCCTACGCCAGAATAATAATTTATGTTTAACTATTGTTCTGATCTAAACTCAGCTCTATACATCATGGAAGCCCAGTATAAACTGAAATAACAAAGACAAGACAAGATCATAACATTTGTAAACAGTAACTTAGTTGATAATTTTAGTTGTACCAATTTCCCAACAAATATGCACTTAGATCAACAAACCTGCTGTGATACAAGGTCTTTTGGGGCCACTTGGGGCTCGGGCCCTTGGGCAGTTGTCCAGTTAGCCCAGTTCGTAATCCAGCCTTGGCAATGAGGGACTATTACCAACATGTTAGTTACAACCTTTCTGTCACTGACTGATCATTTTAGCGAAAGTGCTCCTAGTTCTCAGCAGTTATCAGCACAATGTTATCATAACTGATACCAACAATTGGCAGTACCTACAAATGTAGGTGCTAAGTCATTATACACTGGAATTATCAATTCATGAAGTTAACTGAGGGAAATGAGAAGCAGGTGTGATGGAGAGCTTTTTCCTTTTTCTGAAAGCAGAAGTTATTTTTGGAACCTTGCTGTATGTCCAGTTGGTGAGACACCAACCATCCTGATGAACCAAAGTAAGCTGTCCCCGATGGGGTTAATCGGACCAAACTTGGCTCAGTGCCATGTAGTTTGTTTCATCTGTTCATCTTTTCAACCTGTTTCATTTTTACCCAACCTACATTCAGGCGCTGCTGTTTTGTTGGTCCTCGTGGGGGTTTGTTAGATGATACAGAAGTTTCATGTCATGTTTGTTGTTGTAAGGTGTAATGCTGCTACTGGATCTATCTATCTATCTATCTATCTATCTATCTATCTATCTATCTATCTATCTATCTATCTATCTATCTATCTATCTATCTATCTATCTATCTATCTGACTCATCTGGGTGCCATCTTGGGCATATGGGCACCATATTGTGTTTGATAGTGGTGACTGGTGGGGTGTGCTTTCGCCATGCTAAAGCGGTGGCTCTTGAAGTGTTGTGAATTCAGCACTTTGCAAGTGTACTGTTTGTCTGCGAGGGTCCCTATGGGCTGCGTACCACTGACACCTCCTCGTGTACACAGATTGTGTAGTCAGCCTTAAACAGCCACACATGCAGATGTACTCGCTGCACGCGTATACACGTGCAGCCGGGCGCACACAAACACACACTTTCACTCTTTTATAAAGCTAAATCAGCCGTGCGAGAGCCCTACATCTGCCTTTAATCATAACCGATCAGTCTCCCCAATCAACCATTTTGGCCCCAACCAAAAGGCTCCATTTCCTGACCCAGCTCCTTGTCTCTACTTGCTATTAGTCTCTCTGTGTCTTTTTTTTTTAAACAATCCCTCCCTAAACACTGCTCACGCCAGGTTTGTCAGCCGCTGTAGATTTAGCTGCCTCTTCGGTAGCGCAACTGTCCTAATCTTTATCACAGCCTCAACTCTGGCCTCGAGGAGTGATCAGACGCAGAATGAGCGAGGGAGAGAATAGGGAGAGAGGCAGACTTGTGCCAGAATTGCTTTTCTTTTTCAAATAAGCAAATGTGTAACGTGGCAAAGGCCCAGTGCAGACCTACCCGCGAGGGTTGGAGGGGTGGGTGGGAGTAGGGGGTTAGAGAGGAGAGGCAGACTTGGCACAACGCTCTGTCTAGTGTTCTGAATTAGTGAAGGTCCCTTTCACCCCCTACTCCCACCCCTCTGTACCTTCCCTCCGCGTTATTTTCTTTGTGTTTTTATCTTTGATCTACTTTTTTTACTTCCTACTAATAGCTAGCGGATTGTCATAACGTAGGCTAATTTATGAAAGCTCAACTGTGCTGGCCTGTGATTTAAGGATCACATTAGGAGCATGTGCTTGTTTTGGGCTCGTTGAGAAGTATGAGTGATTATGTGTATGTGATTTCTTCCACAGCTTCAGGTCGGTACTGTACTGATTTATTTTCTGTACATGAAAACCTGATTTCTAAAGACACAAAGATGCTGAAATAATAGACCACCCATGCATCACTTTTTCATGTAACAGGTGAATCAGCCCTATCAATATGTCAGCACAATATTTTTGTTGTAATTTTGAATCTTCTAAACACATAGTTCTCTGCAGGGTTTGGCTATAACGCCTGTTCTTAGGTGAATGGACTGCACTGTCTAAGTTACAAAGGTTTTTTAAAGATACATTTTTTGTTCTATTTGTAGAAAATGTTAAAAAATATAGCATCTCAACAGACTGACAAGACTGTTATTCAGCCACTAATCAAGGACCACAAAGCACACAGCCCCTGAGCCCAGTAAAAGAACTGCTGCAGCAGAAACACACTCTTGTAGCCGCTAACGATAGCATTAAGCACACAGATCCTGAGCCGAATAGAGCTGCAGTGTCAGCAACAGCCTCCTTCAGTGGCTAACGTTAGCACAAAGCACACACCCATACAGCAGTAAGAAGTAACTGTCGTGCTGGATAGACTTTTAGTTTGTCCATTTGGGATGGCTTTTTTGCTTGTCTTTACATGACTGTGGCATCAACAGAGTTGTTTATTTTTATTGGAATAAAGAAGCGAAGGGAGCTTGTCGAACGTAGCAAAGTAGCTGCCGACACGTCTTCCAGCTGGCTATCGAGAGCTACGGAGCAGCTGGCATCGGTGCAGTCGGACAGTGTGCATTCATGTGCTTTGGAAGAGTCCGCAGGCTTGCTGACAGATACAGAGTGGTCGCATTCACCGGCTTCATCTGAGCTGCCTATGGGAGGACTCCAATCCGGTCAGATCCTTATAAGATGTATTAATATGTCAAAACACAAAAGTTACAAACAAGCTAGCCAATTAGGACAGCGGTAGACCAGCAACTCCCATGTTCTGTCAGGTAAAATGACACAAAGAAATTGGTGGGTGAGCCATGGGAGAACCCTTAGACCCCATCAGATTGTCCTACCGACATTTTAAATGCTTGTATGCAGATGTTGTTTGGGGGAGCTCGCTGAAATGGCTGGTGTTTTCTCTGACGTTCCCGAAACACACAGCGAGTAACCCCAAATAATGTTGTTAATGAGTGCCATATTTTGTAGCTTTAAGTAAGTCTTACGACATAGGGATTTTAAGGGCACACAATGAAACTGACGTCATCATCAGTGTAGTTTTTTAAAGAAATATTCCCATTTTGGGGTGAATACTAAAACAACAGGGATCTCAAAAAGCAGAATTAAAAGGTTCAGTGGAGCAGGTTGTTGGTGTGTCTTCTCAACTCCCAGTAACAGAGATAAGAGTGGAATGTGCTGCAGAGAATATGGGTTATATTACAATAATAGGTCCAGGGAGCAGTGAGTAGTATGTGGGTTAAATTATACTGTAAGCAGGGACCGCTGGACTGTATGTGGGTCATATTACACTTTAAATGGGGACTGGTGCACATGATGTGGGCTATCTCCCAGTTAAATCCAGTCAAATGTATTCAGATTTTAGCCTACTATACTCTCGTGCACCTCCGAGGTTCAGCCGTTATTGGTGAAGCTTTTTGTACGACTCACATACCACCATAGACATACACTCTAAAATCCTCATAGTCCACTACACAGCAAGGTCATTGCTAAAACGTGTCTCACATATCTCTAATCTTACTCAGACATACGTACACTCACACACAGGAGCAGCTCATCCACACCCCAGTGGCCTGTAAGCCCTCAGATATATAATTTTCTTCAAATGCACCTTTTTAGTTTGTCTGTATCCTCAGTGCCCTTTTTCAATCTGAGCTGCCGACTCATCCTGTCGCGTCCCATCTTTCACAAATCACACAGCGGCGGGGCCATGATCGGAGAGGGACAATTTGTCAGCTGTATGCATGAGTAAGCAACAGATTCACCATCCATTACACTGACCGGACAGAGGAAGGCGGGAAGAGAGGGGAAGGAGGGTTTGCTTGTGTGTATGTGTCTGTGTGTTCATGCTTGCCAACCCTCGTGAGAATGATTTTAAATTTTAGACCTTCAGAGAGAGGGCATTTTTGCAAAGTGAGGACATTCTGGCTGTTCGTCATTTACACGTCTTCGGGTGGTGGAGATGTGGTTTCAGGTTAAAGGAATTCGCCAAGGTCGGGGAATGGTCAACTTATGTGTTAGGAAAATGAAGAAAATGTGGATGTTTAAATAATTCTTGACAGGCCATAGGGCTCTGTGTTGACTTTTATTTCTAGCACAAAATGTGTGGAGGGATGATCTTTTTCTGTTGGTCTGGTATAGCGCACTTTAGCGAAAACCATTATTATTAAGTTGTTGTATGGCAACAGCGGCGCAAGAAGATACAGCAGTCGGTGGCTCCTCCAAATTATGCTACATTTTTGTTTTTGTAACTGCCACTTTTTTAGCTTTATTGCTGAAACACATAATGCCTATGGCAGAAATACCATCATCAGCATTGGAGAATAGAGCAGGTGTTTTGGATTGAGAGCAGCAGACTTTTAAACCATTACGGCCGGCTAAGAGCCATACTTATCCGGCATGGTTCAAGGCTGCTCCTGAATAGTGTCCAATCGCAGGAAAAGGGAAATGGACAAATGGGACTCGGGCTGGCCAAAGAATGTGAAATTAGAGACTGTTGTGCCCACAGAGACCTGTCTCCACCAAAACATCTCAGATCCAGCTAGGTTTTTTGCTAGCCCCGCTCCCCCAGCCTAGAAACTTGCATCAGTGTTTGCAATATCACCTTTGAGTCAGGTGGAATTTCTGCTTTTACTCTTTCTCAACAGTTGAAGTTGATGTCGATTCCCCAAGGTCAATACCTCTTTTCTCACTTTGCCTGTGCGAACTGTCAAAAAGAGTGCCTGAAAGTGTCGGAAAGTATGATGGCTAGGTTGGTCAAACTGTGGCCGAAGCAAACGTACCACTTTGATGTTTCCCTACTTTTATCACGAACAAGAGAAATGTTGGCAGGAAATACACATGACATTCAGCTGCCTAGTTTTATGTTTTGTTCTTATTTAGCTAGCTTATTGGTTGATGAAAGTTCTCAGTCATCCAGGTAATGGTAATTCTAAGTGCTGTATCGTAGACAATCAGACTTGTTTCAGTTTGTTGAAGATGTTTTACCTCTCATCAAAGAGGCTTCTTCAGCTCCAACTAACTGGAGGGGAGTTGCAGGCTTTTAAACTCTGTGTGGGAGTGTCCTTACAGAGTTGTTCAGGACATGTGTGAGCTCTGAGTTTCAGAGTCATTAGGGCCACTTGTGGGTCGTTGACCCAACTGGCCTTCGTGTGGGTTGCTAAGGCTAGGTGAGCCCGGGTGTGAATGGTTGTGTTAAGCTGTCTCGGGAGGGAACTCAGTACTGCATTGTAGGAGGGTGATAGGTAGTGTCGTAGACCACCTCCTCTCTTCAAAGACAGCTGTTCCAGTTTGACATAGATGGATTCCGTTTCAAACCATCTGTCTGGACACAAGTGTTTGTGTGAGGGACAAATGAGAGACGTGAAGCCCTCATTAATGAAGGACGAAAGGGGTAAGCTATATGTTACTCTGGATGGATAGTTGCTAGCAAGGCTAGCATCACTTTTGTTTTGATGTGTTTACGGTACAAGACCTCATCGATATAACTTCAGTTTTTGCATGATTCCTTACCCTTTTTTTTTTTTACAAGCACCATTCTTTTTTTAATTATTTTTTTCATTTTCTTCATTATTGTGTCAATCACCTTTGTCATATTTCATGGTGTAGGCTAAGCTGTTTCTGGTAGCGCTGAAATAGGTAGATTCGCCTGTTCAACCGTGGTCAGTCGGACTAGCTCTGCTGCCTGCCGTGCAGAGGGGAAAACTTTTTTGTATAACTCTCACACCTTATTGGATAAAGTGGGGACCGGATACCAGTAAATTAAGTTTACTGCACAGTGGAGAAACTCTCAGACCCATGTTACTGTTCAGATGTGTTTTCCATTTCACCAGTTTTCTGCAGAACAGATGAAACTTTTCAGAGCCTTTGATATGTTTGCATCCACACATCTACCCAGCATATTCTGTGTTTCAATGGAGCGGCCATAAAAAATAATATATTCCCAAAAAGCACATACGGAGTTGGGGAATTGACACAAAGTCAGCAGCAGAGTCTGAACAGATGCCAATATGTTTAGTTATGTTTAGATTGTGCAAAATCTGAAGTCCTCAAGGAAGGACTCCCATGCGGATATAGCCTACTTTTTTAATCCTCCAGGTACACGCAAAGTAAGCAGACGAGGCTGTGAAATGTGCTGCCTGCATCACAGTTATTTGCCTTCACATTAAAATGCATCCGTACTTTTGAATCGATGGGCAACAGCGAGTTAAAAAGACACAGAGGAGAGATTGAAGTCGGAAAACAAGGGAGAGCGGGGAGGCCACAACTTTTTGCTGCTTTGACATCGCTCTGCCATTTTATGAATAAAAAAGCAGCCTGCATACATATACGCCTTCCTGTGAAGACGATGCATGTGTATGTATGAGGTTGTGTGTGTGTGTGTGTGTGTGTGTGTGTGTGTGTGTCAGTGGACTCAAGGAGGACTTTTAGGCTGTGTGTATGCGGTAAACTTTCATCATATTTTTAACTGCGTGTGTGAGATCATGCTGAAACTACCCCTCCTGCTTCACACACTTGTATATGGATGTGTATATAGGTGCGAGTGTGTGTTTGTGTTGAATCTCCATATGAAGGTGGTTTGATGCCAGGCCTCCGAGGCCCTGAATAGAGTAACAGACACATCTCATACATCTGCTTTTGTTAGCGCTGGAGAAACGTCCACACGGGTGTGTGTGTGTGTGTGTGTGTGTGTGTGTGTGTTCTCCGTGTGTGCAGAGTATGTCAGAGAGATTAGCAGGGTAGCAGCCAAGTTTTGTAGTTTTACAGAACATGAAAAACCACGAGTGGTCCCACACCACCAGTGAATGAGAACCTCTCTCTGCTTGTAAAGCTCACATCTGAACTCTGGAGTCGTCTAACAGCACCACAAAGACTTCACTGAGACTTGTTTTAACACTCAGAGCCCATGATTGAATGGCTATTCAAAAAGGAAATATTTGATATCTTTTGATTTTTTTTTTTTTTTTCATTTCTACTATGTTTGGACCAAATTGGTTTTGTGCTTTGTGTTATATAGACAGTAGAGTGGCAAATTAGCTGCTTCACACACAGTGACCTCCAGCAGGTTATCATGAAGAGGCAAACAACCTGCTCAAGATCACAAATAATTTGGAGCTTTGTGTTTTTTTTAAACCTAATATAATATAGCATTCAGTTCAAAGCTGTGTAATATTAATGTAATTGGGTCTAATAATGTTATCTTACAAACACATAAATGTCAGTCTGTTTATATTTCTAGTGCAGTGCCTGTTCAAAATATGCTGCCCACAGATCCAGTCTTAATCCTCCTCAGCTGCTCATAGACTCATCGGGTTGCCCCAATAATATCAAACACGAGCACAAACCACTACAGAACACACACAAACACAGACACAGGTAAATAGGACCACACAGAAACATCCTTGAAAATATACTGGAATACTCACAACCTTACTTTTATACACCTAGGGTGAAGAAACGGTGCACAAGCTCAATTCTGAGAAGAGGAAATAGACTTCTGCACAAAAAGAATTCTGTTAGCTGCTTAAGGAACAGCGGCGCTGAAGAACAGCGCATGCAGCACAGCAGCACTGTTGTCTCTTCATAAACTGTCAATACATGTGAGTGCAGAAATGCACCCAAACACACACAAATGCACCTACACACTTTCACACATTGACTTCTGCACTCCTCTGTCCGTACACAAAGATTTCCCACACACACACACACATACACACACCTCTGGTGTGAATGGCCCTTGGCCACAGGCAGAGTTTTCACAGTAAACTAACCTTGATCAATAACCTGCTATGGACCTCAGCAAAACCCACTGTTCTCCCTACTGCTGGATTTCAATATCACGCCTGTTTGAACACTCTAGCCACGGGCCAACTGTGTGTGTGCATGTGCGTGTGTGCACATGTGTGTGTATGCATGTACAACTGCTGCCGCTGCATGAATTTACGAGAGCCTCTGAGCATGTGTGAATGTGTTTTTGGCCTCGTGTGTATGTGCTCAAAGAAATCTTTGTGCATGAATTTTAGAGTGTGTGTGTGTGTGTGTGTGTGTGTGTCTGAGGGAAGCCTCGGGGTCCGCTGTGAACGGTGCTAACTGGCCCTCTGAACTCTTCCCTGTGAAGAGAAAGAGAAAGCCACCGGGCATGTGCAAAGGACAGCATGCCATTTACCTGGGCTACGGATGGTTTTTAAAACTGGCATGAGGGACTTCCACACACACACACACACACACACACACACACACACACACACACACACACACACACACACACACGCTCTCCCTCTCTCTCCCTCTTCACACACACACACACACACACACACACACACTGAAGACTCTCCTGCCTTTTGCCTCAAACTCTAAAGCACACCTTTGCTCCCTCGCCTCAAACACAAACACACTTCAAAAGTTTTTTTTTTTTTTTCATTTTTTATTTTGTATTTTTGGAAGCGATACAGTCGGTGCTACCCCTGCATTTAAAGAGCCTAACAGCTCCCTTCATGTGCCCTTTTCTCGCTTCCTGCCTCTGCAAAAAGGCCCCACCGCGCCAAAAAAAACCGCGCTAGTTTACATCCAGTGCTACAACTTGAGACAACCTCTGGCTCTCCAAGGTGTTCGCCTCACAGTGCTCTTTATATACGGTGAAGTGTGAAGTGTATACGGCCCCTGCTCCTGCTCGAGCTGGGCCCTTAGAAGAGTAATAGATAGTATTTCAGCATGTGTGAAAATGCTCAGCAAAACAACAAACTCTGAATCTCTAAATGTGGTCATGTGGATGTGGAACAATAGTTTGTCTCGTACCAGAATATGTCACACTGCGTTTCCAGTAATGAGAAGTGAAACAGCCATAACTTTTATATTTTCATCAGAGCTCAGTGGTGTAAAAAAAAAAAAAAAACTCTGCCCATCTGCCTTATCTGAACCCGTGTGTGTGTGTGTTCATTAGTCTTAATGTACCTGTCTGGGCGTGTGTGCGAGTTGGTGGTTGAATACAGCTGACCCAGATGTGTTAAGTGGGTCATGGGAACACCACCGCCCACACACTTGGGGTTATGGGTAGGCAGCAGCGCTCTGGTGTATGTGTATGTGTGTATAGATGGGGTTAGGACACTGGGGCAGTGCCCTGATTATACTCAGATTAGTTTTGGGAATTCATCGCTCCTCCTCCTGAGCTTTACCCCCTCCAACTCTGTCTCCCTCCACTTTTTCTCTCTTCCCTCTGTTCCTCCTCTCTGCTTTCTCTCCCTCTTTTCAGCTTTAGCGCAATACCACTTATGTGTTGTTTTTTTTAGTGATGAAGTCGCCATGTTTCTCTCAGAATAAAATGAAGAAAAGAAAAGTTTTGCTTCCGTGGCTTTAAGGTTGTTAAATGTTGTCTTATTCCACACAGTGTAAAACGTGTGAGCTTAATACAGACCTTCATCAAATGTTTAGTGAAGTATTTAACCCTTTCATGGATGAATTATCAAATCACAATGATAATATGTTTGATGTTTGTTTTTACTCCTAAACAAGTGAAATAAATTGTGTCAATTACCTTTTATTTTCAGAAATCCAGACAGGTAAAAACAGCCATTTTGAACTGAATATGTGATGTAAGGGATAAGTTTATCCAGCTTTTAATTATATTTTTCTTCCATTTGTCCACTCCAGGTTATAAAGTTATCTGCCAAAGGACATTTTTCTGCCTATTGGGCCAGTTTTTAGATAAAATTGGCCCTTGTTTAGATGAAACCTGAAGATGATTTAATATTGCTGCTTAATTGAACTTTTCAAGTGTAAATTATATCCGAATTTTTAATAAAATAAGACTGACCTTTTTACTTGTCTGTTTTTCTGAGAATGAAATAATTTAAAAGTTATTCCAAAGATACTTGGTTCATCGCTTCCTCTTTCCACGTATTCTTCATGTTGTGTGCATCATTGTATACCTAAATTTCAGGCTTATTTCGAACAAAAACAAAACAAATAAAACAAACAAAGCAAAACAAAAAAAAATGGAGGAGAAAATAAAAAATGATCAGTTAAAAGACACTAAAACAATTGAATCCTAGGCCTTTTACGAGGTGAAACCTATCATTTGTTACTATATAGTATATAGCTATATAGTGAAGACTGAGTTCCCATTGGATGCCGATGCAGTGGCAAGGAATTATTTGCCATTAAACAGGAAGTACTTCTAACTTCTGCTCTCACATGTTTGACTTCCTGTGACTTCCCAGTCTTTGTTTGATCCGGTGACTACCTGAATACTGACTGGTCCTCTTCTCGTTTTCTTTCCGGTGCCATTCCGGTTGCCTCCCCAGCATGAGTGGAAATGGGGCATGGAGCTGGGCGGGACGGCTGGGAGGAGAAATGGCAGCCAGGGTGGCATGCCGACTGGAGGAGTGCCAACTGCTCTCAAGCAGGTAGGGATCCATGCCAACTCTGCCTCCATCTCTCTGTGCCTCTCTGAACCAGTGGCCGTCATGCTCGCTGACATTCAAAGTTTGCTACCCACAGTAGAGACTCACTACTTTTTTTGGTATTACTTTATCTGTCACTCCTGCAGTGGTGAGTAAGCTACAGCACCGCTGTTGTTAGTCGATGTGGTCCTCATTGCCTCAGTGTGTGTGTATGTGTGTCTGAGTCTGAGTCTGTTTTTAGCTGTCTAAAAACAGCTTTCCTCATGGCAAATCACCATAGAATAATATGTTTATATGTATCAACTTTAAAGTTCTTTATCGTAGAATGCACAACAATTGCAGTGAATAGGTCGTTTCAATTAACATATTATCAGTCATACAAATATGCATGTCCTATTCTTAAAAATATTCTCTTCTACAAATGATACACTGTGGAACTACGTGTGCTGTTGATCCCATGTTTGCTACACTTTTGGCCTCTGAACTTTGCAGGCATGATGAAGTTGATCATACAGCTTATTATGACCCATGTTTATGTTTCTTGCTCTGCCATGACCTCTTGTTGCCATAGTAATTATTACAGCGACAAAGGAGGACGTCAGGTGAAGTGGTACAAAGGGGAGAAGGATTGCGGTCGGCTGTCTCTGGGTTATATAACGTACATATCGAGGGTATGTTCTGAACTGAAGTAACACAGATGCTACAGATACATATGATAAAACTTGTACCATGTGATCACCAGCTTTTCTTTGATATTGATAATATCTGATAAGTGGTATTTTGAATGTTATCCACGCCGGGGAAAGTCTGTAGGAGCTGAAACGTGTCGACTCACAAAGGGGCCACGTAATTTGGGCTGAAATTTCATGATCTGTGAAGTTGATTATGAAGCACTTTGAGCAGCATTTGCTTGTTTTCATGAATGCACTCAGAGTACCGTACCATCACTTAATGTTATGATCTACACGCTGTCTGCCAAGCCCAGACTGCCAAAGGACAGTGGCTGTAACTGGCTCTGAGACAGACTGAGAACATCAGGTGTTTTAATTCAACCGGTGTCAGCCTGTGAAACACGGCTGCTCGGGCCAAACTGGCCCTCGGCTACACGCTCTAATGTTTATATGTGTAAGTATGAGCCAAATGCATCCCCTCAACACACAGGTCAAAAGCTATGAACTCAGAGTGGGCATGTGCCAGAGACACAGCGGGCCTGCCAATTGCTACAAGCCTGTGGCCAGACGGCGAGTGTACAGGGGTCAGGAGCAGCCAAGTGGAGTCCAGTGAGGGATAGCCTGGTTTAGTGTTGGCCAAACAACGCCCCCAGGCTGGCTGGACTGACTCAACATGACTGCAGAGCGTGTAGACAGACCGAGACAGAGACGGCTGAGCCTGTCCTCTGTGGGACTGATTTGCTGTTCACTGGCCAGAGTGGGTGATGAGAGCTCTGAGACAGATATCCCCTCTCTGAACATGATACTCATTCAAGTTTAGTATTTTGCGTTGTACGTTGTATCTCCACAGAGGTTAGAAAAGTTTTGAGCCTGACCGATTCCTTTTGGGGTAGATGCCAGTGCCAATATCAGGAAGTAAAGCAGAGCCAATCCCAGCTGACATTGGCCAAGAGGTGGGGTACACCCTGGATAAGTAGCCTTCACAGGGCTGATATACAGGCACAAACAACCATTCACAGTCACACACATAGATGATGACTGATATAGTTTTCTATCATTGCAGTTTTTAAATTTCATTTTTAGTATTCTTTTTTTTATTATTTCCTTTTCTTGTCCTTTTTTCTGACACTTTTAATTTTGGCTTTATTTATATATGTTAATATTTTGTATTTTCGGTCTGATCCTGATCTGATCCTGAAACATTGTGTCTGTGCTAACTTCTAAGTCTCACTGATACTACTCTTCACCTCATTATTGGCTAAATATTTGTTCAAAATGACATCCCCGGAGTACTAAACTTATTCTTCAGCCATCTACTCAATTTAAATACTGAAAGTCCGAGTTTTAAAGTTGATCAGCTTCATGATCCTGTGTGTTTTCGCCCACTTGGACATCAGAGTTCAGCCACATCAGCTCATACAAATACATCAACGTTCACACACTCTCATTTTGACTTGGATGCAGCGATAAGCTGACCTGGAAAAACCTGGCTTAATAAGAGCAGTGTTGTAACAGCAACGCTGAGGTGGACCGGGCAATAAAGAATCAGATTTTGATGGATTTTTCTCCCCAATTACTTTTTAAAACATGAGCTAAAAGTTTGTTTTTTTCCCCCCCTCATGCTTTAATGTATTCTGAAAAATTGCTTGACTGGGTAGATCAACATTTTTCTTTATTTTTTTCCCTTTTTCTGATTCTATCCATTTTCCCATTTACAGATATTAAATAACACACACACACACATTGTGGATGAAATAGTGCTGACCCCCCCCTCCAGGCGGTCAGTGCCTCCCTCTGGCACAGCCCTGGTTGGTACAAGTCCAGAGTCCTTGAGGTAAGATGGCACAGGCCTGATCTTGGCACACAGGCACTGCAGTGGCTAGTGTCTGTACTAGCCTTTGCACACACAGTACAGGTGCCACTCGGCTAAACACACACACACACACATACACACAAACACACACACACACACTATAACACACAGGCTCAGGACAGCCAAAGCTAAATCTACCGCCAAGTCCACTTACAGGCCATGGGAGGATAAACACACACTTTGGCCAAATACACACACACACGCAGCCAAAACCAACCTCGACCACTCTGTGGCCAAAGGCATTTGCAGCACAGTCCCACTCAGCAGGGAATCCCAGCATTTGGCTCTCCATCACTCTGGGAAAATCCATCTAAGAGGGAAGAAAAGGAGGGAGGCAGGGAGGGAGGGAGGGGGGGGGGGTTGTGGTAAGAAAAGCTGGACAATCAAATATTACACAGTGTTTAACACTTCATTTTCAATCCCAGCCGATTCCATTCCCCGCCAGTGTTAATTGCTGCTGTGCTACCTGCCACCAGTGGTCCTTTATGAAATGACTTCTGAATTGAAGCATATGGACGAGGAACCGCAACGGGAGCCGGGAATGACTTGAGGAAGGGTCCCATTAAATAAGAGCTGGCTAATTACTTTGTCCTCCCTTTTGTCCTGCGCTATCCGGGCTCTCGCCGCCGTTCATATATCTTACTGTAATGAGTAAAGCCAGGGCCCGGGCACCTGCGCTCAGTAATTAAACATATAAATTCTCCCCACACGGAAATATGTGTACTCACCAGGATTGATTTATAAGGCTCTCTAAATTGCACTGTTGAGCTTATTTTCATTGGCTGTTTTTTTTTTTTCAGAGGGATTGGGAAGGGGAGAGTCGTTCATCAGCTCACTGGTGGAAAGCTCAATCTTTTAAAACACTTGTCTTCTCAGAGTCAAGTTTCCTTTTTTTCCCCATTGTTACTGTTTGTGTTGTGGGTGAGGATGGGGGACAGACGGGACTTTCTGGTTACTGAAATGAGCTCTTACACGTTCGCAGCCAAGAACTCCAATGAAAAATGTTCTCATAAAAGCATAGCATGATCAAATAGGGATCCAAACCAAACAGGTCTGTGACTCATATAGGGTTTCTTCTGTTATTAACTTACTCGTACTGTACAGTAGAAAACACTGAGAGCAATGGAGGGATCAGTTTTGATATAGTTCATATGTTCCTTTTCTCAGTATGAATATTTATGGCAGGTCTCATTTAATGGTTTTATACCTAGCTTAGTTTCCACATTATAGATTAATATATGTCTTTAGGCAGCTGTTAAAAAAAATAATTTTCATCATTACTTTTATTGTGTATTATATCAAAGTAACAGTTTAACCAAAAAAATTAAATTCAGTCATTATCTACGGGTTTCGTAGTCTACCAACATGTCTGGAGCTTCATAGCAAAACTGCATTGCAGCATTCGACTGAACAACAGAATTAGCTGGGGACTGGATTAATGAAAGTAAAAAAAATTAAATAAAAAAAATGGCTCCATACAGCTTGTCCGATGTTGTCCAAGTCTCCAGAAGCCCCAAGAACCCACATTAATGTGAAAGGATGTTATTTAAACCCTGTTCAGGCTGAAATTTTCACTGTAGCCGCTAAGCTAAAAGCGTTGCACACTGCAACTGAAGTGGTTGCATGAGCTCGAGTCCAGTGTTTAAAAAACTTCTATGGCTCAGGAGGTAGAACCGATATCAGGGTTGGTGGATCAATTCTGGGCTCCAGCAGTCAACATGTTGAAGTGTCCTTGGGCAACATATTGAAATCCCAAATTGCTCCCAGTGGCTCATCCATCGATGTGTGAGTGTGTAATGACTGGTTATCCTTCATGGTGAGCAGGTGGCACCTTGCATGATAGTCCGTGCCACCAGTGTGCGAATACATGTGTGATTGGGTGAGTGCTGACTTGTGTTGTAAAGCAGTTTGAGTGGTCGCTAAGACTTGAAAAGTGCTATAAAAGTAGTCCAGTTCATATACAGAGACTTAAAATTATGCCAGACAACCTGTATGGAGACATTTTAAGTTTTGCCCCTTCTATTACATCAGTTGTTTAGGAGAAAGTTATAACGCTGTTTTGTTGTCAAGAGATGTTTTGTGAACTATGAAACTTCAACCGACTTTCCATCAGCATGAGGGTGAGTACATACTGACTGAATTTTCATTTTTGGGTGAACTGTTCCTTAAATAAATGGATATAGAAGGTGTGACAGAGGCACATTCTTCCAATTCTTTCATGATAAACTAGATTTTTTAATCTGATAGCTGACATTGCGCTTTTAAAAAGCATCAATGCCATCCAACCCTGATATGACAAAAAATGTTGAGTCTACTGTGGATTCAACTGGTAGGGTTCTGCACAGACATTATGAGGGTTAGGGGGCCTAGTTGAACAAAATGGTATACTTTAACAACCTGTTTCATTGACAAGATAGCAGAATGCAGGAAGTGAATGTTCATTCTTGACCTTGAAAACAAGATTTCGACAAAAGAATATTACAGAATAGAACATACCCACACTAGTTTTTTCAGAAAGTTTCAACCACATCTCATGGTGATGACAAAGGACTTCAGTGACAACCGGACAAGCTCTGTCTGCTGGCTAAGAAATGAGATGTGGTTGAAAGCTTTGGAAAAGAGTGTGTCTTAGAAGGTTTTGAGAATTGACCAGGCAGAGAGTGTCATATCCCACCCTGCTCCTTGGTTTATGTTTTTCAATGTGTCTTTCATTCGTCATTTCCTGTTTTGATATACTCACCTTTTCTCTTTTTTCAGAGACTTCACATCCTGTCCTTGTGTGATGGTCCTGATTAGTTTCGCCCATCCCCTATATACTTCTCTTTCTATTTAGTCTGTGTGATCTTCTTGGTGCCAGTTGGTTTTCATACTCAGTGTCAAGCCTTCCAGGAATTTTAGAGTTTATAGATATTATTTACACAGAACAGCCACAACCACCTGCTATTTTTTTACATTCTCCAAGTACCTCTTGTGCTGCCAGAACATCACTGATCCATCAAGGTATGGACACAAGACCAAATGGGGTGTCCTGTAGGGTCTGGCATTGGGGTGTCGGCAGTGGATCCTTTGGGTCACTGCCATTGGGGAGTACCGTTGCCATGCAGGAGTGTACTTGTTCCATAACAGTGTTTGGATGGGTGGTGTGTCAATTGGCATCCATTTCCTGGCAGAACATTGCATTGTAACGAGATGACAAATGTTATTCACTTTGTCTGTTTTTGGTTTTAATGTTGTTGCTGTCTAGAGTTCAGTGGTCTTGTTTTTTTTCATCTCTGCTGGTTCAAATTGGCTGCAGTTTAATAGTTCATTCAGTGTCCTACAAGGAATGTTTAGCATAGCTGCGATAGCTTTACTTATATCCGAACTGAGGAGTATTTCTTGAGCAATACATGGCCCTGCAGAGTCACTGAAGACTTTCCTCTTCTCCCGATTCATCAACCGGCTCCACTGGTAGTGCTCTCCCACTGATCTCCTGATCGTAAGCCCATGATCCTTGATAGACGGATGGTTCGTCCAGTCACCTGCCAAGTATTTCTTGAAAGTGCCTGCCTTTCTCCAAACCAGTCTCTAGTGGCTCCTTTCCTGACGGTAAAAGATCGAGTGAACCATTCTGGCTCGACTGGTTTGGAACTTCTCCAGCTGTTACGCTGAGCATCTAATGAAACTACTATGTTCTAATGAAAGTCTCAAGTTGCACCATGGAAAGTTTACTAGGTAGCTAGTGCAGAACAAGCAACAATATCTGCAGTTTGCATGTCTCTTTACCCACAGGGGCAGTACTGAGTGTGTTGAGTTCATATTGGTGGGATTTTACATGATCTTTGGTTATTTACAGTAGATTTATGAGAAACCATAGAAAAGGTTTCAATGTAAATTAGAGCGAAAGGGCCCAAATACTTGTGCTGGCCATCACTGGTCCTCTCAAGTCAGTCGCTGACAGAAACATTTGTCCAGACAGCTAAAATGATTCGTTATCATCTAATGAGTGAGATCACACATTCTAATAATGATAATAATAATAAGAGGCATCGGCAACAACAATTGCACTAATGAAAATAGTGTGTATTTAAATGGAGCCTATGAGAGCAGAGGTTTCAGTGGATATACTCATCAGCACCACTTCTCCACAACTGATGGTCTTTTTAAATTCCACATATGCAGACTCTGTGAGGCAGCATATAAAACCATATGAGCCTCATTCTCCTCCATGGCTGATGGAATTCCCTATTAGCCGACTGGAGAATGTTTCCCAGCTGGGAGTCTCAGTTTGAATGTGCTGTGTTAAAACCTAATGAATGTCATAATTAACTGGATATACTTTACATTTAGAATGGGATCGGCTGTTATAAAACCGTCTACCTTTTAACCCCTTGTTCACCCCTTTCTTAGTCTCCCCTCCTGCTCTCTCTTTATTCATTTCTAAAGATGACATTTTTTTGTATTTAGTTCGCATTATTTTTTCTCTGTTTCATGTTCAATTTCTTTTCTTTTTTTTTTCTTTCTGGTTTTGGCAGGGGCCTGCAGCTTTCGCAGCATTCCAGACACTTTTGTTAATAAATCATTGGGAAGTTAATGAAAACGGCATTCAGGCATATCCAAAATGATTGTGTTCTTTGTCATGCTAATAAAGTGAAAGATGTTCATCCAATGGGTGAATGCCTGCACATTACCAGCAACTTCTGATTATGTGTGTGCCTGTTGCACCTCCTTCTCTCTCCCTCACCCTACCCCTGTTTTCTCTCACCCTCTCCTTCTCACAGACGAATGTTTTAGCATATTTATCTCATAGGTTATCAACATGAATCCAATGGGTTCCCGAAGCAGACATTTGTGTCACTCTAAATTGCTCGGAGGGAAATAAAAGGAGATGGTCGCCTTGACTTGTTGATGACCTATACTTTTTCTCCTCGACACCCCCCCACCCACCCACCCACCCTCCTGTCTTCATTTACCACCTTTGTGTCTGGGCTCCACACGCAGGAGGACAGAACTTCATTTACCTCAAAACTTAGAAATGAAGTTGGCGGCTTCCGCCAGCGGTTTCACGGGCAGTGACACGCAGGAGGTGGCGAAGTTCACCCAGTCAGGCAAATTGTTAGAATACACTAGGGCACAATGAAAAGAAAAACATATAAATATTCTATTTAAACACCGGGAAAGTTTTAATCTCCTGATTAAAAAAGGAATGCTGAGCTTATTTTAGGATTCATTCTTGTCTCTATAGTGTTACGCTTTTCCTAATTTGCAGGCTCCTTAATCCAATCTTACTATGCGCCGTACGTTCTTTATTTCATCCTCAAATGCAAAAAATTAATCCATATCGCTGTTTGTGTAACAAATCCCTCAATTACTCATGAGTTTAAAAAAAATGTACAGTATTTTTATTTATTTTTTTGCAAATCTGTGTTGTAATCGCAAAATCTATTGCGCTATTATTTATTATGCTCTGGGAACAAGGAAAACATTTTTAATTTGAGATGAAATGATTCACAATAACAGGCTGTTTTATAGCACGGTATAATAAGAAACCTTAACTGACACGTCAACGTATTTCACAGTAACAGTATTGAGGTGAGCAGCATTGCAACACAGTTGCTGATCACTAAAACGCATCTCTGTCCTTTTGTTTACTGTCAAGATGTTGTAATTGGTTTTCTGTTACAGTGTAAATTGTGGTTCACTGTTTAATGCTTTTCTGTATTATATTGTGGTACTGGCTCGCTTTATTAAGTGCAAACTTAATGTTTGGTGTCTTACAGTGAGTGCTGAAACGCTTATGTTTAAAAATCACAATCATCATTTCCCCTTGTATTTATGTATGCTACTCAACTGTCATGCAACTGTCAGACTCTGGGTCAGATTGTCTATATTTACAGTAAAACAACACTCAATTTTATAATTGCCTTGGAGTTTTAATTTGCAAACTCTTACGTTCCTTATTTTGATCCATATCTCCTTAGCATGCAGTGACATCTGCATCAAATGACTTGTATGTGCATCAAGTAGTATCAGAGCATATTAATGTTGTATTTGTTCACAATTATATTATAATAATAAAATTATTATAATAGTAACTACTAGTAATGGATTACCCTTAATTTATGCAGGATTTGAAATGATAAGCAACATTTTTCCAATCATTAATTTTATGTGTTACATCTACTGTATAACTGTACTCGTTAATACAGATGATATAATCCAGAGTCTAACTTTACACTGTCTGATGGCGGGATTTGATTTTCTTTCTATTCTGTATCCTTTAACAAAGGTTTTGGTTATGTTCAAGACATCCAACATTGCGTCATTTAAACACTTGTGAGTTTGCTCATCAACATTTTCAGTGAGCTGCAGTTGTTCTGAAATGATGGAAAGCATAAAACAGCAATCTGATATTTAACCCTGTGACGGAGAGTCATTTCATTTCGACATTTTGACAGAACGGAAAAAGGGAAAAGAAATGCTGATTACTGTTGTGAAATCATTAGAAATTATTTTTGCTTAGTTTGGTAATTCTGTTGCAACATGAAGACATGTTTGTGACTCCCTGCTATGGAATTTGAACTTGCATGTGTTGATATGAAGTGTCTGTATTCAGAGGACTAGGATTATCATTTTAATTTTAAAGTTATCATTTTAATTTAAGTTGTATTCAGCTAATATTGTTAATTGTTATTTATAAACATAGTTTTTCAGGATTTAACCGCCGCATAGAATTACCAAAAATGTTTGATTATGGCAATTTTCTCTAAATAAATCATCAATGAGTAAAATTCAGGGATGAACATCAGCAGTGTTGTAATTCTCTGACAAACCTGATGCATGTTGTTCCCAGGCTTTCTGGACAGTGACTCCCTAAGACCAAAACCAAGGAGGCTTTTTTAATTAATTAGAAAACAGGCAGAGATTGAAGGAGTAATTTTGTGTAGCAGAAATAATTTTTCCCTGGTTCCTGTCCTGCTATTTATCCAATGACCAGCTTTATCTTGCGACCCCCATGTGGATGGTCACGACCTGCAGGTTGGGGGCCGCCGTTACGCTGGATATCTGAGCCAGATAACACTTTGTGAATTTGACTGAGCCGAAGCAATAATAAAATACCATAAAATAATTTGTGATTTCCTTTAAGAACAAGATTCAAAAGACGAAACTGAAACCACATGATTGTTTGTTCCTTTGTACTCAAAACTACAGAGCCTCACTTCATCTTTACAGATATTTCTCACCACCTTAACCGCTCTCCACCGACGTGTACATCCTGTCTCTTTTCTCTCTTCTGTCTCGTCCATAGATTGGTCAGGCCTGAACGCCTGCAGCTCCAGGTACATTGGTCTGATTTTTTTTCTTCCTCTTCCTCTTTTTTTTTTTCCCATAAAGCCCAAGTGTGAAAAAGGGAATGGAATATTTGATGGGGATGGGCTCCCATAATCAAGCTGAAATCTCCATCATTATCCTGTATCAGCCGATCCCTTTTTAAAAAGCACTGCGAGTTACCGGTGTTTTACATGAATTTTGGGGCTCCGCGGTGCTACCGGGAGCCGAATACATTTGTCAGGTCGAGCCTCTCTTACAAATGCACTGCATGCAGTCTCTCTCTCTCTCTTTTTTTTTTTTTTTTTTTTTTACACGCACACAGTCACACACAGTCACACATAAACCCTTCAGTAATGGCAAAATCACAAATGAAGCGGGGTAAGCTGAACAAGCGCGAGTCTGTGTGTGTGCGTATAAGAGACAGAAAAACAGAGAAAATGTGTGTATTTAAATATAGATGCATATAATTTCTGATGGTGAGTCGGATTTCTGTATTTTTTTTTATATATTTCAGTAGGTTTAAACATGTTTAGTAATGTGTTTCTTACGGGAATCCTAAAAAGAGACAGTCTCAAGACTATTCTGGTATGTGACCTGACAGTGATGTTGAAAAGACATGTGTGCATGGTCTAAGATTAAAAAAAAAAAGAATAAATAAATAAAATCACCCTGCTTTCATGTTTGATATTTCTTTTCTTTCCTGTGTACTGCTTCTGTGGTTGTTGTGGTTCTTTCACATGCTAATACAACTCACATGTTGTCATGCAAACAAAAGTTACGATGCAAGATTTACTTATTATTCTGGCAAATGTGACAAACTGAGGATTTTTTTTGTGTGTGTGTGCTGTGTTGTGCTGTGCTGGAGTGTGTAGTCAGACACAAACACACCAGAGCCCAAATGGCAGCGCCTGCAGTTTGTTCTGGACTCCATGTCGGAGCAGGTAACTGCAGGTGAGGGCAGGGGGGCTCGAACACAATAACAACACTTCACTTAGGTGTAATTAGGAAGGCAAGAGAGTCAGAGTCTGTGCAATACGTTACACAAACACCTCACAGGAAGGCAGAGGGGATCATAGGACAGGTGACTGGAAAGAATCCAGCATTTCTGAAGTGGAGGAACTAATATAGTGACACAGATGCGAACTAAAAATCATGCATGTTGCATAGTTTTAACAGTCTACGCTCCAAGCTTAATAGTGTAGTCTAATGAAATGTGTAAGTATCAAACCCATAGGCATAAAATAATTTTATATGAAAGCTGTGTCCTGGTTCACACCTCTTACGGTAAAATGAGTAATATTCTGGGATCTAGTGTCATTTCTCTTCTTTGTGTTGTGTCTTTTTTTTTCCTACAAACTAAACCAGTGGGATTGTTATTGCTGTTGTTGTAATTTGCATACTTGTCAGCCATATTGCTACAGTAAGTGGAATAGCAACACATCCTTATCCCTAAAAGACTGAATGGGTCAACCGCCAGTGACTCCCAAAATGACAAATATCACAGCTCCCAAAACAACATGATCTGTTCCTGTGTACCTTTGTAGTACACTTGCGGTTTGGTTAGGTTTAGGAAAACATCGTGGCTTGAGTTAGAGTGGCGTTTAAACTACTCGTGGTCAAAGTCCTGCGAAACATCTGCAGAATATTTCCCCACTCCCACTTCCATATGGCCGAACGCGCTGCTGAGGGACACAGATCCAAACTGCTGCAGCTTTCTGTCTACGCTGGGATCTTCGTACACCGAGTATAGCTGCTTCGTACTCTTCTCTTGCTTTTCCTGCATATTATTTTCCAGTCTTTCGTTGTTATTATGGATATGTCCAAATATATGGAGCATTGACATCAAAGCAAAAACAGCCATCATTGCAGAGAAGTCTGCAGTCTCCTGGGTGCCGCCCCTTGCCCGAACCACACTGAATGTGGGAAAGGGGCTATATACACACACACACATGTATATATATATCATCCTAGAAATGTAACTGCGGAGAGATTCCTGTCCTAAGTCATTTTGGTTTATCACTGAGTCTACAGAAAGAGACGTGTCAGTATAGGTGGATTATTACAATACATTTAAATTCTTGCATTGTTTTTTCATTCCAGTTTGTTTGAAGATTATGCCATCAGAATTCTTACCTTTAGCAAAAGTCCACATACAAACTTATTTACCACATTGACTTCTCAGGCTGCACAGAGAAAAAAAAAAAAAAAGTAATACAAATAAATAAAGAGCACAAGCATCGCACAGAAGTCACGTGAACATGTGAGTGTACTGCTCCTGTCCTGGGGCATGATTTCCTGTGAGCACCTTGAACCACACTCTCAAAGCTGCTTGCCAAGAACCCCCCCACCCCCCAGTCCACAGCCTGACTCGTTGACCGCCTTGACCACCGCGCTCCCGAGGAGGTGAAGTCAGGGTGCTGAGATGGAGGTTGGGGCTGCCCCTGAGCGCTGAGACTCAGGCCAGTTTTCTTCAACTTCCTCACCCTGCACTGCTTCAAGGTTTGGGCCAGGGTTGAGGGGGGGGGGCAGCTGTTGAGAGCTGCTGGCGAGGGCACCGCTCACCTCCCAAGGCGTTTAAAAAGGCATTCTCCCTCCGCGAGACACCTCCATAGATAGACGCCAGGGCAGGAAAAGCCAGTTGCCGGCCAACATTTAGCTTCCTGCCGCCGAGAAGGAAGTGGGAAAAGGTCTCGGAAAGTTCCACCAACTGACTACAAAAGAGGTAGACATTGCCCCGAACCACTGATGAGAGGTCAGCTATTTTTTCCTTTTTCCCTCCCTCCCTCCCTTCCTCCACGCGGCTGAGGTTACAGCATGGAAAGGTGAGCCTGAGCTGATCCCGCGCTGGGGAGGGCAGCCGTCACCTCGAGCATCGGGCTAACACTAACATCCACCAGTTCCAGTGTAGCCAGGATGAAAGGAAGTTGGAGGGGAGCGGACTGTACTGGGCTCCGCAGTATTGATGTCGGAGAAAATGAACCGATCGATCTGCAGAGGGAAAATGTAGAAATAGAAACGGTAAATCTGGCTCTCTTGACTAACAGCTTAACAACGACCATCTCCCTCCCCCCCTTCTCTTCTCTTGCTCTTTTTTGTTGCCTTCTATGTAAACCAGGCCAATATTCCCGCATTGATGTTTTCTAGAGGGCAGTAAAGCATTTGAAAGCTATATTGGCTTGTTTTGTTCTCCTCTAGATGAGAAATGCTGTGTTTTCATGATCAATAGAGCAGACCTGAGTTACCGGTCAAGTTACGGTTACCATGGACAGCGGAACAGTCACACAGGTCTGGCATGTGTAGCTGTCATCCCATCAGACGTCCGTATTTAGTTTATTCATCCAAGGTTAAAAGAAAAAAGAATTAGGGTTTTCTTAGGGTTTTCTTACCGAAGCTCAATTCTTAGTCTCACCCATTTCTGGTTTAAGCCCCGGCCATTCTGAGTGTGTATCCAGATACAGATAAAAGTGTCTTAGCTCATTCCCATTAATTATTTCTTCAGACTTGATTTGTATTGTTACTTTGTGCAGTGGCATGATGTAGCCTACAGTTGTGGTCAAAAGTTTCCATATACTTGTAAAGAACATGTACATCATGGCAATCTTGATTTCCAATTATTTCCACAAATCTCATTTCATTCATGAAGTTTGGTTCAACAGTGAACTAAACTATGGGTCTTTATGGGTCTATATACAGAATTTCACAATATCATAATTCTGATATTTGGTTAAATGTCCCTTGGCCACTGAACCCTCAATTAGGTGCTTTTTGTAGCCATCCACAGGCTTCTGGAAGGCTGAAGCTAATCTAAATGTGTTGGCTTCCTGGCAATGACTTGTTTCTTCAGCACAGTCCACATGTTCTCAATGGAGTTCAAGTCAGGACTTTAGGAAGGCTTTTCCAAAACCTCAATTCTAACCAGATTTGGCCATTCCTTTACCACTTTTGATGTGTGTTGGGAATTACTGCCATGTTGGGACACCCAACTGCGACCCAATCTTCTGGCTGATGATTATGGGTTTCTTCTGAAACATTTGGAGTTAATCCTCCTTCTTCATTGTTCCATTTACTTTCTTAAGAGCACCAGATCCACTGGCAGCAAAACAGCCCCACAGCATAATACTACCACCAGCATGCTTGGCAGTAGGTTTGGTGTTCTTGGTGTTAAAGGCCTCACCTTCTTGCTTTCAAACATGTTGCTGGTCATAGTGGCCAAGCAACTCAATTCTTTGTTTCATCTGACCACAGAGTTTTCCTCCAGAAGGTTTTGTCCATGTGATCAGCAGCAAACTTCAGTCGAGCTTTAAGGGCTTCTTTCTTGCACGGCAGTCTCTCAGCTCATATTGATGCAAAACACACTTGACTGTGGACACTGACACCTTCCAACAGCTTCAAATTCATTGCATACTTGCTTTTCAGTGGTTTTTGGTCCTGACCTGTTTTCTCTCAGCATCAGGTGATAGTTTTCTTTTTCTTCCTGGTCGTGGCAGTGACACAGCTGTGTCATGGCTTAAATGAGAACCAATTGTTTGCACAGTTGATCGTGGGACCTGTAACTGCTTTGAAATGGCTCCAAGTGACTTTCCTGATTCTTTCAGATCAGAGCTCCTTAAACTATCCCATTGTAGTATTTGTGGCTGAGCCTAAAGGGATGTATCAAACAAGTCCTATTAAAATGGGCCCAGAAAAGTAATCGGCTGTTATCAGTCCTAATCACTCAGAAGAAGTTAAGAGGCCATGCTACAAAGAAAAGTATGTAAAGTATGTAGACTTGTGATGACACCTGTGTTCTGCTATACTTTCTAAGTGAACAGAAATGCTCTAGAATCAATGCAACATGATGAACATGATAAGATTTGATCTTAAATCTGCATCTGCTGAGATCAACATCCGTCGTGCACTGAGGAGGTCATACAGTTGTCAGAGAAACAAACTTAATAGACTGGAAAGACAGTATGCTCACTTAGCATCTGTCCACACAGCAGCAGGCTAAGTTCGCTGACCGAGTGGCTTGATCGCCTTCAATGACAGAATGTTTTGGGCATCAAAGACAAAAGCTGAGGAGTGAAAAGGAAACTTTCTATTTCCCCTATACGGTTAATAAAACGAAACATATCAATTCATGTATATTTCATTTGAAAATTAAATCAGTCCCTTTGTTCTTTGTTTCCTGAGTTCACAGTGCCGTACTTCCAGATCACATCCTGGAATGGAAGAGTAGTCTATTAGCAGTAAGTACCGCAAGGCCCATCTTAAACTAGACATTTGTCACTAAACCCTCCATTAGTGTCTTCGATGAGTCATTGCAGGGCCGTTTCTTGACCATGGGGGTCTTGTAAAGAGCCAGTTTAGAGGGAGTTTGGGAATCGCTCAGCTCTCTCTGTGAAAGATGTAAAGCTGAGGTCACCATGTTCGCTTAACACGATAGAAAAAGGATCTTGACCTGCTCTCACCGAAGAAGTTTTGGGTAATGATCAGACAGCAAGAGAGAAACAACAACAGCTCAACAAAAACAATCAACACAGATTTGATTGACAAGATCCCCAGGCGCCTGGCACCCATGGGACTACACTTAATTGCTCAAGCATCACAGGACGCAAAGTCATCACTTACTATGATCAACACACATAATAATAATCAAACTTAATCAGATGGTATTACTTATGCATAATATTTAAAAAGGAATTAGCAATACAGTTGCAGTGTCTGGTCAGAAGATAGTTGGTACACTGCGGCTACTGATGGATGATAATGTTATATACTATCTATCTATCTATCTATCTATCTATCTATCTATCTATCTATCTATCTATCTATCTATCTATCTATCTATCTATCTATCTATCTATCTATCTAATGGTTTTATAATTTACATCGCGCTGACTTGTCCAGATTATGTTTTGTTGATTATTACAGTAAAACTGGAACCAAAACTGACCCACCCATTTTCACAGGTTAAAACAAAGACACAATGATATCAGGGAAGTTTGAATTAATGTACCATCATAGTGTCATCTAGTAACTTTTCAAGCAGCCTTTGGCTACTTTCCACTGAAATTGGATACTATTAGCTAACGTAAGCTAACAACGTAATCATTTGCTGACCAGCCAAAGTAAAGACTCACAAACAGTGGTGGGTAGAGTAGTGAAAATCTATAGCCTATTCAAGTAAAAGTATAATTGCTCCCGTAAAGAAATGACTCAAGAGAAACTACTCAATCAAAAGTAAAACGGTGCTTGGTTAATAAATTGCTCAATGTGCATGTTTATTTCAATTCTGAAAGTAACGTTACAACCTCACGTCTAGTATGCACAACTCACACTGACTTTTTTAGCTTTTAAAAACTCCTCTTCTAACCTCCTTAAAGGTGAGGGATTCCTGGAGGAAGATAGTTGATAATTGAGTTTCATTCCGAGTCGACAAATGTATGAAGGGCAAATCTGGTGAAGTAAACGGCAGATTACTGGCTAAAAATATACTTGAGTAAAGAGTCAAATTAGAGTTTAAAAAAAGGCACATGAAAAAAACAACTTTTTCACTCATGTACATTACATGTAATGTGTTACTACCCAACCCTGCTTGTCATTAGTACCATAAGTAGAAAATGACATAGCTGTCACAGTTTGTAATGATATTTTTTCCTTATCATACAAGGTTTCATTATTATTAGTATTTTTTTCATAAGAATGACGTGTATATGATGTAGATAGAGATGTCGAGTTTTCAAAGTGTAATTTATTGTTCCCTGGAGGAGTTACCCCTCCTGGATAATCCTGGCTCACACAGTTAACACCACTCACCCCTCCATATCTGTACAACTGACACACAAATTAATTGATTTCAAATAGTATGCGCTTAGAAAATACACTCATTGCTGCATATCATTTTAGGATTTTATTAGAATATATTTTTTTGTAGAAGAATTGCCGAGGTTTTTGCTGCTGTGCAGTGAGGTAAAAACAACAGTTTGCACACAGACTGAGTTCTGTTTTCACTCCACTTTGTTGTTTTTGGGTGAAACAAAAAAAGCTGAATCTAATTTTTCCCTTCTGCCACTGAAAGCGCTGAGTGGAGTGCCCTTAGTATTTTCATCTTGCACATCATGTGTTTAATTATGGGACATATTGAGCAGCGTGTCCAATGCACAATAGCTCCGCTGGAATATTCATGTCCAAAGTTGGAGGAAAGTGGAAAGGGGAGGGAAGTGAGATGTAATTGTAATTAGTGAAGAACCTGGTGCTGCCAATTCTCAACGGAGTATCTGAGTCACCTGCTGTGTGTACGCCGGTGTCAGTGTGTGTGTGTGTGTGTGTGTGTGCATGTGCATCTGTCCTCCTGGCTTAGTGTACCTGGACACACCAGGGAGTGTGTGGAGCTCTCTTGGCTTAACTAGGGGATGTACCTGTCTGTCTCCTCGCTCTGGGCTGAAGTGGCTAGTTAGCATATGCGCCGCCATGCGTGCATGTTTAGCCCTATACGGGTGTGCGTGTGTGTGTGGGCACGTGCACGTGTGTGCATGTGTGTAAGAGTGCCCGTGCATAGGCCTCATCTCAAGTCTCACCGGAGTCTTGTTGTCTAAGATTAATGAAGGTCACCAGAATCCTCCAAAGTATTCCGATAATTAAGGCTTTGTTTATCAAAAACAAGTTATATTAAGAGCAAAAAGATTCATGGTAATTATTCATAATCTTAACAATTCAAGTGTAGCCACCTCATTTGTGCCTTTAATTCTTCTTGTTAATGTTTTGCATAAATCTGCATAATTACTTGAGATGCCTGTTGTATTTTTGACAGCTACTCAGTTCGTGTGCACTAAAGGGTATCGAATGTGCCGCGCGCTGCATACTTAAAAAGCGCCTGTATGGCTGGAGCCGCAAAAGCAGATTTCAGCCATCAAGCCGGCTGCGTGGGGCAGCAATGCACGCGGAGAATGGGGCTGTTTTCTATCAAAGCCGGTGAATGAATGCTTCTGCTTCTGGTGATTAGAATGAGGGCTTTATGAGCGAGGCGTCCCACCGAATCACGCCGCCGAATGGGGGCATCGGCCAATAAATCAGCCTCTCTAAACAACCGCACCCGCAAAACAGGACCCGCTGTGAGTTTTGCTTTTATTTTGATAAGATCAAGTCCCCTTTATAGTGCGCGCTCGTGACATAATTCAATGTGTGCGTGCCCCGAGTTGAGCTGAGTTGAGCCAACAAACCTTGTATGATCACTGCATAACTCTGATGCAATAATCACATGTAAATGACCGCTGCATGGAAATGCTCTCTCTTGGTTTACATAATCTTGTAATGACCTCTTGTAACACACTGTGATATTGGCCCTAATAGATTGTTCTTGCTTATTTTATTTATTTATTTTTTTGCAGCGCCGGCCTCTGGAATTACATGGAGAGCGAGGCTGGCCTATTAGCACCGTGACATGAGTGATTTAATTTACCCTCAGTCTCTCTCTCTCTCTCTCTGTTACTCTGTCTCCCCTCTTATTTAGCATGCGACAGGCGTGGACAGTAATGCCTGTGTGATTGGGCTGCGCTGGGTGATGATTTTAATAAACACACACACGCCGAGGAGGCCAACAGGTCAACAGTGTTTGGATTCATCAGCCCCATAGGTAGGATTGAGCTGTGAATGATTCAAGAGCATGGTACACACACTCGCACACACATGCACGCACACTTTTTCGCAGATGCGCCTTAAAAAACTGGTCCAGAGAAGGAAAAACTTTAGCTACTTGTTTTTTCTAGTCTGCTCTTCTTTCCATCCGTCCTCTGATTTACAGTATGTGTGCATTAGCGACATCTTTTCACTGCCAACACATTAAACACAGCAGCCTGGTTGTTTGACGCTGTATGTACCGCTCTAGTGTCACTTGTTGAAGCACCCCTGGAGTGCAGCAGTATAAAGAGAGAGAAATGTCTGTCACTTACATTACGTACTTGCTGCATTTAGGTTACGTACGTACCATCCAGTCAGTATGCTGGGCGACTGTGGCTCAGGGGTAGAGCCAGCGTCTGAAGGTTGCTGATTCGATTACTGTAAGTCGCTTTGGACAAAAGCATCTGCTTAAATGTAAATGTAAGTTACAACACTGAAAATAGTTGTTTTAACTCGAAGAATGATCTTTTCCTAAACCTAACCAAGTAGCTTTTGGTGCCTGAATCTGACCGTGTAGTTTTGATGACTAAACCTAACCAAACCAGTGACAGTTTGATAATTAACAATAATAATAATAATAATACTAATAACAGTCTAAAAAGTCATAGTAATTCATAAAATGTAAACTGTTTGTGAGCAAACATTATTTTTAAAATCTAACATATTATTAGTTAATAACTAATTGACAACTATTAAACTTGACCGCTGAGCCCTTTACCAGCAAAACTGAAGCTAGAGGGGTAGGTGGAGCATCGTAGTTAATTGCCTCCCAGGGGACAAATAAAGTTTTTTGAATTGAACTGAAGCTTAGGGCCACTGACCAAGCTGCTGTATCTGACGAGTTGGGGCTGAGAAACGTGTCGGTGTTTGTGCACAAACTCTGCATATCTGCATGTTAAGTGTAGGTTACAGCATCTGTGCATCCTGTGTGTGTGTGTGTGCGCTATCACTGTCCACCGCTTCACACTTCTCTGCGTACCCAGCCCTCCGTGCAGGCCTTGTCCTCCTCCTCAGGAAAAACACGCGGGTCTGATGTTAATTGAAATTCGTCTAATGAAGTAAAGTCAAGAAAGGGAGAGAGAGTCGTAGGAGAGGACGTAGGTAGACCAAGGGAGAGGAGAAGTAAGAAAGCAAAAAAAAGAAAAAAAAAAGAAAAAAGAAAGCTTCAACTTTCTTTAATTATGTTTACCCAACAGGCTTCGCTTCCTCATTTAAACAGCATAAACATCTGGCCGTGGCGCGCCACTAGCATGACGGCAGTAGTCAAGCAAATCTTGTGGAAAATAATGAAATTAGATCCCTGGTGCTGTGACAGTGGAAGGGCAGAAGACATCCGCTCCATGTTAATAAAATTGCCATGAATGAGTGAATACAATTAGGAAATTGTCAGTGGTGGCAGTGAACTTTTGTAACTCACCGATGTTTGCATCATTCGATTAAGGCAGCAATTTGGACTTATTATTTGTGGCTGTTGTGGCTTTTATTAATTGTGACCCGGCAGTGATTGGCCTGCGATTAAACCAGTCACATATGATGTGGCTGAGGGTGAGGGATGGATTGGTGGGCAGGCTGATGGAGGACATTTTATTATTGTTGTTTATCTCAGTGAGGAAGATGGAGCTGTGTGTGTTTGTGTGTGTGTGTGCATGCATAGTGAATGTGTGGATGTGTGTTTTTGTGTATGCATTCAAAACAGTTTCAGCGGAACATTTGAGTTGAGGCAGTGAGGACGTCTGGTTTTAATTACGGCTTCATGTTTTTTTTCCGAAAACAGTTTCAGCCGATACGTTTGGACGTCAACCTCAAATTTGCGTTTTAGCCTTAAAAGCTCTGTAATTTTGCGAAACATATTCAACATAAATGCGACGCTGTTTTTCTGCACAACCGCCACACAACCGCCCGGTCCTCCCAAGTACTCCACATACATAACCCTTCTCTACTCATCAAATCGTGTAATGTTCCGTAACATCACGTAACGTCATGTACTTGCGTGGCCGTAGTCACGGGTTCTGCACTTTTTCCACTGTTCTCAACCCGCCGGAGGGATGACTTCCTGTGACTAAATTTGGGCACGGTACTTTCAGTGTTTTCTTACAGTGCCGTCAATCAGGAATGGTCGAGCAGACGGCCCGTGACATCACAGCAAGGATGACTTCTGAAAAAACAACTGCTGTTATTTGGCAGACATGGAAACAGTCTTTGAAATTATTATTGAGTTATTGAGCAAATGAATATGAAACTGATGTGGGGTTTTTCTTGTATTTAAATATCTGCTGTATTAAAATTTTGGGGGGTTTTAGTTGACCATATATATATATATATATATATATATATATATATATATATATATATATATATATATATATATATATGTATATATATATATATATATATATATATATATATATATATATATATATATATATGTCCAGTCCGGTTGGAAATAATGGTTTCCATCCCCAGTCTGTAAAGATACTATACATATATACATACATATATATATATATATATATATATGTATAGTATCTTTACAGACTGTGGTGCTTTGGAATAAATCCCTTCAAATGCTCTCAGTCTTTATCATCTTCACTCCTCGGGTCTGGCGTTCACCACTCCGAGTTCCCTTTGCAAATTTGAAGTAGTCCCTACCCTCCGTGCTCTGTGCTTTCTAGAGAGAGGAGTGTGTTTACTTTACAGCCTCATGCAGGCAAGGGAAGGGATTACATTTGTGGAAATGAGTTGTCATTTCAGTAGGTAATAATGGATTTAGGCCTGAGAGCTCGACAAACACAACATGGGGAGAGCGGAGAGGATGAAACATGGGAGCTGAGGTAGAGAATGTGTGTGTACACAGCGGATTTGTGCGCACACAGGAAGAATGGGATAGACACACACGAAAGCACACACAGTCACACGCACTATTTGGCTGGACATCTGTACAAATGAGAGAGTACTGGTGGATTCTGCCGGGGTGCCTGGTTGGGGGGTGGATATCCCACCACAAGATTCCTCCAATCTTCAAAGCTCCAGTCCGGTTGGAAATAATGGTTTCCATCCCCGTTGCCAGATTGGGTTCGTCCTGTCATCACCGCTGTATTTACTGACAACCATGTTTTATCTTTTGTCTTGGCCGCCCTCAGAATTGCCTCCGTAGTATTTTACTCTGACTTGAAATGTCTCTTTTGTCTTTGGCTGGAGTTTTGGAAGTTCCATTCGCTCCTGCCAATGGAAACAGGCCCTTCATAGTTTGACCGTCCTGTCTGTAACCATGACCTTTGGACTGCACAGTAGTATGCCAGTCACAGTAAGTCCATCGTCATAACATGCTTCTTTTTATTTTTATCCAACATTTCATATGAAGCCATGCCTGATGTATCCATCTGCTGCAACATCTTTACCGCTGATGATGGATCCATGAGTTCTTCTATAAATTGATCTAATCTGCATAATCATCAGTGAGTGATTCATTGAAACACACTTCAATGACTGAAGTCAAAGGTCTACTCAATTTCTAATAACCACTGGTCTTAATCAGTTGAGTATTTTCTTGATTAATCCATTCGATGTTTGAACCACAAAATGTCAGAAAATGATGAAAAAATTTTTTTTTCCAAACTAAACATCTTTTTTTATCCAGTTTACTGTCATAGAGGAGTAAAGACACTAGAAAATGTTCACATTTAAGAAGCTGGAGTCAGAGAATTTGACGTTCTTTTCTTTAGAAATGACTCTAACCGATTAATTAATTATCAAATTAAACTGGGTTTAATTTAACAGGTGACAACTTATCCAGGGGCGATTCTAGGATCAGGTCTTTAGGGGTGCTCAACCCCGACATGTCAAATTCTATTGTGGATGAAGTGGGGTTTTTTTGGTTTTTTTTCCCTCATCTTTACAGCTACGTTTTTTGCCCTATAACAATCTTCCCTATCTGCCCACTATCTCATCTTCCTCTTTCTCTCCATCCTCCTCCCTCCCTCTTTGCGCTGACAATCACATACACACATATTGTATCTACGCAGCTAGAACATGAATACTTAGGACGCGAATACATGTAAGAGGAGTTTAGAGAGAATCCACATATAGTAACCGTTGCCTATAATAATACAATACAGTGGAATCCACTGCGATGTGGGCAAAATGATCGCTAATTTGGCATTATCAGTATGTGCCGGCCGTCTCTCTCTCCTCCTCTCTCCTTCTTTGTGCTGTCAACAAAAAGGCAAACTTCAGAACAATGACATACATGTTGAGGCGCTTACGTCTCCTCTCTCTCTCTCACACACACACTCACACCACAGGTATGTTTGATGTTTGATGCTCGAGTTACTGGAGTGTTCAGTGTTTAGTTTATAGTCGATGTGGTTGTAGATGTATGTTATTACTGTACTGTACAGAGCAGTAATCTGTGCCTATGTGTTGTAGTAACAGCTGGTTGTGGTTGTGTGAATGGTGGTTCATTTCCTTCAATCTTCCTTTAAATGTTAAATATTTCCACAAATATTTCCATTTTTAAACGAACGGCCTTCTTTGAGACTGTTTTCTCCGTTTGGTTATTGGTCCTAAATATTGTGCTGCTGTGGTCCAAACAGACACAAACCTTATTCTTACGTGGAACTGGTTGTTCAAACAAAATATTGAATATCCATCGATGGGTGTAGGACGGATTTAAATGTGAGTGGGACAATTTAATCAGCGTTAAAGTTTAAGTGTACGTTTTTTGTGGTACATCAAACTTTAATTTGTACCGAAAATGCATATTGGTTCCAAACATCGGTTATCGGTCTTCTTAATAATCTGTATCGGCCCTGAAAAAAACACATCGGTCCACCAAAATTTGTTTGCCAGGGATGGTTTGACTTTGATCTGTCCCCTGGTCTGTATAATTGTCAGTTCCCCAGGTACACACAGTGCAGTATTCAGGCAAGTGCCATTTATGTCTACACAAACACATTGTTCAAAAGCAAGGATCTAACCTTTTTTCTTAAGTTGAACCCGGTTGCATACGTCTATAATAATGATAATAATGATAATGACTTTATTTACAGAGTACCTTTAAAAGAAGTGCTTTGACAGACGGAGCAAACGCAGGACACTCAGGAGGATCATTTAAGAGAATAAATGCTCAACAGTCGAGCCAGACTAGGAGTTAAAACAAGAAGGCAAAAAACAAGAAAGCACAAATACATACATACATATATACACATACATGTATCATATAAGCATACACCGATCGGCACCAGCATCATAAACCACCGGCGATGAAGCTGAACGACACCAGCCACCCTGCCACAGTGCAATGGTCCGCTGGGAAACCCCGGGTCCTGTCAGCCACCCCGGGGGTCTAACACAGTGAGGCCAACACATACTGTGAAACAATATCAAAAACTATAAGTTCTAATTCGGCAATCATCAAGTCTCACAATGCTTTGAATGGAAGAAAAAAATACATCTTTATAAAAGATTGTGGGTCATACCTACCAATAGGGGTCCCAGACAGATCTTTTTTACAGGCTTTTGCATGTACTTCATACCTGATGATGGAACCATATGCTTGAGCCATTGAAAAATGTCTGCGCCTTGATGTGTGCGAAATAATTGTTCCAGGTTATGCGGAGGTCAGGGGCAAAGACGTTTGGTTATATGGCTAACTTTCTTAAATAAGCCCCATACTCCAGCAGATGCATTTGTCACACACAGCTGCAAAATCACAGGTCTTTTTTTTTTTTTTTTTGGTTAATAATGATACATGTGGTAAGCCACAGGACTTACAGTCACTGCACATTTCATAGAAAATGTCATTAGCCCGAGTCGCTTATATGGGGATTTTCTGTAAGGTTAGGTGATGTTGTCGTTATGTATGCGTTTGTGTGTGCACGAGAATGTTTGCATCTGTGCGGAGAATGAATTTGTGTACAAGTTTCTACTTCGGCATTTTTTGTGTGCTTGCACGCTCGCACGGATACACATGTGTATCTGTGTGGTAGTGTGTGTGTGTGAGAGTGTGTGAGTGTGTGTGTGTGTGTGTCATGAGACAGATGGGTAATAGCCCCTGTGCTGAAAGCGGGGCCCTGTGTAACGTGCAGCCCTGATTGCAGACCTGATTACCTGCCATATGCTAGCTGAAGGGTTGAGGGCCGGACCAAATGAGAACAGTATGCAAACGTTAAGGCAGCGTTTTTATAGCGCAGTCATTATGCCCCTGCTCTGGCAAATGAAAACGAGCGTGGCAGGGAGGGAAAATAATGAAGTCATAAAAAAACGGACGGGTCATGGTGCGTGGTTGCCGCCGTCGCCACCTCCTAGCTGTAATCCCATTGGTTGGAGGAGAAGGGGAAGGGTTCCCTGCTAAGACGATGGTAAAGCATCGGTTAGACCGCAGGGTGGCCCTGTTCGATTGAAAAGCCTTCCAGAGAAAGCAGTTAAAGATCAATCTGTATCTTTTTTTCCCGGGCACACCACCTTTGGTTCTTGAATGAGTACGACAAAACGCAAGTTTGCATGCGTGTGTGTGTGAGTATGCGTGTGCCTGTGTGTTATGTGATTATGTTCCTATTAGCCTTTGCATTCTCCATTATGCATGCAGCGTGCAGGGCTAAACTGACCTTGTAAGATGATCATTGACTCTCCTTGGAAAACACTTGTTATCCCAGGATTAACACGCGCACCAATTACTACCTGCTTGCCACATGAGCTCAGGAAATTAAATATTTCCTATCTGTGTCTCTTACAAAAGGGGACCTCCAAGCCCTCTGTGCACACACAATAATGTGGGGTCATGCAAATACATATACCCTTTTATATATACTTATTTGTTGTTGGACTGTGAATGTATACATTAATATCTCAATGGCAGGGATCTGGATGGGCTGGTTGTTTATGCTACTGTTCAAAGCCACAGTTGAGATGTGCGGCACGTTGTAAAAATCAGGAAGAAGGAACAAGAAACATTGCTGTTGGTAGTTAATAGTGTTTTGTATGCTTCAGTAGAAAAATGGAAGGATATACCCGTCCAGGTGTACAGTATCAGGAAACAATGGACAACAGGGAGGCAATTAATTCCTGAAAATCGACAGCATAAAATTGGTAGATTATGAATTTTTTTCACCAGCAATATCTCTGGTTCCATGGCAACAACCGGAGGGTTTGACTAAGAGCTAGGTCAATTGTTACCATCCGGTATGGTTCTATTGCAATGGAGATGTTGTTCACTCCTCCAGTAAATAGGCTAAACCTTAGATATGACTCGGTGATGGGAGATAAACTAGTCTGCCCAGCTCACAGAACACTTTGGTTCAGCTAGTAGCCACAAAGTTAATGTCGTGTTTGCAAAATCCAAAGTCAATAACATTACGTCAATTGGTTTAAAGTAGCTATAAGTTGGCGGTATATATAACATCAAGACTAGCTAGGTAACCAGCTATGTCATTGTCCCTAAAATCAGTATCAAGATTTCCATGAACATATAATGATGCAATCAGAAGGTGGCAAGGTGAATTAGTGGATGGTAAGTTGGTGTTACAAGCACAGGATGGTGCACTGAAGGACTACATTCACTGGTGTTCTTTCTTATTTTGGATACAGGCTATAGTGCATTCATCTGCAACAGCGAACCGACAGTTTCACTGAAACTACATAGTAGTTGTAAAGGCGTCCCGTTTATCAGGAATTCATTGACACCTTGCTGCCAATCAGAATCAAGTGTTCACCCAGGTCATGGGCATAATTTTGAAGTGTTGATGAAAATTGAAAAGCATGCATCATTATGTTTCCTACCAAACATATTAGCCAATGCAAATGATTTGTATATCTATATAACTTTTAGAAGGGGGCACTGACAATCTAACACGTACTGCCTCTTAACACCTCTAAAGCTCACTAATTAACTCATCGTATCTTCTTTGTTCCAGAGGAGGTGTTAAATAAAATAAATAAATAATGCAGAGAGGGAGTTCCGTGCAAGAACATTTTTCTTGACAAGTTGCAGTTAATTATTCTAGCCAGTAGCTATATATGTTGCCAGATCTGGTCAGTAAACACAGGTTTTGGTCTCTGTTCTGGCACAATGGTACCAAAACCTGGCAACCTCACCGTGACAGCATAGCCACGGGAAACTCGCCACACAACCCCCAACCAACTTTTGAACTCTTTCTTCAAGATTAGATTCACAGCATTATCCTAAAAAGGCTGAATACCTTTTCCATACCAATGAAAATTGAATTATGATTTGTCTATTCTGTTTGATGTCATTACAAATGGAGGTTTTCTATTCTGGTTATGCTCTGATCATGTTGTTAATGGAACACTAGGCTCCATGTAAATCCAGCGTGACATTCTACATACAGTATGCTGTCCATGTCTGCTCGGCTTTGGTAAGAAAACTGATTCCCATTTAACAAGCTGAGAGTCACACCTTACGACAAACCTGTTAGCCGTGTGCGAGGATTGACTCCTGTTGCCAGGGGCTCCCCATCACTTTTCCCATTTCCATCCATCAGGAGAAAAGGGGAACTTGTGCATAATCCTGAAGCCCATTGTGGCCTACTTAGTAGGAAGGGAACATGTCTTTCTGACTGGTTATGCCTTTGTATGTGGGTCAGCTTCATTCAAATTCTCTTTCATTCCAGCTCTTCTTCCGACACTGTGGCCCATCATTAGCTGTAATATAGGTCACCCCAGGCTTTGTGAGGCTCCAGCCCCATTTGCATTCTTGATTCAGATGTAGCACTCATAGAGTGACTGTAGGTAGGGAGGTGGGAAGCTAAGGGGGAAGGTGGCATCAGAAGTAAAGGCGAAGCTTTTATCACTTTTGATGAAAGGATGGGGTCAGTGTGGATACATGCTTAAAAGGATCAGGGTGTTTTCCCAGTGGTGGGAAGATGAAACTCCTATAGATGCAGGTTGAAATGTACAGTAGGTATCCTGTCTCTCTTTTACCTCGCGGTGAAAAAAAGGAGAAAAGACGAGGAACTGCATTTAGACGTACTGCTACATGTCATATTCCCAAAAAAATGATCACATGTCAAGGTAAATATCATTAGATTTAATGAAACCTGTAATGAAGACCTGTAACTGAGCAGCCTCTGTGCTTGCAAATTCATTAAGTTTTATAAAGGCATTAGCCACTCTCCTTCCGCAGTCAATTTAACTCAGTAACCTTTATTTGAGTTTTTAATTAAAGAATGTGTAGATATACTTACCCTACTTACCCTAGCCCCACATTCAAATACAAGTTTAGTCATTGAATATGAGCTCTTCTATGAGACCAAGCAGAGGGTGACGACAACGACCTGAGAACAAATAAAGCTTTTCTGGTGTTTCTTGCCCTGTCACATGCTGGAACAGTTCAGTGTGAATGGATATTATATTTTTGCAAAATGTGAATGATGTGTTGCGTTGAGTTCCGAAACGCAAAAGGCACAAAAATAGTTAGGCTTCTTCATCCCACACTTTACCGGTATACCGTACCGGTGTAACTATTCATCTATGTCCCCACGGTGGCTTTTACGTCCAGCTTTCTTCAATCATCCTCCAACCAGGGTTGACAGTAATGCCTTAAATACATGATCAGCTCTAACAGCTGTCCACACCTCGAGGAGACATATGCTTTAGCGTAGGTTTACGCCATCAAGTGTGGTAGATAATGCAACACATACACATACCTAAACAACTGAATAGTTCAGTTGCCAGTGACTCCAAAACGACATATATCACCGTTCCGAAAACATTATGACATTAACAACTGTGATGTGCTTAACTTCAGTAACATCTTGTATCCGATGGAAAATTTAAATATCTCACCATTAACTTTTGGTTACACACCTGGGGTATCCTGGGAGAAAGTCCTGTGCTTATCTGACCCAACCATCCGTCCCAAACCTCCTGCCAATGTGGACTACAACGGCCACTAGAGGTCGTCACCTAACGGAGACCTAAATATGGGTCATAATGAGCTGCATTTACAGTCAATGTAAAAGGTTGTTTTTTCTGATGATGGGCTGGACAAAGCCACTGTTTACTATTTGCCTATTCACAAATCTGGTAGCTCTATGTGACTGCTAATGTCTTCCTGCCAAGATGGTGGGATCATTTTAAGTTTGTGATGTACAGGTCTGGGAACTCTGAGAATAAGATTTTTGTCCATCATCTAGAGCTGCCAGAATGTTGATGTCATTGCTTGGCCATAAAAAAAAGAAACAAAAATAATGGCTGCATGGCATGCCGCTGCAGATGATGATGATGCCGACGATGTGCAGAGTGCTTAAATTATGACTTGAAATAAGAAATAACACACAGAGCTGCCAAGCATCCCCCAGAATTACGCCCATTTTGGAAGATTCACCTCATGATTTACGTCCAGTGCCAGCGCAGGAAGTTCTGGTGTGGAAAGCTAGTTAGGACTCATCTTTTCCTAACCTTAACCAAATGTTTACCTACGTTTCTTAACTTAACAATGTGTTTATTCGCCACAAACACAAGCTTTCTGTAACTATAACTGTACTGTGATGTTGGCACTGGATGTTAAGCAAAAGGTTTGTTTTGAACGTAATCCAGGGTTTCGCAGAATCATTCAGTATCGATGTTCTCGTCAGGTTAGAGGTTTGGAGGACGGCGGTCGACAGAGTTGAAAAACTGAAATTTTGATCAATATTGACCCAAATCAAACAAGCTGCCCTTTTTTCCTGTCAACTTTCAGCAAAAAAAAAAAAAAAAAAGAAGCACACACTGTTCTTTATCTCCAAATATACACACATGCACAGGCCGGTCCATTCTTATGTTTACACTCTGAAACGGAGTATTTCTGCTGTGTGGTATCCTGGTTGGGGGGTAAAGAGGCATTAATCACCATCCCAAAGTCCTCAGCGCTCCAGCAGCCCGAGCCCCTGTGTTTAGTATGCAAAGGCAACATTGCCTATTGACAGTTTTTTTTTTTTCTCCTTGGCAAATTACACGTTTCCACCTTAATTGTTATTGGAGATGTTATCATGAAGCGGATGCAGCCTTCGCTTCTGAACCGTCAGTGGTGTGAAGGGGGCAGAGGAGAGGAGTTATGCAAAATACGGCCTATGTATAATTAATGACCCCCCAACCCCCCACCCTCACCACCACCACCAACACACACATACACACACGAACGAGCCCCTCTATCCTCTTTAGGATGGACAGCTGGTGCCAGGGTGTCTTTGTGACCTCTAAGGGCTGCAGTGTTAAATGGAGATACTGAGGCCGAGGAGGGAATGGGAATTGGTAAAGGGCGGATGCTGAGGAGAAGACACACACACACACGCGCGCACACACACACACACACACACACAGAACCAAAGGACCAGTTATATAACAGGAAAGCAACTATAAATATGCAATTTGGTAAACTTTTCATCTACATAATGTATAAACTCAGCCTGAGCCTAAAATATGGTACCGGCAGACACCGTCAGAGAGACCGAGCACCACGGATGTTCTGTTTTTTTCATCCAAACCTGACTTAAGCCCGACGCAGTAAACATAAGCTGAAGCGCTGAGTCGGTGTTACCGTGTCACGCAGTTGTTACCCTGATTACAGACATAAATAGTGGAAGGTAACAAATGGCCTATAACGTTGTGTTTATGTGACCAAAGCGTGATCACATAAACGTAAAACCCGAGCACTCAACTTAATTTCTGTCCGAACTCAGCAGTGCCTTTGTATCCATGCTCTACTGTCACTCGGATGTTAAGTCAGAGACGAGCCTTGTTGATGTCAGCTGCTGCTACTTTAAACGCGCCTGTCTGACTAAACATAAAGTGATGTCGCCTTGCACAAAATGAGCTGCGACTCTTTCCTGTGTGTTTGGTGTGCGCTTCCAGTGTCGTTCCATGAAGTCGTCCGAGTCTGATGCACGAAAAGAATGAGAGGATGAGGATGATTTCTATCAAATCAACATTAATCATATTATATTTTTAATATAGCAGCAGTCAACAATTAGCTATGTAAAGATAAAGTGGAGTAACGGTGTCCTGGATCAGAGAATCCCTCGGTGTGTGTGTGCTGTGATCTGAGCTTCTCTTCCTCTTTCCTTTGGTGGCCGGGCTGGTGGCACTTGCGTGTTGCATGCGTTTGAGTCTCTCTCTGTTCCTCCCTCACCTCTCTTCTTGACGTGACGGCTCAGTAAGAAACTAAACCAAACTGTACGCTTAAATACATTTCTAAAAAAAAAACAGATTTGAGGTTAGAAATAGGCCGCGCAGAAACAGCACCGCCTAATTTTACAGTCTGGCTCTTGGCGTTCGAAGTTAACAGCGCACTAAAATGTGGTTCTGATAACATTTGAAATCAGGGAGAGGCTACGCGGCGACATGTTTGATTAGCACTGCATAGTTTTGGTCTGACACGACGGCGGCTCGATGTGATATCTAGCGGCAGCGAATGTTGTTTATTCAACCTTTAACTTGCTGATTAATCAACTGATCATTTCGGCGCTAAAAAAAATTATGCACTTGAGCATAATGCAGTTTAACAAAAGGGTAAACGGGGATGGCAGAGATGTTTATTTTATTCGTGACCTTTTGCAAGGTACCAGGCTACTTTCATTTAAAAAAAAAAAAAAAAGACAGAGGAAAAGCTGAACATCATATCGCTGTTCCATCTATTTTCATTGACATCCAGAGATCGCACCAAATTCTGACCAAATAATCTAGTCCAAGATCAAAGTAGCCAATATGAAATCTTATTTATATTATTAATCTTCACTCATTTGACATATTTTGCCTTCAATCCAACCACTAGTCACAAGAGTCACCCCCTGTGCCATTAAAGACGGACGAAACAACATCACCGTGGCTGACTTTATTCAGATTTCCATCCTCGCCGGCACAAAAAGTGTGCGAGCACGCGCCGCACGCTCACGAGCACACAGCTGACTTTTGCCTGCTCTTGTCAGTTTACTTACTGTATACTCCCTATCTTTCCATTAATTGATCTAAACAGGCTCAGATTATCTTGGCTCGTATGCAAAAAAGCCAGAGCCACTGCCAACTCTTTCAAGATAGCACGAGGCGAGACAGACAGAACTTTGGCTGAAACTCCTCCTGCGTCTTAATTCCTGACGGGAAACACGTTAATATCCCACCAGCCCCCACACACCCAGCCGCCGCCGCCGCTGCTGCCACCCCCCCCTTCCCTCTTATCTCAACCCTGAGCCTCTTTTGATGTCCCAACTCTAATCAACTCGTCCGGGCCGACGGATGTGCGCCTGACATGGGACAATCGTCGGGATCTAAATCGTTACATCTCCCCTGACATTACCGTGGCATTTTTGTCGTGGCAGAGGTAAGGAGAGTGAGGATCGGTTCACGGGGACCATAATTCTTTCTATTGGGAGGTGGTGGGAGGAGGAGGGGGGGGTGAGGCGGGTGGCATATTCATATTAGTGTGGAATTAGGCTCTTTTTAGATGTGCAGGAAATCCAGTGTTGGCGAGTAGAGCGCTGGAGTCCATACGCGTCCTTATCAGGCACGGCGTAGGCCCTATTCATACCGACTGCTATCAGCATAATTCTTTTTGACATTTCAGATAAGCATCTTAACGGAAAGCTCCCAACTAGGCAGACGGGGGAGTTGTCAAATAATGAAGAAACCCTACATGTTTACTACTAAAATATCAACCTTTTAAATAGGTGTCTGGATTTGACTGTTATCTGTGAACCCTCATCCTACTGCTTCCTGTATCTCTGTGAGGGACAGGGGTTGCAGTGCGAGTGTGTGAGTGTGTGTGTGTGTGTGTGTGTGTGTGCTTCTGCCGATGATTTACATCAACACATGCAAGGCTGCACGGCGTCTGCGTGTCTCCGCTGTATCAGAACATGCCATAACACCGTACATTAATCCTATCTGCTTCTAATCTGCTAATATTTCCTGGAGAATTATCCGAGGACACTGTTTCATATGCAAATACGCCCAGAGGAACGGGGTAAACACGGCGCTCACCGTCAGCTGGTACAACATCCACCGCACCCAGTGTTCGGGCGGAGATTAGGCTTTTCGACTGCACCGCCTGTTTGCGCTAGGTTGCGGCTGGGAGTAAACACAAACAAATTATCCTTGGATTATGGATCAACCTCTAATCACCGGTCAGCAAGGACAAAAGGCCTCACTCATACTTATAGATTAGCCGGCTGTAAGATGCTCGGTTACAGCAGAAGTCGATACAGAAGTCTGGCACGATGCCTTCACTGTACATACTGAAACACGAGGATGATAAGATAATGGGGAATCCAGATGTTAAAACTGGATAGGCGGAATTAGGTGTTTTTGACTGTTCCCCTGGAACCATGTACATTGACCATTTTTAAAAACCACAGTAAAAAGAAAACAGTGATATGAAGTTATTAGACACATACTGATGACAAACCCAATCGCCAAATAAAAGTTGGCAATGTACATTACTGAAAACAATGGATACGTTGAAACTCGAAGCAACGCTGTAGTTAGGTTTTGGCACAAAAAAAAAACACTTACGGTTCGAAAAGCTCACATTTTGGCCTCCGATACTTGTTTTTCACCACAAACACGGCTGGAAATTGTCCCAAGGCCTCCTTAAAGCACTCGATCGGGGCGAGAAAAGGTGATTCTGATTCTGATCAATACTGTTCCAGGTGATCCTGACAAAAGAGTTGCGTAGAAAGCGACGTGTTTTGCATTTTTTAAAAATCCTTTCAAATCAGCGGCGGAGCTTCAATAGAGGGAGCAGACAAAAAACAAGCACTCACAGAAACCGAAAAACTCCTCAGCGCAAATTCCAAAGAAGGAGCATGTCACAATGCTAACCGCGGACCCAAAGATGAAGACAAAATTAATAATAATGGAATCAAATCAAATGAAAAGCAGTCAGGATGACACTTTCAAGAGGCATCAAGTGTGATTTTTTTATATTCTCTGTGAAACACAAACAGGTTTTTGTATGAAGAAAGACAAACAGTGGCATGTCAAGGTAAGGTGTATTTATTCTGTTCGAGCACGGAGAGGGGAAGAAAAAAAGAAAGAAAGAAGAATGACTGAAGGAGAATGTCACTAATAGGACAGAAATAATCAACAGCAGCGCCTGAAGAAAGCTGCCACACATGCACGTTCATATGTTAGAGGGCTGTGGCCAGTCAGCCACATAATAGAACAATCACTCCGTCACTCATCCTCCGCTATTCCTGTGGCTGTTACCCCGTTTAAAAATTACAAAAAAATCTGGTGTTTTATCCTCCTTTGTCCTCCTTCTCCTCCTGTCATTTTCGTCTTCCTCCCGTCTCCGTCCTGCTCTTTGTTTCCTCTGTTCCTCTCTCAGATCCGTCCTTGGTCACCATCTCCCATTATGCCTTCATCATGATGCATTGTGTGTGTTTGGCAACCAACTATTTTAACGCGTCTTCCTCACTCCCCGAGTACATTTTGCGTCCTGCGAAAACTTAAATGAAAAGAATCTGCTTTGATGTGTCGGGGTAAAAATCGCATTGGCGGCGATGAAACAGATCGACTATTGTGTCTTTTTGAAGGTATGAGCAGGTTTTTTTTGGGATGCGAGGGCATGGCGCTTTTCAGGCATGTTAAGAATCATATCAAATATCACTTGATATTTTTTAAAAATGTGTACAATTAGACAGCAGGTACGAGTGCTTTGCTCTTTACGAGTGGCTGGTGCTTTGTGGATGGAAACAGCTGGAACTCGGTTCTTTAACATTTAGTCTTTTAATGTAAAACAAAACAAAAAAAGAACAAAAAAGCAAACAGGAAGACACTTTAAATAGAACAGATGAAATTGTGTGCTCTTTTGAGACACTGGGATCAAAAGTCCACTTGACTTTTAACCATTCTGCCAACCTCATCCTTGAGCTTGAGTGTCATCTGAGTCAAAGAAAAATATGTCATTTAAATGGTCCATGATATAAAAAATGCCTTTTATATTATTCTGATTTTACTCAAATAACTTTAGAAAATTTGAGTGTGGGTTTAAACGGTACCAAGTATAAACATTTTAGCCAAAGATAAAGCTGCACTAATGAATGATTTCACATGAACAATCGATCGAATGACTTTTACGTTGTTGATGCAAAACTAAAACAGATACAACAATGACAGAAGCAGGGGTAAAATGTTCGAGGGCAGCCAGGGAAAAGAAATTTCCTTCAAAGTTCAAAAGTCTCGCTTTCACTGTGCTATCCCGTCTGCCACCGGGGTAATGAAGTTTCATTTATGGCACAGAGGAAGTGCGTCTTCCACTCTGCAACAAAAACAGGAAGAGACGTTGTTTTGCCTGGTCGTTATCCCCCCAGGTAATCAACTGGAACAACTGTGGAAGCTCTACCAGGTCCAACTGGGATTGGTAAGGTTGTTTTTTTTTGCTCCAGACAGTAGCCAGGCTGCTAGCGGTAGCCATGTTGCTAATGCTATGCATGCCACAGTGGCGCCCAACAAGTAATACCACATGAAAAAAGCAAATTTATATTGGAATTGCTGCTATGAGAGTGTTTCCCTCGGTTTAAATGACACAAGGGAATGAAAATAGCCATGTTAAAAGGTGATTATTTTAGAAACGCTTACGTACTCATCTGCCCCAGAAACTGCATATTATTTAAAAACTGTTTATTTTACTTCACATCCGATGAACATTTAGAATCCTGTTTCAGGCTTAAAGACTTCCTGATGAACTTATGTCTTACATTTTTAGCTGCGAAAGCTTCTCATTCTTCCTCTATTTGGTAATTATTCGTTTGTTATTTTTCCGTCGAGCCCCCGTTCAAGCTGCCACTTGTTTTTCCGTCACCTTCTCGCTAAGCTCTCGAGGACGTAGAGTGCAGCCAGGTTCAGGCTCCAGCAGAGGTACGTTAACGGTGAAGATGACCCCGGGCTTGCAGGAAGAGAAGGCCTCTCTCCTCCTTATTCGTCAAAGAAAATGCTCTTAATTTCAAGATTCCACTGAAGTTAAACTCTTAACTTTTTTTGGGGTGATGTCATGAGGAACTTAGAGTGTTTTTTTGTGTTTTGTCTCAGCTGTTTCCTCGTTACAGAAAAAAGGTAATTGACAAAAAAAAGAAATTGTCGGTTTTCATGAACAAAAATCAACGCCTGAGCGGCATTTACCTCGATGGTGTGATCTTTGTGAAATGCAAAAAAGGCTCGCGCAGATCGAGATCACCCAACCAGCCGAAAAAGAGGGGGGGAAAAAAAACCCCTTTGCATTCCCGTATTTTTTCCATAAGTGTGCCTCCCCACTCTGGTGGCATATTTTCAATCATTATTAGAATGCCGGCAGCTCAAGGCTCGCAGGCTTTAACCTCTGGTATGTTTGGCGTGTGATAAAAGGTGAAAGCACTATCAATCTTTATTGTCTGGCCTGCACACTGTAATTGCATTCAATAGTCCACTGATTCTCTTGTCTGCACTAATGTTGGGAAGCAGAGAGGAGCCAGATGCTCTGACTGCATCACACACACACACACACACACATGCAGATAGACACACAGGTGCGCAAACACACAGTTCAATCTTTTTATGCTTTAAAGAAATACCCATGCAAGGGCGCTTATACTGGGAAAAACACACCAAGATAGACACACACACACACACACACACACGACGCAGCATCACTTGGCCCCTGGCTGATAAATTGTTGACAGTATGGATTGTGAGCAGCTGTGTGTCCACAAGTGTTGTATAGTCAGAGATTCATCCTCCGGTTTCCCGGTCACGTTGCTCATGTTGTACGTACAGTATATATACGTGTGAGTGTGTATATGTGCCGGTGATGTCACCGCCGGGCCAGGTTATGTATTATTCAAATTTAAGCAAGCAGAAGGAGGGGGGAAAGAAAAAAGGGGAGGGGAGGGGGTGGGGAGAGCGAGCTGGAGGAGTGCCAAACACTCGATTGGATCTCAATGAATAGTAAAGAGGCTGACAGAGGTGACAGAGGGAAGGAGAGAGGTGGGGGGGGGAGGGACCTGGAGAGAGGGGAGAGAGAGACAATCAGCGCGAGCGAGGAAAAAACAGACACGTATACGTCATGGTAGAAGACGTTATTTGGATGGCCTCTCATAATACTTCGTCCAACACTCTTAATGAAATCCATCCGCCGCCTTTTTCTTTTGTTATTCTACATAAGCTGGCGGAGAGTTTATCGGAGTACGAAGTGTGTTTGTGAGCTTTTTTTTTTTTTAGTTTTTTTCGTTTGTGCATATGTCCGCGCACGAGCGGCGTGATTCCATATTGCCAATCTTTGGGCGCAAGAGAAAGAGAGAGAGCCTTCAAGTCAGGTGGCGGTGCATATTGCGGAGCCTCACACACACACACACACACACCGTGGGGCAGCCTTGATAACAGACACGCCGAGCTCCAGGTAATAGATTTGGGCTTCTTGTCATATCCACACAGAGCGCACAAAGCCTCCAACCCCGAGGATCAAGCCAGATGAAAAGCTGGCCCTTTGATATTGGTTATGCCAAGACCACTCGTACATTATTTTGTCGAATTCTCAATGACACGCGCCGCATTGATATATATACACGAGATTTTCATCCTTCTGTGAGGGAATTCACAGCTGTGGCTGTTTGGGGTTTGTTTTTTTTTGTTCTGCAGCAACAATACACTCGTGGGTTCTGCGTGGTGCTAATTAATGCTTTCAGTGGTACTGTTTTTGTTGCACTTTTAAGTGGGCCAAGGCTAACAGGCTAACTAGCACCAAATCCCAGTTGAATTGGATCTAACTGGGGCTCAGGTTCTATCCTACGATCGCGCACTCGCACGTCAGAGGTTGATTATTTTGCGGCCGGTGAGGGCAACCGGTCTTGGCACGGCTCTGCTGCCTTCACCGTAGGATCGCGATCGCGTCCACCCTTCGCAGCGTTGTTTACTGCTTCCTCTTTGTGCGCATACATTTGCATGTTACACACATGCGTTCACATTCGCACATCCACTCAGAGTCAGCGGGGCATACAGCCTGCACACTACATACAGTAATACATTGCTGAATATCAAAGGAAATTACCCTTCACCTTGGTGCATGGATCTTAGCGAGTTCCTTAACCAGAGGAATGGGCTTTGAACCAGGCAGATTCCCCCAGGGCCCGTATCCCGGCCCCTCCCCGGAACACCGCGCCGGATAAGGGCCGTAATTCCCACTTTTAGGTTTCCATTAATCTGATCCTGACACAGGGGAGACGGGCTGCTTTGCATATCGCCTTCCCAAGATGGAGGGCTATTTACATGATCGCCTCCAGATTGAATATGATCAGTAGCCCACCTCCTCCGCCGTCCTCTGCAGCTGAGACGGAGAAATGCAGATTTCTTTTTTTTTTTTTTTCTCTTCTCAGCGGGTATTTGCTGCATTATCACGGATGAAATATTATTCACCGAGGTATATTCACTATAGCGTTTCGATATGTCTCAAGTTAGACTTGATGGATACGTGTTGCGGATATTACAGCGTCGTGCTTGATTCCCTTGACGAAGGCCAAATTTCTTTTATGAATGTGACAGCAGAGATGGATAGATCAACCCATTTATCATCGCTCACTGATAGCGCTAATGTGAAGAGAACTACTGCCCCCCCCCACCACCACCACCACCACCACCACCCGCCCTCCGTCTCGACAAATGTGAGGAACACCAGTGAACAGTGCTCCATTTGAAACCACGAAGGCAAACCCCCATGTAAATGTATCTGTAATGAACGCCGCGTACAGGAGGTGCATTATTCTCTTTCTGCTACATTTATTTCTGAATATCAAATGAATATGATAAATGTGGAGCGAGGGGGCGGCGGCGGCGGCGGCGGCGGGGGAAACAAAGTAAGCCGGGGATATGAGATGAGTGATATTGTTATTACACCACCGACGATGAGCAGCAGAAGTTGAGATGGTGTGAGACCGTAGCGTGGGGTGGGGGGGGGGACATACGCACACCCTTGCTCCTTCCCGTGTCGCCTCCTTGTCCGTCCGTCATTATCCATCTCTCGAACTGCCTCCATCTTTTTTTTTTTTTTTTTTCACCACGTCAAGCCGAGACACAATTCCACACTCATGTGAGTCCCAGTTGTGAGCTGATACGCAGTGAGACAACAACAATGGGATGCGGGTAAAAAAAAAAAAAAAAATAGAATATCGCTGTACAAACACCACCGCTGTTTAGTGTGATGAAAGAGTAAATCCGCGCTCACGTGGCGCCGGTGAAACGTCTGTGACAGGGCTGAGGAGATGCGCACGCTCTTGTGTTACTTCAAAGTATCTCCGCTGTTGGCAGGAAACAAGTAGGTGTCTGTAATCACACCAGAGGTACAGATGCTTCTCGTGTGAGACAATAGGTTGATTTATTTCTTTCTTTTTTTCACTCCAACCTCATTTCTGTCACACGATGTATGAACCCCCTGTCCAACTTGATAATCACCCACCGGGCTCTTTTGGGGCGCGGGGGAAAAAAATATTTGAGCTTCCCCCTAAGTGCATTTCATGCTTTTAATTGACACCATTGCATGTTAATTCGGAGCATGTCACGGATGTGTCACACCAGTAAGCCGCCAGTGTCCGACCTCATGTAATGTCGAATTACATTCCTGCTGCTCATCGCCGTGACAATAGATAAGCTTCTCCTAGGCAACACCAAGCGGTTCAAACAGTCGTGTAGCTGAGGTGTGTGTTTTTTTTCTTTCCTCGCTGTCCTCTTCACTTAGGCCGGTAACACATTATTGTTGTTTTGAAATCCAGTTCCCTGCCTCTGATCACTTTCTGTGTCTGCCTCTGAATCTAATTCTTCCTCTCTTGGACTTTTTAACCAAGGTAGGGTTCATTTGGACAGCAAAATGACAACCTCAGAAAACATCTGTAAAGGCAAAACAGCTGCACACACACTCATAAAGCAGCACAGAGTGCTTCCACAGCCTTAACCTTTTTTATTGCTATATTCTTCCTCCCCACACTGATGGGTCTCTGTCCATACATAACCTTTACCTTTACAGAACGGTTCAATAATGCTTGAAAACAGGGATGTGCCTTTATGAGTTCAGTGGAGGATAATTTTACTAGAGCAGATACCTGTAGGTAACGAGGGGCAGAGTGAGCCAATTTTTATCGCTGCATGGTCCTGGTTCAGATGCTATACAACCAGCAGAGGAGCGAGGTGGCTCACCTTAAATGTCCGTCCACCTTAAGTGAGCCGGGGTCAAGGTCGTTGCTAACTCTGTGGCTTCACTTTAATCAGCTGGTTCGATGGAGACGAGGTGAAACGGCGTGGATATTGAGGAGATGTAGCATGTATTCACCAACAAATAATTTATAAGTTTTAATCTTTAGTATGGCTAAAGTTCCAAAAACACAGGATCCTACGTTCCCCATAATGTAAGTTAAGCAGCTGATCAGCAACCGGCAGTTGTACCTGCCGTGCGCCCCTCTCTTGCGCTGCAGTTTTTTTTGGAAGCTGAAATATCCTTAACTTTTAAGTGCGTGGCATGAAGTGGGAATCGTCCCCCTAAAATCGCAAGTCTTTCAAACTCTCAGCCCAGTCTCAGGTGTCTGAAGGGCCTTCACTGAGCTTAATTGCAGCACTTAATCCAAAATCAAAGAAAGAAAAATCTCTTCTGAATGGTGTTTCTTGGAGTCGTGGAGAGCGCGTTTGAGGCGTGTGGGTAACACAAAGCTTTGATGGGTACTTTGCAGTTAACGACGATATTAATAGTTTATGTTGCCGATGAGTAAGACGTGGTGTCACAAATCACCACACTCTTTGCAGAACATTGGTAAAACCTATTAAATATCAGTAAGTCATGTGTAAATGGTGAAAATAAGCAGCGATCATACTTATTTGGACAAACACGTTGTCGCTCTGTGCTCCCACCAATTACGACAACAGTGTGACCTTGATCTCATTTGCACCATTTCACGGTCCCAAGTGATCGTGACAAATTCAAAATGGCCGCTGCGGAATGGCTGCAAAATGTACGTGTAAAAAGCAGATGATTGGCTGTGACGCCTTCTGGCCCGAGCGAGTCTCACACTGCAGGATCTGGTCCAAGAGTGATAGCACCGGCCCCAAGAATAGCTCCAAATTATTCACGGCGAGGTACGACAAGCTCTGGTGAAAAAAAAAAAGAAAATGACTGTGTCTGAGTCCATCGCTGCGGGCCAGAGGAAGAGATTAAATATAAAGCTGTTAGCCGGTAAGTAATACACTATCAGATCAAAGGGGCAGAAACCTATCGCTGGACAGCAACTCCGTGACCTGGGGGCCATATCTCATAAACGTGTGGTCGTCACACGCCTCTTAATCCATCGATGATCACTTCTGCACATTCTTTATCGAGACTTCAAAGTTTGTGCCTGAAGCTAACCGAGTAGCGCGAGTAGCTGAATTTAACAAAGCGGTTTTAGTGCCTTGTCCCAACCGAACTGCAAGTCCAGAACGCCTGTTGCTGTTCACTGCAACAATAATGTAGTTTTGGGAAAAAGCGATAGACGTTATTTTGGCACTGGCAATGGAGGTATTCAGTCGTTTAGGTATGGTTGAGGATGTGTTGTCTGTAACTGTTTTTCGGTGATGTCTAGGATCGCTGGCAGTCGTGATCCCAACGAATATATCAGCCAACTCTGTCATTCCCCTTGGCTTTTTAGAGCTTTTTTTAAAAAAAAATGTAGTCACCCAGTCACCCACCCATCTATCAGCGCATTTCAGTCTCTTTTCATTTTTTTTGTGAACAATGTCAAAGTTGGTCTGTATCTCGAAAGTATATGAAACACTATACGTGATTTTTAGAAAACACTTGAAACAAACTGATGGCTGGAATCTTCTTTGGGCCCTCGTGGGTTTTGATAAAATGCGATTTGAGGTCTCAGTTGTGGATAAAGATTGAATTTATAAGATTGAGAATTCGGGTGATCTTATATTTTGTATGAAAAATCTTAATTTGTAACGTAACTTCAGATCTTAATATGATATTTAATCATAATAAACGCTGTCTTATCACAACCATAACATGGAAATCAGGTGAAGTAGAAAGTACCTCAAAATTGCATGTATGTAAAAAAGAAAAAGAAAAAAAAACCTACTGTGAGAGGTAAATACATTGGAAGTTAAATAGTTAGCAGGAAAAGAGACAGACTTAATAAACCTCAAACACCAGAATTTCCCAGAAACTGCAAATAAGCAGGTCAAAGCTCGGGGGTCAAAGTAATGTGCAGGTGTTTGAAAAAGTCAAGACAGCAAAGGACAGAGGCAAAAATGTTGAAATTGCTCTGCCCACGTTTTATTCTGGTGCCTTGCCATCGACACTGCTGTTATCTATCAGATATCGAGCGTGTTGGCGAGTGCTTGTTCTATAGGCTCGATGGGGGAATGAACTACAAATCATCAGGCGTTATGATTATCAAAGACTTACGGCTGCGCACAAATCCTCCACTTTATTTAACCGCGCTATGAAGCAGCTTGTTTATTCCTTTGCCATAACCTTTAAGTATTGTACTTTATGCACTTCAGGACTCTACAACACACACACGCAGGGAGGAAGGTGCTACACAACAGGCTTGGACTCACACACACTCTCTCTCTCTCTCTCTCTCTCTCTCACACACACACACACAGTCTCACTGTCTGCCCGCCCACACACATAGCTCACTTTTAGCCCTCAGGCGTCGCATTTGAGAGTTTCATTTACTTGATTAAATCATATTTGCATATGGAAATTGTTTGAAAATGATATTAATTTGTTATATTCAAAGGAGAATTACTTTCTCATATTAAAGCTAAATCAGACAGAGGCTGCGAGAGTGACAGGTGATGATATTGAACTTCGTCAGTAGGGGCCCGTCAGTGGGTACACACACACACAGGCGCGCGCGCACACACGCACACACACACACATTGTCACAAATGTTTTTTTTTTCTATATAAATCAGTTTACACCTCCTCGTCTCAGGTGCGTGTGTCTGAATCTGTGTGCAAATCCTCTTCTCCAACAAAGCAGAAGGCCATTTGCTCGGCAGCGAGCGGCAGGATTTTCCCTTAACCTTGTGTGTTGTGTCCAGGTGTGTGTGACTGACGCGGCGCCGCGAGACGCCACCGTGGGACAGATCTCCTCCTGAGCTTAACTTAACTTATCAGGAACATGGACCAAAAAAATCAGGCTAATTAATTAAGAACAGTATTAGAAGTAATGGGATATTATAATATAAATTGCTACATTCTGGAACCAATTTAATCCAATTACTGGAACCCCTCATGAATATAATACCTCCAAAATCACTCCGTCAGAGTCCAAAGGGAGATGTGTCTGACTACTAAGACTGAAAGAAAAGAAAAAGGGGGAGAAGAAAAAAAAAAAAAGATCTGCTCCCTTTTAGCAGCGAGCGCCAATGATGATTTAAATGGTTGAGAGGAACTGTTAATTTGAGTAATAAACCTCATGATGATTTTTTTTTTTTTTTCTAATTGACATTTCGACCATTTACAACCTGAGTAGGTTTTTGTTTGAGCTCCCTTGTGTTTGATAAAGACGAACGACTGGAAAGGCTGATTGGTGCTTTTTTTCTCTTAATGGCCTCTACCCAATTTAAAAACTGTCTTAAAAGAGACAAAAGATTTTTTTTTTTATTCTCCACCAGTTAAAGTGGAGTGCATTTTGGAGGAGCGGATGGGATAAATTGACATGAAGAATCACAGCAACTTTAGCGGCTCAGACATCATTCCATGAGGGATAAATCCACATTACACTGTATAAACAACACATGAGTGCTCCGGAGAAGATTTGGAGTTAGGTGGCGGGACTTTTACAGAGCCCTTATAAATTAAAATAAATTGCAAAGTAGTTTAAGGAGAAGATTTCTTACTTCTTACTCAGTGATTGAAGCAAATGTGCTTCAAAAGTTTCCATAATGCATGACTTATTAAGAGCAACAATATGAAAGATTCCTGCAGTTAAAGCTAAATGTACTTATGTACTTATATATATGTACAGAACCAGTGTCATATTTTTACATATGTGCACTTTTATACAATGAACTTGGGTGAAATCTTAACTCACACTGCTTAAAAATCTCACATCAAACTGTCAAATCAAAGCCCAGTTTCGCGGCAAAGTTTGTAATAGACCCGTCAATCCACTGGAAGACAGTGTGTGTGTGTGTGTGTGTATGACAGTTCGCCTCGACCTGGGTACGAAAAGCGAAAGTGTGTATGTATCATCAGTATCCGCAGAGAGTGATCATGACGGGAGCAGAGGACTGATGTAGTTTCCTGGGGAGGTCGCGAGGGGAACGAGTTTTGAGTGAGCTCGTCGGAACTCGCATAAGTAATAATGTATCTTAATAACCGATGCACCGATGGCACACGTAAGCCAAGTGGGCTAAGTAATAATCACAGTGTTCACAGTAGTCCACATTGGTAGGAGGCCAAGGTTCGTTGGGTGGCTCATTCATATGACCTCCACCCAGACGACCGGGGTTTTGGTCCCACAGATGAAATGTTAGCTCGGTAGCTCCTGATGAATAGTAGTTTACTGCGATTAATACAAAGTTAAACAGAATCGCGGCCCTTTGTTTATATTGACATCGTCGTAATGTCGGAAACTCAACAAGCTAGCTTCCATCTGGACAGGACAGCGTAGAGAACAGCCAGTTAGCCTAACGCGGTCTCTCGCTGAACCGAAGCAGTGCCCCCTCTTACAAAAGTCCAAACACACTTTTAATGTAGACCTCGTAGATATCATACGAGTGAAGATTCAGAAACTGATTTTGGAAGATTTTGGTGCTCTGGTGAGTGTTTCTGGCAGCAGAACGGTGTATGTGAGTCAAAATAAACTATGGTGTGTGTGTGTGTGTGTTCATGGTCATGAAGGAATACTGTATATCAGCCAGTACATCAGTGTGGCTCATTGATGTGATTTCAGTAGTTTTTGGACAGCGTCGGAGCTCCATGGCACAGATGGCTTGGATGCACACGTGTAGGATCACCGTCGCGGGGTTCTCAAAACTTGGAAAAACACTGGCGTAGTCGGAAAAAGCATTGGAATAGTCCATTTTTTTTTTATTTTTATGCCGGCCTCCAAAAGTGTAAGCAGTGAAAATATTTATAAAAAAAGGAAAATAAGCTATGTACAAGATGATTGAATGGTACTGAAGTTGAGTTCCTTAATATCTCAAGATCTTCCAGGCAAAAAAAATAATAAAATCAATGCAATTTGCGTTCTGGGAGCTCAATGGATGTTACCAGGCCAAGATGACCCCCATTTTAAACTTATAGCACCTCCCACTGGGTGTTTTACACAATTTACAACATTTTTCGGCAGAGAAGACATTCACAGCCCATTGAACGTTAGCGTATTTTACACATAAATTCTCCGCCCCTGTCTAGGAACCCCCCAACCAAAACAGGTTAATTTGCAACAAAATCACAATGAATAACACCAAACGTATTGATTGTTGTTGACCACGTGACCCTGAGAACGCTCCTCTTAACGGAGGAAATTGTGACGCCCCTGTTTTGCCAGTCAGACTCATGAATGGGAAATAGCAGGATCATCAAATGGTGACTGAAAAAAAAAATATATCTATATTTGTGTGATATTTGTATATATGCATACAGGAAAACAGCAGAACAACCAAATGCGCACCCTTGATTGCACTACTGGAACAGTTAAGGAGAGATGGTGCCTTAACTACTTAGTGAACAAGGAAAGGGTTCAGAGAAATGTGTGCTGTGTGTAGGTGTGTGTGTATGTGTGTGCTGCCCACAGTCAGTGACAGAGCCGCTCCGTCACAATCACTTCATAAGACAAATAAGAAACGCCACCCGACCTAGAGCTCGATCATCACACTCCCCTTGACCAGGGTTGGATATGGGTCAGGCTCGACCTTGCCTTTTCAGTGACCGGGCCTCTGGGGATGGAAGATATTGTCTATTGACTGAAAAGAAAAGAACGAGAAATATCTTAAATGTAGACATCGGCAAGCAAGAGAAAGAACATTTAAATGGAAGGAAAGAGAAAAATGAAACTGAGAATTCTGTTATGTTATTATGCGTAATTGTCGGTAATTCTGCAGTGTGAATCTGTTTGTGACTTATCAGTGTGTGCTGACTGCAAACTGCAGATTTGTGTCTAACTCCAGACACCAATGCTGTATGTCACGGTGTAAAGCAGGATCAGTAGAACCAGGTGACACCTGCATCTCCTGTGTGCAAAAAAGGTATTACTGACCATTTAGCTTGGCGTTATTAGTTCCCGTCAGAGGCCCTGAGCACAGAGGCACAGTGTCACTTTTGGTTTCATTTGACCCTTCTGTGTCAGGAAGCAATTATTAGACTCTAATGAATCCAGACAGCAACTTTTTACAAGCTGGGAACAAAGTAACTATAAAACTTTCTGCAAAGAAGAAAATGAAATTATTTCACTGGGAAAAAAAAACAAAACTTGGTTGCTCTTTTAATCAGCAACAAATTCAACCATGCCTTAATGCATATTTAATTACATCAACTTTCCCTTTTTTTAATCAAAGCGAGAGGGAAGATCTAGTTAAACGGAGGCATATGGACGTTAGTGTGAAATATTGAGAAGTATATGAAAGAGGAATCCTGTATTCCCCGGTGTATCTCTCAGACAATCACAGCCAAAAAGAGGATGGGGCAGAATGAATTGAGGTGCTCGTTGTTGTTGTTGTTGTTGTCGTCGTGGCTGTTGTGGAGAAAAATCCTCGGCTCACCAGTAAAGCTATTATCCCGTACCACCGAAACACAATGAAATTTGAGTCAATTCGGTTTTATTGATACTCTCACGAGTAATTTAGCAGGTAGCGTTTGAAGTCACAGTCCCACCTTATTGTATTCACATCAACAAACAATAGATAATGCGATAACACACAATGTCATTGTAACGGTAGATGCAGCAGAGAAACACAATACGCGGCGCTGCTTTGGAGGTATTGTGCTTATTCTGTCCAGTCGATGAAGTCATCTTTGTGAAAGATTCAAAAAAGGGTGATAGACACACTTTAGTTAGGACTGTGGAAGCTCGGTCTCACTCCCTGCCTGGTCAGTGGCTGCACCCTCAAAAGGTTTACTCTGTAGTTACCACTCTAGTGTCATTCCTGGAAGAGCTCCTGTAGTGTTATAGGATAAACATAAAAAGTACGTGTTGGGGTGGTGAGGGTCCTATGTGTGAGCAGGTGTCAACCTTTATTTGTTTTAGGTTACGTGACGTAAGTAAGGTTCGATGGATGTATAATCTTTTACTTGGAACAGGTAAATCAGAAACCTTTCAAAAAACAAGTCAAGAACAACAAAATGAAAAAGTAAATTACATTACGTGGTCATGTAGGTAACGTCACTGAACTTGTGTACATGATGTAATTAGTGTTGTCGCCTAAACCCAACCAAACTGCGACCGTTTCAGGGTGTTAACAGTCCATGATTCATAACAAGTCATCGTTTTTTTAAATGTTTGTCAGTGAACATTTAAACCGCATGTTATTGCTAACTTGAATCAAATGTTTTAAGTTATGTCATGGAAGTAAAACTGATGGCAAAGGCGTTTAGCCAAGCTGCCGTATTTGACGAGGTGGGAGTGAGAACAGACAAACTATGAGGTTTGGTTTGATCTGATTTTATTCACAGTGACCAAACGACCCACCAACTTACATCAGATGCTGATATAAATTTTACTGAATCCTCATGGAAGTATGTAATATCACATTTTAGAAAATGACCCTCAACCACTTCAAACCAATGAAAAAAGCACAGAGCAAAGAACATACAGTAATCTCAAAAAAAGGTTTCAAATAGAAAACAGGGTTTTTCATTCACAGTTATAGATGTAGTGATAAGTCATTTCCAGGTGCTACATGTAGTGCAGTTTGATATATTTTGTTAAATGTGCAGCCCAAAATGTTGAGAAATGGAGAGCTGAAACTATTCTGTTTAGGGCAAAGTTGGCTTTTGTAAAAAAAGACAATCATACTCAACAGTTTGTTGTTTAAGTGTTTTTTAAAAGACAGATACACTGACACATTTGATGAGTTCACATGTAATTTCAGGCAGCTGTAGTTTTTCCTTCTAAAGAAGCTTTTATTGAACTTTGCAAAAGTCATCAAGCCTTTGAATTTTCATAGGAAATGCTTTAGTAGATGCTTATTAATTTGAGAATATGGATTGTTAATTACTGGAAGCATTTTATTTAGGCAGAATGACTGATGAAAGAAACCCTCTATGAGATAATTACAGAGAGAGAGAGAGGGTCTAGCTAGCCCGAAGGCCCCAGAGTTTGTCTCTCTACGTGATACTTTGCTTATCTTACCCAGAGTCAGATGAGAAGCAGCAGGACGATGCGCCCCGCCACACTGCAAAAAAAAAAAAAACTGCTCTGGAAACAGCTCGAGGAACATGACAAAGAGCCCGGAGTCTTGACCCGGCTTCTTAAAACTTTCCAGATCCCAATCCGAACGTGGATCTGAGTGACGCGCCGTAACAAGTCCGATCCAAAGAGAACGCCCCATCCCCAACCCACAGGGCCCAAAAGGATCTGCTGCCAACGAGAACGTAAGACTTCATTAACACAAACCACATAATCAAGTTCTTTATAAAGGAAAGGCTTATTAAAACACCAAGTACACACACAACTAACTACTAAACATACAGAATTAGTACAACCATTAACAGTGATGAACAATTAATGAATGGATGAAGAATACCATGAATCAAATCAAGCAGTGAATGATGTAAGATGTATTAACTTGTTTTTTTTATGGCAAATTTGGACCCTTTTATAATATAAAGCGTTTATGTGTTATTTACTTTTTACCATTGGACTGATTTTCCCTCTCAAAAGATTTCAGTTATTTCCTAATTCAAAATTAAATGACCTGCTAAAATAAATAAATAAAATATGTTGAGTTGCTGCAGGCATTCGACAAAGCATAACTATATGTCCGCTGTCAAACCATGCTGAATTGCGATAAGTCTCCCTTTCATGTTGGGCACAGAAACATGCAGTTATGCAAATCCCATGTAAACTCACACACACACACACACACACACACACACACACACACACACACACACACACATTCTGTCTCCTCACACACCCGGTAAAGGTTAGGTGGTAAACAGGTCAGTGTTATTTAGATCATTTTGCGGGAAATAATTACGATAATAAGTATTGTTATGGAGGCAGGGGCGCTTTCTCCACGGAAATGATGTCAAACAGACAGATCTCCATCAGAGGTGTTAACTCCTCTTAGCTTAACCCTTGGCTTATCTCTGACCTGTCTGTCACCTCTCTCTCTTTCTCTCTCACCCAGTTTTATTCATATATTCACACCACTCTTATCCAAGTGTTGCGTTGACCTTTTTTTCACCCTGGCTTCACCTCTCAGGCTGTTCTACCTTACTGGTGAATGTTGCCGGGGCTGTATGAGGCCGGAATAGGAATACCTGTAGACATTGCTAAGGTCTGAAAAAAGTGCTGTTAACCTCGGTTTTTGGGTCAGAAAAAACATTTAACCTATTTAAGATTAATATTCTCCTTAAGATATTGTAATTAAACACCAAAGATAAGACATTAGTGCACAGGGCTCCTTTTTTCTGTAAAGACCCAAACACAACATTTATACATCAGGTATCTATAATAATATGAGGAATACAACAATGATTTAAAAGCATAATATAACACCTCTGCATTCAAATGTCTTTAAACAACTCGACCGTATTTTATTTAAAGCTGCGGTATGTAAGAATTGGTCACCTGTTGAATTAATACTCCAAACAAATAGGTAGCAACATATCACCACACTAACCGCTAGCTGCTAACCGTATTCTCTTCAAAAATCCATGACTGTAGCTGCCATTAGCTAGTTAGTGCTGTTAGCCATGCAGCTAGCAAGACTCCCAAGGGCGTGTTCAGTTCCCACCACTGATATAGACGTTTTGAACTATTATTTCTTCGTAATTCTTCAGATTCTGTTGAGGTTTTAGTACATTTCTGAATGCTTTAAACTAAAATTGCACCTTTATTTGTGCATTTACATGACGCACCGAGGGTGTGGGTCTGTCTGTTTGAATTCAGGTCAACCTCTCAATGAACTCAGCACTCACCGGAGACTCCGGTTCTCTTTCTTCTTTTCCCCCTCTCCTCTCTGTAACGTCACATTCATGAAGCACATCTCCCCTCCCAGCTCCAATCAGCAGTCAACATCACGGTACATAAACACCCGCACTGGAGGTCATCTCAGCGGATGGTGTGGAGATAAATCCACTTTTGAATCCCAAAAAGTTAAATCTGCTCCGGATCAGAGCAGAATCTTTATTTCTCCAGTAGGTTTGGCTCGGCACCCAACTCTCTCCTCCAGAGCTAGCTGGCTCTGAGCCACACGTCTTCATGTTTTGTTTTGTTTTGTTTTGATTGAGGGACCCTCGCTGCAGAAATGACATATTGTGTGTTGAAGCAGGAATGTTTTTATACTGCTGTTATTATAACTTTGAATTTTTTGGACCGTCTTTTGGGCTCGCCATTGTCTCACAGAACTTTCAGCTTTATCATTGATTCTTGGCCACGTAACAGATCATACAGTCTCTGTCCATTAATTTAGTATAGAAAAAAAGTCATTTTTTACAGTTTAACTGGACTTACTGGACAAATTGGATGGGGAGTATTAAATAATGTCCTCTGTTGCTCTGGGAGAGCCTTATCAAAATGTCCCTGGTGATGTCATAGTGATGTCATCAGGGTTACCAAGGTTTTGGCAAATTCCAAGGTCTCTTTTTGTTCCCTTGTCTGCGTCTGATTTTTTAAGTGCATGCCTGTGAATTAATAAATCCTTTATCTTAATGGTTGAAAGGCCATGTAGTTCTGCGACACAGGGTTGTGCAATGAAATGCAAGTTGTTATGCCACACGAGTAAAACTATTGTTTGTGGTGGAATGTTGAGGACAAGTTCAGAAGTTTCTCAGCCTGAGGAAATAAGCAGCTTTGTAGTCTAGTGGTACAGCAGCAGATACTTATGTATCTTTTGACGGACCACAGCGGGTTGAACTGGTTGTTTGAAGAAGCACCTCCGCACCACCAGGATACTACATCAGCCCTTATTTGATGTTAGTTTTTTACCCCTCAAGTTTTCCATATTTACATACCACTGCTACTTAAATGCCGGCTATTTCGTACGCATTGTAAACCAAACCCAGAGCAGCTCAGCCTCTGATGATTCCTTTCATCACAAACTCTGCTGGCGTTTGTGATTAAACTCATTTCGGTGCAGGTCTTTGGCAGGAGGCAGAGAGGTGGATCTCTATTTGAAGCTGCTGATTCTTGGCCACATTTTCAGCCATACAGCGTTAATCGCATCAATGAAGGTCTTTTGTTACCGTGTGTGTGCGCGCGTGTGAGGTGTGCAGGTCTGTTTGTGTGTCCAATGATTACTCATGTTCACCCGTAAGCTGACTCTATATGTGGCTTCACCGACTATAGCCCCGGTGACTGGTAATGTCTGTGTGTGTGTGTGTGTGTGTGTGTGGGAGTGGATTTGGCCCTCGCTCCTTTGTGATTGTGACTTTATTAAAGGTGTTTGTTCTGTCGGATGGCAGAGACACAGAAGAAGCTAAAATGGAAAGCACATAATCTGCACATTATACACATCATGTGTCAAAATATAGAAGAGTGATTTATGTGACAATCCCGATCCATGACATTTTGCCGCTTTATGGTATCAGAATGTAATGATAAATATCATTTATTATAAGCACAGCATAAAAATTACCATGAGGTACTTGCCAAATGCTGCTGAATGGAGGATTTGGTTTTTTTATCTCTCATTTCTTTCATCGCAGGGAACATTGTAAAAATATCCAGTGAGACACCGAAGCTTATATGAGTCCTTGGAAGGTCAAAAAAATTAGTCAGGAATATAATTTGTTTATAGCACAAATTGTTATTAAAAGCGTTTATTTAGTTTGAAAAACTGAAAAAAAAGATAAAGAGTTGCTTTTTACAGAGTTTTTAGCACTGAAATAGTTTCAGAATGTTCCGAAACGTACTTTTGACGAGTTTAGGGTGAAAACTGTTCAACGGAGTGAATCAAATGCTCGGCCTAAAGATGTCTCTTTTTCTCTGAGAAACAAAAAAGCCACACATTGTGTGTCTGTAGAAGTGCTACAGGAGCGATCTGTAAATTTGCAAGAAATCTGTAAATGGTGTTCTAAACAAGAAAGCCTTACTGTCATTACAAAAACAACAGTTTAAGAAAACACTTTTTATTCCATTTAGTTTGCAGAAATGAAATTATAATGGGTTTTTTTTGTGCTGATGTCCATGTTGAGTTTGTCAAATCCCTCCAAAACACATTAACTTGTACCAGACACACTTTTATAGTTAATGGGAACTATTCTTTCAGTCCAGACAGATAAGAACTTGAACATTTCCGATCTTCTACTAGAACAAGTACAAAAGAACATTACTCAAAGTACTTGTAATCACCCATGGACTACAGTAGACTACCGTAGACTTACAATTTTGAATAGATTTTCTAGGTATAAAAGTGCTGTAAAATAAAATGTATGATGGCATCTGTTACCTCGTGTTGTTTTTCCTCCTCTGTTTCGTTTACTGTAAACACACAAGGTGGCTGCACTGCTGAGAGGTTCACATTTTGCACGTGCAGTTGCCAAAGAGACGTTCAGCTACAGTCAGCAGAGTTTTTCATTCGCTTATTGGTGTCATGCACCTGGAACACTCGGAGGCTGGAAGCTGGAGATTTCAACAAGGAAATCTGAACATCCGACATTGACCGGACCCTAGCACTAGGACGTCACTGACAGCTGAAGACTCCGTATTGGAAATGCCTACGTAACCACCGTAGACGATTACTGATAACATGTGAGGGTCTTAAACGGTCGTCCCATTTCATAGGGAGAGGTTTCTCCCTATGCATGTTTAAAAGCATTATCTTACAGTGTCTTGTGTTGGTCATACACCTGAGCAAAAAGATGCCCACCCCAACATTTACCCTGCTTTTCAAAGCCCCTCTCTCTCTGTGCCTATCTCAGGGCCTCGTGCCATACACCTTGCATGCTGGACGCCCAGAAATGATGGCATGTAATTGAGCCGCTGTAATTTGTAGTGATTGACCCAGAGGGCTGGCTATTAGCAATTGTCAGCTGTAATGATAGATCCCTTTAGCATTACAGAGCCACGGCTGTCCCCAGCGTCCGCACCCGCTTAACTTGTTATTTATAGATGATGTCAGGCCTGTAATAAACATAAAGCATAAAACTGCAGCTAATGTGCTGCTAATGAAATCTGGACATGAGCAACTTTATGAAATGAAATAATTCACATGACTGTTTCAGTGGCGCTGGGTGCCTCTAACTCAGGAAAGGTTAACAATGTGTGTGTGTGGGTGGGTAGAGAGTGTGGCGCTGCCTTGCTCATTTGCACAGTGTAAATGTATAGAGCAGCTCAACCTCAGTGCAGTCAATGGGAAAGGATCGTGCAGTGCTGAAAAACTACATTCAGTCTTTTTTTTTTTTTTTTTATCGACCAAAAGTATGACCTCCATACACTCGTGTGAGCAGAGCATTACAAGGGAGGCGAGTTGGATCCTTGAAACCTCCCTTTCATATCGCCTGGGCTTTTTTTTTTTTGCTCTAAAAAGCTTTCACTGTGATTAAGCTTCAAACTTGATGGCTGGAGGGGTGGCACGTGTTCTTCGAAACGCAGTAGAAAAGAAGAAAAGATCCCGCCAGTTAGAACACCTGACCTGCCCGACCCACTTCAGACCTGGTATTGACATTTGTCCTAAGCACAAGTGTGAATGCTCCCAAGACACATCTGAGATCGAATCACTTAGACCACATTTAAAGGTGGCCTGGGACAATATGTGACCGCGACCTTTTTGGGAGTGTGTACCCGCACTGAGAGACCGCCTATTCAACTGACGACAACAAGCAGAATGGAATACACACTGTCTGATTTCCATGTTTGGGCTCTCTTAACTCACCAATGTTCCCAGCTGATGTTTGGTGCACACACTGTCTGTTTCAACTGATTTAACCACTGAACTAGTAAGTTATCAAAAAACATTGTGTCTGTCCCAGTGATAGTACATGTTTATTTGCATATGAAGTAGGGCAGTGAGAACAGGCTTACAGACTGGATACACTGCCTGTGTGCGAAACGTCTTGCTTTTCATTTTTCGCGTCCATGTTAACAGGTTAGAACGGCCGGACTGCCGGTGTGAGCAGCGGCGTCTCACGCACATATCAAGTGAGGTTGCAGCGGGGCACCATCTAGAGATTCGCAATTCTTCACCACAACAGAAATAGGCCTGAAAACGACGAGTCACACGCCAGCACCATTTGATTCCTCATACCTAAACGGTTGAGAAAATTAATGGCAGTGTACCAGTGACAGTCGTACCGACCGGACATTCATCGTACGGTTGGGTTCAGGCAAAAAAAATCTACCTGGTGAGATTTAGGAAAACTATTATTTTAATAAGAATATATGGCTCACAGCAGCTTTAACTACTTAACTAGGTTAAAGTAACTCAAGGTTGACTTTGGTTTCAATGGAAAGCGGTTAACAGGGACAACAGTCTAGACAACCGTTCCACCACCTTCCACTCTTTGTGCACTTTTTGTTCTTCATACTACATCACTCGACTCCCTCCTTTGCTAACGTAATACCTACTGCAGCCACTAGAGGTAGCAAAATAACAGCAAACATAGCAGACTCATAATGAGCTGTTTAAAACAGTCAACCTATATGGCTGTTTTCTGACGAAGGCGGGCTTGTTTGTTCCTGTCTGGCTGATTGGCAGTTGTGATTCTAACCTGCAGTTTATCTGGTTCAGTTTGCCTTCCGTGTTTTTCTGCCTGGTTTTCACCTCTGCCTGTTTACCTGGATTAAAGAGATTGCACTCTGCTCTCATCTCTATTGTCCCGAGTCATTGTTGGCTCAGCAACCAGCATTACACAAATGTATAATGGTGCTTTTCTTTTTTTTTTTAACCGTTGCAGCACTACTGGGGGGATTTTGTTTAGTTAAATGTAATCCACCGTGCTATGAAAAGTTGTTTGTGTTACACTGTGTTTAAATGTGTCGTCCTGGTCGGATTTTAGCGCAAGTTTAGTAGCCCTAAAATCAGCAGAAACCTAACACACACACTTTCTGCCACATACATGCATACACCTGCCTCTGTTAATTTGTTTTTTCACTTTTAAGTGTACTTTGAGGGTCTGAAAACAGCCTCAATTATTTCATTTAATCAAAAAAACAGGTCAGAATTAAATTATTTTTGGGCATCAAAAAGGTAAAATAACTGTTTTTCCTGTTTTCATGTTGAAGTGGGAAAAAGAAATCATTAGAAAACCAAAAAACATTGAATATATATTTTTTTTTACAGATTCTTTCATTTGTGGATTTCTGACTTTTCTTCACTGGGAGCTGCAGGCCCCTCACAGGACCTTGCAGATCGAAAAAAGTGAAATGCCTACAGCCATTTGAATGATTCGGAAGAGTTTTATTGTTTATGACAGCTATTAACCTTTACTATAAGTCCATCCTGTGGCCTTATAATCATCTGGCCACTCTAACAGGAATAGACTTCAGCAGTGTAATGATGTAACCTCGGCTACGATATTAAAAAGTTACATGTCACACATTACGTTTTTGAGAGGGAGGACTACATTTTTAGTTGTATGTTGCCTTTATGCGTGTTTGTGTGTCTGTCTCGTGACATTTAGTTGGATTTGCTGCTTAGCAATATTTGCGTATTCCCAGAGGACTTTATGTAATTTACATCATCCCTTCTCGTGTGTTTGCAGCATGTTAAAATTCTATTTCAGTTGCGGGAATCAGTACATTGCACCTTCCGTCTCCAGGTTTCTCATGCACAGCGTGGAATATAACACACAGCTTTATTTAAATCTTCCGGCACGCGCCGCTTGTTACCGAACTGTAATTCACCATTGTACAATCATACACACTGATGAGCTGTTCCGCACAGATTCAGGTAAAATCATCTGAATAGACGGGTTTCCTCCTCATCCCACAACATCACCGTCCTGCCGGCGGGATCTTTATTTGAGTTCTCAGTTCATTTAAATGGCCGAATGCTTTTAATTTAGAGAAGCAGCATTGTTGTGCACATGTTAATATGTAACCTAATATGAATGACTGAAATGAACTTTTATCATCAACTAATTAAAAATATAGTTAGGAGTAACATTTAAAAACTTTGGAACGTGTTTTAAGGTGTAGCTCTAACTTCACCTGAAATATACATTTGATATTGTCTGTACAATGAAATTAAGATGCTTTATATCTATAGTTGAGGTTCTGCATGACAATATTCCAGAAATTATTAATAATCTTTGTATTAACTGGAGTTGAAGTGAGTAATCTATTAAATAATCAGCTGTCCAGCTATTTGGATACATTGATTAATAAGTTTAGGGTAAAAAGAAAGTTAAAATTCTCAGTTTCCAGCTTCTTACATGTAAATATGTTCTTGTTTTTTTTACTCCTCTATGACAGTAAACTGGTTATCTTTGGCTTGTGGACAAAGCGAGACATTTGAGAAGGTCATTGTGCAGGAAACATTTTCTGACATTTTTCAAAATTGTCTGACAGACCCAAAAATAATTTATTAATCGAGAAATATAATAAATAGATTAATCAACAATGGAAAATAATCTTTAGTTGAAGATGTCATATTAATCAGAGGGCAAACTTTTTTTTCTGAAGAGCCAGTTTGGTCTTTGGAAGGGTTAAAGAGGATGAGAGGAACTGATGTTGGCTGTGAATCTATCACTGGAGGTCACTCCAACTCCACCCGTGATAGTTTGAACAAAATTGCAAATATTTTTACCATTTTAAATGTTGCTTTTTTCAAATAAATGTTGCTTTTTTCAAATCTCTGCTCAATGCCAAGACAAATAACTTGCTCAGACAGTACCAACAAATAGTTACGTTGCTCAGGTTACATGAGTCATTCATTCAGTAAGAAACCAGATAAAATGTTTTTTGTCTCGATTCATGCCACGTGAATGTTGCAAAGAAAGAGCGATGCTTTCTAATAACTCTGAAGTTCAGAAATAAAACAAGACAAAATGTCTCTTGTGCAGTTCAGCCATCCACGAGCTGTTTTCCAGGTGAGCACGCTGTCCAGCGGACTGTGTGTTCGTGTGTGTTCGGGTGTTGTTCACATCAGTGTATTTTCTAGCGCGCACCGTAAAAACTGCTTGTTTGCGCTGCTGTCCACGCTGTCTTGTATTTATTCTGTGTGGCTGTGTTTGCGCACACATGCATACGATTGTGTGTCTGTGTGTGTGTGTGTGTGAACGTGTGTGTAAATCTCCTGCTGCCCCCCCCCTCGTCTTATTGCTTTCTTGAAATCCTCTTGATTCGCCCAGTCCCCGAGGCTAGAGCCCCATACACAGCAGATGTTCCACTGAAAAGGCCATGAATGTTTAATCATTTGTGTTATTGATGCCGCCTTTTTGTTTGTTAGCAAGTGTGAGCGACTGTTGGGGTCTTATGTGTCTATTTTTGCATGTTATGCATCCGTTTGTGTTCGTTTGTGTGTGTGCGCGCGCCAAAGGGAGATCTTAGTGAATTCATAAACATCATTCTTTTTTTTCTTTTTTTTTTCTCTTCGGTGTGGATAAAACTCTTTTTTTTATTATTTTTTTATTTACCTCACATGCCCCGCGATGAATGAATAATGAAGGCTATTAAAAATGTTATTCCGGATCATTATTGAGTGTGCTGTGTCAAATATCACATCAATGCACTCTCACAAAACAAGACCATCTTTTCTTTTTTTTTTTTTCTTTTTCCTTTTTGTCAAACAGAAAGTTAAACCCTGCTCCCCCCCTCCGATCATGGATGAACAAACTGGGCCCCGTCTGTAAACTGTGATTTGTTGGACTTAAAGCTGCTGTTTTAGTATTTGAGCTGACAGCCAGATTTGATCATAATTAGACAGCATGCCGTGGGCTTTGATTGGCACGGTAATTGGATTGTCATTGGGGCTGAAAAGCTATTATCTTAGGATCATGCCCCATGAAATTTGTTGGAAAAACTTCTGTGGCCGTCATTAAGTCGGCCATCTTGGGGGGCCCTCCGCAAATGAGCTTTTCTTTGCGGCGGAGGAAGGGAGCGCGAGAAGAAGGGAGGAGGAGAGGAGGAGAAAAAAAAAGAAAAGGTACCTGTGCACCGCTGGGACCCTTAGATCCTTTGAATCGCAGCGAAGACAATCTGGGCTCTATTGATTAATGATATTAGCATAGCAGGTAGCGCTAAGTTGAAAAGTGGCGTGCTGGGTTATTGCCCATTGCGCTCGCCCACTCGCCAGTAATGGGGGCGGGGGTGAGGAGGGGGGGGGCGGCAAGTAAAGGAATGGGATAATGAGAGAGAGGTGAGCCTGGGAGGGGAATGATGGGAGGAAAAAGGGGAAATTGCCGGGTGGCTTTTCATTGGCAATTGTTTATGTAAAGTATCAGGTACGAATGCCCATTTTAGGGGGAATAAGTAGCAATATGAGGTAATGAAAATGAGAACGGGAGATGTGAGAAGTGAAATAGGCGGCATTCATCAAAGCCATTGGGCAATTAAGCCAACTTACACACCTCTGAAAGCTGGAAAAACACCAGCGGTGACATCTGACTGCAGTTTCCCTCTTTCTGTGTTTGTTTCCTTGCACTCCAGGGGTCATGAGTCACACACACACAGAGACACAGGCATACACACACATACAAATAGCACACGCACACACACCGAACAGATTTTAGTGTATATTTATGAGATATCAGAATCTATAAACCAGACGCCGTGTGCACATTTTCAAATGAAGACAACCACTCACACATTCTCCAGGTCTTGTAAAAAAGTCAAACAGACCATATGAGAGAAATCAGATTAAATACTAACCTAATTAAAAAAAACAACATCTTGTCTTCTTTGTTAGACTTTTTGACACAAAGTTGGCTGATTTAACACGTCACAATGAAACAACCATTCAAATTTTCAAGTAGTTCAGGGCTTTCTTGAGCCTTTTCGTGTAAAACTGACAGTCTTTAATCATCGCTGTGGGTGAAAAGATAATGGAATGTATGTTCCCCTTCTCTTAAATCACACAGATTTATTTTTTCTTTCTCCCAAACATTTTAAAATCTGCCAGGAAGAAAAGCAGTTCTCAGCTCTGCAACTAAAAATGTATTTGGCTTCTCTGTGAGATAAAACCAATTATTCATGGCAGTGCTTGGTTACTGTGTATATATATACGGTGTCACAAAACATTTCCAAATCATTTTTCTTGAAATTGGAATAAACTTTAATGTTTTCTGCAGGTTTTATTATTATTGGACAGTTGTTTCCATATATTCCCACTGAAAGTCAACGACTGCTTATGAACTCAACAGAACTAAAGAACAGATCGATAATTATGAAGAAATTGCAGATCCATAAAACAAAACATTGGCATTTTATTTCCAACTATGAAGCTCTGAAATCAGTTTCACAGCCCTCTCCACGTGGAGAAACACCGGGGTGCGTCATGGATCTGATGACTTTAGACTTTTGAGTTTGACATAAACACCAATGACTCATGACACCACAAAGACTTCACCCTCAGAATGACTTGATATCCACTAACTCTTTGTGTTACTGACAATAGTGTCTTTTTAAAAAATATATTTTGTTGGCGCATTTTATCCCCCTGAGAACAGTGTGGGTCAGCAGAGAGACACATGATTGGGACATTCAGATGAAATGAATCTGTTGTGGACAAAATGCAAAACGTGTATCAGAGAAATCACGGATGCAAACTTCGTCAACTTTGCTCGAAACTTGAGGCTGCACACACACACACTGTTCCCACACGGAAAACGATGCCATTAATACACTTAAATACAACGGAGTGTCACGTACGAGGGAGCATCATGTTATGCTCTTTCTTACATTAAACTCAGGAGGTGTGTGTGTGTGTGTGTGTGTGTTATGCAAATACACTACCTCTGGTTTCATGACAGGCTTTCTGTACATATAACATCATATTTAGCATATGGATGTGTGGTTTATGCAAAATAACGAATGTAGCCTTACATCATATCTGAAAGGTGTAAGACGGCAGCTCTCCCTGCGCTCCCCCTCGCTTTTCATTGTGTCTGTGGGTGAAAGTTTCCATGCAGGCATTGTTGATCATGGCCTATCAAGTGTCATCTGATTTGCATTCAGTGGACGCGTCATTATTCACAACATTTGATGTCCACGAAAACACATTAGACCTCCCTGTTTTTTCCGGTGCTGAGTGGCGTTGGCCGCGACCGCCCAGACATCATTTGTGGCGCCCAAATAGTCCAAATGTAAATTGATATGTAAGAAAATGCCCCATTAACTTTTTCATTAATGGTTATAATGCATTCTGAGTGTCATCCGCGGGGCGGTGTGCTTCCCTGAGCAAGGCCACGCACACATGTGCCGCACAGACATGTTCGAAGCGCACGTACGCACGCGGGTACACAAAAGGCACGTCGATAAATCATACAGGAAAACACTGGATAAAAATAATCAACACACACGTATACCTAATAACAAGCTTCACATACATTCAGCTGCTTGTATTCCATCGTGAAAGCATTCTATCCATCGTGGTTTGTGTCGTTTTAAAACCATTACTGAGCCTTCACTAATTCAACTGCCTGGTGTATTCACAGCTGTTTGAATAGACACCGTGAGGCTCGCGTCGGCTTCATTTTCCCACTTTCTATTGGTGTTGCAGGCGTCTTTGAGTGCAAAGTGACTCCCCCCTTTATGTACACATCCCGCGCAGCATTATACATACTGTCAGGTTATCACGAGGCTGTTGTAGGAAGCATTGTAGAGATGATTCACTTGTGTTTAAGCTTTCCTAATGCACTTAAAGCTGCGGGTACCTGCCACTCAGGTCACCCAGGTGGTCTTGTGCCAATATTTGCTCTCTCAATAGCTCTCATATTCTATCGTCATTTTTATTAAAACCTCTCGTCTCTTCTTTCTTCACATCCTCTTAACACATCCTCATTCTTTGAATTTATGTGCAATGTAACTCTCGAGAGGAAGTGGGAGCGCTACATTAAAACTGCAGATGTCATTAAAGACACACAGTCGTGTCCTAATTTTTTAAGGTTTTCACAACCCGGGGAGGAATTTACTTTTTAACACCTGCACTTAACTTTTTTCACAGCTATTATTTTTACACAAACATCAGCATTCGTCATTCAAGTCCAATATTCACTTCTTTAAGCTGCGTTTCGGCTAAGACTCTCTTAGCTAAGAGTCTCTGCGGAGTACTGACTTCAGTCCATGACGCACACTCTCAGTGACTGTTGCTTGCTAGCTTCAGGCTAATGCACGCTAAGGCATTCTGGGTGTTTGGGGTGAATAAACCCATGGTCAAACTAACCTGAGTAAGTTGAATAAACGCAAGCGATCCCGCAATCAAACTCACTCAAACAACGCTTCTCTTTCTGTGCGAACACAGCTAGCTCGTTAGCCGTAGCTAGTCAGGTGAGTCTAGGCTAGGGCCACCTGCTGTACTGAGCTTCACACTGGCTCTTCAGAAACTCATGGGTGCCATCGCAGTGGCCCTGTCCACTATTATGACAGTCAATACAGTCAAGTCTTTTCAACCTCAACTACCTCCCACCTGCGTTTCTCTTTTTCTTATATGCGTCTCCACACACACATGCTCATAGCGTGTGCACACGCACACACCAACACTCCCACCAGCAGCCACTGCAAGTGTTAATATGTCTATTGTTTGGCCAGCGCGTCAAGTACTTATCCACGAGTGGTTGCAGGCGGCTGAAGGGAAAAGAATTAAAGGTGAGTGCGTGTAAAGCATTCACATATGCGCACACATGCGCAGGTTACCAGGCTGCAAAACCATGGCAACATTTTATGGGATCAGGCCTGAGTGGCAACTGTGAGCGCGCGGTTCACCGCGGTGTTTGTGTGTTCATGAACATGCCGAAGAATGGAGGCTGCAGATAACTTGGCACAGTAACTGAGTTGGCCACGGAGCAGAGAAAAACAATTGTGCAGATAACACAGGAGAGCCCGCTGCGCCCTCAGATCCATGGATGCTTCACGCGTTAGACAAAGTTATTATACAGTCAGTTATGGTATGTATCATGGGAAAAAAATGTGCGGTGAACAAAAGTTTTGTGAGTCCTTATTAACTTTTGTTGACAGAAGAGATTTATATTTAACTTCATATAATGAAGTATGAGGGCCACGATATTAGAAAAAAAAAAGTTCTTGGAAATAATAGAATATTTTCAAAGAAGCTGTAATGTTATGAGAAAAAAACGACTCTATTTTTCCACATTCCAGACTTTCTGACACAGCATCCTCCTTCTCCAGTTAGTCTTTAGAGCCTCATGTTTGTAGGTAAAATGGTAATACTTTTTAGGCTTAACTACAATTTCCTGCAGTTAATCCTTTAGTCAGTTTAGCTGAGTCTGTAAGCAGTTGTAAGCAGACATGAGTGACACTTCTAGAGATCAGATTTCATCTCTTTTAATACTTTTTAGCTCCACTGGCACATTTATCCTGTTTCTGATAGATCATTACCTAGTTTTGCTGATGTATTCTCAATTCTTAAGGTGATTTTAAGCCGTTAATTTAGAAGAGCATTTTTTCATTGATGATCTTCTATTTTTCTTTTTTTAATTTCTCTCTTGCTTGAAGTAAAGCCCCCCCCCCCAAATCCCCAGCATACACTTGAGTTTTTGAACCAAACCTTTTCAGGTGGCCTTACTCCAGGAAGCATATCTTATCCTATATCTTATTTTTCTCAGGACGGCGATGAACGTCACAGTTGTTCATTCAATCATAGCAAACAAACAATCCTGTCTGCTATGATTGAATCCAAGAAATCCAAGAAGATTCAAGTTATGGATGGACGTGAAAGGGGTTCGCTGTGATTGGATCGTTTCACCATCGGACAAAAATAATATCAGCTCCTGAAAGAACTTGTATATGGCAGAAAAATGGTCCTTTACGATTGTTTATACTGGGAATTTCAAAAGTTATGTGTTTTTTTTACCCCTCACGGTACACATGGCTGATATTTGACACCTGACACTGACCACCAAACTCCGATCAGTGAAGGCTGTGACCAATCTGCGCACATTTTTTGTCTAGACTGAAGCGTATTCATCTTCAAAACCCGTCTTATTCATTGGATTTAACACATTATATATGCTGTCTTTCCAATGCGAGCAAATCCATGCCATTCAGGGCTCATTTAAAAAAAAATCCCAAAAATAATTGGGGTGGTTTCAGATGCGAAGGCTGGGAAATGTGGCACACATATGTGTTTTGTATATACACGAACCAATAAAAAAGTTTCGTGAGAAGACAAAAGAGGCCGGTATTCTCTTGATGTCGCTTTGAAAATATAAGAAAAAGTGTAATTATTCAAACACATGAAGCAACATTAAACAGCGCTGATTGTTGGGCAGCTACCAGTCAGCATATGTGGACCTCAGCAGGTGTGGCAGCCATTATAGGGAACAGCTGGATTCACTTGAGATCTTTCTTCCCCTTTTCTCTTGTGACATCGACTCAGAATAGATGAATAAAAAATGAGAACGCTTCAATATTTTCTTTTCTTGCTAATGTTCGCCCAATCCCCTTTACTCTTCCTATTAAATTTACTTTTGAGGAGCGAAGACATTAACGGAGAAATGTAACAGATAATGTGGACTTTTCATGTGTGAGCTGTGATATGAGCGATGAATTAATGGGGGAAAATGATTGTGCATTCAATTACGGCACAATGCCTTCCAGAGACGTGTGTGCACGATTTGGCCGCGGCCCGCCACGGCGGGGGTCCCTCCCTGACTGATGAGCGCCCTAATCTGCTAATCTCACCAACTGGGGTGGAGGTGGGCTGTGGAGGGAGGGAGGGAGGGGAGGGGAGGGAGGGGAAGCCGTTGGTTTATATGACAAGCCAAACGCCTCGACTCGCTGCCCGCTAACGGTGGCCAATAAAATTAAAGAGCCGGTGCGTGCCCGGGTGCGGAGGAAGATGAGAGAGGAAATCAGAGATAGATAAACAAATAGAATCATAAAAAGGCAGGGCGCTGCTGAAGTGGTAATTCAGTGGGAGTTCATTAGGGGAGAGATGGAGGAATGAGGAGAGGAGGGCTAAACTGTGGATGACATTACCTCTAATGTGGCTCCCCTGCAGAGTTTGTGATAGGGTGGCCGTTCCTCGCGAAAATAGGGTTTTTAGCATGACGCCACGCTCGCAAAGACAAACTCCCACTAAATAGGATTTTTCTTTTTTTTTTCTTTCTTTTTTTTCTTAAGCATTGTACTATTTTAGTGCAGAAAAACGTCTCCGAATGGGGTTCTCAAATGTGTTCAGGCATACAGCCAAGTCGAGGCAACGCGGACAAATGAGTTTTTGTGGTGTGGCAAATTTGCGAGGCGCTACAATATTTTGAGCAGTAAGCCCGGAGCAACCTTTTCCTCTCAAAAAAAAAAAAAAAAAAAAGAGCAGGACCGCCCGTCAGTTAAATTCCATCAATTACAGCGTCTCGTACGAAACGCGCATCGTTTTGTATTCGTCTGGACAGAGGGGAGTTGTTGTCTCTAATGTGAAGCTGCTTAACATTCAGTGGACAATTAACCTGTCAACACTTTGCGGCGATGCGGAAATGTTCTTTTATTCGCTCCGTGTTGCTCAAATTTCAGTGAAGATGATTCAATCTCTTGGAGGGGTTGCTCTGTCCGGTACCCATACCTGCCAGCATCAGGCTGTGAAAAAGAGAAATGATCCGGGGTATCTGCCTGTCCGCAACGCACAGATTAATACAATAAATACAAGTGTGTGAGAGAAGAATTAACTTTAACTAGTCTTGAATTCATAGCTCACAGTAAAATACATTTTAAAGAAGTATAGAGGAAATAAGCTGGTAATTCTGTCTGATATCAGCAAAAGTCTTGTACCAGAAGAAATTCAATTTGACCTTCTGTTTAATCCATTTTCAGCAGCAAACTGAGCAGGGTAGCTTTTAAATTTTAAAAAAATGGATCTTTAAAACGCTTAGGTTCCACAATCAAAATACTGATTTAGTCTGCACGACTTAATACCACCAGTGGCAAGTAACACAACAGTTTTTCTGGACCTCTTCAGTTCTCATACTGCTTGTTTGCCTTGTCTTGGTTACAAACTGAATGTCCACCCTAATATTTTTCTGATTTATAATGCCTTACCCCAAAGCTTAAAAAAAAACGGGTATACATTTGTCGGGGTTAGCCCCATCTTCCTGTGAGTTAAGTCACAACACGGGATGAGCTCGTACTTCGGTTACAATCACTCGGGAACTGCATCGGAATCAGAAGGGTTGAAAAACAAATCCTCAACATGAAATGTTATTTACTTTTTCAGATTTCTTTTTCTCTTTTTTAAATACTTTCAACTGCTCATAGCTCACGTCTACATTGTTTCATCTAGAGTTGCCACAAACAAAAAAAAAAAGAATTAGAAAAAACTGCCGGCCTGGAAGATGAATATGCAAATGACGGCGCTGCAACTTAAAAAGGATACATCCAAGACTCAGATATACATACAAGACACTGCGTACCGTGTGGAAATGTTAAAAAAGCAGTACGTCCCAGTGCCTGGTTATAAATAGTCACCGAGGGGATTACAAGTGAAAGAAGTGTTGTGAACAGTGAGCGGCATTATCTGACGCCATTGTCTGCCATCTACCTCTGGATGTCTTAGTGAGACGTCACTTTCGTCTGTAAACAAATTTGCGTTGCTCGTAGCGTTCTGGCGGATTTGCTGTCTGGTAGAGCGTATTTAGCAGATGAAACGTGTTGTGGTGACAAGCATGATAGAACACATATGTCGCCGAGGGCTATCCTCCCTGCCTCCACTGTTGTGGCTACATAAGCAACCGATTGTGTTTCGTTTTTTTTTTTTTTCCAGAGCGGGTGTGTGGCGACAAATGCAGTGGCAGTTGTTTTTTTGTTTTTTTTCTTTTTTCTCTCCGTGTGAGCTGCTGGTATCTCATGGCGCTTTAATGTTGCCCGGAGCTCTAAGTGTGGACGCGTGTGTGTGTGTGTGTGAGAGTTGCTTCTTCCTTTCCTTCTCTTTATTACAGCTTTTCTTATTTTTTCAACCTGGCACCTTCGGAGTTCTCTCCTTCTCTTCTCCTCTCCTTTCTCTCCTTCTCCTCTCCTCTCCTCTTTCCTGTTATCCAGCACTTGAGAGCAGATGTAATTGCTCAGACAAAGCAGGCGTTCAGAGCTCTGTCGAAGTAAATGCTGCTCCACGGCAGTGGCTGACTTAATGAACAGCAGGGCTTGCAGCCCTCTGGCAGCACTTAAACTTTAAAACATCTATTATTGAGGCGTGAGAAAAAAAAAACAGAGTGGCCGACGCTGACCCCTCGCTCATCCCTCTCTTTTTTATATCTGTAGTCGCGGGGATGGCGGCGGCTGATGTTGTTGAGAGATAAAGGTGCCGCGTGTAGCATTCATAAACTTCAGCGTATCGTTGTCAAATTAATTTGCAATGACTTGGTATGAAGTGCGACAAATCAACGAGTCCATCACATCTTAATCCAAAGTTTGGATTTAACGTTGATCTTCCTGCCCTCCGTCCTGCTGCGTTTTTTACTTCAGAGTATGAACAATAATCTGGGGGAGATTAATTTAGTAGGAGGACCAGCCTGAGGTGTGGGCCCAGAAACAGACCAGGTTTAAAGATCAGATACAAAAAATGGTGGCTCTCATCATGTTTCTTTTATGGCCCAATTGCAAAAAGGTGTATAACTTCCAGCTGAAATCACACACTTGAGCAAGATTTTTGTAGAAGGGTTGATCACGTGCCAAAGGATGGCTGATTAACTGTTCATGTCAACAGAGCGCTGTAGGGAAGACCTATTACTGTTGGCCAACCTGGAAGCCCCGGTTCCCTCGCCAAACAGCCTGTGGGATTTTTTTCCAATTGGACTTTGGGTTATTGCCGAAAATGAGCTTAAAAGTTTATGATACTTACATTTTTTGTTCAGCAAGATCATCTCGACGGATCGACACCACTCATATGATTTTTGATTTTTCAGCAGAAGTAGACAACCAAGGTTAGGCAACAAACAAACCTCTCTGCAGTCGCACAACTTCTATGTCACCAACATTAAGCATCTTACTACACAAAGGTATACACACATTACTATAAATGGATCAATCGATAAGTTGTTAAGATAGACTTGGAATTATTTGTAACTAAAGTGCACCTGTAAAGAACAGACAAGTGAGTCGGTGAGTGTCTGCGTTCAGTGTAATGAGCTTTAATGTCCGTGACAGCCTCTGTAGTCTGATTTAGCCACTTGTTAGCAATCGCCTTTTTTCAGATACTTTAATGTTCTATAACTCAAACGTGGGGTATCTACGGATTTATTTATTTTTTATTCGTAGACCAAAAATGAAAATCTTTTAAGCTCGTGTTAACCACAGACCTTGTTTCAAGCATTTAACCAAAAGCCCATTAACAAAAACCAACCGACAACCAACTAACAGAGTGACGAACCACGAGCAAATCTGATAGTTCAAAATTAATTTTCACTTGTTTCACAGTGCTGAAGAAAACAAAAACTTCAATGTTACTGTAACTCAAATTAAGACATTGGATGCACATTCAAGGAAATTTAACAAGGGTTGAAATTTAAAGACATTATCGTTAACACTTGAACATGCAACAATATGGATTTTTCCCATATTTCTGACGCAAACAAACTTGAATTCTGCTGATGTATTCCATCAGTCTTAACATAAATGAGACATTTTGGTTCAGGGCATGTAAAACCTGTGTCTGAGCTGTATCTGTATTTTCCAGAAACAATGTTCCTGTTGTTGGATGTAAATGCAACCTATAAGTGCCAATGAAGTCAGAGTTAGCTTAATGCTAACCTGTCCCTCTCTCTCTCTACCGCTCTTTTCTGGAAATACTTTATACTCCATCACCTCCACCATCCACAGTGTCACTGCCATCACTGCAGTGTCAAGTGTCTTATTTCTGTATTAGAGGGGGAGCGCTAAGCGTGTTTGTCTGTGTGTGTGTGTGTGTGTGTGTGTGTGTGTGAGAGCAGACTTATACCTAATGTGCTACCCAGTGTATGCGTGTGTGTGAGTGAAAATATACTGTACAAGAGGTTAGTGGTGAGTGTGAGTGGGCCTTGCTCCGCTCTGGACGCACTTATCTCTCTTGCTGTGTAATGGATCCTGCTGGATTATTTGCATAAGGTATGGAGGTGATGTCATTTGGTCCTCAGAGCTGCATTTCAATGATGGTTGACTGTTGGCAAAGTGGACACACTCAGAACACGCTGCACCACTTCACGTCCTCCCGTTCCAACTTTGATCAAACTTTTATTTAGGGCCTCAGCAGGATTGAAACTGTTACGAATGTTAACTCTGGTTTATTAGAAATCCGGGTCTTATCATGACAACATTGTCTTATTAATAACATTGTAAGGAACTGGCATCAACCAAAAATGCTTGAGAACCACTGTTGTAACGTAACTTTGCAAATTAATTGTTCAGTCAAGGCTTGAAAATGGACAATCAACACAAGTCTGTGTCAAATTTTCTGTTCGATGCAGAATCTTTCATCCTGATATTCCTCCCACTGTAGATATAAAAGGCTTAATCCAAGGCAACACAAACACAATGATTCTTAGTTTGAGGTTATTATACATAATTGAGAACACAATTATAAATATGACATTTCATTTCTGCATTCACGTTTCTGTAAGCAGGCCCCGGATCAGAGCCTGCCTTCCAATCATTTTGGAGTTTCTGAGATCAGCGTCGCTGTTCAAATGTCAGCACGGTGAAGAAACTTTCGTGAACATGTTCAATAGTTCAGCCTCCACAAAGGTTACATCAAGTCAGTTTAATTGTACTTACAGTATTTGGAACTCTCTTACAAGCTCAGCTTCCTCTCTGTGCCTCGACAACCCTCCCCTCACTAATAGCCGTTGTCTAAATGCCAAAGTCGGGTATTTTTCAGGTTAAATTTGGGGTGGCGACGCTGGGCGGCGATATTAATCTCGCCGGCGACGTCGCAGCGGTGGTAATGAAGGATGGCCAGCGTTATTTGTATCCTCGCGTGTTGAGTGTTTTGTCAAAAGTAGGCGAGTTTTGCTTGCCTGGTAGATTTGTGTTCTCCCCGGGGAGCCATGGCCCAGTAAGAGACAGCACTTGCTCGACATAATTAGAACGGGAAGGTCCTTGTAAACCCATTAATATCTCGCCCAGGCTGAAAAAGGGCTGGCTTGCCGGTGGTTTTCCTTGGCGAAGAACACGGGGAGGATTTTTGCGGAAGAAAGGGAGACGATACGAAGTAAAAGAAGCAGGATGAGATGAGAGTTTGATGTAAAACAAGTGAAGGTGTTCATCATGAAGGGTTGGTTCACTGCAGAGCTTTACGCAACCTTTCAAAAAGAAAAAAAACACTGCTCTGATGTTTTATTGACTACTTTAATTGTTAAATAATTTCTGAAAGGGTAATGAACGGGCATAATTAGCTGACGAGAAAATTCCACGCTGGGAGTTTGGCAGGTTGCACCAATGTAAAATCTCCCAAACTGAACGATATCATCTAGAAAATACAGAAGATGTCAGGCCTGTTTTGCGGAGAGAAACACTGAAACAGACACCACAGTGAAAGTTGTAATAGTCAAAATCATCCTAAACGTACTTTTACTACCTTTAGTGATTAAAGACATTTCTCGAGTGACCTCGATGCATGCTTGGCGAGCAGTGCTGTTGCATTAAAATACCATTCGGCCCGTCACCTCTGGACACAAAACACCCCCTTTTTCACTATCTGTATTTCGAGGATTTTGATTTCCGCAGAAAACTGGGGCAGGCTGTCCGCGCAAGAGAGGGCAGTAGAGGAAAAGGCCAGTCTGTGGCTCGTCCCAGAATGCCCTGCTGTTCCTCTGTACGCACCGTTAAGTCCCTCGGGTACACCGACACACTTTGTGACCTCTCTGCTCGGTGGACATCATCAGGCAGATTAAAATCAGTTAATGCACTTGGGGCTAGTTGACTCTGTCCCCACACACACACACACACACACACACACACACACATCATCAACCAGCCATTTCTCACTCACTTTTTAAAATTAATACCCATTGTTTTTGCTAAGCAGAGGATGTCCCGGAGGCTGCCTCACGGGTTGTGTATGTGTCTCTCGTGTGTGTGTGTGTGTGTGTGTGTGTGTGCATGGGCTGCACATTAGATTCAGTGAAGAGAGGGTTTCAGTGGATTACTATGGCCCCAAAGTGCCATGCCCTTTCATTAACCTTGCCTCTTAGTCGTCTCATTTAATACAAAACAAATTTCTAATCTGCAGCCTGCTAAACAGTTCTGCAGCTCACTCTGTGGCTGTGTGTGAGTGTGTGTGTGTGTGTACGTGTAGTACTGTTACTCTTATTGCCTTGGGTTCCCTCTGCCTAGCCCCCTAATTACTCCCCGAAACAGGCGGCCAGGCTCCTCCTATGTGCTATCATCATTTTAAATTTATTTTGATTGATTTGTGTCAGCTTTAACTATGCTTTGGGCCGAGGTCGATAAATAAAGATCAATACTTTAATGTTTTCCTCTGAACCTTTATTAAAAAATAGATTGGCTATAAAGAGGGCTGAATTACGAGGAGGACTGCCTACTTCCAATGCATGTCAACTGGAATCTAATTGAACAACATTGAACCGGGGGAGATTAGTCCAGGGAATGTGAGCTGCAGGAGGCCCAGAGTGTGTGAGAGAGAGGAGAGGGGAAGACTGAGGAATTGATGCTGCGAGGTGAAAGAGAAAATAAAAGTTGGAGGGTTGTTAGTGCTCCGGCTGAAAGCAACTTGTCTTCTGCTTTGGTCAGGATGGTGTCACGAGTCGAGTTGAAAATATGATCGTTCATTCCAAAGCTGTGTCACCTTAAATTAATATCGGGATTAATTGACACATTTAACTCTCTAGCAATTAATGAAACAATATCTTATCAAACACACCTGTGCACAAGATTTCGCAGATGCTTGTGTCCAAAGCAACTTACAGTAAGTGACAGGCAGTAACTCCACAGGGTCCGTAAACCTAACCTAACCAAGCTAACCAAGAGGTGTCCTTGTCTTAACCCAACCAACTGCGGCTGGACAACTAAGGTCCATTGCGACCGTTGCTGGTATGCCGCAGTGGTCATGTTGTCACCACCAGTGTTTATGGACAGGTCTGGGTGAGGCAACCCTTTCTCTTGAGCTCAGTCTTGTCCAGGTTGAGCTTTATGTGTTACCTTGGCATCCATTCCGAGATGCTCGCCAGGTAAGCAGTTACTTGCCTCCACCTGAGTGTGGACAAGAATAGCCAGGCATCATGAGCATAGCAGTGGTAGGAGAGGCTGTGCGAATGTGTGGCATCATTGAGAGAGAAGAGAAGTGGGCCCAGGATGGGACCTTGTGGAACTCCTGCGATGATCTGATGTCACCTGATTGGAGCAACTTGTTGGTAGAACTAGAGCCTGTTAACCCGTTTCACACTGACCGAAAAAATCCACCAGGACCTGCTAACATCTGGCTTTTGTGGGTGTTTATCGCGTCTGGCTCGGCATGGCTGTGATGCAAACGTAACACTGGGGTCAAAACACTCATTTGCTCTCCTTTTCAGGCGCAATGCTATGACATGCACTGAAGTTCAGGCCGTTGGCATGTACATATCTTTCCATCAGTCTCCAAGAAGCAGGTGCTAGAGATTCAGTAGCCTTCTCAGTCACACTAAAGCAGGGAAAACATTTTCCAGGATACTCCCCCTATTTACTAGTTTCCCATACTGAACAGCTGATGCATGGAGTATCCAAACTTTAAACTGTTGATTCTCTGAGGACATTGTGTCTTTCCTGAGTGGATATTAGCTTTTGATAATTTTAATTGTGCATTTAGGGAATTTTGGCCCCATCAAGCCATTAAAAAAAAGGTCAGTAGGTCACAAAGAATTAAAAAGGTAGTCAGTGATGTTGAGAGGCAGACAGCATCACTGCACTGCACTACACCACAGCACCAAAATTTAAAAAGGGCTCAACCATTTAATAATGTGCATGGGATGACCCGACCCGGGTTAAGTCTCAGGGCAGGGCAGGAAGTGTGGTGAGGTGGGATTAAAATGCTCTTGTTGTTATTTGTGTCACTGTCATTGTCAGACAGACAGACAGAACACACTGTTCTCCGGGGCATCAACTGTCTCTCCAATCCACACTGTGATTAACCTTTTGTACAGGGCACAGATTATGGCCTAAATATGGTATGCACAGGCACAGACACACACACACCGCACACACACTATTGGACGCCGTAGTTGAGAAAGCTCAGAATGGTTTGCCCGTGGTTCCTCTTGTGTAGTCGGTGTAGGTACAGCGGCACACACACACAGCTAACACTTAAGTTAATTCTTTGGAACTTTACTTATTGCAATGTTGATTACAGCTCGGGTTCTATTTTCATACCTCTGTCCAATGGTTCAGTTATCATAACACAGAAGGCACCAGTGTAATTGCTGTGATCTGGCAACAATGCTATAAAACTTGTCAGGCAGCCAAGAAACACAACTGGTCAGATGATTAAACAGGTTTTAAACAAACTCCCTGGTTAGCCCAAATTATTTGGAGGAGAAAACAAAGGTTAACGTTAAATATATAATGAATCCGACTCAGTGGATTAGAGACTGCCGGCTCTCTAAGACGGACCTTGTTTGTTCACTGTACACATGCATGAGTTTGCAAGAAACAAGCAATAATGCATTTACAGTAATTTGGAACCTTTCAACAGGGAAACCCCGCTGAGAGGAAATTATCATTCACTGAAGTGCCTGTGTCTGGCAAAAAAACACAGTAGAATTGGGTGGAACAGCAGGTTTAAGAGTGTTCATCTAAAAAGCGCCGAAGCAGTGGCCTGACATTTTAATATTTATCCTGTTTTACAATTTACAATACAGATTGTGATGTGATTTTTTTTTTTTTTTTTTACTAAAAGCAAGGATGGAAACATTTTTCAGCGCCACCCAAACTTTTCTGATTACCTTTTGTCAGGCAATAAAAAAGTAAAAAAAAAAATGAACTGAAGAAAAAGTGGTTAACAGAAGGTGTAATCACTTCAGCACTTAGGATCCTATATTTCACGATACTGTCACTTTTATTTGAATACCTTATGTGTTAAAGCCTAGTTAAATGCAAGGGATTAAACACAATATAAACTTGATCCCTTTCAGTAACTGGCTCTTAATCTGTCTTTGTCTCCGTCTCAGGTGGAAGAATACTGATGTACTCCCTCCGAGCGCCGCCGCCGCCTGTCTCTGATCTCCCTCTAGTCGGGTATGTGATTGGAGCTCACACATATAATGGTGTGCGTGTGTGTGTTTCGAAAAAAAAAAGGCTAGATAGCTTACCGGCACTTAGTTTCACTGGTCAACAGTCCTGGTGAAAGCCTGTATGTCGAAAAGAAGACCTTGAGTTGGATACACACACACACTCGAACACACGCACGGTGGCCAATGAAGGTTGGTTAGGAGTGGGGTGTGGAGGGGGGTGCGTTAAGCTGGCGAGAGTGTCAGAGGGTATGTGCAGCTCGCTATAGTGCATTTTGTTGTAATGGCGTCCCAGTTGTCTTGTCAGAAATCAATGGGAACCAGGAGTCTCTGCAAGCACATGGAGGTCAAGGCTTCGTCTGCCTAAATATTTAATCCTGGGAACACGTCTGGAGCTTTTAAAGATGAGCGCACTGCCCTCTTTTCTCCTGCCACGCCACGCGCCGCATCTTCTTGCCGGGGTTTACTGTAAATGCACCGCTCACACGCATGTGGAAACACAAAACACGCAGGCACAAACGCTCGTAAACACACACACACACGCCAACACACCCACACGCATTCATGCTTGGACGGCACTGCCTGTCCGTCCTGGCTCAGGTCAGGGCTGGGTTAAAATCAATTCTAATCAATTATTAAGCGCTCGTATCTCAGCAATGCTAAAAAAGGGAACTGATGGATAGAGTCCACTCCTTCCATCACTGCGTTCCCTTGGACAACTCATGACCCCACCACCCCCGAAAGTCAGAAAAAGAACATCCTCGTATCTGATTTGTCCACGCGGGTGAGCCGACAGTCTCGTACTGTTTTTACCTTACCACCTGACGAAAGGAACGAGGGATGTGCACAGGCTGTAAGAAAGCCTTGACTAAAAATGTCAGCAGGATGTAGAGACGCTTGAGTTATGACAATCAAAAAGTTGATTCGTCTGGATGCATTTTTTCGTGTCTGGTTCCAGAAAACTTCTGCAGAGTTGTATTTGCTATTGGGATGAAGTACTAGAAGTCAAGAAACGCAAACTCAAAAATGATCAGTTTAAACCCCCACATGTATGTTTTATATGTGTCTTACACAACAGTCCTCATATGTGTTATAGCACACGTGTCAGACTTTATAGTTGTATAATCCAATTATGTTTATGTTAAGCTGTTTCTTAAGTGACCAGCGTTGTGGTGGTTTGTTACCCTTTTTTTTTGCCCACTTTTCTTTCCAAAAACTCTCTAACAAGCAAACCTGTCTCACAGACATTTGGCATACCGTTTCATCATACTTGATGATTGAGTTGATGTGGCTACAGTAATGTGCTGACAGATCAAAGTCCAACTGTTCACTCACCTTTTTTGCTCTCTTTGTGGTCTTAAGAGAAAAACATCTGTCTCTTTGGCTGCACTGTGACATAGTGCAGCTAGTCTCTGACTGTGTTTGTCTGCTGTTTAGTGCTGAGCCGGTAGTGTACAGCGAGGTTTCTGAGCTGTCTGATGGGACTTGAAACAAGGTTACGAGAGTGGTTGAAAACAGGAGAGTCAAGGGCCGTAAAACCTAAACAAGGTCTGTTGACCTGTGCCAAGCTGCAGTGGGGTGACTGCTCTCTGTCGGGTTTATCCTCTCTCACGATTCACATGTTCAACATAACTTATATCAATTATGTTTTATGATTTCATTACTTTCATAAATAATTATTATTCTACATAATGATTATTTATAATAATACACAATACAAATTCTACAAAAGTCATTTATTTCATTTTACTGCTGCAAAAGGATTTTGAAAATAGAGATGTTTCTATACAAATGAACCTATATAATCTGATTTGTTGTATTTGTGTATACACGATGATGATAAAGTTATACAGAAAAAAAAGAGCCTGGTTTCATGCCTATGGGTCTATTAACATTAAAAAACACATGAGATCATCCAGCATCCACTGTATATCCATTAGTCATACGTGTCTTTGTTGTCAATGTTTCTGGGAACACGTCTGGAGCTTTTAAAGATGAGCGCACTGCCGTTTGTAATTTGTCTTGCAATAAAAACTAAAAAGATAAATAAAAAAATGCTCATCCAATGAAACGGCGCAACCCTTCCTGACCCTCATACAGCATCAGCTGTCAGCGTTAGTGTTTATGCAAACAGACATGGACTGGACATCTTCCAAATCAGAGGGATAGTGGTAAGTGGTAGGGAGAAGGGGTGTTTTGGGATTGGCCGTAGACACATGATCCAGGAGTTAGACCTATGCCTTATTAACCATTACTACTCAATAAACTCACAAACTGGGGAAACATACATATTCTGCAATCATATGCTTGCACCTTACCCCCAAATAAAATATCTTTTCGCAGGCGTTAATTGCATTTTGACATTTGTATGATGTGTGTCGAGGCTGCGGCCCGGCACCAGTCACGTCCTTCCCCCAACAGAGGACACGTCGGGGTGGGGCCGGTGTGACCCAGATGGGCCTAACTCCAATCAATGCCGCCTCGTCTTAAGTGTGATCACTAAAGACAGACAGACAAACACACATAAATGCACGCACACATACACAGATAGGATGGCCATGCTTTGGTCGATGAGCCCCTGGGCTGGTCTGAAAAGGCGTCACATCTTAGAAGCATGTCGTTCCAGCCTGATGAGCAATCTGCCTCATCAAAAGACCTTTATCCCAATCAATAAGGCTTTCGGCAAGGGAGCCCTGCACCGCCTGTCCACAGTCCCCACCGTGCACCGCTCTGTGTGTGGCTGTGTCTGTGTGCACTCAACAGGGGTTATGTTTGTGTGTGTACATTGTGCATGTCAGCTGCAAGGTTTTCATTTGAGGCTGTACACTAATAAGAGGAGCGACGTCGTTCTCTGTTTTTTTTTGTTTTGTTTTTTAAGCGTTGACGTCTGCATATGCATTGTGCTTGTGTCATGTTCGAGTGTGCATGGGTCTGACAGCTGGAGTGTTTTGGGTGTTTTTGTTCCACTCGAAGCCTGCGACCGGATCAAAAGTACTTCATTGTAATATTTATGCGTACATGTCACCGATGGATCCAAACAGGTACAAATAAAATGTACTCATAGCTGAGATGCCTGCTGGTTATGGTGGTCAAGCTCTCCCCAACTTTTTCCTTCACTTCGATTAACTTGGGGTACGCAGAAGAGACTAGAGATTAACAAGACTCTACAGTCACGCTAGGGACTACTTAAGACAGCACTTTGATGCCGTCATGCTTTGAACTCGAGGCTACATCAGCATTCTAACATCCTTACATGGACAATGCTAATACGCTGATGTCAAGCAGGTAATCTTTACTGTGTTCATCATAATAATGTGGAGAGAAAAGCTACCATAAACATCATCGATGTAGCGGAAAAAGCACCAAGGTGGCTGTGGATCAACAGGGGTAATACATGGTGTAGCGCGCTACTTGGACACAAGTCAAGGACTGATCACCCCTAGCTGGGTCACCCAGGAGAGTGTGTCTGATGATCAACAACCCAAAACACCTTACTACCCTGGGTTCATCACTTAAGATGTGTCCGAGTTACACCACATGGTGTCTGAGAAACAAAAAAGTCTGTGGGTTGGAGAGGCGGACATGCGATTGGCACGTTGCATGTTTGATCCTCAGACCAGGCTGGACCTGGATGTGCCAAGTGAAACTTGCTAACTCTCAGCTGCTCAGCAGCCAGCAAATCACACTTTGGTTTGTCCTGGGGAGCTTCTAGGCGGGAATGTTCTGACATAGGACTTGCACTTGCATTTACATTCTTTCGTTTACTGACTACTCAAAGCGCATTCCAACACTTTATCGATTCGCACACACATCGTACAAAGATGCAAGATTCAGACCCGCTCTTCTGGAGCGATACAGCACTTCCTAACCAAAGTACCAGAGTCATTTCTATGCTCAGCCATTCTCACACAGCAATGGAACGACAGCCATGCCTGAGAGCCATCCCGAGAGCACAGCGTCTTTTGTTGACTATCATTGCAACACCTATTGATTTCAAACTTCATGACTTCAGATAACCATGAAGACATCATCAGTGGTTAATAAAATCAGAAATTGGTGGAGAATTGGCACTGTGTTTCTGTATGATGTGTCAGTGTGTGATACTCTGTCTATGATGGCCGTTACAGGAGAGCTGTGAATTCATCTCTTATCTCGCTCATCCCGCAGGGGGCCGGCTAATTAACCTAATAAAAACGCTAACCATTTTCCTAAGCTAAATTGAATTGACTTGTCAACAGTGTACGTCAATACACATGAGGAGCATTAGTACTTAGTGGGAAGAGCGTTTAAGGTGGCTGGTTGAGTGTACAACGAGAGCCTTGTAGAGAAATTGGTTTACTAGTCATCTCTCCTGGTGATCCAAAAACTCTGTTTCCTGTGAGACTGTGGTGAAAATGATTTCCAATTCAAAATATGAGCAGTTCTTTATGTCCAGGAGACTGGAGCATGGTGCTTGATTGGTGACCATCTTTTTGTCTAAATTGATGGATCTAAATGTTCTACATGTGCATGTTTTGGTTCAGTCTTGTCATTAACACACACTGTTTTGTGTTCACACAAGAAAATGTTGGCGGTCGGCATGAGCGTTAATTCAATATCGACAGAAATGCTTTTTCAAAGCCTCCTCTGCTCTGCTACCATACATCATCACTCTGTGTATGGCAAGGGAACATTTGACTAAGGCCAAGGTCTGACTATGATGAATCAAGTTGGCTCAAGTTTCCTTGCTACCTTTGTGTGTCATCCTGCCAAGAAAGCATTGGTCCAAAATTGTACATCTCAAAATTGACAATTTCTTGCAATCTCTCTTGAAAAAGATCAACATTATCAAGACTCTAAGTCCATATACCATGTCAGATTTGGCTGTGATTGATGACTGGAATTAATGTTTGAAGAAAAATGTTTCTTGATCCAGCACAATTTTAGAGTCACATGTGACGGATACAGTGTAACACAATGGTATGATGTTATTTAACGCGTACTGGCTTTTTTAACCCCAGGAAGACTAACTGGTGCCAGGGGCATATTAATAGTGATCCTTTTAATGAATACTTAATTAATGCTTATTGCAGCCTATTGTCCAATTCTACTTTGTCTCATAAATTTCTGTTATGTTGGTTTTGCACATTACCGCACCACTACCTTTTTGAACTACCCTCATTTCCCACTATAGCAATGTCTTTCTGTGTTCGTAGAGTGGAGGGGGCTGCAATTGCATTCCATTGTGCAATGCTGCATTGAAAGTACAAGAAATAATACCTTGAACCTTGAAGAAGGGTTAACGGTTTTGTAATATGCCCCAAAAATGAGACTGAATTGAAAATAATGTCTTTACAAACAACATGTCCTTGCCAAATGTGTGATTAAACTTCATGACATTAACCTTCCACATTTCACTTTCTTTCTTGTAACTGTTTGCAGCTAATCTCATTAATAATCTAATTTGCGCAGCGAAAAGTTGTCTAATTCAAATGTGCTGGGTATGTGTAGGCTTTTTATACAGTGGGGTCAAAAAGTGTGAGACTACTTGTGGAAATACTTCTTTTTTTTAAGGAATGTAATTCTTTCAGTAGATGTGAAATGAAAGCTTCATCGTTTGGGTGAAAAGTTGAGTCTTTGAAAAATGTACACGGATTTCAGAATGTCTCAGTATCTGGTGTGTCCATCTATTGCTTTAATGACAGCACGCGTGCGCCCGAGTCGGCATGAACTCCACAAGTTTGTGCACACATCAGAGCTTTTGCGAGAACTACATGAAGAGCAAAGAAGACCAGGGGGTCCCGACTGTCATGGATTTTGCCCCACAGTAACCTGACCTCAACCCCACTGGATTTGTATGGCGGCACATGAAAACTGAGGATGCCCAGCATTCTGTGACCCTACAAGTAGCTTTGTCTTACGCTGGAGTAACATGATTCAGAAGATTTTACACAAACTTGTGGAGTCTTCGCCAGCTGAAGTGCGTGCTGTCATTAAAACAAAAGGGGGATATTCAAAATACTAAGATATTATGAAATTCATTGTATTTTTTTTTCAGATTTCCCTGTTCGCTCAAATTGTTAAGCCGATATTATCATTCAGAACAAATGCAAAATTTGACAAGTAGTCTCAGACTTTTTTATACTGCTGCATTTAGATGTTAAAGTCCCCCGGGTTGCTCAAACCCAAAACAAAACAAAAAAAAAATAGCCTCAGGCCCTGGTTACAAAACTGCTTGCCTGTGTGATAGTTATCACACAGTTAGTTTATAGTTAGTTTGATTAACAGAGCAGAGTGATCTCTGGGAAATGCAGTGTAACAACACAGCAGCAGTAAAACATTAGCTCCAACATGGAAAAAAAAAAGTAAATAAAAAACCTAGAATACAGTAGAGACACGTTTACTCTTTGATTTTACTTCCTCTTTCATGCTTCATTTTCTGGTCATATTCTTTTTTTTTCCTCTCTTTGTTTCTCTCCGCCTCTCTTCCTCTCGTACAGCCTCCCGCTGTCTGCCTTCCTGCCTCATCCTGTTAATGTTAATAGCACCGGCTGATGTTTTAATAAATTAAGCTTGATTAAGAAGATTGTCGCCCTTTTGATTCTAATGGGGTCTTAAACAAACTCTACCGTGATAGAATAATCAGGAGAAAAAAAAGAAAGAAAAAAAGCGTGGAGGAGTGTGGAGTGTGTGCTTCTCTGTGTGTGTGTGTGTGTGTGTGGCGTGTGTGCACAGCCTCTGCTTGTGCTCAGAAGTGAGATCTGGGCGGGAGAGTGTGTGGAAGCGCCCATTGATACAGTGTCTTCACTGGGGAGTGTCATCTTCACAATGTGTGTGTGTGTGTGTGTGTGTGTGTGTGCGATGGTTTACGAGCGCTCTTCTCCCTCGACCATTAAGCTCCTTCCTCTGGTCTCTCCCTGTGGTAGTGTAATGACCTGCAATCAGCTCTGAGTGTATCTCCATTAAAAGGCCTTTTCCTTCCCACCCTGCACCGAGGCAAACAGCTCCGTTGGAGGAATTAAAACACACAGGAGGCTCGGCTACCACTCTAGTTAATACAGATCTATAGTTCCTCTTACTGCTACCACCCACCATGATGGTTATGGGTTGGTTATTCAGTGGGAAACTGAGATGAAAACAATGTATAAAACAGTGAGTGTAGTCTTAGCTTAGCGCCTCTTTATCTCACAAACTGACTGCTGCGTGTCTGTGGTCACATGTGATCACCCCAAAGTAAAAGAGCCGTAAACTGGATGAAGGCCAAACTGCCAGATAGCAGAACAGTTCTGGAGTTAAAACAACTATGGCAAGAGTTGGATCGTTTCCCCCAAAATACGATCATTTTAAGATGCTGCTACGACAGCTTAACATTTCCCACCTCGCAACGCTGGCTCGTACTAAGCTACGCTAAACACGACCCTCAGACAGAGAGCAAACGTGTAGATAACTGAATCCCCCAAAATACTGAACTATTCCTGTAATGAATCTCTTTTTTTCAGATCATAACCTTGTAACTCTTATTTTTGTCCAGGCAAAATGTTACAAAGCTGCACTATTTCTTTCCGCGCTGTAATATTCACAACACATTCTCAGCAGCAGTGGGCTGAAGGTGATTGGCAGGCCTCTGGTCTTTCTCTCTTAACCTCCTGACCCCCTCTCCAGCGTGGTTTTATACTGTACTGGAGGATTTTCAAGCAATTTCTCAACAGTACATTAAATACGAAGTCCAAGGGCAAACACACAGATACGTACAGTAAGTGCCAGTGTAGTCCTACTACTCGTCAGAAAGAATAAGGCTGATCTGAAGTGAAGTGCTGTCCTTTATGAATGATAGCGCCTCAATACAGGCTAATATATTTCACTCACAGCGTGTCACACATTAACATTTCTTATTGGCAATATATATGGACATCTCCCTGAAATGTATTACATCTATTTATGAGAAATGTAAGCTAACAATTTAATGCAATGTGGGCAGCAGCCAGTCTGATTGAACTACAGTTATAACTTTATGTTTAGCTCGGGCTTCGGACACTTGCAAAGAAGGCAAACTGTGTTTCAAAGGAAGGACAGTGTATGTCTCACTCCAGACACTGCGCATTAGGGGTGTATTGGTACACAGAAGTCACAGTGCGGTACGTACCCTGGTGTTGGCGACACACGAGTTCTGTACAGCCGAAAAAAACAACAATAAGTCCCAGATGCATCAGGCCAGGTTTCTTTTCATTTCTTTTCAACAGTAGTGGAAGTTATTGTTGATCCACCAGCTTCCGCCTGAGATAGCTGGTAAAACCAAGTAGAATTACTGGTATTATTGTTGAAGTGTGACATTACTTCAACATAAAGTATTAAACAAAGACAAATGTTAGCAGGAAATACAACATTTTGTGGTCTCATGTTTTAACTGATACTATACTTATATCGACCTTTCAAGTGCCTGCAACGTTAACTCTTGTTGGATCATACAGCTCAACACAGTGACCTTTATTACCATTAAACTGGAATTTATGTCACTCTTGGAAGTTGTGTTCAGTTCAGGTTCGGGCTGTGTTGAGCAGCTGCTGGGCCTGGTTCCGGGGACTGCGCTGAAAACTGCACGGCTCCCTGAGAAAATTAGCTAACGGCAGCTAGCATCTACAACGAAAGATGGCTACAGCAAAGAGTGTAGTTAGCAGCAGTTGGCGGTTTATGTGGTAATATGCTGCCCCCTATTCGCTTAGAATGTCCTCCAACAGGATCTTTACATGTTTCACTTTTAAAGAAAGTTTTAATTCAGACATTATGAATTACATATTAATGTTGTGCAACCAGCCTGCTTGTGAGTGTTGGAAATTCTAAAGATAGCCTCCAAGGTCAATAGGATAGGTTGTGACAATAACATACTGAGGACATACAGATGCTCAATACACTGCCTACTTCTGTTATTACCATAGCAACCTCTCCAACTTCAATGTTAAGACCGAGGTTGGGGATAGATTGGCGCTGAACCACTGCCGACCAAACATCGAATGCACACACACGGCCGTGTCCCACACACAGTGCACACAATCAGGTGTGTTTGATATGCAGTCAGAGAGAGTACATTATACGAACTTGTTTAAGCAGACAATGCATGTAAGCACCGACACACACACACACAGGTACAAGCAAAAACCACACTGACCCAGATGCAGTTTGAAACAAAAAGGAACACAGAAAGGCAATAAGACAAACCCATTTGCAAATATATTAATACTCTTGCTTATTCTTACCAAATATACTATATGTAAAAATAATCAACACACATACATATGTTACACTTATTATTTAAAGAAACAGGAAAGAAGTCATGGACTTACATTGACCTGTACATGTGCTGCACAGGGTTGACATTTTTTTTTTTTATAAAAAAAAACCCCACTAAGTCATCTAAGGATACTGAAAAACAGCCGTGTTTCTTATTTTATGAAAACTTAACATATGTTAAGTATGTATTAAATTAAGTACATATGTGGTTCTGATTGGAAGGGGGCGAATAGCAAAATTAGATTTACCAGGGAAAAATGAAAGCAGCTAATACAGTTATATTTGAGAACAGTAAAACACAATATCCCATTTTCCCAGAACTCAGGAGTACTTGTTTTGTCTAAATCCACAAATACTTGAGTGTAAAAGTCCAGTCTTGTACTCAGAAATAGCAGTCTGACAAAAACTCAACTGCACTTATTTAATGGTTGACTTTTTGTTGTCAAGTGATTATCTGGCAAATCAGTCCAGTATGGATACAAACAAATGCTGCAGAATTTGTCACATTTTGTGTCGTGTTGATAAAAGATGTTTCTCCTGTTAGACTTAACAGTGAAGTCAATTTTAAAAACACTGATTTATAATAGTCTAAATCGTCCACGAGGAAGAGTACACACCTTGTTTGTGCATTCAAGAATGCACACATTTGCCGGCTCGTCCATACTAATCTGCTGTGTGCAAATAAAATGTCTGTGCAGCCGTGTGTGTGTAAATGCCTGCTTACCACTGGGCGTGTTTGCCAACTCATCCATACTAATACTTCCACGATTATACCACTAGTCCGTACTCAGTAGAAATCATACACGGAGAGCAGCATCCAGTCTTTACCCTTTTTACCTTCTATAACAACAGCCTTCATGTGACCAAGATTTATGCCTAGACAGAGTGAGGAAGTAAGAGAGGATCATGATGTATGCTTCTTCATCTCTTTTAAAAGTGAAAACACGGAAATACTGAATATGAATAAGAATATGACGGAGCACAGTTAAGACATTTCAGCAGCTTGATTGACATTCAGGTCAGTTCAGGTGTACACTTGGCCTTGTACCTACTGTATACTCTTTTCTGTATGACCCGAAAACTGTAATTCCAACCTTGCACAGTTCCTCCCACAAGGTTTTGAAATACATTTTGAATAGCTGACCGCTAAAGTAAGGCTTAAGATGTATATACAATTTAACATAGTTAAGTTTAATAGCAATAACAGTTTAATTTGCGGAAATGGCTCCTTACGAAGCCCCAGTGTAATGCTGATGGAGCGATGCTGAACATTATTGTCGCTGTATGTGGGAGCTAAAACAGTTTCATCCATTAAATGGTGACGGTGGCAAATGCAAATGAAGTTGCAGAAACGTTGCTTCATTTTTGTTTGGGATCTGTTTTTTGTCTGTATCTCTGAGACACATATTAACTATGACACACTAATGACAAAAACACAGTCATCAGCATAGAGCAGCAGGCTTTGAGACAATCGCTGCCCGCAGCCTCTTTCAGCCATCCGACCTGACCAGCCGGACTTAGCCAAGGGGTTGAGAGGTAGAGATTCGGTATACGGTAATCCAGCTTGGATTTAAGGCTGCTCCTGGTAAACGTGTGGTCAGGGGGAACTGGACAAAATAGGACTCAGCCAGCCAAGCAGCAGGAAATCAGAGACTGTTGTGCCCACGTTTTAACAAAGACCTGCCTCCACCACAACATCCTGGATCAAGCTGTCGAATTGGTGTTAAAGCAAAGTTAAAGTTAATGGACAAGTTTTAACTGATGCTTAACTTCTGATGTGGAGAAACAGATTCTACCACGTGATCATCACCATCCCTTTGCTGCTGTTTACATTCACCCATACATGAAATGATGCAAATTTTACGAAGATGGTATAGACTTTATTTTCTGGATCAATATGTGTCTATGTAAATGAATATATATGTTCTATGTCTGTGTAGCATGAAGGCACTACAAACACATCTGTTATGCAACCCTGTGTTGTGTAATGACAAATCAATGACCTTGTTCCCTACTTATTTACTGCTTTGGTTAGTTAATAATTCAGCTTGTGTGAAATATTTCAACTGGCAGCAACAGCAAGCAGTAACCAGCATTAAAAGTGGAAGGCGACTGATGTTAGAAGGCCCAGTAATGGTCACATAGTGTGTTTGAAGTGTGCATTGCATGACAGCCAATGGTCAGTGGTTAACACTTGTCTGCAGTCAGATGCCTCTCTGACCTGCAGCCAGGGTTTCCTGCCTAACTCTGTAAACCTTACACCAACAGAACGAGATTCAAAGCAATTTTAAACTTCGCTCTCATGTTTTAAAATAAATACACGCCTCACGTTTTCCTCACTGTAAATTGCTTAGAATGTGTCACTGAACTACTTCTGTGAATTTTCTTTGTCAATCTTGGGTCAGCTTTTGATTCCGGGGTCCTTCTGAAAAGAAAGAATCTCGGTGAAAGTACCTGATTAAATAAAGGATAAAAAATGACTCCAACTCGCCTTGATCGCCCACGCCTGTCGTGTTTGTTTTTTCCACCCTGCTGTCATTCTTTCTACTTTGTCACCCTGTCAGTTTCTTTGTGCTGCTGTTTAGATTGCCACCATTGTGCATTTGTTCACACCTTTATCTGCATCCATAACTGCTATGTGCATGCGCGCATGGGTCTAAGTCCGCATGTGTGTCTGTACTCGTGTGCGCTGGGCATGTTTTCTGCTCCCCTCATTGTCTCATTAGAGAAGCGCCCATCACACTCAGCATTGCAGCAGGGACCCGTTTACATCAAAATGGTACCACACACATGCACAGTTACGACCCCGTGTATGCGTACACACAGACATAAGCACTCATCACTGTCAACACAAAAGACACATCCAGACTGTATGCAGTTCTGAGGTGAACACACATACAAACAAAGAGCGCTCCAACTGATTTTGTTTCCCAGTTTCATTCTAAATTTTCAAATTTCCTAGATCAAGAGAAACAAACTAATGAAAATAATGAAAGTGCAGATTAATTAGGGGAAAATAACTCCAACCAACAAGAGGCTGGCTTTTATAATGGCAGTGTATAGTGGTTATGTAACATCGTCGTACCTAAAAGACTGAATGGGTTGATTGTCAGTTACTCCCAAAACGACACGTTTACCCATCATCAAAACAACATGACGGTTGCAGCGTACCAGCGACAAGCGTGCCGACTGCTGACGGTCATCTCCTGCAGGTAATTGACTGACTAGGGATAAGTACCCTCATACAACCCCACATCAAAAGACCCGAGCTATCTTTTTGAGCACGTTTCTTCAGCTGTGTTATCTATGAGATGTCACTTTACGACGTTAACTTTTGGTTACACATTGGACGTGAACAAGGTTTTCCTGTGTGAAAGTACTGTGCTTGTTCAACCCAACCATCTGTCAAAGAAACTTTCTTGCACTCTGTACTACTTCGCTCGACTTCCTCCTTTGTTACCTTAATAATTAATATGGCCACTAGAGGTCACAGCCTAACAATAAACATCAATATGGGTCGTGATAATCTGCTGTGATCCATAGACCCTCTTTCCAGATCTCTGCAGGTAGCTCCAGATTAAAACCAGAGGTTTTTTTGTAGACGTCTGATGAAAAACATGATCCTTCTTTTTTCTCACATTTAATATTTTTCAAACATGGAAAGATACGACAGAACTCTGTTTTTAGTTGACTCTGTAACGCGATGGCCTACGTACTCTGGGTTTATTACTTTTTTGTGTTTTGTTTTTTTTGTTACATGCTTCTCCATTGGCTCCCAGAAGCACCTGTCAAAGCCACGTTCCACCCACAGCAGCTTCCCTATTCAGTATTGCCAGGTTGGGCGGCTTGCGATGATGAGGGCCTCTGTTTTGGACCCTGTAGGCAGTTTTCACTGATTCACTGTTTGGCAATATTTCATTAATTTGGCCATATCTCACAATCCTACTATGGTTCAGACTGAAAGGGCACTGAGTTCAGAGGACACACACAATGCTATTATAAACAATTGATTCAAAGAAGTTTTGCTGTTATTTAAATTACTTTCCTTCTTCGAGGTACATTTCATTCAGAGGAGCGAGTCAGCCGTTTGCCTTTTCACTTCAGTTAGTCTAACTATAAGCTCAGGTTACACTGGCGCATGTGCACATTTCATATCGGAGGTAAAGGCAACAACAAAACAGGAAATTAAATTACAGCGAGGGGTGAATAAAAAAGACAAAGCAAAGGGTTTTTTTTCTGTTCATAATCTTCTGTTGAACAATAACGTCTGACTTGCGGATGACAAAAGATGTGTTGTGGCTGATTTTCCTTCAATTACTCTTCCTTCCTCGTCTCTAATGTCGCTTTACATTAAAAAGATGGCATGCAGTCAGACACTTTCATCTGCATCCTGTCCGCGTTTCCACCCTGTATTTCCACTGCTCTCCATCAGTCAGTGCGTGCATTTCCCTGAGTCTCTTTAGGGAAGTGTTTGTGCGTCTGAATGTGTATTTTTTGCAACTGCCACCTCCCTCCTTCCTCCCTCTCCCCCTCACTGCCATAAACGCTCTCTCTCTCTCTCTCTCCCTCTAACGTACTCAGTTCCCATCTCTCTCTCTCTCCTCTCTCTCTCTCCCTCTGATATACATAGCAATGACCCCTGTCTCAGTCATGCAGGCACCATGCTGTGAATTCCATCTGAGCAGAAAAACAAGTGGAGATTGTTATGCAAATGGCTATGTGGTGGGACTTGTGCAGGAGGGGAAAAAAAAAAAAAAAAAAAAAAAAATGTCGATGTTTGTATCCTCATGTGTGTGTTGGGAGGCGGCGAGAAGAAGGGGAAAGAAAAGAGGGAAGAAGATAGAGAAACAGGAAGAGCAAGAGAGAGGGGAGGAAGACAACAATCGAAAGAGAGAAGAAACAAAAATGGAGGGTGGAAGGAAATGGGACAAAGATGCAGCAAATGCAGATCGGATGGGATGATAAGATGCTGTTTTGAATATATGTTTACAGGAAATACATCTGCCATAGGCACACAGTCTATACCATGTAACCGATCAGCCCAGCAAGCCTGTGTATGTGTGTGTGTGTGTGTGTGTGCATCATGCAAATGAGTCCCTTTTTGTCAGGAGTGTTTGTATATTTTTGCATCATATATCTATGTCTGTGTACGTTTCTGAAAATGCTGACTCTCTTTGTTTCCCTCGCTGTCAACATCTGTAAAGGACACACACACACACGCAAGCACACACACACACACATGCACATATACAGTATACAAATACACACGCACACATACAGCGTGAAGAGCTGGGAGGTAATGGAGGGAAATAGCAGGTCAGTTACTGTTTAATTGTCATTGTACTTCGTCGGGAACACATCAATCCAGCGCTGCTTCACTGAGCAGAAAACAATGGCTTCACACACACGCTCATGTGCAGAGACGCACACACACATAAATGCATTAAAGTTGGTGATAGGCCTTACATGGTGAAGATATAAAATACGTGATCATGTTTGAATTTGTCAGCTGTTTTTCCCATAAAATATCTTTATATATTCCTAATGCTTTGCACACACACACACACACATCATTTTTTTGTTTGTTTATATTTTTTTTGGCCTTTGTATGGCTTTATTGACAGGACAGCTTCAGACATGACAGGAAACAGGATGACAGAGGGGAGGGTGACACATAGGGCCGCTACAGCGAGGACAAAGCCTCTCTACATGGAACGCCTGCGTTACCATCTGAGCTAAAAGACGCCCCAATTATATATATTTTTAACTATATTAATTGACCGTTTTTGCATAAAGGTTTCAGAGAAGAGTAAAGTATTATAAATAAAAGGTGGTTAAATGTAACTGCCTTACAGTGATGTTAGCCTGTCACTCAGATCAGCTAAGTGGCTTCACTGCAGATCACGTTAGCTCTCGTTGTTTTGAAAAAGTGCTTAACATGAAGACTGGGAGCGAGGGGAAACAGCTGCCCTGGTTCAAGTTCAGAAACAGGGATGCTGACAGTTTCACTGCCCACTACTGTAAATGTTTTTAACCAAACAGAAACGTCGACTTGATCGTGTGAGCGCACACATCTGTGTGTTTGCATCTGTAGCCGACTGGACCCACCATTTCTCTGACTCTGTTTTCTGTCGCTCTCTCAAACTTCTCGCAGACAAACACACACACACACACACACACACACTTACTCACTCTGTCTCTTCCACTTTCGCTGTGTTTATCTCTCACACACAAACACGCGCCACTCTCCCCCTCTCTGTCACTCAGCGTCTCTCGCCCCCCCTCTCTCTCCTTTGCTCGCAGACACACTCGCAAACACGCGCGCTTGATCGTTATCCAACAGAGTCATCAATTATTAGGTCTGGTTTATGAAACCCCGGTGCAACTCGCCACCAAACTCTCCGCGCGTATTGCTATTCATAGTGGACACTGATCCCACACACTTTTCTTTTTTTTCTTTTTTTTTTTCTTTTGGTTGCTTTGTCTTGAATGAAGGTTGCATCAGTTTACATCAGCTGGCAGACACAGTGGCAGGATGGACCACCGCAACCCCCCCTCCACCCCCTTCCCAGCTGTGAGGGCAGCGCTGACGTAAGGGGAGCCACAAAACGGACCAGGAATCACATCATCTCCGATTTACTGTCTTTACGTTTTCTTATCGGGGAATGTTGGAATTGGTTTGGATGCTAGAGGCCTTTTAGCCTCCTGTGAACCTGAGAGAGCTTCTCGGGGCGGCTTCCTGAGAGGAGGCTGAGATAAGACCCGAAACTGACACCAATATTTGTGAGAAGCAGTCGGTCGAAAGTGTTTGTGCTGATTCAGGGCTGTAAACATGAGTTTAATTAAAATACAGCACTTTTGAAATATGTGGCCCGAATTAGCAGTAGTATTAAAATCACAACAGATTCTATAAAAACAGAAAAGAAAGGACGTATACAGTCATTATTTTTTTCAAAAGGCAAATGACGTCAAGAAAAGTTCAGAGAATATTGACTAGACAAACAAAAATAGATAAACATATACATGACGTATGCGAGAAAAGGTGTTGTGTGTGATTTACATTTGACAGCTCACGCCTGTGATCACAAAAGGTCCCTCAAACAATGACAAGACAAAAAAAAAAAGCACGTGTAGAAGCACATAGGGCTGTCATGCTGGGAGACACATAAGCATGCTAAATGATAAATAGAATTTCCGACAAATACATTTTATTTATGCAACCAAATAAGTAGGTCAAGTCTTTGTGGAAGCCCACCCATCTGGCTTCCTGTGCCGCTCTGCTGTTTCCTTCTCGACGGAGCCGGAGAGGGCGTCAGAGAACCCGGTTGCACCTGAGAGGTGGGAGTGGCAAAAGGCACAAATGGCAGAGTCACACATAGGAGAAATAAACGATGACAAACATTTACTTCCATTCACTTCTGGTGGAGTTCAGCACTGGTGAACTTGGACTGGCGAAGTCGCAGCCAGAACCAACGCTCTGCTCTGCCCACATTCAGCGCCGGCAGATAATCACTCACCTGCATTTGCGTCTATCTGACTGTACCCTAAGGTCTGTAGTTTATGTCTGTAGTCATGTTAGTACAGTACTGTACTGCCTTTACTTTATAACTTTAGTTTCTAGTAACCTTGCAGATTGAATGCTGCATCAGAGCCAAAGTAAAATTATGTTATATCATGGGCAATCAAATAAAAAAGTCTCACTGTTTTCAATAAAAATGCTGATTATCAGATCTGATACTCTGCCAGGCAGATAATTGGTCAGCCCATACAGCACATACCTACATGTAAATGCATGTATGATTTAGTTTTACTAAACAACAACAATAAATGCTATTTGTATATTTGTTATATTTTAAGACAATATCCTTACTTAAGTACCAATCAACTCATTGGTGTAACGCAATAATTCATCCTTATGTGCTTTACACAGCTGACTTCATATCGCCACACCCCATCTTAATTCCTTATTTAAATCAACTAATTTGGCTTCTGGAGCGTGTATGTGTGCGTGTGTGTGTGTGTGTGCAAACTCCCTCTTGTCACAAGCTTGAGCCAAATTTGTACCATTTTCACTTTCGGTAATTTTGAGGTTGGACGTGGATTACAACTGGTGTTGTCTTGGCAATTAAACAAAAGATAAACCCAAAAGCTACAACTCAGGAATGCCACTCCGGCCTCAGGCACATATGATCTGGGTGTTTTCCATGCTGTTGTTAGTGCTGCCTTCGGGTCCACCCTCTGCAGACAGTAAATCACAGCTGCACGCCTGGCAAGCTAAAGAACGGGGCCGTGACATCACAACATTTAAAAATGTCATGCATGGAGAAAAAAAGCATAGATAAACAAACAACAAGACTTCATTATATATAAAATTATGAATACATGTATCGTATAGATAACGTCTGTATAGTCTTTCTACACAGAAGATGTATTGATCAGTTAAACGTTAACATCTAGAGCTGAAGCAATTAGTCCATTAATTAAACAGCCGATTGACAGGCAGGCACTCAGCAAAGGGAGCAGGTTGTTTGGGAGAGGAGGCCGTCTGTCACACCTGATGAGCAGGTCAACACCTTGCACAGCAGCTGTCAGGTTTCTCTGAGTGGCTTTTTTGATTCTATTTTATACAAAAAATAATGACTTATTGAGGAAAAAAACATCTGGTTATAAATAGAGAAAATAATCATGATTTGATGTTCTGATAATTTCCATCATATTAGAGGTGAATGACACTCACTGGACCAGATGTGATTACATCAAATTTCAGTGTTTGTCTAATACGCCCCCAATAGGCTACATCCAAATCACAACACACAAGTTAGATAGGTCCAACTCTAATCTTTTTTTTTTACTTTGATTGTCACAACTTTCCGTGTCTTCCCTTGCTAATGATAAGTGCTCAAAAACACAATATTTTAACGTTCTTTATATTAAGGGAATTGGTGTCCATGTAATACCAGGTAAAAGTATAACAAAGTAAAATCACAGTTGAAGAGTGCGAGTTTACTTATAGTGATACAACTGTGTGATAGCTTTAAAATCAAGTTAGCTTTAATATTATGTCGTATTAAAACATACATTTATGCAGTCGTGTGAGTAGCGATACTACAATTAAAGTACAAGCACCTTAAAATGAAATGGAAGTACAGTCCTTGAGTAAATTAGTTATTTATCGTTGGCTGGCATTGGGAGAACCAGATTCAAGATAAAAACAATGAACTTGTTTGTAATTATGACACTTGTAATAGCTACAAAAAAACTAATAATAGCAATAATAGAAAGTAAAGGAGAATCAGACACAAATGTGTCAGCAGACAGAGGAATAGAATATTTCCAACAATGTAATGAACACTGTGGCTTCTGGTGCACTGTGGCAGAAAAAAAGAAAAAAAAAAAAAGAAAAGTTCTATTTTCATTTTCAACCCCCACCAAATTCCCATCATAATTATGTCAATATCCCTCCAAATGCAAACACTTCCAATCCTGACAGAAAGTAATATGGTGAAAGGCCATTAAAAATGAGCCCCCCCCCCACCATCCACAGACACACACATTACATACACGCTCGCACACACACATATGCACACCAATCACCTTCCAACTTGCCCCCGCCCTCCACCCAATAAAACTTTTGGCAGGCCTGAGCTGTTGTAATTGGCAGCCGGCTTGCCGTGCCGATAGACTCTCCTCAGTCCTACGGGTCAAGAGTAATTTACTGAGCTGCTAAACGCCACTAGTTTCTCTCTCTTTCTCTCTTTCTACCCGGTCCAATCCCCCCTCGCCCTCCACCTCCTCCTCTCGCTCTGTTTTTCCCCCAGCATCCATATTGGAATTCCCATCCAGGCTGTATTACAAGCCGAGATGATGACTTAATCCCTTGTTAATTAGGGACAACATCTCCAGCAGCTGAGGCTAAAGCAGAGAGCGGCAGAGGCTCCAGAGACACAAGGGCTCTGGCCGAGCTCGCAGCCCCAGCCAGGAGAGCCTTGCTAGGGCTCAGAGAGCTGGCGAGGGATGGGTTGGGGGTGAGGAGGAGGAGGAGGAGGTGGGGGAGCGCTGGATGAGGATTGAAAGGGGCTGCTGCCTAATCCCCCACTGATGGCTCTTCTAGGCTAATGGAGCCTGGACAACTGGGCAACCGGATGCTGCTGTTGGCTCACTCCACCCCACTTCAGCTGGGTCAGGAGGAGTGTGGTTCCACTGGTTCTTCAATGGAGACTTTTGTAGAGGCCTCCGTCATTAATTTGGCTGGTTACCAGCAAGCAAAATGCCTTTTTTTTCGGGGGGAGCTGTTTGACTGTAATCCGGTCGCCGGGTTTTCAAAGGCGGTCTATATGCGTGTGTTTGTGTGTGTGCGCGCATTTACAGACATATATTTGTTTATCACCTCATCTGCTTTTCTTGACAGCTATGGATCATATTTCCCATGGTACCCGCAAAGCAAAGCCTCCGTCGCACTCAGACGAACAAACAAACTTAATCTCAGTCATCACCGTCTCCACACTGTGTTTTCTTGTGTAAAATTGTCTTGTGCAGAAACTGTCCGAGGAAGAATTTCCAGGTAAATGAGGGGAGAAGCAGCGGGGGAAAGGGGAGGGTATGGTTGGTACTCAGCAGCTTGAAAAATGAGGGGTAGAAAGGTGGATGAAAAGTGCATCTTCTTACATTTCCTTCTCAGGTGGCAACAAAAGCCCATTCATTTGGGCCCGCACTTTTCACTGGCTAAGTGTTGCAGGGTAGTGTTAGCAGAGTGCATTATAAATACAGCCAGGCTTGTCGCTGTCCCCCTCTAAACCCCCCCACCCCGTCAGCAAGAACACCACCACCACCACAACCCCCACAGCCTGGAAGGCCCAGACTCCTGGGGAGCTCCAAACACTAGGTAATTATCCACCATCATACCGCCTGCTGCTTCACTACCTGTGAATCCAGCACCACTGGAGAGAAGGATGGATGCGAGGGGTGGGGGGAGAGAGAGGAGGAGGAGGAGGAGGGGATGGATGGATGGAAATGTAGAGGGATCAAGGTAGAAGGACAGCAAATGTGTTTGATTGTATGTGTGCGTACAGCAGGGTAAAGCTGAGGAGAGAAGGAAAACGTGGAAATGGTGGCTGAGATGGATGAAAAATACATGATTTTAATGTCTCGTTTAAAGGAAGAGAACACCCACTTTCTGACAAGACTCATCTATGTGAATGTTTGATTCTTATAAAGAATCAAATATTCACTCAGTGTCATATTGGTCAGAATGAAAAGGCAAACCCGACTGTCCCGACTGGCCCTGAAAAAATATAAATTGTCAAATCAAAATCCCTGTGGAGTTTTGACCACTGGTAGCACTGTTTTGTATGTTATCATGAACATGCGTGAGGAAAATGGGTGATGCAAGTTCCTGCAAATGTTTTCACACTATTCCACCGTACTACAGGGGGCGGTAACGAGCCAAGATGTTTTACAATGCACTAACAATGGCAGGATAGAAGAAGAACACTGTTACCATACAAACAATATATATAGGATTAATATATGTATATATATATATATATATATATATATATATATATATATATATATATATATATATATATATATATATATATATATATACACTGAGGCTCACAGTAGTTAGTACAGTACTTGCGACGATGGAATATCAATCAATCATCAGTCAAGCGATCTTTATTTGTACAGCACCAATTCACAACAGAAGTAATCTTGTGACACTTTCCAAGTTGAGCGGGTCTAGTCCATACATTTCCTCCATGAGAAAGCACTTGGTGAAAGTGGCGAAACTTCACAACATCTCAGTAAAAAATGTTGTCCTTTGACTGACTGCATTTATGCGACGGCTATAATTAGCAGTTACAGTTCACGGCCCTGTTACACCAGGCCGATGGCGGGACGTCGTCACTGTGTTAGGTGCTGTGTTGCCTCCAAAGAAGAGTTTTAAAGGTGTTAAGTTGATAATGACAGTTTTGCACTGAAGCTGCTGGTATCTAGCACTTTGTGGTTATATTCAGTCTCTTAATAATTTACCATTTCTGTGTGCCAGAAAGTGACTTAGCTTCTGGCAGATTGTATACTTGTCAAGGTGAAAAATCCTCTAAACCAGCATTCAGAATACTGTGGCTTAACACTGCCTGTGAGCTTGTACAAAGATGTTTAATACCCTTGTTGGCCCCTATTTCTCCCAGGCCATTTCTATGAAGAAACAGGCTTAGCGTCTCTTGCCTAAATGAGGGAGCGAGTTAGATTAATTCCAATTAATAGTCCTTTTGAAACACAAAAATCAGGCTTTTGGACATAAGTGACAGAGCGATAAACGTGACCAAGCCAATAGCCATTCACATGTTTGTTTGCTGCATATGATTTGTCTTTGACTGAATGAAACGGTGCCTTTTTTAAAGAGCATATGCTGAGCTGCTATTAAACGAAGAACACACCATGAAAATGAATAGAAAGTGAGTGAGGGAGAAAAAGAGAAAAAGCTCTCTGCCCTTGTGGCTCACCCTGTTAAAGTGTCTTTATTAGGAGTCAGGGACTGATCACACTGCTAAGTGACCTGCCAAGGTCACAGAGGAGGGCAGCCGCGGTAATTAGTATGCTCTTTGTTGCAGCAGGGCCGCATTCCGCTTCAGCAACATTAGTATGCTTCGCTGTTGGACTAAGGGGTTACACTAAGCTTCACTAGCCATTAGTATGCTCACTTCTCACAAGAAGATGCTGTGCTGTGTTCATTATTAGTCTGCCCCATTCAGGGATGTAGTGGACATTGACCACAACTCAAGCCCACTTTGCAACATATATTCTGAATCTGGTTAAGCTTATTCAAATGACAAGTAGCATTGAGTTATGCTAGTTAAATGTATATTTTGGTCAGCCCCTGCCAAAAGAGGAGGAATAAGGCTTCAGGGAACTCTAAAGTTGTGTTATTCACTTGTTGTTTATTTTTAACTCACTTACTAACGTTAGCCACCCGCAAGCCTACGTTCAGGTATCACCTGGTTTCTGTTCAGGGCGGGTTGTGTGACCTGCAGCTTTGGGGTGAGAACTTCTGTACTGTAGTGTTCAGTCACCAGGCAAATGTAGCTGTCGATGTATCGCAGTATTTCCTCCAAAATGCTGATGGCTGTTTTCTGTTTTTTAAAGCTGTACCCATCAACATTTCTACACAGAAAGTGGGTCATACATCTTGAGTAACATGTATCTTGAAAGGGGGCACTCGTAGTGAAGTCGCATTAAGGAGAAATATCACTTGATTCTTCAGTTCACCTGAGCTCTGTGGATCATCAAGCGCTCATCAAGCTACGATATCACACAATGATTTGTTGATATCAAAACGTCACCACCACCACCGATACGATTTCAATTTGACTGAATTCAAGGGCCTGTGATCGATAAGAGATCATATCATCTGCCCATTTGTCACATGAGTACAAAAAAAAGCTGACGCCCCTTTGTTTTGTCTAGTGGTTATAAGAAAATACCCAACACAGCTCATCAGAAAAACAACCGCATAAGTCGACTGTGAAAGCAGCTTATTATGCCCCATATTTACGTTTCTTGTTGGCAGCAACCTCTAGTAATTAGGGACTTTAAGCAGTGACGGTAGAGGGACAAGCTACAGCGCCAGCCAGCCAAACATTCCAATGGGTTGCTGTAATAGTGGAAAACAAATATCACTAAGCAACATTTAACTCTGACAACTGCAACTTCTGTTTCTACCTTCTAACACTAACTGACTTACTCCTGAGTAACCAGGCGTTCTCCCGTAGTAGACTGTTGTGCTAGAAGCTCAGGAAGTGTTGCGATAGGATCGTGCATGCATAGTGCGGAGCACTTTTGTTCTCGAACGCCGTAGCCATCCCTTCAACCGTTGCTGCTCAAAGTCCCTAATATTATGGCAGCAGTGGAGGGAGTCAGGCAAAGTAGTAAAAAGAGTGATATAGTCCATAAAGGGAGGAGGTCAGAGACAAAAGGTTGGGTCAAACAAGCACAGGGCTTCTACCCAGGAGACCGCGGTTCATGTCTGGTGTGAAACCAGAAGTAAACGGTGAATTATTTTAACTTACTGACATAGTGTGACGTAACAGCAGCACTGAAGGTCTGGTATGCTTGACACTGTGTTGGGTTTTTTGCTAATCACCATCATTAGCTTAAGCCTATGGCATTTGACATTGCATTTACTATTCCCGTAGGTTAATGAATTACAGTATAATTCATTGATTTTCATACTCAACATTGGTTTAAAGGGTCTCTGTGGAACTTCTGTGTTGTGCTGAAAGCCGGTGTTGGTTTATGTTAGCAGACTCCATTTCTAAAAACAACGTTAGCTACTGTTGCGCTCTGTTAGCGGAGCACGAGAGAGGCACCGAGAAGAAGCACCCAAGAATGTGCATAAAGTCACATTCCTTGGGTCCTTCACAAAGAAATCCACAGTCCAGCAGCATTAAACAGCTTCAACAAATGGTCCACAAGCTTGTACAGGCACCCAAGAGAGATTTCAAAGGTCTCATTTTTTGCATCACATTACAATCCACTCACATATGGCCAATGAAAAAGTCATGATTAAGTGTTATTTGTTACATATAGTCCCTTTAATTCACTGCACTGAACCAAAACAGTACCACATACAGCATTGTAAAGATGAAGATATTGATCAATGTTTCCACTTTACGTGGATGACACTGGATTGTTGATCATTTAATAAGTTCAATCCAGACTGACGACTAGTTACACCCCTCATCACTCCCATCAACCTTTCCAGAAGTTGTTTTCTGTGAGAACGTTCTGATAAACCCACTGTTTCACACCTGCCTACCACTGCCTAGTTATGGTACAGTGGAGTAAAGAGTAATCAGAAAATTCATCTCATTACTTTTTGAGTAAGTATCTGACTAAGTGCCCTTCCTCTGCAGGGCAAAGCTGGCCTAGCGTGCTCTATCCATTAATATGCACCTTGTCAGCAGGCCAGTGACAGACTCGGCTACACTATCCATTGTTCCGCCACAATCAAATTAGCCCTGCTGATGAGGCCTGAGCTCTGTGACCTCCTCGGGCCCAGTGGCTTCACAGCCCCAGAAATGACAAAAGAAGATCTGAGAGTCTGGGTCTTCGGGGACGGTGGAGGCTCACATACTGATTTCTGATTATGTCTGCTCTCCTTTTATTTCTATATTTACCCTCTGGAAGTAAATGAGACGAGGTGTTGACTGCAATATGTGAAACAGATGCCCCGAGCAAGCGCCATGTGAACTTGGCGTTGATGTCTAGCGAAGACAAAGGACTTGTATGATGTGCGTGCGTGTATTTTACAATTGTGTGGTACTTTTATTTAGTTCCTGCAACTGGCGTACATGTCACGCCTCGACATTGGCAGTCAGCTCATCCCTCCCGAGTCCCTCCAGACCATCCCTCCCCTCCCCTCCCCTCTCTCTCCCCTCACCTCTTGTCCACATTTGTCTGATTTAGTGTGATCAGATCTGAGAGCCAACGCCTGCTGCTGTTGTTAATGCACCGTGGGTTTCACATAATAGCGGCTCACTCTGCCTTTACTCCTACTCTGCTGTGGAGGGGGACCATGAATCAGGTGGCAACTGGCGAAAAAAAAAAGGAGTGGAATTAGACATGCGGCATACCAATGTTTACAGTCCCAATATACGCTGATGGAAGTAGCCCCTCGATTAATTTTTCGTATTCTCCAGTCCATTCGCCCCATCCGGACCCATCCTGTGTGCACCGAATCAACTGAAATATATATCGAGCAGATTTGTGAAACAAGACTTTATCGCCTGGGAGTTCTCCAAAAGCCTGGCTGACCTGCGGATTTGATACGGGTCAGTGAGGGTTCACCGGGAGAGCGGAGCATGGAGGAACATGGTAAAGAAATCACAATCAGATTGCACAATTACACTCCGGATGGCTGCAGATCGGGGCGGCAGCTGAACGGTCCTGGTGAAGGGGGGAAAATGAGAGAAAGAGAGGAAGCAGGAAGTTCATGTCCGGTTATTTTCACACATGTTAAAAGTGATACCTTGACAGTTTGAATGTTTTTTTTTCCTTTGTCAGGCAGATATCAAACTGTGGAGGACAAATTGTTAACAGTCATACTTATTGGTAGTTAACTGGAAATCAGCTGGTTAGAGTTAATGTTCTGGATATACATTAAATCTTTTCAATTCTGAACCACTGAAATACTTCCCTATACATGGTTTATAATAACTGTAACTAGAAGCCAGTACGCTGCCTGTTGTTGAGCCATTATCACGGTGGCACATTATACATTAGCAAACATTATTAGAAATGTTTTATTATAAGAAATGGTTTTACTCAAGTATTTCCATTTTCTGCTGCTCTATACTTTCACTCCACTACATTTTGGAGTCAGATATCTTGCTTTTTACTCCACTACAGTAATTTGATAACTTAAGTTACAATTTACTTTGGCTCTGATGCCACTTGAAATCTGCAAAATAGCACATTTTTCAGAAACAAGAAACAGTATCAATGCAATATCACATCCAATAGTTGATCCATATAATACAGTTTATATATACATTGAATTATTTAATTAAAATTTACATAAGGTATATTAGTACATGGGCCCAGGAATACATGTGTGTTCCACTTTTTTGGAATAGGGGTTGTATAGAAATTGATTATAACTGCATCTAAAACCGATTCCATACTTGTCACGGACTGAAGACAATCCATAGATTGCATATTTTCTCTTTTGAAGGACTCTACAATGGCGTTTGCTGACAGTCCAGACAACGGGGATTTTGGATAAAGGGCATCTGTTTTGCCATTTCAGTTTGCCAGCACAGTCACACAAATATGGCTAAAAAGTAATTAAATTTTTTGTGAAAATAATCCAAGCTAATCCGAACACACTTTGAGGCCACTGGAAAATGATTCCTCGTCCTTTCTGCGAGGCACAATGTGAACAATTAGCAGGATGAGACTTCTCAGACACACTGCAGGCCTCCTGAGTTACTTCCAGTCTGATGTTTTTTTAAGAGGCTACTAATAATGCTGGTGCTGCTGCGACAGCGGTCAGCAGAGAAAACTACTCTCTGCTCCTACTCACGACTCACAAACTGGTAAGAACTGATTAGGTGTTTTGCAGATTGAGACATGAAATCTGAGTGTTTCAATCACTATGTGCAAATTGTTAGTCAGGAAAACTGTTACAGAATGTATAGCCCAGACTCCTAAAAAGGCATTCACTTTTAACAATTTCAACATAGATATCTGGGTGTTTTTAGACCTGCAGTTGTACAATTTGTGTGGGAATTGAATTATGATAAATCCAACTTAATGCATTTGAAATTAAAATAGAAGAAAACTGGAGCAAAATGGATTCATGCCTGTGGCACTGAAGTTCACTAAAACCTTTTGCACCCAAATTGGTGAATTGGTGAACTCTGTCACTAGATTGTTTGGTATGGTCTGCAGACAGCTATGAGACAGAGTCCATTGGTTTAATACTCTGCTTTAAATGAAACTTTGTTGATCTTATTGTCCTCTTGAATTAGCAAGCTAGCTTGCTAATTGACAGTTACCAAGCTAGCATACACACGTTGTCCTGAGATCGTAATGTCTGCATTCTATTCATGACGTCTGAGAAGCTCATTAGGCGATGTGCTCATTTCAAACGGCCAACATAGGTCAACTTTGGGTTGGTCCTGCAACGCATCAAAAAGCCAGAGTGCCTGGTGCATATTAGACAACACCTGGGGGCTAGCAGATAAAACTAAACAAAGCTAAAACTGTCACCACAAACAGACTCATTATCCTTTTTTACATTTATTTTAACTAGCTCTGCCAGTTTTCTGAAGTTCCTGGACCTGATGTTTATACACTTTCACAAAGACTTGCAAGGCTTTCCTTCAGTCTTATGATCTATTTGGCGATACAGTACATGGTTTGTTGTCCCAAAGTGGTGTTGCAACACGTTCTGCTGTGGCCTGGTCAAGTTCCTCTGCCCTCTGTCTTTTTTGTCTCAGTCTTTCTCTATTCTACTCCTCTCTGTCTTAGCTCACTTTATCTCTCTTTTCTTCCCAGCAGCTGGCCTGAATACTGATGGAGCTCTCTCTGGATCTGATTAAACCCCCGCTCGGCAGAATCAGACAGTAGACATAAATATCTGGGGGCATTTGAGAGAGAGACGAGTCGGTTAAAGAGTACCGAGCGTGGATCGGGTTTCTACCCCTGATGAAAATCGATGCGACTTGACCGGTCGCAGACTGACTCAACATGTCAGCTCTAAAGAGACCAGCCATTATATCATTAGAACTAATTTCATCTTCCCCTTCTTGTGTCTCCATTGTTACTCAGTCATTTAGCGAAGACGTGCATCCATTGTCATTTTTTAACAGTCTTCAAACACCAACGTTGCTTTGAATTACCAAAGTGGGTTTCTTTTTGTGGTGCGTGTGTGTGGAGATAATGGTTCTAAATTGTAAATAAAGTTAGGATTCAAAAGCCGTCGGTAGGTCAAAATTCATGAAGGCTATCCATTTTTTATTGAGTGTCAAAAAATGAGTGAGAAAAGAACCTGGTTTGCTTAACTGCTTTTGTTCTACGAGTTATTGAGGAGTCAGTTCATCTGAAGTACAATCAGTGGTATCTAGCCATGCAGATAGTTTAAGTTTCATTTGCCTATTAGCTGTAATCACAAAAGATTTTATGTCAGCATTAGGAGTCCTCCTTAATGGTGCTAAAAGTTCCTGGTTTCCTAATGTGTCTTTACAAACCTGCTAAAAACATTTACTAGCGACGGGAAAGAACTCCTGAGTTGAAAGAAAGGACAGACTTGACCCTGTTAGTTTAAATTTCTCACTAAGTCTATACACTGTATGATTATTTAATGCACACTTCATGAGCTACCAAACAAAGTGGTGTCTGAAGAGGGCATTTTGTCTCTCACCATCGACATATACACTTTAAAGATGGACATTTCCTCCCACTGTACAGAAATTAGTCAATCCTGGTTATGAGTGCTGCCATCTTGCCGGTTGAGGTCATTTGGAGCCATGTTCTGCACAGTAGTGATCAGGCAGCATCAAGTTCACACCCACAGACCTGCTGGACCCAATTATAGGCTGGGCTCAGCTGTCAATCATGATGTCAACCGAATTTATGAGGAAAAATGAACAGTTGAACATACAACAACGCAATAATAAAGACCTAAAATAACCATCTTTGGGAGTTTTTTGTCTGGTTGGTTCCCACATTTTCCCAAGAAAATGAACTGGGACGTATTTAGATTGGAATTCAGGAATACTGAATATATACTTATTATATAGAGTCAATGTGTCTGACAGATGGCTGAGGATTTGAGTCCATTTAAGTTGGACATTTTTGACAACTTGAACAAAAGTTTTGAGGAAAAGAAAGTTAGTTATTTATAACATGAGAAGAAGAGATGTTGATTTGTGAATATAGGTTTTGAGATGTCAGGCCATCCACACGTTCAAACTGAATTTCATGTGTGAGGCCCACAACGTTGAAAAATGTAATGATTTTAAGAAATGAACAAAAGTATCTCTTTCCAGAATCAGTGTCCCTGTTACTAGATGATCCACTTCATTGTGAACAGTTTTAAAAGGGACTAGTTTCATGGCAGAAGGTAGTAAAACTGTTCAGTTTTACCTCAGCTTCTCTTCTCATGTTATAGTTCTGCTACTTTGCCCAACTTGCCCGTCGAGTGTTCATCATATCAATTATATTCCACATTATGTTTTCCTTATTCCGCCATTTGTGATAATGCCACTGTTTCATGTTGTCATGGTGTCAGTTCTCCCTCCCTGGCACAGTGACATGCAAAGCTCCCGCTCTTCAAGCAATGCTCAGATATCTCCACTAGAGGCTCCCTGTTGAGTGTAACACACACACTCACTCCTCCTGTGGCCACACACACTCTTTATTCACTCCCTCACGCTGTTCTCCTCAAACACACTCCTACAGAACAGGGACCAGGGTGGATTGCTATTTGGCGTTGCAGGGCATTAGCCGCTGATGTCTTAACACTTGTAAATGAACCCTCCGCCCCTCCTAATCTGTCACTTTAATGCACTATAGATTTTATTTCAGCCTCTGTAGTATCACATTCTCAATAATAATCATCAAGCAGACGCTGTTGTCCCCTCCTGCAGAAATTAAATCTCGCCGCTGAGTGCACAACTAATAAAAGATGTTGCCCGAGGAAATAAAAAAATAAATATGATGAATCATAAGCAGCAGGGATTTGTATTCAGATGCGAAAGACAATTACACAAAGAGTTTGAATTTATCAGCCGCTTCGCCTCTCAAAGGCTCAATAACGGGCCACCACCGCCGGGCGCTGGGAGCTGCATGCTCTCACACACACGCACATGCACGCACGCACGCACGCGCGCACACACACGTATCACTCTCACGGACATCTGCGCAGACAGTGTACAAACAAACACACTCATGCATATTATGCATAAAGCATCCGGGCATACACACATTTGCTCTCACACTCTTTGACGCACAGACACACACAATCACACACGCTACCAAAGGGCTTCTCTATTTAAGTGTGTGCTTGATGATGAATAATATCCCTTTAAGATATTCCATGATTTTCTATAGGGCTGCCGTTGAGTGATCTTACCAGGGAACTACATTTTAAAGCCATGATTTCATATGCAAAACCTTTCTTACTGTGCAGTATATGTGTCTGCATGTGTCGTACTGTACATGCATTGACATCGCCCCAGTATCTGTTAAATATCAGCTTTTTATGGTGTAATCAGGGTTTAATAACACACGTTATTGTACTGAATAATCAAAATATAGTTTTACAACTGTAAAAAACCCTTTTTTGACCCGGTAGCTCCTTGAGCTGTGATCCCACAGGAACTAAATTCCTAAAATCAGGAAATATCTCTCTTTTGACCATCACACTTCACATTGCCAGCACATGGGTGTAAAGGAGACATGACTCAAATGTCGCAAATAAATCCTAACCCCACCTCTTTCACTTAGCACAGTACAATCCGGCTGTTCAGAGCGCCAAAGGAGACGGGGTCGGACTGACCTATCATTCAGAAAAATAGTTTGTTCATGATTTAAAACATTAAAAAATAAATATATAAATATATATTCGTTCACTTTAAGTTTACAACCTGTCTCTATTTTGGAGTAAATCATGCCTGCCAAAGTTCGTGCTGACTGCAACTTTACTCTGAAAGAAGCTGGACACTAAATCTAGCATGAACTATTACAGAGGAGCTAAATTTTGCCCTGAGCTCCTTCAGCTGGAGCGCCGGTAAGTTTCCTGAATCCTTAAATGCTTTCCCATGTCCAGGGGAAAGTCTAGTGTTCATCCTTTAACATAAATACAGTGCCTGGTTTTTATATATGATATGTATAACATTTTTTTTTATAACCAAATGCTGCTTTCTTACACAGAAGCACTTTCTTTTACTATCCAGGAGAAAAGGCTTCTCACCACAGTATCAGTTCAGCTTCACTCACCTTATCCACTGGAATGTGAACTTTGTGTTGTAATTTGTGTTGGTCTAACTTTTCTACAATACTGAATTAATTAAAAGTAACATCTGATGCACCATCTAGTAATGTAGACTGTTTTTATTTACCCAGATTTCTGCAAATACATAAAAACATTTAAAAAATAATTATAAAAAACTCCTCTGGATAGGCTACTCCACAGAACACACTGTTAACATTTTCATTGGGACTATTTTTCTATAGAAAGTACATCTCAAAGATGGTTTCCCAAGGTCAGGTCTAATAATACCAAAACCATTTGCATAAAATTATGTTGGAATTTGTGTGAAGCAATCCTTTAATCTCTAATATAGTAAAAAGGGGGAGATCAATTATGTATTTGAATATGGGTATTTATCGCACACATGTTCTTCCAACAAGATGAAACAAAACACAGCACAAACAAAAACATAATTAGTTGTCCTGATTATGGATACAAATGCTGAAATTATGTGTTACTTCGATTGATCCTCCGTAAAATCCAAACCTTGAAAGTTCAATCCTCACTTGACTTGGTGTATAAACATTCAAAGATTTTTTTTATTTCATAGTGATCCACATTGTGGCTTTTGGACACATGGGAACCTACAGCGACTGAAGAATATTGGGTGCAGCGCTGCGTTGAGACTCAAACGAGAAGCATTTGAGCACAGTGAAGTGAAGCATGAGCATACATAGCAACATCGGTCTGTTCCAGTGACGGGCCACACAGCCCGCTTGGTCCAAGTAGAGCAATGAATTATGGTCCATATCTGCTAGCCAGAAAAACAGGTGCCAATGACACTGTAATATCTCAACTTACTCTGTGACTATCGCTGGTCTTATTAAGGCCTGGAATGAAGGCCTATGTCATACACTCTCTGTCCTTGCTAACAGTCCACAGTCCATTGTTGTATTTGGGCCAAAGTAAGTGCTGTGTGGCCCATCACTGGGCCGGACCATTTTTGCTATGTTGTACTGCCAAACTTGTGAGGACCACATGTCCTTAAAAAAGATGGAAAGATAGAAGAAGATACTTGGCTTGTTCTCTATATGGGAATTTGGACTGTGTTTTATTAAACTGACATTAATATCAAAGATTTTCATGATTTTTTCCAGAAACTGAATAAACTCTTAAAACTCTGGGAAAGCAGAAATAATTTCCATAATGTGTTAAGCTTTACCTTGCATGACTTTTCTTTCCTACATGCTGTACTTACACATTACGAGCCAGCCAAGTACAGTCAGCGCTGATCACCGCGATATGAGAACAACCAGCTTCCACTCGGCAGCGGTGCTTCACACCACAAAGCCGCCGGACAAACGTCTCCCCGGATAGCTCACACCTAACCCCTTGTCATCCTTCTCCTCTCCTCGTCGGCTCTTCCTCCTCTCTCCTCCTCTCCCCCCCTGTCCTCTGTCCCTGGCTCTCCTCTCCTCTGCCTGGCTAGTTGACAGTTAGAGTCAGCCGGGGTCATCTCCCCCACTTCCCAGGGGTTTGAAGGGTGCAGCACTGGAGCTGGAAGCCCCACGCCCCAGCGGCTCCCTGACTTGCCCCCAGCGAGAAGCGAGTGAAGTGCGGGGAAGTGCGGGTCACTCTGCTGGGAGAGCAGGCTGCAGGCCCGGAGGTTTGGCCCAGACCCGGCGCTCCTCCTGTAGTGAGACCAGGCCAGACACAGCCCGCCAGGCGCAGACTTGACCTCCTCAAACTGATGTGGCACAAGCTGGCAGAGCGGTCACTGCTGCCACTGAGTTTGGGTGGAAAAACGATCTCTGCCCTTTTCTCACTTGCTCGCTGACTACCTCCTCCTCCTTTGTTCTTATGACATGCCTTTTCTTTTTCCCTTCATTTTCTTACTAAGTCTCTAAGCTACACTGCTGAGAACTCCTAAGATCTGCACCTCATGAGGTTATTCTGAAGAACTGATTTAATAATGTTCTAATTATATCCTGTATCCTGTATTTAATATCTAATTCAACATAAATTGTTTTCATTTTACTGTTGCTTTTTGCATCATAAAATCAGATGATGGTGCATTCAAGCAAGTGGTCTGGTAGTGTCATTTTGACACTGTGCTCCCAAGAAGAACAGCACCGTGAAATGTTTCATCTGTTTATGGTCACGTGACGAAGCCTAGACGGATGTATGAAATATAATGGGAGCAAAGGAGGAAGTCAGGTGGCATTGTTATAGAGCGACAAAGTCTGTGTAGGGAGGAGATCGGAGTGGACAGCGTTCCCCTGTCCTTAAAAAGGTACTTTTTTGGCTTTTGCCTTTCTTAAACAGTGTAGAAACATGTTTACTAATGAACCAACTGAATACCCCTCACCTAACCCTAGCCTACAATGGTCAGTAAACCACAAAAAATATGAAGGACCCTTGGAGCAAGTGTTTGGATTGTCTATACTGGGCCACAGTGCAACATGGTGGACTGTAGGACCAGCTCCTGCTTTAGATATAAAATAATCTTAGTTTCAGGGGATTATACACAAAAAAAACACAATTATGAATATTATATTCCATGTTATATTCCATGACTTTAAGTCATTCAGCCCGTCATTACACTCTCTGTGAATGAGCAGAAAGTAAATAATACAAATCTTTTTTTGGTCCACTATACAACTTCCTACTCGGTTTTCCGGTACCTCCAGCCCAACAAAACACTCTTAATATCAAAACATAAATTACAATAATCAAATGTAAAAATAAAAGCAATTAGACGTGCATGTACCCGGCGTAAAATGGATCCGAGACAACAAATAAACATCAGCCACTATCTGTGAATGGCAGGCTGATATCAGTACCAATACCGATGTTAGGCCAATAAATCTGTGCATCCCTCTTTAAAATAATTGTGATAATATATAATTATATATACTGTATTGATGACCCCGCAGAAATGCTTATCAGTGCATATTTGTCATCATGGTTACACTTTTGTTCAGTCTTACGTCTCTGAGTCTCTTTCAGAATGCCCCATTTTCAATCTTTAATATTTCACACACTTCACCACAATGCACTTCTCTAAGAACTGTCTCGCAAGCATAAGCATCCCCCAAAGTACCTCAGAGGTTGGAACAGAGTGCGACCCTGTCCGGGCTCATTGCTTGTAACCACAAAGAGACTGCAGTTTCCTGCTGATAGCCAATGATGGCTCCTCATATTTTTCCTTTTTTTTCTTTTCGGTGGTCTGTCAGATACAGCATCAAAGGTCCGGGCTCTGGTTGGAATGACTGCATCCTGGGAACACATTAGCGAGTGCTACTGTTCCTGATCTTTCTCTCTCTCATCACTTTGAAGTTCTCTCCTTTCACTCCACCGACCCCTCCGCATCCCATTCCTTCCATTCGCTGACCCATTTGAGGATGGGAGAAGGGAGGTGCGTAACTAAAAATTAACATGTCTCAGTACTTTGTTTTCAACCAGTGCCCAACCCAGTTTTTCTTCCTCGGGTTGAAAGTGTTCGAGTCATAAGAGGGATTATTTCAGCTAATTTGCACTTATAGACACAAATCATGAGAGAAAACACTTTCACAGTCAATTTATGAGGGGTGCCAAATAGCCACTAACAGAATGCTAAGTAATTGTGGAGCAAAACAAGATGAAATTCCCCAACAATTATACCCAGCCGCAGCTCACGTTCCAGATCCAAGTTTGTGTCTTGGCTTTGACGGGTTACAATTTGGATTTGAAAAGACCTCAAATTATTCGACGCAGGCTACAAGAATTTAATTTCCTTTGATTACAGTTGATGCATCTCAAGAACACATTTCAGGAGATTTTTCAAAAAGCGCTTATTAATTCAGCAGTCATTCAAATGATATCCTATACAGGTAACGCGGGTTAATTGAAGATTCGCTACCTTGAAACTGTCTCTCAAATCTCGCCTCACTCTTTTTTTTCCTCCCGCAACCTCTTGACATAAATCATCCACAGCTTTGTTAGACTTGAATCAAACTGACACATTTTCAGACTTATTAAAAGTCCATAAAGTAAAGGAATAAAGAGGGATAAGGGGAGCAAAAGAAAAAAAGAAAACCAACAGAGCCAAAATATGGTGTATAATTATGTCTACTCTCTCCTTCGCTCGCGCTTTCTGCCACCTTTTCTCTGTCCATCTCTACTTGTCTGTGACGGCTGGCTTCCTGAGTGGCGTTGGAAGGCTAAATTGGCCTGTTTCAGGCAGGGGAGCTGTTGTGTTTGGTGTCAGATAATGTGCACTGAGGAGTCGGAGGAGAGGGTGATTAAAGCCAAGCCACCGATAATTATGTCAGACTCCACAGTTGTCCTAAACCTCCGCAGCTAGTTGAAAGAGATTTTTTTTTTCTCTGATGAGCGAAACAGGAGGAGGAAGAGTGAGAGTGAGGGAAAAAAGTGAAGAGGTCAAGGGGGCTTTTTTTGAAGTGGGTCTTCCCATTACTGTTGTGCCCTCTGCTGTCCCTGCCAATTTAGGGAGAGTTGCTGCTGACTTCCTGGTGCACTGGGGATGCTGGGCTATAAATGCAGTGCCAAGTGGCTGTTAGGTGACATTTGGTCCCATAAAGGTTCGCGCTAACAGTAACTGTTGGCCCATCCTGCAGCCAGTGTTGTTAACCCTGACACTCATGCCTCGATCGCAATATCATTCTTTGTCATATTAACCCTTTGAAAGGCAGTTTCCACCCTAAATAACTCAAATCATTTCACACACTGCAGTGAGGATGACTTGCAACAGAATAAAGTCAACACTAACCAAGTGTCAGTATTTGATGACCTGGAAATGAGACTCGATAATCAGCTCTCTAGAACTGTCAGCTTTAAATGACAGTTCTAGACAAACTTACAACATGAGCAGTTGGATGGTTTCAGGAAAAGATCATTGTATCCTCAATGGAGAGGGATTCTAGTGTAAACTGAGGTTTGATCACTTTGATACTGAAATTCCAAAGTACAAAAAAAAGAGAAAAGAAAAAATGCTGTAAAACATCTGCACATGCGATATGGACAGATTTCCTAACGATACTGGGCTGTGCAATCTAGACTAACTAAGTACTTCTACTCTGAAAAATGCCCCCCGCAGGCCCCCTCCAGCCCCTCACCACCACCACACTCGTATACATATAACACACACACACCAGCATACTATTAGCTAGCATATTAGCAAGGGTTTGTCACCACAAAACACACTGGAGATGCTGCAGAGAAGCTGCAACCCACCAGCACTCCCCCTGGTGGCTGAGTTAGGGTAAGGCAGTGCATATTTATAACACAATATGTGGAATTCAACACAAGATATGGACCTCAATAAATCAACAACATTGTCAGAAACCCATTTTGGAGTTTGGGAGTTTAGTTTCTCTTGAATGATATGGTGCAGTGTCATGTGCTTTGTTTCCATCAACTGGATCTTTCTTTCTTTCTTTCTTTCTTTCTTTCTTTCTTTCTTTCTTTCTTTCTTTCTTTCTTTCTTTCTTTCTTTCTCTCTCTCTCTCAAATTTCCCCAACTTGAGTGGAAACACCAAAAATAAAAATATACTTATGCCAGGCTCAGGTTGAAAGATGACATAACATCAAAAACAGAAGCCATGATAAAAACCTGACTGAAACATTGTGTTTTTTTTTTTTTATAACAGACCTTGACGTTGCGGTACTCTTGTTTTAGCATAGACAAAGCATTCGTGTCACGCTGTCACACAGTTACATGCCTCAACTCCACCAAAGACAAAAAAAAAGTACGGAGTATAAAAAAGCTGAAGTGTCAGGGCTGCACAGGACTGCAAAGTTCACAGATTGATTCCCTTGTTGCCTGTCAGACCCCTCTCCGTCACCATAGCAGCTGATAAAAAACACTGCGTAGAACATGTCAATCAAGAGACAAATACATTCTTTAAAAATAAGAGAGGGCAACAAAAATGTCATCAAAGGTGGGCAAGAGTGATGGAAAGGCAAATAATAGTTACTGGTGCTTGATTAACAATGTCCTCTTGTCACTTCCTCTTAATTAGACAGTATTTTCACAAACGTAATTGAGGGAAACGTGCACAAAAAAAAGAAAAAAAAAAGAATCTGCAGGAACTTGTGCCACAAATTAATGAAAAAAAAAAAGATAGACAAATGGACAATAACAAATTAAGAAAATAAATAAACCAATAACACAACACAGTTAACTCCTATGCAGATCATAAGCTACTTTTTTTTCCTTTTCTTTCTCCCGTATGTCACATCGTCTCTGGACTAAAGTATTCCAATCATTATGATCAGTGTGAAGTGCATGATTGCAGGACTTGGCAGGGGATGAAATCTCATGCAGAGGTTAAGCCTGTGTGCAATGCTAAATGACAGAGCATATATTAATATGAAATCCATCCAATTACCGCTAATGGAGCTCTCCGGTGTGATACTGTACCCAGTCATTTCAGGTCTGTGAGCAGACCCTCGGTGGCTCCGTCTCTGAGACCGTTTCTTTCTCTTTGTGCCGTCGCCCCTTTGTATTCGCGCGTTAATCATATATTCAACAATGTATAATGTCTGTCAAATAATTTACCCCTATACATGATAATTAGAGATGTGGATTAACGAAGCCTTAAAATTCTTTTTTTGAAATTAATTTTAGTCCCGACTTCGTTTTTCTTGCCGCCCTCCCCCTGACTCCTGTGTTTTATTGTCTCCGTAGCGTGTCAAGATCTGTTGTGAGAGTGCCACTTAATGAAGCCGTACCTGAATTTATTTTCCGGCGCTTCTGCATAGACCAAGAGAGGAGGTACCAATTAATAGAACGTAAGAGGACCCGGTGATTTATAATTAACAAGCATGCGGGTTATAGTAAACATAACACTCAATGTAATAGCCCAGGAGAGAGACGGAAAGTGGAGAAAGAACTGAGGAGGAGGAGGAGGAGGAGGAGGAGAAAAAAATGAGTGTTGATTTGTCCCTTGGTGGATGAGCGGAGTCCTTGTGGCTGACGGGAGCTGTCTAAAGCGGCTAAATGAATAATCATCTGTGAGTTAGACTGGAGACAAACGCTTAACGAGGATGATGTGAACCTCACTGACATGAGGGGGCTGAGAGAGAGCGACTGACAGAGAGAAAGATGGCAGCAAGCAAACATACTCGGCTCCGAAAATGAATGGCGCGCACATTATAATAGCGATGAAGTTGCTTTACTCAACAGGCCGTAGCAAGCCTCCCCTGTAAGGTTGAGTAGTTGTTTGTCAGAATTTCTAAAAGGGCAATGAATCCCCCACTCATTTCCAGTGATTTGCCGCCGGTGCATGACGGGAACAAAAGCGAATTTGCCGAAAGCAAATGTAACGCTGACAACGGTGACAGTTGAAGAGGGGATCTTCTTGCAAGCATTTAGAAAACATATTTACCCCCCAAAACTTTGGCTGATCGGTGGGGGCATTCGCGAAGCTGACAAGTCAAGACTGCAACGCCACAGACTCAAACCTGTCACGCAGCCACTATCGCACATTTATCCCTTCGTCGCTTCACGTGAAATGTTTTTCAGCGTCGAGCCGTCGAGACGACACTGCAGCGGATGGAGGACGAGAAGCTTGTCCCGTCGCAGTGAAAGCTGAGCGTCAAGTGGCTGATTGCTTTTGTAGAACGCTGAGAGAAAGGAGGCAAAGGTTCAACAACTCCTGCAGTAGTAACAATTAAATAATCATAAAACTTGTACCTTCTGCCAAATGACTAACTCTTCAATAGTCGCCAAACAAAGCACCTGTTTTCTATATACCTTTTATGCAACAGTGAAATGGAAGTGTGAGTGAAGGTACGCTTATGCATGGTTCCTGAAAAATTAAAGACTGAGAGGCAAAGTATGCTTCAGTGTACTTGTTTGATCCACACCTTTCTGCCGTAAGAAACACGTTATTGTCACTAGCAAAGAGAAGGAGTTGTGGGTTACGCTAACGATATCTGCTGCCCCCTAATGTTTGTAGATCTACCCTGAATTCTGGCCTTTCTCTGCTTCTGTGGTCGTGTGTCTTGCTTGAACTATTGACTACGCTGCCCCCTGCGACTACCGGAGGCACTCCGTTGGTTCTGTATCTGTAAGCGTTCAGGAAAGTTGCAGAAATACAGATGTATACGTATCCGTATGGGTTTCTAATGTAGAGAATAAATGAGCCTTTACTAAGCTGTGCTTAGGCCGAAACGTAAACTTTAGGGGGGAAACAAGGTCATTTTTTTGTGTAATTCATCTAAACGAAACCCTCGTGGTCCGTCTAAAATGCTTCTCTCCTCATGTGTTTCTTGGCTGGAGAGAATTCTGATTTTTCAATTTAATACGTGTCACTCACATGTTTACCAAATGTGATTTTCATTTGATTACTATGCAGGAAATCAAGCTCGCTGACTGACAATTATATGCTAGCAAATTCTGCTAGGCCTCTTCTCATCCATCCAGCGGTAACGTCAATGAAGCTTTCACCCATAAGTTGCGTTAACAACATTCAGTTTTTCATAAAGCGATGCTACCGTCATGTATCGTACGGTGTGACTGGTGATTTATCTACGCAAATGTGCATGTGCTAGTTAGTTAGTGAGTTACTAAAACCAGTTTCTCAACTCAAGGTCCACTAGGTTACTTATACTCCATACGGGAAGAGCTTGAAAGTTTATTCCTGACCTTTGGAGTAGAATCACAAATCACAAAGTCTTTATCAAACAATGATGTTAGCTAAAAGGAAGAAAACTGGGCCTTGAGTTGTGTGTGACTATCTACAAAGGGAAGAATGAAATTTCATGCTAGTATTACTGCTTGGATGTGTGTAAGACAAAGAAAGGATGGCACGGGCGGCTAGCATTATTCAAATTGCGTTTTGTTCACAAAGACGTCTTTGTTTTTCGAGTGTTTTTGGCTTAAACGGCTCAGCCAGTGAGAAGGAGTTTAAATAAAGCAGAGTTATGACAGCACTGTCCTGCAGGGTTCCCACAGTAACGTCCAACCTCTCTGAATGCTGATTGGCCATCTGGTATTGTTTTATGTCACTTTCTATTAAGCTCATTGATCCCTCCCTCCCTGTCTGCGGCATGTGGTTGATCATCGCGGATCAGTGTGTGTGCCTGTAATATGAATATGGTACAATGGTATGATTACAGTACATGATGGTCTCTGTCTGCGTGTTCGCTGATGCGGGCCCTCCAGCTATGCTTACGCAGACTGCGGCTGTGATTGGGCTGTTTATGTAAAGGTTGCACTCAAGGAAGTGCAGAGTAATCTTATTAAGGGCATGTGTAATTGGGTCACCGCAAAGGACAGTGCTGCCAAACATACAGGCATGTACGCATGTAAACATCATGATCACATACAATACTGTATGCGGTGTTCAAGGAAAGATAATGGATGATATAAACTCAAGCCAAATGACCAGAGCCTTAACGAAAACTTTACTTCATCGGTATCTATTATGGATAAAAATGACCTGTGGATGAGCTACGTTTTTAGAACTTTAGAAACTTGAGATAAAAACTAAAATCTTATGTCACCTGTAAGGCAACCGGTGTTGTATTTTGTTGAGTTGTGTACTTACATTATCACAAATTTTTCCAACAATGCATTTTATTTGGTTGCCTGTAGCTGTAACGTCCAGAGTCAGTGTGAGTGAGGAAGGAATCCGGCAGACGTGGCTAAACATAACATGAATATAACTTTAAAACTTTAGCCCGTCCATGAACGAGTCCTATCAGAATTTTTTGTTTTTAATGACGAGAAACTGCAAAACCGCTGATACAAACATGTCATATCACTTTCACATTACATGTTCATGACCTGATTTTCATGTTGGGAAGTGGAGGGGATGGTGACTCAAGAATGCCTTTCAACATTTTGGAAGTGTTAAACCACTAAATATGTTTTCGGGGGCCGAGAGACGATTTTCTGGCCACGTTTGTGCCGACAAAACACAGATATTTTTGACGGGAAGTTGAGACGTCTGTAGCCACGTTTGAGGCAACAAACCGGTAGTTTTAAAGGAGACATGTTCTTGTCCTAACCCTGACCGTAAGCACAGCGTTGTCACAAAATAAAATTGGAAACTGAACATTGGAAACATAAAGTTGTGACATAAAGAAATGTCAAGTTTCAACATATCCGTGGTTTTAATACATCGCCAACCTTCATTCTGCTGATTGGGTAGGTTCACTATGGCATGGGCTCACTGCAAAAGAGTACCGAGATTTGGCTTTCATTGAAGTGTCTGTAGCATTTTGAACCACACACACCACAACCGATTTGGAAATTCACATAATTAATGTTAAAATGTTTTCCAGCCCGAAGTGTAAATACTGAACGTTATCAGAAAAGAGGATCATAAAAAAAAAACGTCTTCCCTTCAGAGGATTTTCTTAATGTGTCTTTCCTCACCGAGATACACGAGGGACACCCACCCACACTGAAAGGTGCTAAAGCCAGTCGGGCCAGCTGTGTGTGTACATACGAATGCCTCCTGCCCCTCGCTTCCTCCTCAGTTTCCTTCTGAGGCTCATTTATTTACATTAGCAGCAGGCAGCAAGGCATCAGAGGAAGTCTTAAAGTAGAGCCACAATGGCCGATTTAAGCCGCCACCCAAAAGCCTTTTTTTTTTTTTTTCCCTTTTGGCTAAGAGGATTTGTGTCTGGTCCATGTATCAGACCCCTCTCACTCTATCTCTCAGGGACAAAGTCACCCCTCACACTGGTGCTGAGTAAAAGCAGCGTCTTGCCACTAGCTGCCTTGCTAATGACATTTATCCTTATGGAAATGGAGGAGGAGGAGAAGGCTTTAGATGCAGATTTGGACACACATATACACCTGAGACGGGCAGACATAAACCGGCTGGCTACTTTTATGGCATGCATGCTCAATGATTCACACAGAGACACACACACACACACACACATACACAAACGCACCTCCCTTGCAGCGTCTTATCCCCTAACTGGCCACCAGTCAAAATAAGCCTTATTCTCGGGGGTTTATATTTTCTCCTGGCCGGGCTTGGCTAGGCACACTCCACTAAGATGGCAGCCAAACAATCTCTCCTCTCCTCTTCTCTCATCTCCACCGTTTCGTCCTTTCTAATGCTAATGCCTGGATGGATATATCCCCGTTTTCACTGCCATGCAAGGGGGCCAAATTTCTGATTAACTCCTGAGACAAACTTTCATAGCATCTAGGTCAAGATTCTTCAGCGGGAACGGAGGAATGTCAAGCTTTGTTTTCCGACGGATAATATAACACACGGAAAAAGAGTTGGTCACCGTACAGGACAGGTCTGACCTTCTAGAAAATATGAAGAGTCGGACCGAGAAAGGTTTGGAGGCTGATCCAGAGGGGGACAATGCAAGAGCGATAGATTGTCTCAAAAATGTAGAGAACACTGACAACGAGGGAATGCGGTCGTAGCTGTGTTGCTGAAAGGATAACAAGGTAGACACATACATCCCAGTACCCAGTGAGATGGATGCTGGATTACAAAATACCTGGCAGAGATCCATACACCAAAAATCCTTCGTTTGAAGGTCTTTCATTTTGCTGTGTGATGTTGGGAGCACAAGGCTCTTCCTCAGACTGCTGAAGCCATATTCTCCATTATTTCATTATTTATTTCAGTACATTTCACGAAGAACAACACTGAAGATACAGCTTTTGGTCACAGAAGATATTGCTATTGGTTATTATTTGCATGCATAGAGGATCAGATTGTCTCAATGTTAGCCCGGTGTTACTGCCATCCAACATGCAGAATGACTTTGGTGTCATCGGTGGATCCCAGGTTTCTTCTTCTATGTTGGAATGATATTCCAACATTTTGTCCACCATTGTACTGCACACACGGGCAACAAATGACACAAGTATCAGGGTAAGAGTCTGCAGTACAACCACGCTTGTGGCTCTACAAACTGTACTTGAGCATTGCATTGCACTTAAGCACTGCTAAAAGCCACTTATATACTTAATGCATTTTGCATGGCTGCGAAGGTCCGTGTGATATAAATTTCATCGCCTCTCCGTGCTGCAGGGGCCACGTCTGGACAGTCTGCATGCAGCCCAAAATGTACGACCACATGGACACGTGCACAAATAACATCTTACACCTATTTTCAAAAAATACAATTGTACACCATCTGAATTCAAGCTTTTCTCCTTTAGCAAACTACAATGAGCTTAATTGTTTTGTTAGCTCATTTCAGAAACAAAATAAAACTCGCTATAACCATCTTGGTTTTTCTTTCGAGTATCACCTTTGGTTAGGTTCAACTGAATAAAAGTAAGATGTGAAAATATTCCGGCTTTACATGCGGTTTTAGCCAAGTCTGGTGTCCAACCATGTTCAGTCCGAGGGTGCCGAGCCTTTGACCTGAGCCCCGTGTCTTTCGTTGACCCCTGTCCACCGAGGTCAAGGTCCTGACAGTCAGCTAATAGGGCCTGATGGAACTTGCTAATGACGGCCCACTCTGGTCTTTGACCAGGTGATGGCACTAGATGAAAAGCGAGAGGACCACCAAAGTCCCTCAAATTCATCTTCTGGGAACCATGAATGCCTTGACCACATTTTGAGCCATGTTGAGGTATTTTAAAGGAACAGTAAAAACTTCTATTTCGTGGTCAGCTGATTGACGAAGTCTGTAGGATTCATCCTTCGGGGAACACGAATGTGGTGAACTGACCAACTAAGCGACATTACCATCTAGAATCATGCCGCTGGAGTGGTTGAAACCAACCTCAAGCATTTCTTCAAGGGCCACCATCATCCTCTGGAAGGATGTCTTCTTGTCGTGGATCTGGATGAACACCATTCCAAGCGGTGGACACCGCTGCTTTAGTTTTCTCTGCAAAATCTCTCTCGCGTCTTCAGTTGTGTTCAGATGTGGTGGCAGTGACGGCCATAGCACATGATTCACATCATTTCCATACAGTCCAAACCACTTGGTGACCCCATGTGGCTTATATGAAAGCATCCACGTTTGTTATGTTTCTCCACTCATTTATTGAGCTCGCCGCATTTCGCACCACATTTTGACCATACTGTTATGAATGAAATGCTGACAGCTGTAACGGACGTCATTTATAACATATGGCAAGAACAGTTTTTGGACTGTATGGGAACCGATGGCTTCACTTCTTGGGAGTTTTCAGGGAAAGTTTAGCCACATTTAGACTCAAACATCTCAACGCTTGAATTTGAATCGAGCTTGCGAACACTTTGAAGCCCACTGTCATCGTTCCTGCCATTCTCTCAAACATACTAGTCTTTGAAAAAAAAATAACAGTTGTGCTCTTAAAATACCATCAAAATGTTCAAAAGGCCCTCTCGACGTTCAAATTTACCTTTGGTGGTTGCACATAGACACTCTCGTACACTCACTGTTGAGTGGTGATTGAAAGTCTTTGTCGGAATGCTCGCCGCTCTCTCGACGCTGTCAAGTTTACCTTTACGGGTTACACACACACATACGCGCGCACACACACACACGCGCACGTGCAGTTGTGGCTGGCGAGAAGTTTAGCTGGTGTTTGGGAGATTTAATGGGAGGACGCTGGCATTTCAATAAAACACAGGGATGGTTTATGGTTCACCCTGAGCCCAGCCCGGTCACTAAGGAGCCTCATCCTCTCTGGTTATTAATTCTCCTTCCCCTGAATATATGTGTGTGTGTGTTTGTGTGTGTGTGTTTGGGTGTGCGTGTGCGACTTCTTCCCTCCTCAGCCATTTTGGTTTCCCTACTCCTTTCTCCTCTTCCTCCCTCCTCTGTCTGTCTGAGATGAAGACATACGAGGACACTCCCTGGAGGGTGCAGTGTGGTTTTGGCAGCGTAATAAAGAATCTCGAGGTCAAATGTACACCGAAATCCTTCACCCCTCTCCCTAGCACTGCGCAACACACACACACACAAAAATACACGCACAAATACAGACAGGTCAAACATACAACTCCAGAGTTGGTTACATAAACCAGATGGCCGTGGCTGGCATGAAGCAGCTACGACATCTAAGGGTTGTGTGTCTCTTTGAGCGTGTGTGTGTGTGTGTGCGTGAGCGTGTGTGTGTGTGTTGAACCCTCTCTCCTTGCAAAAAACCACCAGGGACCTTGTTTGTTGTCTGCACCCCACAAGGGAAACACTGTCAGCTTTACAACCACACTGGATCACACCACACACACACACACACAGGATTCTCTCCTAAACAAGGTCTGCGTTTCAGTGTGTGATGGTGTGTGGATTGAACTTTTCCACCTTTTTGTGTGTATGTGTTCAGTGTGTGTGTGCGTCTCGGAGAGTAGTATGATGGGACCTGGAGGGCTTTCAAAGCCTCGCAGATACGACCCCGAACCTGAAAATGACTGGCACTGTATCACTGATAACACACAAACACACACACATACACACAAACACACACACAACCAGTCATATCACTGGTGCAGCCATCCAAAATGAACCCTTTTGTCCTTTTTTCCCTGGGTTATTTCTAGCATTCAACACCATTCTAAGATCACTGCACTATGCGTATTAAATGCTATTAAGGCAATGTGACCTTTGACCCTTCGACTGCTGGTTGTTCGGAAAAAATCAAGGGTATTAGTTAAAAAAAAAGATCAGGGTTGTTTCCAAAGTCGCTAAGCCGAAATGCTGCCCTCAATTAAACTTACTTTTTTAAATATGGTTAACTTTGGATTATCTTAAAAAAATATATCATATTAAAATGTACATTCTGGTATTTGTTAACCTTTATTTTATTCCTACTTCTAACTGTTTGTCATGATAACATTTTACTCAGCGCCTCAGTGGATAATTGAATATCGCTGCTTTAACTCTGATTTTAAAGACATTTTTTAATTTTAAAAAAAAAAAGCTGTAGGACGCTCTTGAGACTAAAATCTTACCCTGACCAAAATTCAGTAATGTGGGGCGCCCACTTATCTCACCTGGTGGAGCGTGCGCCCCATGTTTAGACGCTGGGCCCTTGGTCATCTCACCAAGCTGGTCCATCTGAAATAAAGGCTACAAGCTCAAAACATGTCCTTTGAAAAAAGTCTGTAGGATGACATGCAGTAATTTAACACGTACCTTGTTTTCCTGTGTATAACTATAAAACATTCTTTTCCTTCTCACAGTTTATAGAGGCGTGCAGAGAATGAGCTGAGTCCCGGTGGAGCTGCTTCTTACAACAGGGGGGACTCCCAAACCTAATATCCACAACACGGAGCCTCCTGCTGTAAAGGTGAGCCTCCATATGAAAATATAGACTCTTCAATCATTGCTTTTATGAATATGATACAGAGAGGCTTTAAGATAAAGCGGGTGTATATCATTTGGAGAGGTCACAGCAGTTTATTGTTGCGGTGTAAATCTAGTGCAGCTTTATTTGGGCACTATATTTGGAGCGGGGCCTGGTGACGTGTCAGACGCTGGAATAGAGACCGGTGTATACATGTCACTTTGTTCGGGAGGTACGTTTAAACCTACAGCCTTTTACTGTATCTGATCACCACGCGCTAAATCATTATCCCTCTGCCTCCTGGCATAGAGGTGACCAGAGTGTGTGTGTGCGAGTGTGTGCATGTGTGTGAGGTTGTGTGTGTACTAAAGACCCTGATGGGTGATGGCATCGTTCAGCATCGCGACATAGCCGCCGGGTATGTGTGTGTGCAACCATGAATGTCAAAGATCTTTTACCCGACCCCCGCCCCCACCACCACCACCACCACCTCCACCCACCATCAGTACACACACACACACACACACACACACACACACGAACATATGCTCATAAACACCAGCAAAGAAGAATGTCAGTGTGTCACGTTGAGTGACAGCAACGAGCGCGTCAATCCGTTTTGACAGGTCCGGCCTCTACCACTGCAAATACGCTCACATGCACACTCGCACACACACAGAAACACACACACACACACACACACACGCACACACACATTGGCTTGTAAAGACTATAAAACAAGCGTTACATTTTGTACAGTTAATGTTTAATGTTGATAAAAATAGTACAGAAACGGTGGCATTAATAGTACAGTCCTAAGCAGCACTCCCGATACTGGAGGTTTTACCATTATTGTTCATTTAGATCAATCTTGTTGTCGTATTAGAGTTTGATTACATGTCTGTGATTAAATTACTCTTATATTACACATTGACTGAATGCTCATAATACGATTACGCGACATTAGATTCATGTTATATTAGGAGGCCGCCAGTAGATACCAAACTGGATTACGTTCCTGTAATTGCGGCTTTTTATTACACGACTTGTCCGTTTACGTGTAGGTTACGTATAGATTTTGTGCTCGCCGTTAAGAAAAGCTTTACTGAGCCAAAAATACACTTTTCTTCAATCGTTATTATGTGTCTGGTAGCAAGAAACTGAACCCCCCTTATGTATGTGTAAATGTAGATGGATTATTTGGGAGATTTTATTAATTCACTTTGACAAAAGTGTCCGCTAAATGAATGTAATACACGGTATAGTCTGTTAATTACAGGGTTGATGGTTCGATCCCTGGCTACTCCTGTCCAAAAGTGTTTGAAGATGGTTGGGTCATCAGTGTATAAATGTTTGTGATATAATTGCAGCCTATTTACCATTTACAGCTGAGGTTTTAAGACCCTGCTTGGGCGCCAAGACGTAAAGAGATGTGACGACCTTTAACTGACTCACACACACCAATACATAAGGATAGTGGTGGAAGAAATATTCACATCCTTAAGTGACGAAGTCCTGCATTGAGGCACCTTCACAGCTCATCTGGTGGCGTGTACACCCCATGTGCAGGGGCTGTGTCCTCAGCAGTAGCCCTAGATTTGATTCCAGTCTGTGGCCCTTTACTGAAGGTCTGCCCTCTCTCTCACATGTCCTGCTAGACTCTCCTACTGTAGCTCTCCTATCAAAATGAGGCTAAAGGGCCCAAAGAATGTATGAATATTACAAAAAGCTTTAAAAAATTAAAAAAAATATTCTACTGAGAAAAGGATTGGTAGCACATTTACGTGTAAGCATTTTTCTGCAGGTGGTCGAGGTTGAGATAATGTGACTGATTAACATAGGTAGTTGAGTTTGTAAGTACCGTATTTTATAAGCTCATCATATGACTTTTTTTTTCCAAATTCTAAATCTGAATTGTAGCTTTGACTGTCAAATTAAAGTACAGCAAATTAAATTTACTTAGTCACTTTCCAACCTCGCAAAAGGAGTAGCCAGTTAATTTAACTTTTAATAGAAAGCAATATAAACATGCTTCAAGTTGCATTTTAACAAAAATAAATCCTGACCGTGTTCATCATTGTAACAAGCAAACTGGCGGTGTGTGGTTTTTTTTTTGTTTGTTTGTTTTTGTGTGAAGGTGACACTTTGGGGAAAAACAGTTGAGGAGAAAGCATCATGACAAAAAGAGATCGGAACCGATACAGACTTAACCTGCTTAATCGAAAATACCACTGGCTGCCAATAGTTTTTTAATCATTATCTAATTTGTGTATAGGAATTGTTCCGAGCAATCGTGATTACTTAAAAAAATGAAATAACCAAAGAGTGCATCTCCAAGCTCGAGCTCATAACCTTAAATCGCAGCTGTTCACGTTCCTTAAATTGCAGTGTTTTCTTGAAATAGCTTTCATTAACTAGTATGTCTGCATCTTATTTCACTCCAATCCAGTTTCACTTTCTGTTGTGGCGCCAATTACACGCAAACATCTGCACGAAAAAACCAAACCGCTGCCCTCTCATTCCACATCCCTACAGGACGGGGATGAGGAGCTTTTCATAATTGGAAGGATGGCTCTTAACAAGCGCCGCGTTAATTTCTCTTTTTCCCACTACCGGGTTCCTCCACACGTTCACCTCGCCGTCTCCTCATCCCCATCATTTAGGGAATGCTAATGTGTTAAATGCGAGCAACAAAGACAGGATGTCTTGCCATTTTCTGCTTACCCACTGTTTCCCACATCGCTGCAGCGGCTAAATTAGACCAAGCCAAATGCAGAAATTAGAGTGCTGAGGCCAGATGTGAGATTTGTTTTTCACACTGCGGCGTCAGGTAGATGTTAAAAAAAAAGAAATAAATAAGAGGAAAATCAAAACAGCTCCCTCATTGGATTTGGGACTCATTTTGATTCGCCGATGGTGGCCAGCTAATCATTTGATCCTGTTAGAAGAAGTGAAGTGTTTGTGTGTTTGTGTGTGATTCTGCCAGGGAAGTTAACAGCCGCTGTAAATAGGCCGGGGCTCGGTGTCTTGATTTGTGCACAGTCGCTGCTGTGTGTGTGTGTGTGTGTGTGTGTGTGCGTGTGCGTGCGCGCGTGTGTGTCTCCTCACTGGCTGTTTTTTTTTTTTTTTTTTTTCCCCTATAAAAGCAATTTGCCCCATGCTCGGGCTAGGCAATGAGCAGATGCTACCATTGTAAATGATGATGCGAGGGGCCATAATAAAGAGTTGATAAACACAGAATTACTGCTGGGCCGTGGGCACGCAGAGAGAGGGAGGGGAGGGGAGGGGGAGCCGAGGAGGGAGGGAGGGAGGGAGGAGGAGGAGGGAGAGAGAGAAAGTGAGAGGAAAGGAGGGGTGAGGAGAGAAGAGAGGGGAGAGACTGAGACACACAAACAATGAGACAGAAAGAGTAAACAGAGAGGTGCAGGCCCCGATACTGGTGATATAGGCAACCTGGCGATGCAAGTAACCATCTCAATTATTTAACAATTGTAAAACTGGGTTAGAAGTATGATGAGCCCACTTAAAATTTCTGTTCTCTTTCCTGTCCTTTTTTTTTTAAACGCATACAGTTCTTGTACATTGTTACTAGTTGGTTCAGGTGTCACCTGAAAACAAAACATGGTGCCGAGCAAGTAGCTTGAGGTTGATGTAGAAACCAAACTGAGCCTTTCAGACGTGAAAGAAATGCAGTCATAAACTTTCCAAGTTTTTTTTTTTTTATTGGGGACACGTAAACCTGTACTAAGGAGGTTTGGCAAATCAACAGAATTATCCTGATGGTATCATCATCCTTGCGCTTTGGACTAAACACTTTAAACAGAGTTCCTGCGTTTCAAAATAAGGGCATAGATTTTGAAAGACGAGGGCTTTATGAGGGCTGAATGAAAGATGCTTATGGTTGCATTATAGTAAATATCGTAACCTTATCTTGCCTGTTTGGTATGTGCATTATGAGGACACTTTGTTTCGGATTTGGTTACTTTTACCAAGGGAAGCGTTCATCATACATGATTAGTTCATGGACCGTTGGAAATGTGAAAATCCACTGAGAATTCTAGATTTTATAGTTTCTGGCTTTTGACAAAAAGTTTTATTGTTAATAAAGCTGCGTTTCCTTCACCAAACCACATGTGCGTAAAAACATGTTGCCTCACAGATCTGCTGAGTGCGTTTTTCTTCCCAATTCACTTTGGAATAATTTAAACCCTGCGCTGTCTACATCCATATTTATTTGCTTATCGTTTTGCTGGGATTTTTTTTACTACATTTCTTAGTGAGTTAACAACTGTCAGTCATTAAAACTGCATGAAACTGGTCAGGTATCTGCTTGTGTGCGATGATGTGCACCCTCGTGAGTGTGTGAGAGACACGGACGATGGTACTTTGATTACACACACATTTTGTTCAGGAATGTGCACCATGTGAACTAAAATAATACCTAGTTGAGTTGATATTTAGTTGTGCAAGTTCCATTACATATTTATTGCATATTCATATATTTATTCCAGTAAGTGGTTCTCACTTTTCCAGAGGATTCCACTCAGTGCAATGCCAACAATGCATGGACAGGTTTTCTTGGTCTTAATTAATTAAGTTGCTTTGGTGCTAATATTGGCCATCAAAATCCAACTCTTATGTCTTATCACACGTCTGTCTCAGCCTCCCCTGTACTTTTCTCCCCCCTGGCTGTGGGGCTGTTTTGATGCCACCAAGTGCTGTGTAAATGCTGTGACCCCTGACTCATAGGAGACCTATGAGTGTGTGTGTGTGTGTGTTTGCTTGTGAGGGAGTAAAGCTATGTCCCCAGGATGTTAGTCAAAGGGCTGCGATGTGGACCCTTTGAAGAGCCTGTTCACCATGTAGCCTATTTTTTCTTCTTCACCCCCCCCCCATCCAAACATCTCTCCTTCCACCCTGCATTTGACGTTTGCTGGACATTTTGTCAGGCAAGAAAAAAACAAGCAAGCGCACGCTGGGCGCTTCTGACAAACACGCACAAATAGGACAAGCACTTTTTTCGCAGACACACACATGCATTCTTGAAAACCTCCTTAGAGGGGAGCGAGAAAAAAAAAAAGATAGAGGGAAGGCGAGGGGAGGAAGAGAGAATGAAAGATGAGGACAGGGCGCAAATGCATGGAAGATTAAGAGGCCGAAAGGGAAAGACAGAGAACTAGAGAGAGAGAGAGAGGGAGACTCTCCTCCCTTTGGCAACAGCGCTGGTGTCTCTTTCATGTCGTCCATGCTTGGATCTGAGGCTCTGTCTCCCAGCTGGGCCTGGTGTGCATGTGTGCAGCTAAGTGCTGGCTAATTTCCCCTCGGATCTCCGAGCCGTAGCCTCTGATTTCCCCCAATCACCCCACCAACGCCATCTACACCACTGCCCCGTCTGTGTGAAGCAGGGATTGGCGGGGGGGGGAGAGTCCGATGGCCAGTCAGGAAGAGATTCCATACAGTGGTTACCTACTATAACACCAAGCCAGACTTATTCCATGGTGGAAAAACATAGAGCACACTGAACCACCAGCCTCCCTCTGGACTTTCTACAATAAGAAATAAGAGCAACTGCTAACATTTGATATTTCTGGCCGTGAGCCAATGCTAATGCTAGGTGTTTCTGCCCACGTGTCCTGTGACATTATGACGGGGAACTCAAACGTGCATGCTAAATTCATCAGATTTAAAAATCCCAAAAGCAGCTAAATTCGATATTTCCCCTGCTGAATGCACAACGTGGCCGTGCCATTGTGTCGCTCGAACAGCAGATGGCACCAAATTGCACTTGCGTCCTCAGGATTTGTCGTACCACGTTGGGTTTTTCAAGTCGAAAGACGCACTGCGGCTGGAGCTTTGTTGTGGTGCTCAGTTCAAAGATTTATCAATCCAGTCAGCTTCCTCTGCGAGTGCACATAAGAAGAGAGGCCCCAGTAATTGCTTTTTGGTTTGTGACCCGAAAATATCTGCATATGCATTTTAAGTAAACAATCTTCCGAATGTAGGAACTGTCATCCAGAGGAACTTCCAGAGAGTGCAAAAGTAGACCGGCCCGGGCATACATTTCATAGATCTGACAAATGGTTAAAGGCTTGTCTGGTGAATTTTATTTAGGTTTGACAAAAGTGTAGATTTTTTTATTTTGATTCAAGGGGAAATCCACCAGTTGTACACATCAAAATCTGTTCTTCGGGAGTACTTTAGCATGTGTTAGAAAAAGTTGTATAAAACCAGGTGGAGCTATTTGAAGTCTGATAAATGTCCACGAGTCACATCAAGAGACCTACAGAACCTGAAAGCAGTTGAAGGATTGAATGGAAATCACATAGTGTGGCAGCATTAGACACAGTCCCAAATTAACTGAGATTTTAGGACAGGTTGGCCGCCATCCCAAAGCCTCAGTTTTTGTTGAGTTGGGAGACCCAGAGCGTTATTATTTGATTCGGAATGACACTCAAAAATAAACTTTTCTTACAAATTGCCCCTTTAACAGCTGTCCAAAAGTCATATGTCATAATATGTGAAATGTTGGTCAGCAAGCTTTATTTTGAAAGTCTAACTGGATGTTGGATATTTATTATTTCTTACTTGACAGCGGAGCCCTGCATGTTAAAAACTGACCGTAGGTAGATCGTCCTGGGTTTGAATCCCAAGGCCACTTACCAAGCTGCAGTATTTGACGAGTTGGATCGATTTTGACGCCAAGTGGTGTGCGTCCTGTCCATATCGAAGGAAAGTTGATTGTTGACATCGATCCAGCTTTTCCTTCTTATTACGTACCAAGCCTGTTACGGTTTGTACAGTCACTTTGACACCACTTGCTTCAGTCCTCCTGTTCACATGCCGAAATGTGTCCACTGAACATCAAGTTGCTCCCAAATGGGCAGGCTGGCAGCTGACATGGCAGCTACACCACCACCACCGTGGTGTGTAGGAGGTATGCGTGTAAATGGAGTCATGTAGGGCAACGCTGTAAAGCTTTGGGTCCGTTAAGGTAGAAAAGCGCTTTATAAACGCAGTCCATTTACCTTTTAAATATTTCAGGATGCTTAACCCTGAAGACGTGCATGCAACATAGCTGTAAAATACCGGCATAACATGGGGCCCCTTGGGAATCCAGGGTCCTATCTGGGACTCTTAGTGTTTAACGTGGGGTGGGCCCGGTACGGCGCAAGCCAGATTCCAAAAAAAGGCTGGGACTCTGTGTGAAACATAAATCATTTTCTAACCCCTTTTGGCATATACTCGATAGAAAACAGTACAAAACAATATATCAAATGTTTTACCTCATAAACTAAGAGTGCTGAGTGAATCTGTTTTTTACAAGCTTGGCGTTCAGCTTGTTTTCTGACACACGACCCCACCGACAGGTTTTCAGAACCACAATCCGAATGAGACGTTTTGGAGTTTTAGAAGTATGATGACCCCAGAAATTAAGGATCTTTATATTTATTTAGGAATAGTTTATTTGTAATTCAGCATCTTCTCACAGGTTGTGCCGTGAGCTCACATCCAGAGGGGGAGTGTGTGCACACACTGGGGAGGCAGAAGGACTTAACGCCCAGTCAGCATTTTCTTTTTTTTCTTCTTCTTCTTGTATGTGTGTTGTTTATGCACAGATGTGTGGTTCATAATGCACAATATATATTTACGTATGCACGGCTTGTGTTTGTCAGGAGTGTAATTCATATAGGTGGCCATATTTTATTGTTCATTGGCATATGCACATTAGTAGACCCTCATGTAGATGTTACAGATTGCTTTATTCATTCTCCGCACATCAAACAGAAATGACACACTCCCTTTATGGGAAGATGACAAGGGAGACGGAGGAATCACAAAGGGTGGGAGGGTGAGAGAAAGGAAAAAAAAAGAGAGAGAGAGAGAGAGAGCGCGATAACAAATACGAACGCTGCTTCTAGCCATGGCCGAGTTTAGAAGGCGCCTGGAAAGAAGAACACGTTCCAATGTAAATAACAAAATGGCCGCCTTTCATCAACGCTTATTTCATTCTAAAAAAAAAAAAGAAGAAGAAGAAAGTGATGAGACATATGTCTAAATCTGCGCTCGAAGCGAGCCTTTTGATGTAGCAGAAACATGTCCCGGGGTTGGATGATAGACAATGTGAATGCCACGCTGCGCATCTTCAAATTTGACTCTTCTGCCTGTTTGTTTTATTTTTATCTCTGTTTTAAGTCGACCATTTAAGGACATTTTTCACACAAACAGGATAATGTGTAAAAATGCATAATTTCTGCATGAGACGCTTTGCTCGTCTGCAGTCACAAAAGACCGTTTATGCTAAATACGGGAAGCGCATTGAATGGTGAAATTAAACACAAAAATCAAATTGACTGCGGTTACAGTGAGCCATTAAGGCGCTGCATAGACACGCAATTACTGCGTTGACTCAAAACTGCTCCTACAAGTTCTGAATGCAGAAACAGAAAGTGTTCGGAGAACAGATTTATACAATGTGCATTTTCATTCGAACGTGAACGTCTGTCTGTAGAGTAAGACTGTATGTGTGGCGCATTCGTGTTCTAGTGTGAACTGCTGGACGTCCGCGACTTGACTGCCACACAGCAAGGTATGTGTTTTAACCCCACATTATAGAATTGCAGTCATGTATACATACTTTTGACCCCACATCGAAGGCTGCATATCTATGAGTTGTGAGAAATCAAATTGAAAGTAGGGTTATTCTGATACAGATACTAATAACAGAAATGCCTCTAATACTGCCCTGAATGCTGGATATTGGTGAGTACGCAAGTCGATTGCGCAGATCTTTCACCACATAAATAATACTTATAAGACATAAGGACCCTGATACAGCAGCATCCCGTACACATATTATCAGCTTAACAGGTTTTTACTGCACAAGTAGGCTGCCTGCTACAGCGCAGAGCACCCGGTTTTACTGCCAGCCAGTCAAATCCAGCAGCCTGGTCAGAGTTTGAGGCTGTAGTTACCCATCGTCACTTCTTGAAGCGCCCCTCACGGGCAGCTGTGTAAAGAACAGGAATAATCCAAATCGGGGCGAGTGGTCAGGGTGTTTGCATAGGTAATACAACAGACTCTCGCTTGGGTGACTGGGGTTCCAGTCCTGTGTGCGACTGTCATGGTTTAATTATTTGTAAGTTACCTTATATAAGTAATGTGACTGAACTTACTTAAGTAAGTATTTGGGGTGGAGGGTGAATAAAGGCCCTTAGTCCATTGGTCCATGGCCACTGGTCGCAGTAGGACGAGGATTAGCGGCAGAGATACTATCACACACACATGGCGCATTAGCGCGTTGGCCAGCTGTCAGAGAATATGTGTTTTGTTTGCCTCTCCAGTTGCAGCCAGTCACCAAGCGCAATTTAATGCAATTAAGGAAGGCATCAATACTACTCTGTGATTGGTTGAGAGGAACAGCAGAGTGCACAGCGAATGCATTCCACCTATAGAGACAGTAATTAGCACATGCTGGTCATTAGTACACACACGCACAAGTATAGGTAAAGACACACACACAGGCACACTCACACACACACACACACACACACACACAGCATGACGGTTGCACTCATAGGCACGCAATGATGGGCAAGTTGCCACCTGCGAGGGGTACTTGTGTTTGGCGTTCAGTTTTGGCTGATGTCATATACAGAGGGGGTGATACGCACGTACGTTTATGAAGTAGCCCCAGCAATCACTCTGTGCAGCACTGTGTGTGTGTGTGTGTGTGTATGCTTGTGTGTGTGTGTAGATTTATTAAAATGACTTCTAAACATGGCCCATCTCTTTGAGGTTCCCATGAAGAGGTCCTGCAGTGAGCCTTTAAATGAAGGATCAGAGCAGACCCCTCTGAGATGCCAAACAAACACACACATTCTCTCTCTCTCTCTCTCTCTCTCTCTCTCTCTCTCACACACACACACTCACACACACACACACACAAGCCATAAACCACCCCCTCTCAATAATCCCTCTCCTTTCTAATAGTAGCCATTTGCCATTCATTAAGATCAAAATGCTGTTTTGTGCCAGGACAAATTGCAAAGCTATTTCATTCACAGCTTGAGAAAGGCCTGAGACTCCGTTGGGTTTCTTATGGCTGTTTGAGCGCCCAAGCAGGGCTAGCTAATGTGGCTAACAGCCTCTGAATTGTATGGTGAGGTAAAGTGGTTGGGAAGGGAAGCTGGAGGAAAGCAAGCAGGATATTTTTTTTTTCTTTTTTCTGTTTTGTGCTGCTTATGAATATGCTCAGAAAATCATGGCTATTTTCAGGCTCCTTCCAACTGGAAATGCAGTAGTTTGAGCATAGTTCCTACCAGGGATGTGCATCTATGATTGATCCATGACGTCATATTGCATTACATCAAAAACCATTTAGTTGGTTCTTGTTTTGGACTACGTGGTTCTGTTGCCACAAACACAGCTGGAAATTCCCCCAACGGCCCCGCGAAAAATATTCAGTGGTTTCACGCGTATGGATGTTGAAGATGCCATCCTCAACAGCATCGCCGGCTTTCCATCCGCCTCGTCCGTCTGTTAGGCCATCACCATCGCCTCCACTTCCTGACATACGAGTCGGCTCGCATACACCTAACGTGAACATGATATGACGCGTATCGTAGAAACGTTGATATGAAACGTATCGCACGCACAAATTTGAACGAAAGAAATGTAAAATGTCAACATTTATCCTGCTGACTTGGCTGTAAATCTTACTACATGAGGTCGGATGTCTATAGAGAAAATGGACGGGATGTGAGAAGCGAGAGGCATCGCGGTTATCCTTCCCACTTCACAACTGCATCCACAAAATTTTGCGCACAATGCATGAAACAGTGAACCAGGTGGCCCGCTTGCCAGCACAGAAAAATATGTACATAAATAAACTTTTTCGGTAAATGTCTTCATCTGCAGCCGCTCCCACAATCCCGTTGTTCTGTATGTGTGTGCTTTTTATCCATGTGAGTGTGATCTTACAACTCTTTATGGCGTCTGTATCCCTGTGCACTCTGAGCCTGTGAGCATCTATGGTCTGTGTGCGTGAGTGTGTGTGTGTGTGTGTGTGTGTGTGGTGCAGGTGGGTGAGGGGGTGGTAATTAACAATGACATCTCCCGAGCCAGGTCTAATCAGTGCTCTCTTCTCCTCATATGCTATATTTATCTCTCCTCTCCATCCTTCCATCATAGTTATTATCACCTCATCTCTGTCTTTATTTACCTCCTCTGCACTCTCTCTTTCCCCGCTCGCGCCATCCCTGTATTTCTTTTTCACTTATTCTCTGGACAGATATGATTAGAAAGAGATAATAGCTCGACAGAGGCTACAGATGTTTCCACTCACAATAGCTTGTATAGAAATATGGTTATTCTCCCCTCCCGTTCCTCGGAGAGCGAAGGGATGACTACGACTGATGGTTTAATCAGAAAGCTTTGTTAATTGGAAAATTACGTTCACAGCAATTTGGCAGTTAAGGGTATATATTTTACTTTGGATGGTATATGTGAGTGCTCGAGGTTAATTAGCATTTTCCTCTATTTTTTCTTTTTAATATTGTGGAGATTGCGTCATTCCTCGTGTCAGGGGCACTTCCATGATGATTACTCAATTACATAAAAGCGCTCTATGATGCTTAGAAATTAGTTTATTTGTACTTGTGACAGTCAAGTGGAAACTCTAAATTGCCTGTAGTTGGGAATGTGTGTCCCTCTGTGTGTGTGTGTGTGTGTGATACACTACTGGTGACCCCTTTGCTCCAGTCCTTTGTGACCCTGCACACGATAATAGGTGTAATGGACAAGGATTACATCTAGAATGTGCGAGAGGAGTGTCTTGTGCTTTTGCCAAACATTTAGCAGAAAACTGAATCTGTAATGACCCATGAATCCAACGCCCGATCCGATCTCACATCAGAATGTGTCATAGCTACGTCGGTCCACAGCGCAAGACGTGTTAGTTTCACAATAATGGCTCTGAAATGATGAGATACTTTTAATCTCATCATTTGACTGTTAAGCTTCTGTCTGTGAACATCCCAGTGCAAAAGTCGCAGATGAGTTACAACTGACTCTTCTTTATGCCGCAAGTTTACGTTTCTTTAGTATTTGTATCAGTATTTGCTGTGTCTGCCTTCTCCTCACCATGTGCCCTGCTCACCAACTCACAGCACCACCAGCGCCATCGCCAGCTATGGAGGAAGCACTCATTTGACCAGGTAAACTCTGGTGAGAAAATTGATAAACTATGTCAAGAAAACTAAACTTAATTGCAGCTCCCACACAGAGACATTAACTGCTTATATTTTATTGTGGCCACTGGGCTGCTGTGAAACAAAAACGATGGATTTTCTTTCGTTATCGGTGGGAAATGAGGATATCGTTATACGACAACGGTAGCAATATAAAAATATAATATAATATAATTTAGGCTTTTAAAAGCCTTATGAATTTACTGAAGGAACGTCATCAAACAGGTACATAACATAACACAAACAACATAACAGCTCAGATACACAACACAAATTATTTGTGACCATTTTCTTATCAGACCTGGATACACCTTTGTGATAACTAAAAAAACGAAAAGATCTTACACATTTATTGAACAAAGACTGATAAATTATAACATACATTTTTCATTGTAATGCAGAAACTTTATTGAAATATTGCCCTTTCCACGATAATGAAATATTTTGTTGTTGTTGTCGTTTTCTTTCACAGGCGGAAACCTGACAGCCACATGGACGCAGAATAAAAAGTAACTCACAACTCTCCATTACTTATGTCTTCTGTGCAGTGTGTGTGTGTGTGTGTGTGTGTGTGTGTTATGACCTCTAGTTCTGCTCACTGGCCAGCAGAAGGCAGGGTTGTAGCATCCTTCGTATCCCCACCCACCCCCAGCACCCCGTCCCCCAGGCACACACCTTCTATACGCACAAAGTACATGCACACACACACACGCAGCCCTCCAACCTACAAGGCCCCATATGTGTTTGAATGAGTGTGTGTGTGTGTGTGTTACTGAGGCCAGTTAAAAAGCAGGATTTGGCAGTGCTGAAACTTCATGCTCCAGTCTGTTCAACCCCCTAGACCTGCACGAAGACAAGGTTATCATGTTCCCCAATCACTGCCAGACACACACACACACACACACACACACACACACACAGACACACACAATAAGGCCCCAGATACTGAGAAGCATGCAGCCAGGTCCAAATGTGTGTATGGGCATTGGGCCAATGTGTGTTTCACTATGTGTGTGTGTGTGTGTGTGTGTGTGTGTGTGTGTGTGTGTGTGTGTGTGTGGCGCCTTGATGGAAAGCCAAAGAGGGATAGGTATAGAGGTTACAGAGGTAAACAAAGAGGAAGAAAAAACCTTAAACGAGGAAGAGGACACGAGGTTGTTCGGGGGGTCAGTTTTTACATTTTTTTCAACATCTCTGAAAAAAAAAAGAGGTCAATGGAGGCTAAGCTAAAACGAAGACCGAGAGAGAGAGAGAGAGCGAGAGCGAGGGGTAAAGCAAGAAGAGACGAGCGAGCTAGAGTGTTGCGAGACGGAGGCACGAGTGATGAGGAAGGGGAGAGGAAAAATATAAGAATCTGTTAAATAAGAAAAAGTGAAGTGACAGAAACAAGTGAGGAGGACGGGATCTGTGTGTGGAAGGAGAGAGAGAGAGAGTGTGTGGCATAAAGAAGAAGGAGAGGACGGAGTGGGGGGGGGACTGAAAGTGAACAGTGAAAACGAGACAGCGAGATCACACGAGATGGAGCGGGAAGAATGCGAGACAGCGTCGAAAGGGGGAGGGCGGAGGAGCGACGCAAAAAGCGAGAGACAGGAACGAGAGAGGGGAGAGAATACATACGTGTGTGAGAGATTGTGTGCGTTAAGTGAAAACTGCAGAGAGAGAGAGAGAGAGAGAGAGGGGGCATGCGAGTACAGTAAAGCGTCCCCCCCCCAGCGCCCACCTGTCTAGCTGTAATGGGAGCCAAATGTTGAAAGGCCTGGAAGTTACATCTCTGGCTTCCAGCAGTCAGGAGAGTGCGAGCGATGGGATCCTGGACCCCAAATAACTCCTGCTCACCACCGATTACATTTCAACTTCCTGCTCACTCCCACAGAGGGCTCAGGTCGGCCAACGCTCGGGACTTCTTTTCTTGCATTGTCTGTACAGGCGAGTTTGCCTTTTTCCGCGCGATTCAGGGAGGGTTTCACGAGACACACTGCACCGGTACTTATCGCCTATTCTGATGTCATGACTCCTTAAAATTTCAACTTGCAGAAAATGACAAGACCCCCTTCATTTGGGACACATGACTTCTTCAGCCTCAGCTTGACAGCTAAATTAAACGGCAGCCAACATGACTTGTGGAATTTCCAAAAAAGTCTCCTGCACGATGTTACGTCACACCTCGATTCCACCCGTCGCATCTCTGCGACCTCGCGTGTGGAACTTAGCTTTGTTCCTTCCTGCCCCACCGAGAGTGTTTCAAAGGTGGAGAGTCATTTAGCATCTCCTCTTTGTGTTTACTGTTAATGTTTACTTTGTTTTATTTTGAAAACTGGCCGGATGTTTTATGCCGTTCTGCTGTTTGACTTCCTGCCTGGCTCTATCTGCTCTGCAGTTTGATACAGATTCTGTCTGCCTCCGTCGAATAAAGATTCAGCGCATACTCTCCGGAACAATGGAGTGCTGCTTCTGGGACTCCTCTGAAACGCCCCTGTGGCGTGCCGGGTGGAACCATGAGCGTTGTTTAGAACGGCCTTTACTGTAATAAGTAAAGATTTGTCTCGTCTGGTGCTGGTAAAGACTGCGCGATTCACAGAACTGTCAGTGTGTGAGCTTCTGTGTATGCTTGTCTCTTCAACATGTTGTTATTGTGGAACGAAATGATTTCTGCAGCAGAGGTGACGAGAAGTTGTTCTAATTAAAACTAAACTCACCAACTGAACTTGAGTTATGAATGCGACGTAAATTCACTATGTTATGAGGTAAAAGAACTCATTGTTGGCTTCTGGTTTCACGACGGACACAAACAGTGATCGCCTGAATGAAAGTCCTGTGATTGTTTACCCTGACTGTCCATACAGACTGTTCCCTTGTTATACTTCTACTCCTCACGTCCTCCTCTGCAGCTGTAATGATCTCTACAGCCACTAGAGGTCAAAGCTGAGCAGATGATGAATCTACGACAAACGTGACAACTATGAAAACAAAGACAAGAAAAATCACGAGATGTATCCTGCTGTTGGCTTCACCGGTACAGCGGCGGGTAATGAAGAGAGATCAAAATTGTTGAAAATCTGTTTGAAGCAATGAAATTCACGGAAGATAAATGCTCACTTTAAACGCTTCCACACTCAAGTCAAGTTTTTAGTTTTTTTAGTCAGAAGTCACACTGAAGTTGCAGCTCTGCAGTATTTGAAATGAAATGCAAGCGAACAATGTGTGTGTAGTGGTGGTGTAGTGGTGGTGTGGTGGTGGTGAAGTGGGGTGGGGCGGCCTGGAAATATTTTTGTCTACAAAAAACGGCACCTTTTAGAAAAAAAAGTTTGGGAACCACTGCTGTAGACGACAGAAAAAAGCTGTTTTTCAGCTCATAAAAAAGTAAATGTAAGAAATGTACGGTGGTGTCTCCACCTCTCTGACTGTATTTTTTATAGTGGACCCTCTCGATAAACAACCACACCCGCCGCGCGTGTGATGGATCAGCCAGAAGGAGATTACATTTACTTATGCCTCGCTCCTTCTTGCACTAACTTCCAGACTTTATAAAACACACCGCCGGCGCGGCTTCACAAACTGTCTCGAGTCAAGTGATGATATCTGGTTGATCTAGGCTGAAGATAATGCTACTTGACTCGAGGTAATTCTGATATTTATAGCTGGGAGAGTTCTGTACCTCACCTCATCTTGAACCAGGAAACATCAGATCTGCCGTGAACTTTTCCCGAGACTGTCCACAAATTACTTTTTTATTACGAGCGCCGCATCTCTCCTCCCCCCCCGTAACTTCCCCCGTGCTTTAAACCCACTGTCATTTGATCACAACATGCATAAGAGACGGTCCCGCCGCAAATGATCAGACAAGCTTACGAGTAATTGAGTATTCAAAGCGTAAAAAAAAACGGAGTCATAAAACCAGATATGATTTTTATTTGATATGGAAATGTTTATACATATGCATTGCAGCTTATTAATTATTCATATTGTCTTGTTTTTTCCTTTTTTTCCTCCTGCTTGTCTGTGATATACATTATGTATTCTCTTCTTCCGACAGACGCATCTTTGAAATGGGAAGAAGAAAGAGGTAGAAAAGAAAAAAGGAAAGGATCAGTTGGCGTCCCTCACTTTGACTACAAACGAGTGAAAGAGGAAAAAACTTCATTATATGGGCGAGTGACAGAAAAATGTGAAACACAATGCAATGACAGGGAGGAGCAGAAATGAGGACTTTTTTTTTTTTCTTGTCCACCTCTGTTTCATGTCTGTGTCGCTGAAAAAAACACAAAGAAGCCATCTCTGTGGACCGTGCACACACACACACACACACACCCACACCAACACACACACACACAGACTGACCCTATATCTCACACACATTGCCACCAACCACTGCCTGCCATTTTTACTGAATGTTTTTACTCGCTCCATAACCAGCTGCACAGTGTACCGCCACCATGCTGTTAAAGCATAGGAACAGGAGGTTTGTTGTGTGTATTTAAAATGTGTACCTTGTGTTAATAATTGGCAGGGATAATTAAGTCCTTCTCGCCACATAACGCCACATTTAATACTATTAAATTAATATTTTTTCTTCTCAAACTTACTGTACAAGCATTATTAACCCCGGTGACAATAAACTGCAAAAGTATCAATCTTTTATATACTATACATTCGATAACATGAATACTGTGAGGATGGTGACAATCCTAAAGGAAGAAATGACAATCACATACTCTTAACACTTGGTAGATAAAAACATAAACAAGTCACAAACTGTACTTTGTATCATTTGTATTAGAAGGAGTGTAATGAAGCACATTAAATGAAGTACAGGACGCCTGTCTAAGTACAATTTTGAGGTACTTGTACTATTGTACTATAACTGCTGAATGCAACTATGCAAAATAGCTTTTTACTCCACTGACCGTCAACTCAAATTTAACACATTGTTATCGATTTAATACCCAATAGTACCAGATTAAAACTAGCTTCTGCTTCCACTGTTACAAAAGTTAAATTCTGCTTACCCACAATGCTTCACTGTCAATAAAGAAACTACTTGTACATAATATTACATAATAAAGGTGGCACCATGAGAGTGGTCACTCACTTTTTCATGGGCACTCTGTGTGGATGTCTGGCAACAGAAGGAAACGTGTGATTAAAAACAGTGATACTTTAAAATACATCTACGTATACACTACGTACTACTGCTAACACAAACAGTCAACACAAAACACACACTCACACTGCTCCAAGCCAGCTGGAACGGTCCTGAACTAAGTTAAACAATGAATGATAGCGATGCATTTTTATGCTTAATGAGTACTTTTGCTTTTGACATTTGCTTTTCAAAGTACATTTGTTTGTTCATATTAATGTACTGTTGTTTACCATTTTAATTGGAGGACTTTTCCCTCTCTGATTAAGTACTTTAGAACGTGGCATTTCTAGTTTCTGAATGTTTCTTTCCCCACTGGCAGGGTGTGATGCTCACTTTACTCCAAATGCGTCTGAATTAGTTCTCATTTTTCATAACAAAATAATTAAATGAACAATATTCCTGCTAAGATAATTTGGTGACCTCTAGTTTGTCAATTACCAAATAAAAATAATAACAGCCTGGGGCTCAATTTTCTCTGCCTGTTTTTTTTAGATGCAACTTTTCAAAACAATCTTCCATGTTGCTTTTTTAATCATTGTTGGAAGAGGGATCCCTCCTCCTGTGTGTGTGTGTGCGTATGTTTGTGTGTGTGTCCAGATGTTGATGTGGTCAATGAATGGTCCAAATCAGTGTCTGTTCTTGAAGTGGCCTACACATTCGACTCTAGCCTGGAAGAAGCTCTTGTGAATACCAATGACTCCTAAACACTCAGAGCTGGGTTATAGGTGCAGACTACATGTTTCTGTTATTAGCAGCCCAGTACATGTGCACAGGTTGGTGGTAGGAGGGTTCCAACTCCTTGCTGAATACTGTGCTGTCTCTGCTGTTATTGGTAGTCGTCAATCATGGCAGGGACGCTGAAAGGTATACCTGTAAGGTGTGGTGTATGGCACTGGTTTATGTCCTTGTACTGGTTTTGTCTATGTGGACATAATAATATTAAATCATTAAAAAGTGTTTCCTGATCCAAATTGTTTAAGAATTGAGTTAGTCGTGTTGTACAAATGATTCATCGCTTGACTAAAAACCTTGACTTCAGTTTTGTTGTTATTATTATTATTCTGTTGTTGTCGTTGTTGTTTTGTTTGTCTTTTGGACTGAAATGTATGTCCTCAAGATGATATATCCATAATCTAAATGTACCACCAGTGCTTTAACTTATCATCCTCCTGACCCTAACCGTTCTCACCCCTGTGTCCAAAGCCAAAACAAACTTGCAACAATCTTTGTGGCATTTCAATGCCGCGACAATACATCTTCACTTCGCAGCTGTTCCTTTCTTCTCTCTAAACACGCCTTTAGACAAAGGGACGTCGCCACAGTTTAGAGAATTGTTCTTGCACACGTGGCTGACATTGCAGACATGAGTCTGTATTCAATATTTTGTATTTTATTTATATTATCATTGAGAGCAAAATCCTGAGCAGCTTTCAAGATCTTCCATTCAGGGGTTATTTAACAGGCCTCAGTCGTCAGTTGTCATTAGAAATCAAACATAAAGGGGTGTTGGAAAATTTGAATTGATGCACAACTGTGCAAGTGAAAAAATTTAAAGCGTGGCTGACCAGTTGTTGAGGTGTACTGTAACAGCATGCTCTCTGACTATCTCAGCAACGACGCATATCTTTTATTTTGCACCCTTAAACAAACATCAATAACATCCATGCAGCTGTTTTCTGCATAAATTTACCATGCCGTATCTGTGGCTGTGCTTTACTGGTTGAGGTCTGTGTGGGGTTTTGTGCGTGTGTGTGTGTGTGTGTGTGTGCGCGCGGGTTGTTTTGACTGGCCACTGTCTTTTAAGCTTTTTCTTTTTTTTTTCTCCCCCTACATTTCTGATGGTACACTGCCATGCTGCTGTTCAAAGGTCCCACTGGGAAATGTGTTCAACATCCACCACTGAATGTGTGTGTGTGTGTGTGTGTGTCTGGCTCATTTTGTATGCGGGAATATGTGTGGTTTTGTGTGTGTGTGTGTGTGTACCAACAGCACAGTAATCTGTAGGCGGGTCATCATTCTTAATGCAGCCTGTGTCATCAGTTCCCGTGACAACAGGGGGAATGATGCGGCCGATACATATGAAACAGGGTGCCATGCATAAACATGGAGGCTGCAGGAAGAGGAGGAGGGCGAGGGCAGCGCAGGGGCGAGGTTATATGGGGGATATGTGTGTGTGTGTATGTGTGTGCGTGTGCGTGTGTGTGTAAGAGAGATAGATCTACCCTACCTGGACCTCTTTCGGTTCCTGTTTATTATTCATGAGCCCCCCCTCAGTGTGCTGTCACTAGCCCCTCCCCCTGACTCGGAATTTGTATGTGTGTGTGCGTGCATGCGTATGCGAGTGCGTGATGGATGGTGACAGCGTCAACGGATGGTAGATCAGGATTAAGATCAAACACAGCTCAACGTCACACTCCGTCAGGTTTACTGGACACGTTTGGCCACATGCGAAAATGCACACAAACACACTGTTCTTACACACAGGTCGTACAAACAGTATATGTCTTCTTTAAAGGCACAATCAATGATCTGTTTCACCTCACCTAAATAAATAAATAAACAAATAAATACATATTAAAACATGTATTTTGTGCAACCAGACTGACAAGATATGAAATTAGATGAATGTCAAGGCTGCATTCACGGTGTCGACCTGGTGAAGAAGCATCAAAAATAGAAAATGTTTGATTTGTGAAGTTTGTCAAGGAATCTGAGTACTTTTTTTTATAGAACCATTCAATCAAAGATGATTAACTTGAGTTTTGTATGTAACTTTTGATCTACAATGTAACTATAGCTCAAAAGATAAATGTAAAATACATGAATTTACCTCGTAAATGAAAAGAAGTAGGATTATTAAATGTAAATACTAAAGTACAAGCATCTCAACATTGTGCTGCTTTAATTGACTGGCTTGACTTTTCACTCTTTGCCTGAAGAACAAAATACTTATCAATTTTTCAAATATACGTGAAAATAAATCGATTCAATCCAATCCAACTTTATTTACATAGTGCCTTTCCTGCAAAACTGCAGTACAAGATGCTTGACAACACAATGAAATGTTCAAAGAACAGTGGAAATGAAAATAAAACAATACAAATACAATATAGTGACAATATATGTCAATAAAACAGTGGTCCTGGGTAGCATTGATCAAATATTACATCACTGGACATATAAAAAACTGCTTTGGTACAAAACGTACAACAAAATCCCTCCGGGCAGCAGGACGTGTAATAAATGACAACACAATATATCTCTGTCTATTTTTTACAGTTTCCCTCATGGTCTGATAACTTGCTAGATTTGTCTCTCGTAAAGTCACCGAGTTGGCAACACGACGTGCTCATCAAACATTTTGGCATTAATACAAAAAAGACCCCTGCTCCGCCATAGGTCTCACCTCTCAGGCTACACACAGGGCCCTAACCCTATTGGTCAAGCTTGTCGGGGCTTTATGCAGCCTGTACATCTAGATTGTTCTGGCATAAGATGCAGAAATTTGGAGGTATCGACTGTCTTCTCTTTTATATAATGGAGCTAGATGGCACTCTTGTGGTGCTTAATGTACCGGAAAATATATTTTTTAAAAATAAACTCAACAGAAATGTCTCTTTCAAGGAATCATGACCCGGTTACTCAAGACAATCCACAGACCTTGTTGTGAGCAGTTTCACGCGGGAACTATTTTCTTTCCGCGTCATCGAGGGGTAAGTGACCACATCTAGCTGACTAAGCTAACTAAGCTAGCTAATTAGCTATTAATGACTTGAACCTACACTTCAAATAGTATTTCTAAGTCACCTAAAAGACCACTCTAGTATACCGTTAGCATAATAATCCCTTCCATCACATCTACTGAAACCAAACCTATGACTGTGTTTATGAACATTCTGACTACGCAATGTTAGTTATCTCTGTGTTTGTGTGTGAATGTATGATGTGCTCACTATGTACAGGTAAGATGTATGGGGGGAGACGACACTGGGTCTTATTTGTTCATGTAAAGCGTGCACACACACCGATGCGCACACACACACACACACGCTGACAGAGCACAGGCAGTGGAGGCAGCTATGGCCTCCTCTCTTCACACACAGCATTCCAAAGGGAGATGTTTTCAATTCATTCATTATAGAGGGGTCGCGCAGGGTCAAGTTCAATGCCAGTAAAAAAAAAAAAAAAGAGCGGCTACACTGAGGGGAGAGCCACCCACTCACCCACACACACACATACGCTCACACACACACACACACACACACACACACACACCACGCAGCGAGCAGAGCACGAGTAGAATTACTGCCAGCAGAGCTTGGGATTTTGGGTAAATACACCAAAATTAGCCCCATTGTGTTGTTTGTATTTCAACAGAAGAGGAGGGGGAAAAAAGGGATAAGAAGGAGAGATGGTGGAAATAAAAAAAGATCAAAGCAAATGGGTGGATGGCAGAGGTCGGGGTGGGGCACGGGGGTTCGGCGGTGAGGAGAAACTTGCTGGGCAGTAAACACGTCTGGGTGGGTGGTGTGTAATGATGTCATTAGTATGCATCACGGCCTCCCTGTCTTACACGCGGCCGTACGCACGCTCGTCCCCCTCGTCTTCAGTCACTTTACAATTGTCATTCTATCTCTTCTTCCTATCTTTGTTCCCCTCTCCCTTCTTGCCTCCCTCTGAGAGTTGTAGACTTTATTTAGAGAAAGAGATTCTGGGGGGAAGGAAGTGTGTGCGGGCTCAGCGGTAGAGCGGGATTCAGAGGAAATGCGCCTCATCAAACATGACTGTTCGATGTCCATGGCGTGGAGAAGGTAATCTGACCCGGTTGCTGAGAGTATATATCAAAAATAAAGAAAAGGAAAGGGAGAGGTGAGAACATCGTCAACACAACTTTGTCCGCGTCTCTGTCTGAAACGCATTAGTATATGGAGAGGAAAGGAGAGCAGGGATGACAGAAGGTATAAATTAAATTGGTCACAGCCTGTCAGTGCCCTGTTAATGAGCCCTGCGAGTTGCATCTCAGTACACACAGACAAAGAGTATTAGAGATACGAGGGCGCTATTTGTAGCAGTTTCTTATGAACAAATCATCGCAGTCTTAACTGTATAATAACCATAAACACACGACACTGCTGCCCAGTAGGATAAGCAGCTTCTGTCTGCCTCCACCGGTCATTTCAGGCAGTGAGCCATGCAGGTCGGATTTGGAAAAAAATTGCTTGACAGCCCAGAAGGCTAGAGGGAGGTTTTTCTGCTCAAGCCAACAAAGATCATAACTGTGTTGATCCACCCATAACATAACGGGTGGATCAACACAGACAGGCAGATAGCATACGGATTTAAACCAGTCTTGAACCCGAATAGGTCGCCTCAGACTAAAAGCAGGCCAAAGTTCTGTCACATAGGTTGTCATTTCATGTGCAGTTTGAGGTTGCGATCAACACATCCTCATACCCTAAAGACTGAATAGGTCAATAGCCGGTGACTCCTAAAGCATTGACCACTGTAGTGTAACAGTGACAAGCGTATCAGACCTCCATTGAGCCGATCGACACCTACATACGTACACATGTTACTTACATAACTTAAGATTGTTTTACGTCATGTGACCTAACTACGGTACGAAGTTAGCGTAACTCACTGCTGACTTTTGATTTCACATGGGGTAAATCTGTCCACCCCAGCCTCGTCCTTATTCACAATTTGTCACTCATTATCCTCCCTAAACTAAATTCTTCATTTGTTGGCATAATAATTAATACAGCCAATAAGCTGCTTTCACAGTTGACCTGTGTGGTGAGAACGGGGCTGGAACCGTCCGTTGAATTCCTGGCAAGTCGGACATTTTCCTGTTTTTCAGTTTGAGCACTTCCAAACTCTGAATCTCTCAGCCAGTGTCAGAGGATCTGCTATAAACTGTCGCGAGTTTGCTTTGATGCTATTGTAGAAGTAATTTACATATTGTTTCTAAAACTGTAGACTGAGACTGCTGTGATATATAATTGAACTGGAGCTGTTGTACGGACAGACCAGACTGTCTGCGTCTTCCCAGAGGTCTGCGGCTCAGTGTTTCTTCTCTTCTCTTCTGCCTTTGATGAATCATTAACAGAGAATGTCAAATCATTTGGTGGTAATGGAAATGTATATATGTATCTTCTAATCAATATTGCTTCCGTCTTGTTAATCATGACACACTGCTCTCCTGTATTTTGTAAATCCGCACATTCGCAGATCTTACACATCGAGACTCTTTCCAGGTCTTGGGAAGTGTTACTGCATATGTGAAGAAAAAAAAAAAGTTGTATAAAGGCTTAAATGTCTCAGAGGGAGCTGCGTTTCATTTGATAAATGACCTCCTGTGATGTCGGTGTCAGTTGCGGGGTTAAAAAAAGTAAGTAAGCTCACCAGACCCTCCACTCTTCTTTGCTTGAGGCTCAAGGCCACATTAGCTACTAAGAGCATAACACATCCAAACCTCTGACAGACTGCCGGTGGTTGAGTTGAATTGTGGGTAATGCATTCTCCAGGCTTTGACAAGGAAGGATATGAAATCACTGGTTGTGCTGTATCGCTTTGCATCGGGTTCAGTGTGTAGGATTCAGCGGCATCTAGCCGTGAGTGATAGATTGCAACCAACTGAACATGCCTCGTCTCTGGCTCTCCCCTACATTGGCTGTGAAAAACATGAAAGGCCCTCTCCAGTCAGTTCTGGTAACAGAAACACAACAATTCTAACTTTCAGGTGATTATACACTAATAAAAACATACATCTTATATCCCATTTCTGCCAGCCTACGCCCTACACTCCAGACCTTTGATTGTTTATCGTGAGTCCAACGATGTTTCACAGAAAGTCATGTCGTTAGAAAAAAAATCAAGATCCCATATTCCTCCTTCATACACATAACTTTCTGTCTTCGGGCAGCTGGAATGTCATCAAGTCAAGTATCTCGTTTCTTTGCTTGGTCCAGTAATAACAGGTCAGCTGCCCTCTGCGCAGCCACAACCACAGATGGTCAGTTCGAGCAGCCATCAAGTGGTCAACGGAGCGGGGCCAGCGAGCAGCCTCGGCAGCAGCAGTTGCTCCGCCGCTCTCTGACAAACCATTGTTAGTTTTAAGACCTCATTATGGCAACAAAGTGAACCGCAGATTTATGGCGAGCTTTGGGACGACTACCAAGCGTGTACAGTATAGAAAAAAGGGATTTCTCTTCTCCCGACAGCTGTTATGAATCACTTGACCACAGTCGCTGGCTACGTAAGGCTACTGAGAGTCTTTGTTGTGGCACTTTCTGGAAATCAAACATGCAAAGCGGCTTTATAGTAAAACAGGATTAATAAATAAAGGTGAAGACACAATAGTTAAGCTTTAGGAAAAAAAAAAAAAGTGCTCGAGCAGTATCCTTGGAAGGATTCATGCATGGCTGCGGAGTGAGTCAAAATGTGTTTTACTCAGCCTCTATCTGCTTTTCCAGATAGTTAATGGTCCATTTCCCTGCTCACTGCCGCACCATCTTCATCAGAGGCAGAAAGAGACAGAAAAAAACAGGAGTAATTAAAATGTCTTAACTTGTAGCTTAATTACGAGCCAGCCACTGAATCTCTTTGTCAGTGCAACTCTTTTCTCCCGGTTCCCCCCGTTTGCATAAAACAATAAAACCTCTGTTAAAAAATGTAATTTGCTCTTTGTTAAGATTAGATTCTGCCTTTTTTCTTTTTTTTTTTCTCCTTCTTGTCTAAGTTGAAACGTTAAATCAAATCAAAGAACAACGCGTCTCTCCTTTCTCTTCTCTCTCTTTTACTTCCGAACCACGCTCCCCTTCTCGAGATTCCCCTACACTGTAGCCATGGAAATGGGACTTTGGGGATGAAAGGAAACCATAATTTTGTGGCGGGATTAATTTGGAGACATGAGCGATGCCAAATGAAATCCCTGTCAAAACCTCTGCTGATTCTTTTCATCGCCTGCAGATCCCTGAGAAATCTGTTCCCCATGGCGTTTATGATTTGACAGTCCAGTAGTTTTGGACTTAGTTCCCCCCTGATACCTCTGACATGTTGACATTAAGTGGTTTCTGAGACAGGCAGCACCCATATTTCAATCACCATTAAGCAGAGGATATTTGGCGTTAGTTTGGATGGAAAAAAAAAAAGTGCCGGTGACAAACAGACATTCACAGATACAACGGCAGGCAAACAACTGTAATTACATTAGAGGGTGAGCGGCAGCTGTTTCCTGCAAGTGCGGGGAAGGTAAATACAATCCACATCTGACCCCAAGATCTATCAAAAAGCAGGAAACTGATTGTTTGCAGGTGTCCTTGTCCAATGTCCTTTTCCTCACATCAGTCCTGTCAGCTGGAAAAGAAAAAACTTTGTACTTTCTCACTTTTTACTTTGACATAACCCTATAAGAACAACAAAAAAGGAATATCGTCATCAAAAATGATGCCTTTACACCTTTTTACATGAGGTTCAGTGGAATTTCATTGTCAACTTGCTACTTTTTGGGGGGTTTAATTAAATGTAAGGCCGGTTTATTCCTATTTTTTCAACCTTTCTACATCAAATAAAACATATACAATAATGCACAGGCAAGTCATTTGAATCTTTTTTTCAGCATACTCTGGCCTGTTTGGATGTGTATGCTAAGGTCACACGAGAGTATAAAAAAGTTATATTGAAAAATGCTAAATAAAACAGTTAAACAATATTAAAATTTCATGCATAATACCTTAAAAAATAACTATTTAATAGTGTTAAATCTATTTAGAATACCAAAAGGTCTGTTGGGTAACACTCAAACATTAATAACTGGTACATTTATAGTTAAGTAAACTTTCGTTAACAGTTGTTTCACTGTAAACAATAAAATGCTTTACAAAACCATTTATTAAGCAAATGTAGAGGTTTATAAACATCAGTCGAAACTTTATAATGGCCATTCAAATAATGTTTATAGATTAACTAAACAGTATTTATTAACTATGTACAAAGTATTATAATCATCAGTTGCAACTTAACAATAATCAGTTGCTCGGTTAATGGTTTATAAAGCATTCCATTGTTTTTTTTTTCCAACTATAAATGTACCATTTATTTATAGTGTCACCATCTATACATGTTTTTATCATCTGCATCATGTTTGTGAGTTTGTTGTCGGGACAGTCGTTTTTAATGTTGGGTGGTTAAGTAATGATCTAAAAAAAACAGCATTTATTGATTTAACTATTCATAAGTGCCCACATGAATTAATATCCTGTTTCGATCACCAAAACTTTTGCGTGGATTAAGTGACTGGTAGATGGTTGTCACAGGACACCAGTATAAGACAGTAAGCCTCTACCCAAATACATAATTATTCATATAAGTATAACGGAAGTGCTTTTGGATGATCGCTGATGTCTTGATTATGAGCGGCCTTAAGTAATGCCATACATTTTCTGTTTCCAGCTTCTTGGACATAACGATATTATGTTTGTTTCTGTTTGTGTGTGTGTGTGTGTGTGTGTGTGTGTGTGTGTGTGTGTGTTGGGGGGTGGATACAAGCACAGATGAGTAAAAAAACAAAAACATTTGTCTTCAAAATATGCACAGCGTGTTTCAGGCGATTTAATGGAGGGATTGTATGAGGTCAGTGTAGATAATTACGGGGAAAAATTGCATAATAATTGCATCAACTTTCATTTCGTCTCATTTGTTAATTAACATTTCTTTGCGCGTGCTATTTTTTTATTGAACAACAACCTTATAGGCTAAAAGTTTAAATGACAATTTGGAAAAACGCTGTTATGGTACAAAAAGACGCCAGCCGCTAATTTACCGTATGAGGGTTTTATCACAGCATCATAACTATCAACAAAATGTTTGTGTGCCACCCATGGCAAAGCTCAATACCCCGCGTTTTCTAAGGACCCATTGTTATCTTCAGCTCCATCCCACCAGTTTCTAATTTCTCATGGTAAAAAAAATGTGCAGTGCTACTAAAAATGTTGAATGAGGAAGATGAAATAAATACAGTTTTTTTTTTTCCGACTGAGCAATTTTCAGTCCACCTCCCTCCTCATCCCGAGCCCTTGACGCCCACAAATTGCACCTTGCATGAACATGTCCACCTTCTTGTTTGTGTACGAGAGAGAATTAGCATGATTCTCCCTGGTCCATTCAAATTCAACCTGCGTTTGTATGCACACACGCTGACACACACGCACACACACACACACACATGCACCCACACAGAGGAAACACAAACACCGCAACCCACATCAACTGGGACTTTATGAATTTCATATCTTCCGGATATACCTGCGTACTACATGGCTTACTGCCTATCCACCTGAAATCCAACCAAACAAAGAAATATATTCCCTCAGTAGAACTCTCTCTTACCGGAGGCTTTGCAACCACCACCTGAGCTCCATTTAAGCAAACTTCCATTGTAGGAGCCCGCGTTCAATTTGAGACTGGGAGAAAAAAACGGATCCAACAACTAGGCAGGCGAGCCCATCACCGTTAGAACTTGATGTGGTGGTTTAGTGGGGCGGCAGTGTGTGAATTCTGTTGTGAGTATTTATTTATTTATCTATTTTTTCATCCCCTGGGTCTCTGCTGTCTTGTCCAGCTGTGCTTTGCAGCCAGAAGACAGTTCTTCGGTGAGGTGAGAGTTTTCTGCTGTGAAGGGGAGAAAGTTACAAGCAGAAAAACTTCCACGGCGAGTCAGAGAGGTTCCTCTGTTGGGGATGGAGGGGTGGGACTGGAGAATGAAGGGTGAGGGCTGTGGGAGAGGGGGAGAGCGAGGTCAGTCGACTGCTCGCCAACTCCTGCGACGTCTGGCAAGTTGCAAGCTATCCGCAAAAGATCAGAGCGGCGTTTTTTTTTTTTTTTTCCGAAATGCCGCTGCCTTCGCCATCACTAAACTGACATCCAGCCTCACTTTACACACCCTCCCCCTAAACGCAGATTAAAGATTTGCCTGTCAGGGGGTGCACCGCCGCAGCTCGACAAGCCAACAACTTCCCTCTGATTTAACTTTCATACCTCTCTACAAACCCACTGCGATACATTATGGATGATCCAGAAGGTCAGGACAAGATCACAAACGGGGACTGCCCACACACTCGTGTCACTCCCCCGCTAAAACACACTACAAACAGATGGCGGACGGTCCGTGTCTTACGTTGCAAGACCAGTGTTTCAACTGGACTTTTTTTTTTTTGTTTTGCAAGCTCCCTCTGTCCATTGGTACAGAGTTGGTAGGGTGAAGGGGGCTGTCGCTTTGAAATGGTAAGTAGTGTCTTCCTACTCTGAGGGACTGTCATTGAAGTCTTTGTTTGCCCATCGGTGGCTCAGAGGCGTCTGTGAACTTGAGGGTCGGCACAGAATAGAAATGACCATGTAACCTACTTCGAGGTCACCTAATGAAGCAAAATGCATTCATATATTTTCCTGGTTGTATTAGTTCACGCAATATGCTTCCTTTTGAAGCCCAAGGTTGCAGGTTCATTTTTGAAGTGGTTTTCAATCATCCCTTGGCATTGAAGTTTCTTTTTGTGCCGGGAATGTGGGCTTCACAGGGCTACAGGTCCTGTTCATCCGCAGAATATCTACATATGGTCCATGGCCCATGAGATTTTGTTTAATTGTACGATATGTCACAGAAGAGTGAGTTTTAAGGAATTTAAATACCCCCGAATACAGGAGACCAGTCGGAGGAAAGGCTGACAAGTGAATATTTAGGACAGGATGCATCTGTGCGGGTCTCTCTTTTTCTGTCCGACCGTCCATCCCCTGGGCTGCCGCGTGGTTCGTCCAGACCTGCTGCGGCACAGTCGCCTCAAGCAATTTTTCCCCTCCATCATCACCTGTATTAAACACTCTCACACACCCCATCCCCACTGACATACTACCCCCTGCTACCTCGCCACATCCCGGACCCATTTCCCCACATTTTCAAGGCTCTTCCTAGCTGGACCCCCTGGTCGGATTCACAGCAGGGACCCCTCCAGCCCATCAGAGAAGTAATTCACACTCTGCCTCATTTGAGTTATTTACTCTATTACCACCCTGGCTGGCCCATTCCTCGTAGCTACCCACTGAGACCTGGAGCTCAGGCTGGGTACCCGGGCTTCCAGCAGGACTGGCAATGCCATCCGACAGTCCCCCCCCCCCAACACACCCCTTACACTGCATTATGACGGGTGCTGCCACCTCAATCTGCAGCTGGCACAGTATGGGGGGGGGAGGGTCAGGGCTGATATGAGTGTGGAGATTGCTCAGCTAGCTTGGAGTAGAGAGGTGTGGATGGTTACACCGGTGTGTGTTCATGTGCATGCACGTGTGGAAGTCGGGCACATCCTCTCCCCATTGGTAGTCTTCCGTAAGTCATTATCACACCCAAAACCTGTGCTTCTCTCAGATGACTTGATAGATTTACATGAGTCCGTCTGGGGAACTGTGAAAACGACAGAGTCCAGCGGAGAAGACGGGAGAGAAGACCGCGCCATCATCCTTCAAAATAAGAAGAGGGACGGAACAGTCACACCTTAATAAAAAAATGTCCCTTTCTTTTGGGGGGGTGGAAGGCGCCCCTCATACTTCACACAATAGGCGCAAGTCTCCATCTCTCCCATTGTAGAATTGAAATAGCCCTCCTCATCAAAGATCCCCTCGAGCTCATCCGCCAAGGTAAGAAATGAGTGATTTCACCCATCTTCTTCATCTCATTTCAATCTCAAATCATGTCCTTCCTTTCACATATTACTATTCAGTATTATTCCAGCTTTTTATGGATTTACCTGACTGCAATGCATTGTCTTCGGTGTCTGACAGGGTCCCAGAGAAAAAGACACACAGCCAATTGGTGAGAGTATTTGTGGCGCTATTACGGGTCTGTTGCAAATAGCAGGGGAGCGCCGGGCTGCCGTTTGCTGGGACGGTTTGCTTTTCACATCTCTGGGACAAGAAGTCATTAACAGTGTGTGGGTTTGGATATGTTTGTACAACTGAAAGTATATACGGCGCACACTTTTTTTAGTCATCAAGATGGCTAGCATGTTGCTGGGATCTGGTGGTGACATCAAACTCTGCATACTTACCACTCTGCACGGACACAATGAAACAGCAGGAGATGGCAATGAAGACATGAAGAATTAGACATTTTTTTATGTCACAGCACTAGAATATATGTATAATCTTATAGCTCCATCACACAGAGACATAGCACGAAGACAAGGCAATGTGCTAATATGGTAGTGCCGGATCGCTGGCTCTTGTCAGGCATTGCCTTCGTAAAAGTGACATTTGTCCCAAATTTAAAATAATTTACACGAGTGGATAACAAGTCTCAATTAATGTAGCTGAGCAGTCTGGCTGCTGCAAGGCCAACGGACATGTGGAAGGATAGATGGGCCCACAGAGGGAGAAGAAAGGAGTTTAAGAGCAGTGCTGACTCTGAGTTAGGCTATGTACATTAACAATTCAATCCATTACATTTAGCAGACGCTTTTGTCCAAAGCGACTTACAGTAATTCATACATACATTCGTCAGGAGCAGTTTGGGGTTCTGTATCGTGCCCAAGGAAACTTCGACATGCAGACGGGGGAAATCGAACCAGCGACCTTCCAAGTTAAAGGGGCGAAGAGCAGGTCAAAAACATCATCATAAAACTTGGACACTGGACAAGCTCTATTCCACTGGCAACTGCTTTAACTACACCCCGGCCCTTTGAAAGTCACGTATGTTGCTAAGCACAAAAATGCTTTTATTTCACTAAGAGGTTTTTAACACATTTAAATTCAATCCGTTCAAACTGACATCCTACTTCAAATAATAAAACTGTCCGTTGTTTTTTTCACATGCTTCTGTTTTTACAAGGGTTTTGTTTCAATTACAGTTGTGAAAACGGGACACCCCATAAACTTTGCACCTCTATAAAGTGTGACAGTCGTGAGAGACCAATAAAATCCTTGATCTTAGTTGGGACTATGGGTCAACCCCCCCAAAACACTGGATCCTGCATTTCCATGTTGGACCCTCCCTGCCTTTTATGTGCCAACGTTGTGCGACAAAAGATTGTCTTAGCCTTAAGATGAGGGCGAGCGCAAGAGGTGGTATAATAGATGTTTTTATCTCCCATATTCATGTTGCCTCATTTGGGAGCAGCAGAAAAAAAAAAGTACTTTGTTATCTTTTGTTATGGTATTTGCATGTGTGTGTGTGTGTGTGTGTGTGTGTACCTGTGCGTGCAGGGTTGTGTCAGAACAGCTTCAGAGTGTTACAATTGGTGTTTGCCCTCTTGTCCCCCCCAACTCTCCTCGGTCGAGCCGCGGCGGCAGGTGTTGATGCCGCCTCTATTCAAAGTGTGGCTCACACCATTTAAAAAGTGAGGACACTCGACTCTTTTGCATATGTCAGGGTTCTGAGGTCTCAGCACTCGAGTCCGTCTGGGTGGGATTCGATCATTGACACATCAAATTGACTTCCTAACAGTTCCCCTTTTTTTTCTCCCTTTCCCCTTGTTCTCTACTTTTACATATAGGCATACTCCCTATTTTATTTGTGTCCGTCACTTTGAGCTTGGCCGTCTCTCCTGCAGTTCTGGCCTCATTTGACGATCACACCTTCCTTGAGCAAAATTTCAAGAATGGCATTTCTGGTAAGACAGAATACATCCCAGGAAACAGTCCTTCTGTAAACACAGCTCTAAAAAAACAGCATCCAAAGCTGCTTTACTCTCATTTGTTATGTTATATTTTCAAAGTGAAGTGTGTTTTGCTGGTACTTTGTTGATCATCTGCTCAGCCTCTGCCCACCACTTACAGGACAAGGGGCCCAAGTGTTTGAAGTAACAGCTATTAACATCTCTCACTGGAAAATGTAAGGGCTCATTCAAAAGTTAGAATGGAGAAAAAATAACAATCTGTGGTGCAAAGAAAACAACCTGCTGCTCAAAGAATCAAGAAACCTTGATTTTAGATAAAAGGAAGGCAAAGACAAACACCCCTATCTTCTGAGTGGAGCTAAGGTGGGGAATCGATGCCGTGAGGAAGCACCAGTGATATTGGTGAAGTGTCTGCACGAGCCTAAAGGATACTCAAAGGTAACACCCACCTCAGCCGCAGTCTGCTCACCCTGCTGCCATCTGGCAAAAGATACAGAAGTCTCCACTGCTGTACCACCGGACAACAGAGCAGCTTCTCTCCTCAGGCTGTCAGACTCTTCAGTTTATCCTCAGCACTTTTTATCACGTATCCATGTCTATATTTCTGATATCGGGAAAACTAACCCCTTCTCAAATCCTGTTGTGAAATGTTGATAAATGAACATTGTTACCTTGTAATGTTTGGCACAGTCCGGTCTTACATTTATTGCATTTTTTTCTTTATACTAGGCCGCCAGAATGCATCAGTGCTGTTGTAAATATATATTAAAAACAAGTGAAAGCAATTTGAATACATTTGACACACATTTGACACAGAAAAAAATATAACCAGTTCTGTATTTTAATGAAAAAGCATCAAAGGTTTTCTTATAAAATTGTATCCTACAGGAAAACATGAAGCATCCGAGCCTCCATCCGTCCGTTTCTTTCGTCTGTCTGTCCATTACATTCTTGTGAACCCGATATCTCTAGAACCCCTAGAAATGTAAAGAATTTCTTTAAATTTGGCAAAAATTTCCACTCAAGGATGAGCTGATGAGATTGGTGGTCGAAGGTCACCGTGACCTCACAAAGCACATTTTTTGGTCTTTACTCAACAGTTAAGCAACATTATGTAACTTTTGCACCTTAATATAACAGCTTCAAAATAATTCTGATGGTACAGTATCTGTCAATAGGCTGAATGGTGTCTCTGTCACAGCCACACGGTCCTCCCATCACTTGTGTCTGTAACTACAGTGAGGGGGTAGGATCGCAACATTACACACACGTTTCCTTCATAAAGCGAGTCTTCAACACATTACATCGTTGTGATGAAATTAGTTTAACAGTGGTGTTGCACTCAGTACCTGTGGGGGGCGCCAAATCGCACAAAATGCCAATTTCTACATGATGTTGCTTTAATATGATAAATATGACAAAAGTTTACAAAATGTCTAATAAGATAAAAAGATATAGATATGATATTAAAATGTCGTAGAGCAACTTCACTGTGACATGATAATATCCTGAAGAAAAAAAAAAAGAATTGTTGTGGCATTATTCAATACCACAGCCGAGGAACAGCAACTTGACTGGTGTGTGGAGGCAGACGACTGCAAGGTGGTAATCTCAGTTTGATATTTGTGGAGAGGAGTGTAACAGTGGATCTGCTGTGGGCAGAACCTTTACTTAGACTGTGTTACAAAATTGCAGCCGCACAAAGGCAGACGAGCAGGGCTCTGAAGCGTGTTGCTAAGCCGGGGGCCTAACTGTCTCAACCCTGTTCATGTTTATAGAAGTAAAACATAATAAGAGGTGCAGTAGATCTGCTGAAGTATTACTGTTTCCACAGCGGATCAATGTCACAAGTTTATGAATGATAACGGAGAGCAAAGAAAGGGGCTTAATTTGTCTTCACTGTTCATTTCTTATTGCTAATTACTCAATAAAGACTACATATTTATATTAGAAGCACGACAAAGCAATACATAACAAACATCTAACTTTCCAGAACCGGTTTTTACGGGGCACCACTGTGGCGTGGGGGTTCAGAAGCCGACCGTGAACCGCAATATCTTGTTCACCTCTTCAGTTCAGTTATTCTCTCTCTATCCTGTCATCTCTCACGCACAAAACAATACAAGGACAATGAGAACAAGAGAGATAAACAGCTAATTGAAGTGATGAATCGTTTGATGAAAAAAAAAGGGAAAAAAAATGAATGATGGGAATAAAAAACTCGACAATAACAACAACAAAAAAAAAGACATGTGGCTTTAACCCACCCTTTGTTGCTGCCCTGCTGCGTCCTTCGCCCTTTTAGGATGCGCTGAATATACCGAACCTCTCCCCTCGCTGCCTCTCCACCTCTCATACGGGACCACCTTCCCTTCATTATCCATCCTCCCTACTACCCCTTTTTTTTCTCTTTCCTCCTCATCATCTCTTTCCCTCCCTCCGTTCGTCTGTCTGTCGGTCTGTCTGGCACCTTGAGCGCCGCTAAGCCCTCAACCAGTGTCAGAACGTACGGAGCTGGAACAGTGGCTCTGCTGTGTTTAGGTGGTGGCATTCAACCTAACACACACACACACACACACACACACTCAAGCAGAAGCAAACGCGCGCAAATACAGCCATTCGCACCGTGAATACACACTTGTTTATACACACACGTACACTCACACATGAGTACACACACGCAAACGCAAGTTCGGGCTCGTAGAAGTATGATCTGTCACACACACACACACACACACCACACACACACACACACACACACACTGTATGTGGATAATAAACAGCAGAGCAGCAGAACATCAGTCACATGTGTTTGCATTATGGCATGGAGACAGATATGACACAAACCAGCCCCTTAACAACAACACATTTACACACACACACACGGTGATACTGGGAGTTATTGAGTCAGACAAGTCAAAGCCTTCCAAAGTTGGTGTGTGTGTGTGTGTGTGTGTGTGTGTGAGAGAGAGAGAGAGAGAGACAGAGTGTGTGTGTGTGTGTGTGTAATAATCCATTGGTTCTGTTCTGTGCTGATTCCGGGCGCTAAGCCCTGCCACAATTATTCAAATCCAGGCTTTTAGTTGCAGCACACCTCTCTCCATGGGCCTATGAGCCGGTAATCTTGCCTTTGGCCCTGCATTTCAAATGGCCTTAACTCCCATAAGGAATGCATATGAAGAGGAGCCACTAGTGGCTTAATCCGCCCTGTTTAAGTTGCTGAAACGTACACCTGTCACGCTGTCTCGCGCCAGAGCTTGTGGCTACTGATAGCCGCGGCTGTAAATCCAAAGGCATGTAGCTTTTTAGGCCTTCTTTAAAAAATATTATCATGCTGATTCTGGGGGGGAAGGTGCGGGGTGCACAGACAGAGAGGACCTCCTCCTGTTCCTACACCATTTCATGATTTCTCTATTTCTTGACTCCTTTTTTTTTTCCTTTTTCTATCCTTCTGTCTGACGCACTGTCTTTCTGTAACTCCCTTCAGTTCACCTGTTTGTGCAGCTCTGTTTCTTTATTACCGCTGTCGCCATTCTCCTCTTTCTGTCTCTCTCTCTTTTTTTGTTATCCTTTTGAACTGGATACAATGTTCTCTGCAACTGTTCACTCGACAGACAGTCTTTAAAAAGAACAATGAAGCACCCCCCGAAAAAGTTGTGTCATTTCATAAAAACAAAAAAGATAAATTAGATAAAAAAATATTTTCATTAAATTTGTATTTCCATAGGGCTGGGCTTAAAATACTGAAATATCACTTACAGGTAAATGTATTATCAAGTAAGTAAGTAAGTAATTATCTGTGTTTTTATCATTTCTGTGTAAGGATTCATAGTTCACACTTTCATTAGTTGCATTTTTAAACATCATATGCTGTTTTCAGAGCTGTTTTGTACATATTGTAAGTCGTCTTGTATTTTGGGCCTAATACTGTACGCCTCTGCCTAGTTCCCTGTCAGATTGTTCGCGGAATAAAGAGCTGCAAATGTTATATTGCGTCTGTCATTCCTATTATTAGGCTGCGGAGCTACCCGACATGGGCTGTAAAGAGGGACGGTAGAGTCAAAACATTCAAAGGTGCATGTACAGCTAGCTACAAGACACCGTGTGGACAATATAACTGACGTGCGCAACAAAGGGGTTTGACGGTCATTTTTGGTAACTCTAAAGTATTCTAACACGTTACTTTTCTTAGTAGATAACAGCGTAACATAACAAGTTACTTTTTAGTGGCAGTAATCCTGTAAGAGAATTAGTTACTTTTAAAAATAAGGTTATCTAAAACTTGTTAGTTATCACCCCTCTGTCTATTTAGGTCCCTGTCTTCCCCTCTGTCTTGGTCAGCTCGTCTGTTCACTTCCCTTGGTTCTGTTCTGCTTTGCCCTCGTGTCCCGGCGTCTCCCTGTTCCATCTTCCAGTCATTCCTGTCTTTCGGTGTGTTATCCCTGGTTTGTACCTTGTTTAGCTTTTGTGTTCGGTCATTGCATTTTTGGCGTTTTGGATTTTGGATTGCGGCTTTCATTAATAGAGCTCACTTTTTTGTTGAGTTACCTGCCTGTTTGTCTTACATTTGGGTCCACTTTGTTTAAACTATAACAACAGGAATGGTTTTGAGGAAACAAAAAGCACAGTCTCCACCATAAGGCCCCAGCTACCTATTACATCTGAAAAGGAGCAGAAAACTCACTGCTGGGCCACACACACACACACACACACACACACACACTCAGACACACAGACATACACCAACTCACACACCCGGTGTCTGTGGGAAGGGACAACGATCAGCTCAGGACAGCTGCACAGCAGCCTCAGGTAAGACAGATACTCCCATCCTCTCACACAAGGGACCAGCATGTACTCGACATCTGTCGATGCAACACACACACACGCGCACACACACACACACACACACACACACACACACACACACACAGTCTTTGAACTTTTTTTTTTTTTCTTGGCTAACAGCAAGCTTTTGTTTGCCACAATATGCTTCAAGTAGACAACTTTGCAACTTGGTACAAATCTCCCAAACTCTCACAAGCGCTGATCAGAGCATGTGGTGACCAGAGAAGGGGGACTTCTCACACACAGTCAGCCTCCCAGTGCTCTTCAGCTGGCATGTGGAACGCCCAGCGGCTGCTCGCTGCCAGGCTGTCTGGGTCCGGACTCTTGCGCAGAAGAGGGGGACTGCCAGCGGGGCCCGATGCTCTACCCGTGGCCCGGGCCTGAAATAGGGCCTTCAGAGGTTTGGTCCCGCCAGTGTGTGCTCGTGTGTGTGTGCTTAATATGGCTGTATGTGTTGGCAGTGATGTGTTGGCCATCTGGTTATCTGGCCCCTGTAGGACCACACATGGCATTACAGTAGCGTTACAGCTGCCACAGCTATTTACAGGCCCACACACTCGCAGGGACACACATACTGTACAGTGTGACCATATCAGCCACCCATATAGGTGCACACACACACACACGGACCGAGAGGCACACCCATACACGCAGAGGAAAACTTAACTCACTGAACACTGAGACATATGGCACGGAGACACACACATGCACACGCGACACACAGGCAGAGGTTCCTAAGTCCACCGCCACGAGTGGAGGGGCACACACACCTACACACAGATGCAGGCAGACTGCGGCGCTCTCACCCTCCAACCCCGCTGCCCCGCATTCTGTCGGCTTCATTGTCCATATTCTTACGTAATTTATGAAAATGCGATGTGCTGTTTGTGGTGCTATGTGATCCACGGCCACCTAATGTTCCCTGCCACCTGCTCAGTTGTTTGGAGTCGGGGTCTTAATGCGACAGCGTGGGCGACACCGGACAGACCGAGAGCAGAACAGCCAGTGAGTCATCAAGCTTCAAATCAGGCAATCCAAAAAAAAAAAAAGAAAATAAATAAAAAAGAAAATACAAGGCCTTTATGTAAGGTCAGCGTAGCTAATGAGCGGGAGGCATGTGTGATTTCTTCCACTGGTATCTGCAAACCTTCTTTTGTTCCACTTCATGGCTTTTTGCTATTGTGTTTTTCCCTTTCTTTGTTACTTGAAAGTACTGCCTTGGAGTTTTTTTTGGGGGGGGTTGGCAGCCAATGCAGCATTTTGTGTACTGTAGAGTTGGTTTGGCATTAGACAACAGCGTGGAAGGTTGCATAACTATTCTGACTTTTGACTGACTCCTTTCCTTGCGAGTTCTTAGCACCGTATTGTTTCCCTTTTCTGCACTTGTGCCTTACCGGGTTATTTGCAGTCATGGATACTCAGATGGTAATAATCTTTTAGACTTAAACAATATGCACTTCCGGGGATGGAGGGCATCTAACCCAAAAGGGGGAATACCATTCAACAAGGATTTCTATTCTATTTCTGCAGTCTTGGGCTTCTACTCTCTACCAAAAGGTGAGTGGAGATAAAAACAGATTCCAAATCTGCCATGTTATAGTGGTTACATCATTGAACTTTCACTGTTACACAGCTACTTGACAGAGGGATATTCATTCTTAAAACACTCTCTGTAGTTTGACTTGGGTTAGTTAAATTCCAAGATGCAAGTATTACAATCTTGATGTGACACGAAGGCCAATAAGTCCGCTTGTATCAGTTTAACAGATTTTGATACAAGTTTTACTACTTTTATTTGTAGCAAGTGATTTTATTTTACCATAAGGGGGCAAAAAAATAAAACACAAAACATGTCCTCAGAAACACATCCCTGAACCTACGTATCAACTTGATCTCTGAGTCACCATTTCCTGTCTACCAATGCCTGTTTGACTTACACTCTCACCTCTACCTCCTCCCATCTCTTCCTATGACTTTTTTCTGTGAAGGTTAGAGAGGTTGTCCGAGAGTTCCTTCTGTGTCTTTGTCACTGTTACTGTGACCTTCGCCTTTGATACTGTGGATCTCTTTCTCACTGCAGAACCCAAAGTTGTTCCAAGTGTCAGGTCAGTGGATGCTTTTTTGGGATGGATCCATTGGTGAGACGATAGTATAGGATCAGTCGTGTAACTTCTTTTTCTAGTTTGGATGCCCGACATCTGCATTCTGTGACCTCAAATCAGGTGAGCGTTTACAGAAATAGCATTGCAGCCACGTCCCGCCGATTACATCGGTTACCATTATGAAAGGACACAGATGTGTCTTATTATGAATATACATTGCATTGTCTCCACCCACCCTATTTCAAACAGACAAGAGACTGTCAAATCACTCTAATGTGAAGGTGGCAGAGCTGATGGCTTCATCTACACCTGGAGACCCTTAATCTAGTCGTGTTCAGTTGCAGTCGTCTGCCTGTACAATAATATCCCCATAAAATTAACATTAAGATTGAGCTATCCCATAATGACTGAACATCCCGGCGACTGGATATTCTCTTCCAGGGATGAACGTCCATTTGATTAGAGGAGGTATTTGGACTGATCGTGGGGATAATAGCCCGACCAAAGGAATCAGTGAGCAAAATGAAACGTCTCACGCTCCTCTGACACACACTGGAAGTGAATGGTGTGAAGCCAAGGGTATATCGATTTTCAGCTATATCATATTCCTACTTCTCTGTATTTTCCCTGCTCCACAGCTGTGAAATGTCTTCCAGTTCCATTTACATCGGACACTAGAAGCATCCCGGAGAGAGAGAGAGAGAGAGAGAGAGAGAGAGAGAGAGAGAGAGAGAGAGAGAGAGGAGAAACACAAGTGACCTTGTCACAATTCATGAATCTCAAAAGTTGCAGGGTGGCCACTTTGGTTAGAAAAACAATCCTGTAAATGACATGTTCCGCATCCAATGTCGAAGGTAAAGTAGTTTAAGTTAAACAAGAGTTAAAGTCTGACTTTTAACTTCTAAAAAAATGCTGGATGAAAAAAAAAAAAGGAAAAAAAAAACCTGCTGACATTGTAGCTGTCCTTTACATTTGAAGAATAAAGTTCTAGTAACACTACAGCATGGCCGTGGAGTAAAATTAATCTTTGTGTTTTCACAAACTAACTACATGGTGTCAGGAGCTTGGCGATGTTGTAGGCACAGGGTTAGCCAGCTGCTAATACTTTAGCTAGATGGCGACATGTTAGCGCTATTCATTCCCAGTAAGCCTAGCTTTACTTGCTAGTTAGCTTGTAAACCGTACACAAAATGTACTCAAGAGGCATATTTGTTGACTTCTAACAAATGTGTGAAGTAGCTATCGCTTGTAGCTTTTTACATCTGACGATTTCATTTACGCTTAAAAAAGGCTTTTTGCGGAGGGAACCAGAATGATGCTAACTTCAGGGTTCTATTGGTAAACCTTTTTTCCACCCATTTTCAAAAATCATTCCCCAACCTGCCCAACCATAGATAAACAAAGTGAGCTACGGCAGACAGTAACTGAACAAACAAGCAATAATGCAGTGTTTGGCTAGTTGCTTTCAAAATACAATAAATTACATATTACTATTTACCAAATAACTGATATAGAACATTTAAATTGCTGAGATCTTTTTAAAGGAACAAATGGCTTGGACACAAGGATCAGCAGGCAGACAAAGGAACAAAGTCTGATATATTGTGAGATAGGAATAAATATTTTTAATTGTAGGCTTAGTCATATGAAACACAGCAGACCTACACCTTCTATAATGTAGCCTATGATGACATGGCAGGACAAAAATATATTTTTCTATGCCTTTTTTAGTTTAGTCCAGATTCCAGAATGTAAATTAAAATCTGAGGATTAGGCTTCATCGTTACGAAATACGGCTCATTTCAGTCAACAGAGTATTTATAGGCTCGGCTATATTGAACATACACATAGCCAGCATTAATATGGTCATGCATGGTGTGGATGGTTTCTTAAAGAAAACCAAGAAACGCTTCACTTCATTTGTTAATGCCGATTGTAACGTGTTACATGACACAACTGTAGTAATATATGACTGAAATATTATTAGTAACGCGTAATATTACTCCGTTACCGCTAAAAGAAATATATTACTGTAGCAAAAGTGTTTTCGCATAACGAACGCATTACCCCCAACACTGTCTTTAAATGTGATATAGCTTTTCAGTCATATCCTCGGCAATGCATGTGCTGGTGAACACAACAGTGTGTCAGTCTGATCCCTGTAAAGCAACGATTATGGTGAAATTGCTAAAATTAGAACAGTATGGCTACATGTGTGTTTTTGTTTGAGAAATTACCACCTCCTTCTGTTTTTCACATTTGGAGAGCCAGTAGGATTTGTGCATTTCACTCCTCCCCAACAGCCATCGCTACCCACACACACACACGCACACACACACACAGTCCCACACTTCTATGTCCATACTATTATCCATTTTTCACGTCCAATTGCTCTGTTATGGTAATCGTCGAAGGCTTGCCATGGGGTGATTACTCACAGCTGACTTCAGAAGCTTCTCCCTCTTCTCTCCTGCCGTTCTCCTGCTGGCTCTTAATGCACTATTAACCCATTCCTGCTTATTAATTCCTTCCCAGTCATTGCATGGCGTCCACTCCATGATATCTGTCATCATTCCATGCCTATTAGCTCCTCGACCAACAGTTATTCCTAGTGTGCTGCCACACTTCTTCGTCCTCCCCTCCTCCCTCCCTCCATCTCCTAACAGTCTGTTTAAGGAAGTGTAATTGCTGCGGGGGGCCTCCGTAAGTAGGAATTTAAGATACCGCCACTATGAGGCCGAGCTACAATTGTATTCCCGTCGCTCTCGTGTGATTATGGTGTCCGTGATCCTTCATGGTGCTCGTGCTTTTTGTGTTTCGGTTGGCTACAATTACAGTCATTACAATTAGGTCACAGCTGGGATGATTTCTGCGAGGTTGTTGGTTGTCGTTCAGTCATTTTTATGGACAGAGCGTCTGCAGTGTTTGTATCTTAGTGTGGTTTTTCTTGCTGTCTGTGTTGTGGTAGGCTCTCAATTGCTCTATCCAAATACGTGCAAAATGGCAAGATTATATCAAAAGCACGGTTTTCCAAAGGCGTCGGCATAACTTGATCCCCTGACTAAATTAGAGAATGTTTGACATTTTCTTCACTCAGTTTTTGGGTCTGACTGTTTTGATAAACATGTCTTTAGTAACCAACGTTTTCAAGTCCAGTGCTTTCTTTGGTTGACTACTGCTGTCATAAGTCTGTCTGTTCTGGCCTCTTCTGGACAGGGATTCTATCGGAGTACTTTATGTTTCCCTGCTATAAATCCTAATGGAGCGCTCTTGGATAAAGAACAGGAATATTCCTCACAGTGGATCTTGGCAGCTGGTTCTGGAACCGCTGCTTGTGTCAGGGCTTGTGGTTTTGGACCGTCCCGAGACATATGGAGGAATGCTGGAATCACACAAAGCCCTTTAGCTCGCCGGGCTCAACCGCACATCGTGTCAGGTTTCCTGAGGACCACATTAAAGCAGAGCGGTAGCGCTAAGTGTGGTCTTTTTGATGGAACTTTTACTGATTTTCATACAGGCTGGTCACACATGACGCCGCAGCCGTCAATCAATCAAAAGTGGTGTTTGTTCTACAGTTTTTTAACTCAACTGCTGGTCCCAAAGCAAACTTGACCACGAGTGGCCCAAAAGTGCCAAAGCAATGAAAAACTAAATTATAAAGACAGCTGTTACTGCAAATGATCTAAGACAATAACTATAGACTGACCTTAATGCTTGTGTTAATATTATAGGATTGCGCAGTCTACACAATCCAATTGTGGCTGAAACCAAGAAAACACTATACGACTGAGATATATCTTAGATAAGTCAAATACAGCTGTCGTTGGTAAATGCTGACGATTCGGACACACAAAGTTATTGGTGTGCATGTCGAAATCCTCTGACTTCTCAACTTTTCTCAGAGAGGCTGCTGTAATGTCTGGCAGGCACAAGAAAACTGTATCAGAGGTTTTTGGAGGAGTGTTTACATGGATGAATTAACCCGTTAGGTGGCCCTTGGGCAGAAATAGCTGGTTTGGCCCCTTTTGACATGCCCACACTCCACCTACTGTTTTCTGTTCTTCTGAAAAATGCAGTACCATCCTATCCTTGGATAATGCTAACTGCTAAGTACGTGGTAATTTGATAAAAGACAACTTTAAGCGTGTGTGAACCAGATAGAAACTGAAATAATAAAGTTATTGAAGTTGAGAAAATCGTTGGAACACAGCATCCATTTAGCAGCTCAGAAGCTCATTGATCATTTTTCACTTAACAGCAGTCGAGTAAATAATTTCAACGTTTACGAGCCGTTCTGGAGCTTTCAATCCTATCACAAGAGATTTGAGCCAACTTGGAAAACAAGTCTTTTAAGTGCTCATGACAAATGGACACAGGACCCCTCTACAAAATGTAGCCAGAAAATTAGGTAACGGATGTAGGAGCTGACTGGAACTGGAAAAACACTAGTGCCAGTACGATACGTACGATAGATGGTCTGGCTGTGCATTTCTCCATTCTGGTCAGTTCTGTTCCTCTGCTTTCCTTTTTGGAACTTATTTGCAATTAATCAACTTACTAAACCAGCCTCACAGGCAGTGTACCTCCAAGATGTGGGTTCACTTCAGTTCTAGGGGACTACCCCAGGGCAGTTATTGACTTTGCGTAGTAGGTAATCAAGCCACGGGAGCTGAATCTGTCACTAGAAATGGTTGAGAAAGGAAGCTGATAGAATTCTATTTCAGTCAGACATTTGAAACCTTTACTAGAGCAGCAAAACGTAGAGTTTGGAGTCCAGGCTCCGATCATCACTCCCCACTGATATATTTATATAGACATATTGGGGAGTGATGAGCCTCCTTTTTTCAGTGTGATGTAAAAGAGCGTTAGCCTTAACATAGCTAGTCTAAGTCTCGACAAAGGGGTATAGCTTAGATCACATCCACCTCATTGACTTATGTAAGCTACATTATGTGATGCTAATTTTACTGTATAGCAAGTTTCATAACAGCCTTAACATTCGATAGCAGCGTACATAAATCTGAATTTGTTTAATTGTTAGTTAGTGTCAAAAAAATTATCACTGAAATTTAATCAACTATAAATGTACCATTTATTAATGATGGTTAATATAAAGTGTTACCCTCATGTTTTTATTTAGCTATCACTACAGCAGGGGCTCCCATCATCCTCTCTGTTGAAGCCATGGTACAGTAAATGAGTGTGAGCCCCGGACTAACCCAGCACTTTGCTTTTGACTGTAGAGAGTATTTAAAGTGTAAAGTAGATCTGTACTGTATTTAAGCCCCATTACAATGAGACCCAGCCTGCTCTGACACAGCTGAACACCACCCATTGTCTCATCCCTCCCAGTTCCCTTTTTAACTTTCCATCTTTTTCTTTTTTTTTTTTTTTTTTAATACTAACCCTGACGATTTGGCATTCACACCAATTTGCCATTCACAACTCTGCTAATAACTCCGGCCTTTTATTGCATTAGCAATTCACCGCTCCTCTGTGAAAGTCATAGCCTAGCTGTTCTCTCGCTAACGCGCTAGGCCCCTTTGATTTCCAGTTGCATATATCAACCTGCAATTACAGGACCTGGTCTGGAAACTGTCAAGCATGACTGCAGAGGTATTGGAGTTATTGCAATTACACTCAGGTAATTGAGCTGCCATGCGTGAAGATGTTAAACGCTGTGTATGTAGTGGGAGTGTGTGTCGCCACTGTCTCATTCCATTTCACTCCTTTTCTCGGCGTAACACACTGTGCTAAATGCTGTGTTTTTTCCTCCAGTAAACCAGAGACTCCAAACTGCAAAACAGTGTGTGAGCTGATTCTTTGCCTCAATGAGTCATTGTTAGATGCGTTTCAACAATGCCATGAATTATGAAAAGCTACTTTGTTCTTCAATTAGACGACAATAGACAGTCAAATCAGCTCACTGCTAAGAGATGTGTTTGTTTTTTGTTGTTTTACAAAAACATTCTCATCGGATGTCAGAATTGTGTGAAGAAATTCTGATCTATAGTTCCCAGCTAAAACATTAAGACTGAGATAAAGCTACACTTGATGCATTTGGACTGTGTAGAATTGGGAATTTTAATTAAAAAGAGCTATATTACACAGAGTCAGTGAGTGGATAAGCCATTGTTTCAAATACATTTTAATTTAGTTAAATTGTGATTGAAGTGAATGTCAGAGACTCATTTTCTTTTCTTGGATATTGCATTTAAACTGCACTTTTGGAGTGCTTCCATTCTCCAGAGCTTCTGTACACGAGGCGCCCCAACATTTCCATGTGAAAAGTGATCACCCTGGTTTTCTTCAAGCCATTGTTTGAGTGTGTGAGTTTCAAACATGGGGTACATAGAGCACTACTTTACTGCTAGGTCAATAGGTCCATTGCAATTTGTACTTCCCTTCACTGACAACACAGTCTGTCTGAATGTTGTGCGCCAACAGGGCACCTCACAGTCCCCTCTGGTGGTGGCCTTGGCACTAATGCCCTCAGTTTGTTGAAGTCATATAAAGGAGGCAAGACAGACAATAAGTTCCCCTCCCTCTCTATTGCATTTTTCACATTTGCACTAACTTGCTGCTGCCTCTTCATGCACAACCCATTCTACCTCAGTGCTACTTTGCACCTCATGTAAATACTTTAAATATCTTATTTAGTTTATTCAGTCTATTTTATTCTATCTGACTTGTTTTGTGTCTGTGTACAACTACTCCACAAGCCTTTAATTCCCACCCTGGGGACAAATAAAGTATTTTGAATAAATAAAAAATGATGAATAATAACAACATGTAAAACTTTTAAAGCATTCTTGAAAAAGTTATTATAAGAAAAAAGTGATATACCTGGAGCAATGACGATTTCCCGCTATCCAGTGATTTAAAGGTTTCTGCTTGTGATGTGGTAATAAAGCTATGGACATGCAGACAAAAATGAGATAAATAAATAAAACAAATAAATCATGTCAAATTGTGTGAACCTTTTTAATCCCTCTAAACGGCCCTAGGACATGTATAGTACCACTCAGTCGCTTAATAATGGCTCTCTTCTAACTTTTTACTGAAAAATAACCGTTTTAAAACATGGACTGACGCTGTCATGTCTGCAGATAAAGGCAGTGGAAAAAAACAAGATAAAAACAACAATGGGTTCACAGAGTTACCCAGTAGGCGGGTGGGGTTAATATGTGGCAACCTGTTAAAAGCATTAACATAATTTTAGCAGAATTCCACATGTATTTTGCGTGTCCTCGCGTGAACCTCCAACCTGCGCTCTTCCACATCCCCTCACTTCGAGCCACGGTGTGAGAGAGAAAGTTGCTGAGCTCAGTGCTTTTCCCGGCGAGGCTATCGCTGTTGTAAGTCCTCCTATCAGCTGGCTTCTGTCGACTTCTATCTCTGCACTCCTCTTCCTTTTCTCGCACTCCCTCGTCGCATGAACCTGGCTTTACCTCCTCGATGCATCCTGTTGTGCCGTGCCTCTTTCTCTCTCTCTCCCCTTCCTCCGTCCTGCGATGCGTGCCCCTGTCCTTCAGTGTGCCTATATACACTGACCCCGTCCTCATTACCGTCACAACACTGCAGCAGCTGGTTGCCTGAGTCACAGCCGCCATTGTCGATTCCTCGCTCGTCCCGCCATCACCCACGTACCGAAGGAAGGTGGCGGAAGACAGAGCCGGATAGAGAGGAAGCGGGACGAGAGAGGGGGGGCAGGAGGCGAGAGAAGAAAAGTGAAACTCGGAAAGAAGGGATTGTTCAAAAGGTGTTTAGTTTGTGGTGTTGGATTTATGATTACAATTAGTCTCTGGCATCTTCACATGAATAAGTCTTTTTTGGTAATGCTGACTCAACACAATAGAAATTTAACCTGTAGTCAGGTTTTTTACTGGCTGTCATCTGGGGAAGAATCCTTGGAAATTCTCCATTTCTTTAAAACAACAAGAAGAAGGACCTGGTTAATGTGAGCAGCGTTAGCCATCATGACTGAGCAGATAAGGAAAAGAGCGCCACCTACTGAAACATGTAAAAGTTTATAGAAATCAGATGCAACTTCACAACAAACAACTTTCAAAAAAAAGAAAAAATGGTTTATAAAGCATTTTATTGTGATTCCATTTCCTTTTGACCAGTCTTCAGTTAAATTTGCCTTTTGCAGACAGACACTGGAGAGAGCAGCTTTTCCACCAACATGCAGTTTTCAAAAGAGGTTGTCAGTGGTAGCTACAGTAGGGATTGAGCTGTAGGGTCAATATTGATTATTTGTAATCAAGAGGACTGATAATTGATATCTGGAACTGATATATTTGCAATAAAAAATAAAAATCTTTGTGTTGAAATGTATAATAACTAGTGATGGAATGTAACTAACTTCAAAATACTCGAGGACAGCACTTGGGGGTATTTTTTTAAATTTTCCGCTATTTTATACTTCCACTCCACTCCATTTATTTGACAGAAAACACACAGACACTTATAATCGAGAAAGAAATGCTGGATATCAGCCCCGATAATCATCCGGGCCAATAATCGGTCCGTCCCCAGCAGAGATGTGATCAAATCATTCATGGTGGATCCGGGGTCAGTTTAATAAATAGCCGACGCGGCCACAATGACGAGTAATCAGGCCTGTTCCAAATAACCTTCCCACTTTTCCACAACTGAAATGATTACATGTAGATGCTTGTGATTGTATATTAGTGCTTTTGATATCAAATATACAATAATTACTCCGCGCTGCCTTCGAACACCTCGCATGTGTAGGCTGAGGCGGGCGAGCCGTAGAACAATGTAGATAGGGAGAGATAGCGAGAGAGCAGAAGAGATACACTCGGCAAGGCTGCAGCGAAGGAGGGCGAGATAGTGACTGTGTGTTTGTATGTGCGTACGTGTGTGTGTGTGTGTGTGTCAGAGAGAGAGAGAGAGAGAGAGAGAGAGTGGGGGGAGAGGGAGTGCGGGTCGAGCTTAGCCAATCCTGTGCGTGGCACTCTCATCTGAATTAAGCTGTGCAAAACAGGCCCCAGGGCTTGGTTGCTAAGCAGTGAGATGGGCTTGCCGATTTCCACGGAGACCTCAGTGGCGAGAGCCTCTCTGATGGCCTGAACCAGACACCCCATAATAATGAGCAGCGCCACAGCAACAATAGAGACCCCAAATAACGGGTTGCACACTGCTCGTTTGCTGTAACGAGGGGAATTATGCATGTTGAGCAGGATAATTCCATTGTACCGCTGCACCCCGTGTTGCGATACTGACAGTGACCTCCCAGATATGCCATATGGACCATGTTATCTCAGACTTTAGGCTCTTTATTTTTTTAGCCAAAGAAATATCCGGCGAAATGTTTCTTTATACCAGTGCCGGGTAATCTACTCAGCGAGGGACACCGAGTTCAATTCCTCTTCTTCTTTGTTTGCTTCTCCAGCTGAGGGGGGCGCATTTTTAGCTATTTTGTCATTTGTAGCCATAGAGACATGTTGGTAAACTTGGTAACCGTGGCAGCAGGGATTCTATTTGTTTCCCTGAGAGCTCTCGAGGTCCGCTCGTAAGGGGGATTTTCCTGAGGTCTTGTTTTTTTTTTTTTTTCTCTCCTCCTTCTTCTTCTTCTTCTTCTTCGTCTTCTTCTTCGTCTTTCGAGGGGGGTACGGCTGGCGGAGGAATTGTGACCTTTTGGATTTTAGAGAGTGGAGAAAGCTAAACAAGCCAAAGTCTGTTAGTCTGTCAACAAACACTTAAAGGTCTCAGGAGAAGTTGGGAGCCTCCGGGGGCCAGGGAATGCTATTCATCTGGAGTGGAGGCAAGCGCGGCCAAGGATGCTTCAGCAGGGCACGTAAACAAGGACAAATGCCTAGCCATTCTCGTAATAATCTGGTACCAATATGCAGACACTGGCTGGGGCACTGTATGGGACTGCATGTTAAAGGTTAAGTGAAACATATGAATAATTATGTGCTGTCTCACTGATTCCCTTGTTTGGAGGTCCAGAAACATTTGCAAATGTTAGCGGTGGCATTGTAGATGTAGATGCATTTGTAGATGCAACGGCAGAGTCATGCACTACCTTTGTGTGCGTGTGTGTTTTGTGTGTGTGTGTGTAGCAGTGTGCATGCATCTGTGAGAGACGGGATGACTGACAGGGTTGCTGTGACATTTTTGGTGTGATTATAATAGTCTTTTTTTCATCTGATTAATATAGATTTGGACATGGCTGCCTGGAGGCAAACTAAAATGTCATAACTGAATCATAACAGGTTTTTTTTTTTTTTTTTTGCTCTACTACAATTCACTTTCTGTTTCCTTTTTTTTTCTTGGAAGATGCTTCGTCTCCTTCTTGATGGACCTTCCCTTGTTTTCTTTTAGGGATACTTCATTCATGTATCCGCGGCTCACCGATGATGCATTAGAAGACTCTTTTCCTGGATGGCTTTTATGTTATAAGCTGCTGCTTTTATGACTTTAAACGTGATCATAAGCATTTTACTACAAAACCTCCAGAGAGCCAAGTTCGTGCTTTCAAAGTAAAAGTTTGTTGACCTTCACCTGCGCCTCTTGCCGCGTCTCCAACGAGACCTGGCCTCCAGCAGGTACCCTGCCTCGACTTTCTCGCCATTTATGATCTACCTTTACAGTCAAGTGAAGTCGCCAAATTATTTTAAAAAAATTAAATAATAGAACAGCAGAAATGGAAGAAAAGCACATTTTAAATGACAGTGTTAGCGGTGGCCCGATGTGGCCAGGCAATTAGCTGCTGCCAGGGAAGGCGACTGTGGCGATTTTTCTTGCTTAACTCATTAGAGGGGTCTCCGGCAGTGTGCTCACTCATGTCAGGCCCCGCATAATTACTTTAAAACAAGGGGGAAAAAAAAAAAATCAAAGTAGCCACTGTCTGGCATTGTTCGCTGCCCCCTCATCTTGGAATTTAATTAGGCGTTCATTTTAATAAAAGCCCATTTGGGATGAAACGCGGCGTTAATAGTATTCTGGTCCCCTAAAGGCTGTCACGTCTTCATTGGTGGCTTAGATGGACACTGACAGGTGACATCATGGCCTTTTTTTTTTTTTTTTTTTTTCTTTACGCAGATATCAAAGTGCTTTGATAAGGGTGGAGGAACAATAATGTACGAATCCAAATGGAGCTCAAATTCACTGGGCATGCAATATTTAAAGCGTGTTTAATCATTGTGCGACTGAAGTGGATTTAATGGGTGAAATCGGTGTGATCGCAGCTTTTACGTCACTGTATTACCGCACGCACATCAGCATGAGGACGACTCGAAAAAATACCCACAGGAAAGTGGATTTATTGCACAACATCATTTAAAAACTTGATTTGACCATTTCTCACTGCTTGGACAGGAAGTAATAATGTTTTATGGTCGGACTGAAGTGTAATTTTTCAACCATTTGCAGGAGGACAGCGCACAGTGACCTCAGAATTGGGTCTTCAGTGGGTTATTAGTTCCCGACGCCGTGTGTTTGTGTGCTCCGGGAGGTCCAGCATTGTGACACGCCTTCCCCTTAATGCCGTGGCTGTGTCCTCGCGCGGGTCCTCGCATCAACAAAACACCTGGCCACACGGGGTCTCGCCAGCCAGTCAGCCTCTTTTATTCTGCCTGCCCTGGAATCTCTCATGTAATTGGTCACCGGTGAGTTGCCCTCATCCCAGGAATGCTGATGACCGTGGGATGGTCTGGTTCCTGTTAACCTTTGCTGATCCGCGAAGGAATTCACAACAACTTCCATCTTAACTTTCCAGCCTAATACACTCATAATAAATACACATTAGAGATGTGAAACAGGAGCGGTTGACCTCAGTGGTGACCCCATAACCTTTTATTTTCCTGACTGCTGCAGCCAGGTAAACAGGGGGTGGGAGTTTAATTGCTACGGTGGAAGGTGGGTTAGGCCAGGGGACTAAGAAATGGGTCTGTGGAATGCTTTCTTCAATCGGGCAGATTCTCAGAAAATGTACCACAGCGGTTAGTTTTCACCATTCTGTATGTGTGATGGACAGAACCTCTTAGAGATGGAGCCAAAAAGGCACCGGTATCCAGTACGCATTCATTTGGAGGTTTTCAGGTACAAAGATGTCAAGATTTAAAACTGGATTAAATAAGGTTGAAATGCCGAAGCTGCATTTATTATTTCTTTTTCATATTAACAGTGGATTGAATGACGAGCTACTGTGTGTGTAATGTGAAAGCCACGGAATGTTATCACCCGACTCTGCAGCTCCTCTCAGCTCTACCGTACTTTTGTGCCACGCACACACCGAGCGCTAACTCACTATGATGTCACCCATTGGTTTGTTGACTACTGTTTTAAAGCCTGGTATTAAGGCCACGCAATCAAGTTTTATTTTTGTTTGTTTGTTTTTTGTTGTTCAGACTTTAGCACTTCCGCCATCTTGGACAGCAAGGTACAGAAACACCACTTCGACAAACCACATGAAGGACTCAGGTAAACCCCCAAATTTTGTAAAGTAACTTTATGATTACTATTAAATTTGAAAATGGTTGTTTTGGTTATTTATTTTCACATCGGTTAGTAACAGCAACCATACTTGGACGAGAGGGTTGACCTAAGGGGGGATGTCCTTACTGGATCTCACTCAGAACCCGAGGACACATTGTAGTAGCAACTTGTAAATCACACAATAGTCACGTCCTACACATATTCTGCTTTATTGTCTATTTTCTTCTATATGGGGCCATCATTTTCAAAATGAACATCATGCTGAATGAAGAAGACTTGAAACTGGCGACAGAGACCATGAACTCATTAGGAAACTGTTTACTGAGGTAATAAATCAAGTGAGAAGTAGGTACATATTCTCATAAGCTTGTATTAAATTGAACTTCTCACTGAAACCAGTAGAGTCGCCCCCTGCTGCTGGACATTAAAAAGAATGTAGGTTTAAGGCACTTCAGCATTGACTTCACTTTTCAGCCCTGGCCTGAGCTCTGGCCATCTTTTATACTGTCAATGCTGCACATGCACATATAGTGAATACACAGAGGGAGGTGGACAATAAGCGTACATGTGATCAATTCTGCAATACAGAAGAAGAGCAGAGGCCAGCACATACACATGCCACTGCTAGTTTAGTTGGCCTGAATGAGCACCTGCTCTTCCAGATTTTATACAGCCCTGCCACACAGACTTAAAATCAGTATTTCTTTTTTAAATGAATCATTACTTTAATGTCTCACAGTTGAGTATTCGCAGAGAAATAATACATTTGATTTATTACCACAATGTTTCATTTGTAGTGCATTGTTTATATGTGTAATGGACTTGAAAGACCGAGTCTTCAAGTGAAGGTGATCCAAAGAAAAGAGAAAACAGAGGAGGAGGGAAAATTTACGGCTAGGAGCAGACGCACTGATACCATGATTTACTGATGTGCTGAGCTTATATTGGCCTTTCGATAAAAACAGGAAATCAGCCACTGTTGTATGCCTCCAAAGACCCCAGGAAACGGGCACTTGAAGAAAAACTCTTGCTTCATGGAAAACAGTGCAACTACATCATGGTTACCTCACACTGTGCTTATGGGTACAACTATAAAAGTCGAACCAGTGACAAAGCTTGCATAAAACTTGGTCGTTTCAACCAAATCAAACCTGCGTTCTCCTCATAACAGCCAACTGGTGTACACTTTAATCTATGCCATCTGACAGGATAACTGAACGGCTGCATGAAGTCTTCAATAAAATATGAATCACAATTTGAATCCTATGCAGGAAAGAAGGACTCTGTCAGTAACAATACCAACTTCTGCATAAAAAGAAAGGACAAGGTATTAGTACCTGTCTGACGATGATGTTGTTAGGCAGCTGACAATGAATGGAATTTGAATTTTCTCCTGTTAATCTTCCGGTTTCATAGTGATACAAGTCAAGTGGGTGTTTTTCAGTTTCTGTGAGGGATGTGCGTTGCGGTACCGGGCAACCCAACCCAAGAGGCAGAGGCGAACGTGCTGCATGCAAACAATCCTGCCTGATGAGTGTCTCGTCAAGAAGAAGAAATAGCACTCTCAGTTCACTGCACCTGGTGCGGGACTTTCCCCTTCATTGTTTTCCCTCCTCTCATTTGCCCGTCCCTCTGCCTCCACTCTGCACAGTGTCGTCCTGTATCATTTTGTCCTTCCGCTTCTTCTTTTTTGAAGGTCTTACTGGCAATGATGGCCCCTCAACACACACACAGGCACACACACACTTACTCTATCACAGTGTTTGAACGTCAGGATGTTTTTTGTGATGTAGGCCTGAACTTAAGATGTTGATTTATAATCACTTTTTTGTCGGCTACATTCAGTATGTTTTTCAAATTTGTTTTACTGTGGGCTATGAATTTAAGAGTAGTTAAAAGTAATTTTACCTTAACAGCCTTACATTTATTCTAATAAACTGTGGACGGGGGACTTGAGCACAGACCGTTTGCCAATGCCCCAAAAATCTCTTCTTCGCTGTCTTGCTCACAGCCGGAGGCAGGATTGGCAGGGTTGCTTAAGTATTTTTCTTTCCTGTCAAGTCAAGTTGTAAGTCATCAAAACAGAAACTCGAGTCAGCTCGAGTCCACATATGCAACCCTGTGTCCCTGGGAATCCTGATTCTGCAACTCATGATTTAAATTCGGTGCCATTCGTGCAGAGAGTACCCTACACCTGGTGAAGAGTAAAAGTCTGGAGGTCTGGGTGGAGTTTTTGTCCGCTCACCGAGGCTCAACATTTGTGTTTTTTTCTTAAAGGCACGATATTGGAGATTTTAGTTTACCCAAGACGTCCCCTCAAGCCTCAAAACTATGGATACAAGGCTAACTGAGCTAACTCGCTAACGGCAACTACAGTAAGCAGCAGTTAGCGGTGGTGAAATGTTGCCCCCTGTTTGTTTGGAGTATAAATTCAATTCTTACATATTGCACCTTTCACCATAACCTCAGCCTCAAGGTCTTTAGTTACATAACCCCGACCATCAGTTAACCATAACCTGTTTACCATAACCGCAATCTTAACTAGAATTGGTATCTATTGATTGAACAATTATTAATTATGCTATAAACACATTCCACATACTGTATGTACTTTATTTCACTGTTAGCCTGGCTTATGATGGTATGATGGTATGATGTTTCATCACGGTGCAAAGGAGATGAGTGTGCATAAGCAAAAAAAATTGTCCCAGAAAATCTGCTCAGAATTAGTGACAGTGGGGAGAAAGAGTGAAGTCAGAAAGAGGAGGGGAGTGCAGGGAGGCTGAGGAGGAGTGAAAAGCTAATTAAAAAGATAAGTGACCAGCAGTCGCGGCCTGTCAGGGTGCAGAGCCACTGCTGAAGTTAACCCGCTTTGTGCCGGATGGCAGTGGCTGACAGGCTCGACCGAGCCTTTGTGTGGCCTCACCTGTGATGGAGGCACTCTCTGTTCGCAGGTGAAGGGCTACACAGTGTGGGGTGGCACTTAAACACACTAATAGAAGGACACACACTCCTCTTCCTCGCCTTCCTCTCTCACACTGTCTCCGTTCATCTCTCCCTCCTCTCTCCGTTTCTTCCCTCTCTCTCTCTCTCTCTCTCTCTCTCTCCCTTCCCGGTCTCTTGTGACAGATCCAGGCGGTGGGTGGTGGCGCTGGCACATTGTTTCCCTCTCTCCCGTGCCTCTCTCTTTCTCCCTCTCCCTAACGCACGCACACAGATCTACACCACCCACACATGGGGTTATAATTAATACTTCTCCCATATCCATATTTCATACTGTTTGCTTAGAAAAAAGCCAGAGAGCCGGGGCTGGGGAGGGTTGAGAGAGAGCCAGGGATGCTAAAAAAGATCTCTAAGATTAATTAACGGTGGAAGAGGGGAAGAAAAGGGATGTGTCCCGAAAGCAGCAAGCTCTGCACAATGCGGCACACTTCATTTGAATAACGGAGCAGTGTGTTTTTTCTTCTGTGCATGCGTGTGTGTGTGTGTGTGTGTGTGTCACCGCGACACCACTCTACCTGAAATGAAGGATAACTAGCCCACTGGATTAGAAAACGCACCATCTATCCTCTGCACCCCCCCCACGTCCCCCTCCTTCTCCCCATTATTTGTATTCAAGGTTTTTTGAAATGACATTGCAATCTGATGATGCACCAGCCCATTATATTGTCTAGCAGGACAAATACCCTGGCGTTTTTCTGTGTAGAACTAACACAATTTTTCCATGTCAGGGTGTGCGTGCATGTGTGCGTGTGTGTGAGTGTGTGAGGGGGGTGCGCGGCGGTGATATTCCGGCGGGTCCGGGGTGGAGGCGAGGCCCCGGGAATGCTGTCATTAATCCTGGAGGAGGGCCGTCGAGCACTCGGATTATTAGAGAAATAAATTTGCATGCTACATATGAGCCAGGTGAAAAGCACTGAAGGCGCAAATTATATTTCCCTGACAGGCTGAGCGGGAGAACGGAGGCTGCCACCGAATCATTCCGACGCGCACACACACAATGACATTCCCGCTGCTATACACAGTCACTCAGGAAAGCTGTACATAGGCACAGATACAGGACACAGTCGAGGATTATACATGTGCGCACACATTATGGAGAAGAATATGCAGGGATGCACTTTGTTACTATCTGTGTTTCTTATTCAGAGAGGAACACACACACACACACACACATTGACAAACACACAAAGTAGTTAGTTTGTGTGGACAAACCCCTTAGGAAAGAGTGCCATGGGTTGACATACTGTACATTTTCATTCCCTCCATGTGTGTAAACGCCTTTCTTTGTGTATGTGTGTGTGTGTTTTTTCTGTAGGGTCCTCTGGCTCTGGGCTGTCCCCTCACCCTGCCTGTAATGGTCCATGCAGGCCCAGCCTAATGGGGTGGACACTGGTGTCAACTTCATTACTTTACATCTCCCGCCAAGATGAAAAGTCCCCCCCACCCCCGCGCGCCCCCGCTCACACTTTGACCACGCTTCGTTAGCGTTCTTGCCCCCTTTTGCCTTCCTCTAACCTCAAAAGGAAACATGAAACATTTGCAGGAATGTATCGATGAAATAATTGTATTTCAGGGGGAAAAGAGAGCGGGGGGTGGAGAGATTTAATCACTGCCACGGATGGGCCTGGAAGCCCATGTGCTGCTTTTGCATGAATATGGTTTACAGTTATTTTCTAAAACCAAAATAAAATTAAGTTTATATGAATATGCAAGCCTAACGTATGATTTCCTTACCAACAAGCAGTAGGCGATTTGAAGGGGAATAGGTTGGATGCCATCCCAAAATGCATCTCCCTCGTTGACCAGCCACCCTCCCCCCCATTTTTGTTGTTCAGTTCGATATTTTAGTCTTGTCTGCCTGACTTATTGAACTTTCATCAGACTGAGGTTTATGCAAGCCATGGTTCCAACTATGGCTCTGAAAGCAAAAGAGCCAGATCACTGGTAAATGAGTGTCTGCCAAGCAAGTAAGCAACACAATCCGTGACCGAGGCTGGACACGTCCTTAGTTTAGATGGCTTTGCATCTTACTTGAGCTCAGCCGACCGCCCAATTATCCTTAATAAGGCATACAAGACTCTTGTCGAGATCTTTGAAAATCTCTTGTGGACATTTCTTTTCGTCAGATGAACAAACTTTCAGCCCCCACAGACCTTCTCCAGAATACTCGTGCTGGCTGTTCGACCATGTCTGAGAGCAAAAGCGGCGGACAATAAGACTGCTATACAATAAGAATCGCACCGCTTCCCTGCCGTCATTCCAAGAACATTGAATCGCATGTCTTTATAATCTGATAATTGTCTGACAGGGGTAATTGCGCAAATCTCTGGTTAGTCTCTCCTCAAAGGAACGCTTGGCTGTATAAATGAAATATGATGGAAGAGAGATTGAAACAGAAATTCTCACTTGCTCAACTTCGCACAGCTAGTGAAAGACTTGCTGCAGAAGACAAGATTGTAAGTTTCAGAAAATTACAGAATGTTGGATGCTTTTGACCTCGACCTGAGCGTCCAAGCACTTCCTTCAAGCATACTGAGACCTTTTTGAGACCTTTTCTATTTTATTTTTGTTCATATTCCACCAGTTTTTTTCAACCATACCGTACCTGTAAGCCAAATTTTTCTTACCGATCAGACTAACTTTTTTGCCTTTTACCCATGTGAACTTGGTAGAGGACTCTGATGTGAAAGTCCAATTTTTGTCTGCTTTGGTATGCAGTCCCCTTTCAAGACACAATATGTAGTTTTTCCACTAGCAGTCTCTCAATCAAATAAACAGGACATAAGTAGCATGGGGTCATGCTGGGAAGTTGTTGCCTAACTGTGAACAACCACCATTGCCGATTAAAATCTATCCACGTGACTCAGACTGAAATGTTGACGGACTTCGTTTAATTCATGGTATGTTTGGGGTCACGTTTGCCGACTTCCTCCTCACTCACCAACGCTCTCCATGAAGTTGTAGCGACAGGCAAACAAATGAAAAGCACCGTCACCTTTGACAAACTTACAGATTTATCTTAACACTATATGAAACATTTCAGATAGAGTAGGTACACAACTCAACAAACTATACAGTATAACAAAGATCTAGTCTTTGTATTAGATTTTAATGTACAAATATGATTACTTTAATTACTGCTGTAAATCAGGTAGGCTCGGTCACAATAAAGCCTTTATTTTAAGCAGTGTAAGTGCTACTACAGTATAAAAGCATCTCTGAGGATAACCGTAGTGGGGTTTAGTATTCCCTGAGACTGCACAGATAGAGACACATGGTCCTATATGTCCACTGCAGCGTCTTTGTCAGTCATCTTTCATCTCTTGGCCTGTGCCTATAGGCAGAGAGCGAGCAGCAGGCGGTGTAATTCTGTTCTAAAGCCCCTAGTTAGGCATGCATATATTCCTATTATAGTCAGCGCTCCCGGAACAAGACAACAGAGAGCAAACAGAATGACCTTGAAATATTTATCCCCAACCTCGCTTCGGAGAATTAAGTTTGGTGTCAGGGGCAACTCGCAGCTATCCAGCTCCACTTTGTGTGGAAGCATGCGTGCCCGCACACACACGCACGCAAACACACACACACACACACACACACACACACACGTCCTCCTTTAGCGGGAGACAAACGGCTCATGTACCATCTTGCAGTGTTGAATATTAAAGGCGGTCAGGGAGGCACGGCTTTGATTGGGACAATAAAGGCTGATGAACAGGATCTTAGAGCATGGGAGAGGAGAGGGTGTGTGTGTGTGTGTGTGTGTGTGTGTGTGTCACAGTGCAAGGGATACAGCCAAAACCCTGAAGTGGAAGCCAGGAGCTGCCCGGCCCAGAATGCTGTGTGTGTGTGTGTGTGTGTGTGTGTGTGTGTGTGTGGCGGAGGGAGACAGGGAGGGTGAATAAGGCTAAAAGTGACCCAGTCCGAGCAAATGTGGGTCAAATTGAAAATAAGAATGAGATAAAAGTGTGTAAACTTGAATTGCCCCGTTGTTCTATTCTGTACTTCCTCTCTCCTTCAGTTTGTAACTCACAGTACAGTGATGATGGTTTAAAGGAAACCATTTTGGTAGCTTTGGTCATCATTTGTTACGACGACACAATGCTCCCTGAAGTAATTGCTGAGACCTGGGAACTTGGTGACATCAACAACAACGAAGAACAAGAAACTCAGACGAGCGATCAGACGGGGCCATCTCGAGATAAAAGTGAGTGCACTCAAGAAATCCGATCACTGAACAGGAACATTGCTGTATGAGCAAGGCTACAGTAATTACACCAGGTCAAGTTAAATCAGGGTGTTGGTTTGGGTAATAGTTTTCATTGGTATTTTCCAATTCATTTTGTCTAATGTGGAGATTTAAGTATGTAACTTTTGCTGATCAGCAGCCACTGTGGCCATAAGTGTCATGAAGTCAGCAGCGTCCTGCTTCAGCATACTCTTGGGTGGGGTTCAATACAGGAAGCAGTGAGAATGCCCCAGTAAAATAGTGTCTGGGTGAACTTACTCGCATTAAAATGGCTAAATCCTCAAAAAAGAAAAGGTAACGAGCCTGTTTACATCTGTAAACATCTGCTGTTTTGTGCTAAGAAGTTAGTGTACAATTGGTTTATCAGAGCTTTTTAGGTGAAAACAGCTTTTGGAAAAACAAAATAAGCTGAAAGAGGCTAAAATAGAGGAGGATACATGGTCATTCATTCAAAGCTTTATCCTTCACATTACACCTAGTCATTTCACTTTTAAATGATTCACCCAGCTTTAAGTATGCATAGTTCCAACTGTTTTGTTAATTTGTGCAAAACTCGTTAAAGTAGCAAACATATATAGTTGGTTTTCCACTTCCAATGTAAGTTTCTAATTCTGCCAACTTAGTTTGAAGTTCTGTCTCCATCAAAGATGATTGTTCTTTGTCTTCAGCTCGAGATCAAAAAGAATCACAAACAAGTTTGTGATTTATTTGGAGATATTCTAGCTAATGATCCATTACAGAATATCTGAAGGGAAGTCTGTATGGTAGACATGATTGAGGCTTCGCCAAAAGCCTCTTTGTTGTACTTATGTAATTGTCATGTTCATAGGGAATTTTTATTGAAACAATAACAAAGCACATGTCCACAAATTAGCTTCACTTTCTCCCATTCAACTTCTCATTGTCTGCAATGCCTGTGAGGGCTTAGAATAATGGATGATTGGAGAGGAGAAAGGAAAAGCAATGGGCTGTGTTTGTGTGTGAAGGGGGAAAGCATGTTGGCAGTGTGGTAAAGAAAAGCCTGCTGGATTGTTGGAGCACAGTGGAAAGATGCCTGCCAGTTCCTACGCCACCGGGACTCTCTGACCTGTGCCTGTGTCTGTGTGCGTGTTTTTGATTGTGTGCGCGCAACTGAACTCAACAACAGAAAACCTCCGCTTGGTCCTTGCCTGCGTTCACACTGTGTACGTTTGCTCTCCTAATGTGTGCGAAACTGCATGCATGCGCTCCCGCCCCGCGTTCGGTGTGTGTTTCGGCGCTCATGTGCACCTGCGCATTGTGTGTGTGTGTGTGTGTGTGTGTGTGTGTGTGTGCGCGCATGTGTACGTGTGTGGGAGGCGAGCAGATGAAGACGGTGCTTGCCTCATATTCGATGTGATCTGCAGCCTCACCTCTGTCATTATATTTAGCATACAATCCAGCTCCGCGTTTCATTATGCATTCCCGTCTACTGCTCTGTGGTGTGAATCTTACATCTCAATTAGCCTCTCTGTTCTGGACATAAAATGCATTATTTGTGGCAAGAAAACGGAAGAGCAAAGCAACCCAAACTAGCAACTAATTTGCACACGAATGACACATCCTCCACTCGACTACACGCAGATGCAGCAACAGTACAGACTGGTGGTGCACAATATATATTTATGTTTGGATTATCACCTTACTGTCTGACAAATGCACATAAATATGTGTAGATGATACATTTTATTTAAAATTATGTGTTCAGGAATTTCTAAAGGAATACAAAAAAGCAAAAGTTTCTGAGCAGACAGTCTTTCTGTACTGGACTATACTATTATTTATGTGCAGACTCCACCATCTATAAGTGACGCTTGATGACTGACTGTACAGGAGTGTAACTCTTTACTATTTATTTATAGGCCCATTTCGGACAAGATGTATTTTTCGTTCCTCTCTGCAATTTAGCCAGAATCATGCTTTGTCCTTTTTCAGAAACATTCTGCGCAGACATTGTTCCAACCAGATTTATTTGAAATTGGAACACCTGATTTATTTGGCACCTGCAATCGTTTGATCTGAATGGAGATATTAAGCAGACTAGACCTTGTTCCATGTTGGTGAAAGTTTATTTATTGGTGGTTTGATTCCCTTGTGCATTTACCATTTGTATCTGTGTATTTTATTTGCACTTTTGTTTAATGTTTATGGTTTTTTAAGACTATGGAACTAGAGAGAGTGAACTGCTCTCTCATTTGACCAACATTTATTTAAAGAAATCTATACTTTTATGGGTTTCTGACTGTTTCTGGAATAATCTCAATTGTGAAGAAGCCAGAAATCCAACACTCTGTTGGTCACCTTTTGGTTGGTAACTTACATTTCTTTCAAACTAAAATGCATTTTTCCTTATTCTTTTTAAATGTCACTGAGTGAACGTCTACTGACCAAAATGTGGTTACTCCCCAAGCTTTTATTACTGAAGCACATATTTTGTATGACAGAAGAACATTCATCGACATGGGAAAAATAATTACACAATTACCGTCCACACCACCGTCCGACCAACCCAGCCAGACCAGCCGGACCAAACGCCACCACAAGCAATGTGATTGCCTCCAGATGGGAGGGAAGAGTGCTAGGATAATAGTAAGGCAAACCCAGATTGTATGTGAGGCTATTCAACTGCCCACCCTACTTCTGGCTAAGTTCAGGTCATAGCAAAATAAAATGGATGAAATAAGACTGACTGACTCAGCAATGGGAAATCAGACACAGCTGACAGACAGCCACCATAGTTCCTGTATCCTAAAAGTGTGCAGTGTCAAGTATAAATGACTACCTCCCATCCCGATGAAGTGTTTTGAGAAACTGGTCCTCCAGCACAGAAAAAAACATCCCTGCCAGCCTGAACCCTAACCAGTATGCATTCAGAACCAACAGATCCACAGACGATGCTCTATTCACTGCCCTAAATTTAGTCTTCAAGCACCTTGACAATAGCAACACCTATATCGGAATGCTGTTTGATGATTTCAGCTCAGAAATCAATACACCCATCTCTCACCAACGAAGTTGATTGGAAAACGTAACAGTCTTGGCTTGAGTGCCACACTCTGCAACTGGGTATTATACTTCCTCACAAGCAGTACCCAGACAGTTTGGATTGGCAGTCACACCTCCCTTACTTGAGTGCTCAGCAGCGGAGCCCCCCAGGACTATGTGCTCCTCTCTTTCACACTGTACACCAACGACTATAGTCCCATCACTCCGGACATCAAGATAACTCTGTTTTGAAGTATGCTGACGATACCGCCATCATAGGCTGCATTGCAAACAACAGAAAATCAACAACCTAACGCTCACACACCATCACCATTGCTTTCTACATCAACAGAGCTTGGATGGAGAACATGAACGGTTTTAAATTCCTGAAAGTCAGCATCAACAAAAAGCTAAATTCCCATGCCAAGTTCTTGTAAAGTTTTACAGAGGAGCAACAGAAAGCATCCTGACGGGAAACAACACAAACTGGCATGGGATGTTTACACCCTGGGACAGGAAGGCTCATCAAAGGATGCACAGAACATCATCCATATCTACAGAGCATCAGTGAGGTGATTCATTCGCATCCTTCACAATCCACTGTTAATATTGATAATAACTTTATTTATAATAGCAATAACTTTATTTATACAGCAGCTTTCATGCAAAGATGCAGCCCGAAAAGTGGGAAAAAATGGTTTATTACAGTAGTTAAAGAACCGTCGTTGTGGCAATGACCAGCTCCACTGGAAGAGAGACTGACGTCTTGCTCAAGAGCACCTTGATTGCTGTTTTTCAAGGAGGGAATGGCTTTAGTTAGTCACACTCTCAGCTTAAAATGCTGCCCACATCATGTCAACGTAATCTTGGATCCCTGCCCAGAGAGTTTTCCTTAATCTCACATTACCATATCTGCAATACAGGCCCATATGAAGCTGTGAAGTTTAGAAGATTTATATTGCTAAGGGTATGTATACATATTGGCCCTGCCTCTTGAATGTAACATGTCAGTGTTGTCTGTGCCTGGACGGGCTCATTGCATTATCTCGGACTGGACCCTCAACTTCCATGAAGTCTGACCCCTGCCAGACCAGGTTTAACAATCCCACACAGACAAATCACTCCACACAGTGAGCAGGACTCCAGGAGACACCAGAGACCTGGTAGCATTAAGTGCTTCTGTATGTTAGGAATGGGAATTGATGGTTTTATTGATACCGATGCCATTATTGATTGTGCTTATTGGTACTGTTCTCTGTCAATTCCCTTATTGATTCCTGATCAATTTTGCATGTGGTTTGTATGCTTTAGCTTGAGAATAAGCATGGGGAACAACAGGCTACCCGGTTGGGAAGCAGTGGCGCTTGAGCATAAAGTGTTAAATACATGACATTCCTGGAATCTAAGTTGTAGCATAGAAATATGTTTTCACCATTACTTTATTATTATTTACTGAAATTAAAAACCTGTACTGTTCTCCTTTTTTTGAGAAATGATTCCACACTTTAGACCACTTCCCTCAACAAAAAGTTGGAACAGTTTGTGTAATGTCAGATTTGATACAAGCCAATAATGTGATTATAACTACAACAATATAATTTAGAATCCAAAAGAAGAAGTTTTTTTTTCCTAAAAAGTCCAAATAAATTTGTCTGTTGGGAGTTCATTTAGGTCCAATAGCTAGTCTTCACATTGTTTCAAGTTCAGGAGAAAGGTACAAGTCTGAATTGCTCAGTCATCTTTCACCCAACACCTTGAAAGACCTGATAGCTTATTATAATTCTAATCACTCCTCCCCAGTTAATTAGCTTCATTTAGTATTGACAGAGCGGGAGCTTCAGATTGCCCAGTCTAGTAATCCTGCAGCAAATTCTCAAGAAAATCTACTTGAATTGTATTATATTTAATTCATTACTTTTTCACAATACATTCCATTGCTACTGTGGGAACATTAAGGTAATGTCAAAAAAAAAAAAAAAGATTACTAACACAGATACAATTTGAATTATTCAAGAAATATAACAGGTGCTATATTCAAAATCGCAACAAGAACAATAAATATAATATACTATAAACTCACTGCTGAGGTCAACAGACCTGATGGAACATTCTCTGAATATGACTTTGATTCTTTCTTAGGACTTAGATGGATTTTATTTCTTCGACTGAATGACAGACTGGCAATAGAACGAGAGATCGGTTATTGATTTGCATTGCTTGCACGAAAACCAACCAACCGGCATCTACCAAAAGCAGATGTGTGGATAAAACAGTGGGAGAGCTTTTACTGGGTTTTCACCAGGCCAGTGGATGCACAAGCACAACAGACCTAACACAACATAGTGGAAATTTAATCTTTTTGTCAATATTCTGTCAGTAAATCTTTCCATTTATGCACGCAACTTTCATTCAGGCCTGTGCATGTGGAAAAGATCTAAATCATGCGTTCCATAATAAACCACTGTTCTGGTATACTCCTCAAACTCTAGATAAATGCAATACTTGCTGAAAAGTTGGTTTTGATGAGGCAACTGCTGCAAACTTGATTAGCAATTACAACACACAGCACAATGAAACTTACCATCAGTCTTCTCGGTGGTGTGCAAAAACATCCATTACTGATTTTTTGATATGGTGCTACCCTGAAGGCAAGGACTCTGGCCACTCTGCAGTGTGCTGCATCACCTGATGCCCATTGTGTGTACCTGACAAGCCTCAATTCATGACCCTAATGTATTATCACGTATTTTTGTTGTTGGTTTTTGGAAGGCAAATCCAAATAGGTCTTTGGAAATCTGGGAACACCATTCAACAGTACTTTGTTCTCTTTTATATGGATTTCATTGTTCAGACATTCATGGTTCCCAGACGATGAATCTTAAGGCCCAGCCACAGCAAACTGACATCAAAGAACTAGTGGCGACTAATGGTTACCATTGCATCGCCTCTTGTCACCTGTGTCCCAGCCAAAAAGCTTTGCTTTAACGCACCACAATGACTTCAGCAGATGGCCAATAGCGAGGGGCAAAATAACTCACCATACCCCCAAGGTGGCGGTTATGTGTATTTGTCATTCAAAAAAGGGGATCCAAAAGACTGCATATATACAAACCATTGTCATGATAAATCAGCATTTGCCTCATTTTTACACCACTACTTGAGATTTTGTCTGATAAAAAGATGCAAATGGCACTGGTGTTGATAGCCTTCAGTCTTTTGGTAAAGTAGCAGGGTCCACATTACAATTCTTTGCAAAAAAGAGGCACTTAAATTAGCTGGCAAAACATGCTTAGTCAAGGCAACTCAAGTTTATTTATACGCCAACAAAGGGGGATTAACAATCTGCAAAACATATGGAATCCTGTATCCTTCATCCCTTGATTTGGATAAGTAAAAAAATCTCTCCTAAAAAAACTCTGTAACAGGGTTACAACTCACAAACTTATAAGTTGTGGGTTCGAAGCAGCAAATGAAGGCATTGAATGTCTCCATTTGCCTTCTTAAGCCTTTGGCTAGTGTTGTTCACTGACCTGTCACATTCAGCCTGGCTCGCCTTCACCAACAGGGCCGGACAGCTGACACGAGTGCTCCCCTCCCCTTCTCCTCCTAATGTGTTGTGATAAGGAGCTTATGTGAGGTCTCCCCAGCAAAATTGCCCCCTCAAGCTATTCTAACAATCTGTCATACGTGGGCGTACATTTGATGATCACTTCCATGCTAAAGGTGATGCTGCCAAGCAGAGACGTTGTCCAGAAGGGTTGCAATGTTCACAGTCTAGCCTGGGCTAAAGACAAAGCTAGCGGAGGCCAAAGCCTGAGGACATGACAGCAATGATTTCTATTGTTTTTATGACACGCAGTGACATGCAGTAGCCCGTAGCTGCAGCAAGGATCGACTGTCCTCACATTTTTTGATTGCGAGAGCTTGCCAGTAGATAATATTGAACAGACTTTGATGAAGTGAATACAGTTACTGAATTGAATTGGGTGCATTTCTTTCCAAGACCAAAAAATGACTTAAAGCAGATGTGTTGATGCAGACAGGAGCTTTTCTCCTGATTCCATGTCCATCAGACACAATAGGAGTTTATTCTAGCATCTTAATGTTTGATGGCATTTCACCAGAAATCAGTTCCACATGTGAGCTGTGGCACCAAGGCACTGTTTACCTCAACTGATTCTGATGGCTCTCTCCTTTCTCTGTGAGACCTCAGCAGCTGGCTTCCACACAAGTGTGTTTAGTGTAAATTTGAGCGTGTGTGTCTCGATGCAGACCCCATGCGTGTATGATCCTGGCATGTGCGTGTCGATCCCCTGAGCTCAGACTGTAAGATGTCGATAGCCAACCTGTAAATGACAGGCCCAGGGGGAGTGTGTTTAGCAGTTTGGCTGGATCTTAAAAAGGTCACACCCACACACACCCTGCCACACACACACACACACACACACACACCCTGCCACACACACACACACACACACACACACACACACACACAGTGTTACACGCACAAACACACATAAAAAAGGACATAAGAGGATGACCTCCTTTGTCACCTCCATCTAGAGCTTACTACAGAAATCCAGGTAGTGTTTTAGTGTGCTGCCAGTGTTAACGCTACTTTCTACAAGTGTATCCTTTGAATTGCCTGAATAATTTCCCTTTACAAATCCTTGTCCATTTCTGCTCTGTCAAAATTGCTGGTGTCATGGGAAATCATACCTCAGATTTTGGTGATTTGACAAAAATTGATGGATTAGATAGTTGGTCCAATGGTTGAGGGAAATATGTGATCCCCCGGAGCTTGTGGAAGCCTTCAAAACCCAATGGATAGACTCAAAAAATGCATACTTACTCAAGCAAAAACACAAAACCCGTTTTTTCTGAAGACTTGGTACTCAGCCAGATATCAATTATTGGTGCAAACTGTGCATGCAGATACAGTGGCTATTAGCCACTTCAAACTTCGCTACACTGTCGTCATAGGCTTTATCACTGAAACGCATGAAACCTATGACAAAAATACATTCAGTAGCACTGTGAAAGAAAGCACAAGTTTCAGATTAAGAGTAGTGGACTGTCTAACTAAAAGGGACTCAAATTGGCTAAGCAATGTGAAATCAGAGACTTTTGTGTCCACGTCTTTACAGAGACCTGCCTCCAACACAACATCCCAGGTCAAGCTGTCGCACTTGATGGGCAAGGCACGTTCCGATCCATCAGCGCGCCGTAGTACAGCAGGACTAGGTGTTTACGTTATTGATGCTTGGTGCTCACACAGTCAAATTTGATGGACAGTGTTTACCTGAGGCCAATTTTTAAAATGAAGATGCCGAGAAATTAGCGTATTACTTTGTTACTTAGCTAGGATGGGGATTTTTTTATTTGTGTTGTATGACTTTCTGTTGATGAAACTGCAGTAGCCTCATGAAGCGGATGGCAATGTCAGTTGTGCAGGTCCGTTGGTCCACCACTTTGGTCCAAATTAAAATAGCTCAACAGCTGTAGGATGGACTGCAATGGAATTTGGTACAGACATCCAGTGCTCCCAGAGCCTAAATTCTTGACTATATCCCCTAAAAATGTTCACCGAGTGGCATGAGCAGGTCAGAGTTTCCACCTATCTAGTGTAATATGAAATCATCTTATTGAACAATTGGCACAGTCTCTCACAGTCTGTGTTAAATCCAGTGAGCAGTCATGCCATTGTTCCAGCACAAGTGACTCTGTACTAGTTGGTCTTGACTCCTAAGGATGACTTGTTAACCTTTACTGGTAAATAAATAAATAGCTAAATAAATTAAAAGAGGCAGCTGGCATGTAAACCTTTCCCAGGCCAATAGAGAGAAGTAGCAATGATTGTGAGAACGCTTGACTTCGGGTGTGCTAAATGGGACTGATTAGTGCTCGAATGTGTGCGTGTGATGCGGATGATCATCAGATGCGTTATTAATAGGCTACGTGTATTCACATTTTTTTCTTCCAGCTTTGCAACTTTTCCTGCATCGATTCCTGAACAGCGGAAAGAGTGAAAGATCATTCTACAGATGGACCCAACACATTTGAGTAAGTGTGAATATTTCATGGAAAGAAATCAATACGATCCGATGTCAAATCATGTCACATTACAGATTATTACGGAAGCCCTATATTCACTTGCACTTGTGACAACACCCGTACGGCCACACACAACCTTATAAACTTCACTGACACCAGATTTCTTCTATTGGATTTCTTTTTATCTCTCCCTTCACCATCCTCCCTCCATCTCTCCGGTGCCAGGCCTGAGCTTGGTGAAAGAAAAACAGAAAAAAAAAAAAGAAAGAGTGAGAAAAAGAGGGAGATCGGATTTCCATTCCACATTGGATCACTGGAGTGGAGTCTAAAACCACAGAGTGCGCTGGCACTGGACAAAGAGGCTGGATTCAATAAATATGTGGACTAAGCTCTCCTATTCAGACCCCGCAGTATTGAATTCCTTATTTAGGTCATTTAGACTGGGCAAAATTGATACAGTATGCAGCTCAAATCTATAGCTCCATTTTTTTTCCCTTCTCCTCTCTCTCTCTCTCTCTCTCTCTCTCTTTCTGTCTTTGCCCTTCTAAATAAAAAAGAGATGAGAGGGAAGCCAGGGAGTGTGTGGGTGTGCAAGAACGGCTGCGAGTGAAGGAGTAAGAAAAAAAAAAAAAAAATCAGGGATTTTTTTTTTTTTTTTTACATTTATTTTTCCATGCATGACTGTGAATGTTTGAGTAGTATGTTGATAATGACAAAGAGAAAAAAAGAAAGGGAAGAAATTAGACAGGGGGCATTAAAAGCAAAAACAAAATTAATCAAAGGGGATTGAGAAAGTGAGTGGATTGAGAGTCAAAGTGTGTGTGTGTGTGTGTGTGTGTGCCTGAGAGAGAGAGAAAGAGAGAGAGAGAGAAGTGGTATTTTGACATTTTATTAGAGTCTCAATGAGGTCTGCACTAGACAATGCTCTCCTGCCTCTTCGCTTAGCCCGATCTTAATTGGCCATTAGATTGAAAAATAGCCTATACCTCCTCTTCTCCTCCTCCTCCTTTCGCTTTCTCCTCCTCTCCTCTGCGGCTTCAGAGCTGATTAGACCTTTGATTTACTAATAAACACAAAGAAACAGATTAGCGGTGGGGCTGGGGCGGCTTCAGACATGCTTTAACTGTGTCTAGAAGAGGAAAATACCAGCCGAGGCCTTAACGCCGACAGCAAACAGTGTAATATTAGTTCAAAGTATTCTATTTTTAATTTAAAGGTGCCTCAACATAAAAAACTGTTTACAAAAGACTTGCTTCTGTGCGCCTGGTATAGGGATAAGCCAGTCTAGTTTCACCTAGTTTAAACTCATCTAATTTTGTATTTCATTGTTTTACTGTTTCCATTAAAGTTTTCTTGAAACTGTGAATCATAATTTATTGATTAAATCATAGTATTAAAGACCGAAACAACCACAGTCGTGTAAGTTTCATTCCCTGATGCTCAGATTGACCTGCTGTTTTCTTTTTTTTTAATAGGCCTTATCTTCCCTAGCTGGAGATGACTACGTTTCATGCCTGCTCTATCTTTTTTTTCCCTGCAAAACTCACACTGGGCTCTTATGATAAATAAGACATTACCCACAATGAGAGAAACTCAATCAGTGCTTGTGTTGGCTGAGAGTGAGAAAGACAAGGATAATTACTCACTAAATAGGCAATCACCGTGGTGGCGCCCACACAATCAAGGCTGCATGTGTATTTTGGGGAGCTTCCACAGAAATGCCGGCCAAGCGCCTCAGAAAAATGAAGAACCGAGCAGTAAAGTGGATGGGTGCCGGCCCCAACAGGCTAATACCGTAGCCTGGGTCACAGGTGGGGTTTGGACATGGTCATTAAAGATTTGTATCCCAAGCTGAAATCAGTTGTCCACGACAAAGTGAAAGGACACAACGTCAATGTTCTCTCTTTATTTGGTGAGTTTAGCCTTTATTTATACATTGTTGGATTTTGTGTTAATTTATTTTCTTCTTATTATTTTTTGGCCTTTTCATGGCTGTATTGGACACGAAGGCTTAGGAAGGTGCAATGACAAGGAATGACAGAGAGGGGGGATTACATGCAGTAAAGGGCCATGGGTCGGATGCAAACCCTAGGCTGCTGTGGCGCAGACACAGTTTTTGTACATGGGGCACATGCTCCACCAACTCAGCTACTGGGTCGCCCCACAATTTCATGTGTCTGAAAAAATGTCAGTACAAAATGTAAAGCTGCACTTATTGATGTCATCTGTTTTAACAGTGGATCAAATAGCTATGTGTTACGTGATAAGGGTCACCATGGCTGAACCCTTAAAAGGATCACCCTATACTAGAGTTTCCCACAGCTCTGTGAAGAATTTTAGCATCCTTTAGCTCACTGTTTTGGCTCTATAGTTCAAAACTTTACTGTTTGGTTCAGTCTTATTTCCAGCCACAGTAGGTGGCTGTTTTCAACAAGAGACTGTGATAAACCTACTGTACGTGTCACACTAAATGGCTGAAGAGCCAGATATTTTTCTCAGGAGTTGGCAGTGACCACAGAGCTCAATGAAGAGCGAGTAAAGGAATTTTGGCTGGCATCAAACAAGACTCTAAATAATCCTTCTTTCATGTTTACTTGTTGCCTGGAAAAATTCTGTATGATTTATCACACAAGAGCAAAGTAGATCTGAGTCGAATTAATGAACGAAAGCAGCAGAGATCCTCTGGACAGCTGAGTGGTGAACTTGACATGACTTTTTAAAAATGTACAGTATATGCTTTGTTGTAAAGCTTTATCATAAACATGGATTGACAACTATGGCCAATTTTGGCAGCAAAAAACAAACAAAAACATCTTCAACAAACCAAAATAAAAAAATAAACCCTGTATACATTGACAATGTTTTTTTATTAAGCTTATGGAAAGTCCATCCAATCAACTATAAATGGTGCTTAATTACTTTGGCTAAAATATGAATCTATCAAATGCAGACTCAATATCTGCCTTGAACAGATATTTAAGTGCATACAATTTAATGACAGTATCTCCACAGAAAGCATATTTGCATACTGTAATATACATTATTACTTAGCAATTATTAATTGGCATCTCTCCAGAGGAGACAAGTTCTTTAGAGTGGGCGGTAGTGGATGTAGCTAATTTAAGTCTGTAAGAGACTCATCAAATTTGGCATGAACACATAATTCACTAAATGGTTATTGATTTCACTTGATTTCACTGAAGCTGTATCAGCAACAAAATACCTTTCATTTAACAGTGCTGATAAAGTTTTTAAGTTTGTCTTGGAAGCTGCTGACGCGGAGGAACCTTGCTTTCCGATGTTTACGTGTTCATCTGTATGTTGAGCAAGGCGTGATAGCAAAAAAAATTGTGTGCCAATGATGGAATTACAATATTTTTCTTCATTCATATAAATCTTGCTTTGGAAAAACTTGCTTCCAGCAGATAGAGAGCATTTGCATACCAAGATAACGTTTTCCATACAGCAAGAATGATATGCTATTCATTTATTTTCTAAGCTTTTTTTCCCCCACATTCTCTATTTATGTGTGTTATTATGAGACATGCTGTCAAAGTTTCTGGGATGATTTGAAACAGCCCTCGGCAAGTACATTTGCACATTTGCAGCAACAAACACTGTGTCTTTCTGTGTGTGTGAGTCAGTGCTAGAGGTTCCTGTAAAGTTGTGTCCTAGTTTCGATAGTCTCGTAGGTTGTTAAACAGGTGATTAGTTTCACAATGCAACATCGTTTAAACTTTGGCGACTGGGAGATCCTTGGGTTTATATAGAGCTGCGATGTGGAAAATACCTCCTAAGTGTATGAGTACATTTGTGTGTTGACGGGTGCATACGGTATGCTTGTCTGTGTTTCAAGCCATGCTTTTAATCTACTCCAACTACCCCAAACATATGACTCTTTGACTTGAAGGAAGGTATGCCCAAAGAGTGCCCACAGTGTGACCACAGTATGCCCCATATGCCCACAGGGTACCCATAGTATATCCAGTATGAAACAAAGTGTGCTCTCAGGGTTTTCTTTTCATACCCAATAAACAATATACTGTTGATGCAGGTTATGTTTCTAGACTGTAATTTTAGTTATTAGCGTTATTAAAAATGTCAATGGGATTTTGAATAAAGTTTCACCACTTCTGGAACACAACCGGCAAGTTCCAAGTTCCAAGTTCAAGTTTCACTGTGGCTCTTTATTTATCGCCATCAAAGACAACTAAAACTCGACTCGTTAATTATACAGAATATACTCAATGTAAAGTACCTCACAACACCATTTATTAATTAACATTTACAAAGCCCACCCACTTGATGTTACATACTGTAGTGTACACCTGTGTGCATATGCAAACGCTTAGTGCGGTGCTGTTTGAGAGAGGTACAGTTATTATTGAGGAGATCCTTCCTGAGAAAGAAAGGCCAGACCTTGGAATGGTTTAATCAATAGAGGAATGTTCTCTGTAATGAAGTGTGTCAGCTTCTTAACGGGACTAAAACCTTCATCAAGTCAATGAGGAGGGGAGGGTTAAACCTGAGGCCCATCTGAATAATCACAGCGCCTTATTGACTGGCCACGAGACGAGGGGAATGCCAAACACCGGCATGGTCAATCACGCACACAAACTGGGAGACACAGGCACACATTGGAGCTCACAACTCAATAAACGCACACGAATGGAAGTGAGTAAGAAATCACACAGTCACAGGCAAAGAAAGAGGCTTGAAAAGTATGGCTGGGGATTCATTCAGGAATCTTATGCATACATTTTGCCTTGGATGTTTCCAGTTGTAGTTAACTTTGATCTGGTAGAATTGTATATATATTTTTTTAAGCACTGGCCTGTGTGTGTCCATACATGGTCCTTGTGATGCCGGTCATGCAACATGGTTAATGTGACAGCTGTCTCAATGTTCTGATTTATTCCATTTCTGGTCCTCTCGATTCTATTGGAGGTCAGTGTGGTCAAGACAGTTTTCAATTCATGAGAGGAAGTTGGAAAAAAAAGTTAAAATGAAGAACGCTGCTACAGTTTTACCTCAAGAAAGCGTATGATTTTTGTGCTCGGCGTATCACAGCAACCCTCGTTGCCATAATGTGTTTTTGTTGTGTCACATGAACACAAATGATTGATTTTATTAAACAGGGACATAGGAAAACACCAAGTGCATATTTGTATCTCTAATTTTCCACAACAAAACATAAAGTTAAGCTGACAGGATGAGTTTTTGTATCAGGTGAACATGAACTCTTGAACCCTCAACATTTGTGTTGATCCTATACTTAAATTATGTCCCATGGATTTGCTGGTGTTCCAGTGTTTCTGTGCCACCTGTGTGCACTGATACTGTAGATGGCGATGCACCATTGTACTGTAATGTGACACATTGACAGAGTAGGGATGGGTTATTGTTTCACGTGAAGTTGGCGCTTGTGGGTTCCAAACTGACACCATGGGGCATGAGCCATATCCGACTTCACTCTCATACCACTAGCGAGAGCCTCAGAGGGCAAAGCCTTTACAAAAAAAACATCAGTTAAGTCCCATAACTCTAGATTCTATGAGTGTAGGCGAAGCCCTCCAAGCCGTAGGCTTGCTTGGTCCATTTAACTACCCGAAGAAAAGCCAGTTGGGAGCTGATTTTCAGGTCTTAGCCTAGTTTATACATACGGTAAGACTGAAAAGGGGGTCTTTTACAGTGGTATGTTAGCTATGCTGGCTAGTTTTCCACTAGTCTCTTTCTGATATTTATATGCAAATGCTCTCTACTCTAAATACTGATTTGTGATGTGGTGAGAAGATGATAGCTTTTCAGACATAAAATCAATGAGATATATTAGAAAACATGTTAACAACCCCTAATAAAATTAAAGGTATATGGATATTGACTGTCTAACCAGTGCTCTTAAGGCAACCTTCATAAACACAACCTGCCTACCCCAACATGGCTGCCAGAGAGGGTATTATGTGACATAAAAGCTTTAATCCAAGACTTTATATGTATATTCACATAAACAAACATACATCGAAGCCCGTGAACAGTGAATAATAACACCAACTGATCTGCATATGAAAACAGTGTGATGCATAAGCTCTCACTTTTTTCAGTCTGCAGCGCACACACAAACAAGCACACGCGCTTCTTCCTCTTATCCACACATCCAGAAAAGCTGGTCATCACTCCCTCTGTCTTCACTCATCTTTCACCACCCTCCCTCTCTCCTCTCTCTGTCTTTCATTGATCCTTCTCTCATTGGACTCATCACTCTGCATTCTCTGCAGACAAAGAGCAACCGCAGGATGACAATCACATTAGAGCACACAATCTATTTATGGTTTTGCCTCATATTTCAACTCCATTCTCCCTCCTTCACACGAACGCTCACACACACACACGCACACTCCTTCCCTCTCTCTCTTTCCTCTCGTACTCTGTGATAATATAAACGCAGGGATTTTAGTGGTAATGAGTTTTTAATGAAAAATGAATTATTTACAGTGGCTGGAGGACAGAAGATAAAACCGAGAGGAGAGCAGGTGATATCAAAGCTGTGGAAATAAGGCTATCACGATGCAGTGAAGTTTATTAGAGTTTACTTTAGATACACAAATGACTTCATAGATTATATTAAGATAACGACGGATATATTGAATACAAATATTTTTTAATTGATATTTAACAGATATTGGGCTCACTTGGGTTCCTTAGTAGAGTTAACTGCTGAGCAGGTTCTTATGAAGGCGCAAGGAGATGATTGATTGCCTCTGACAGTTTCAGAATGTACTGTACAGCCTTCCTCAGGAGACATCACAGGTGCCAGTGTGATATGAGGTGTCAGGTGGTTAAACACCTGTCTCTCCAAAGTGGCAAGACCGTCGCCCTTCATGTTGCCTGACGGCATTTTTGGATCACACAATTGCACTGTTAGCGTTGCTAAACGTTCATCTTTGTGCATTAAACATACATGTAACCGATAAACCATCATTCGTGAATATAACAAAGCATTCAGTCAAGAAGCTCCGTCTAAACTGCTGTTTTGTTAAAATACGCATTTTGACTTAAATTGAAAAGACGAAAGCGTAATTTCATTAGGCCAGAATATCTTTAGCAATTTGTCAACAATTGTCAACAAACCATCAGAAGCTTTAAGTGAAGGGAACAATCTGTACCAAGGTGAGAACAAACAACTTTTTAATGCTGTTAGCTGAGAGAACATCACGTTTCCCGGCGTTTTTCAGCAGAAAAAACATTGGCATTGTTTGTTTCTGGAAACCATTGGCATCTTGACTATCAAATGTCTTTATGTTGGAACTCTGTTTCATTTGCCTGGTTAGTCTTAGACGCAAATATAACTCGGTTAGGTTTAGGACAAGAACATGCTTTGGCCTAAAATAGCCTACCTGTTTTTCGTCACCACAGACAGGACTGAATATTTTCCAGATTTCTCCTTGAAAATAACCAGGTGCTTCCACTCTTACAAATGTGGAAATGCAGTCTTGAACGGTGGTCCCTGGCTCAGCAACCCTCTTGCCTGTAACTCCTCCATCATCCCTTCCATCTTCTGACAATAAAGTCAGCTCATACACATCAAGTATTGTAGAAAAGTCAGTATGATGCAAACAAATTTGGTGGTATCTGTGGTTTCCAGTTGGAGATCTGCTCCCTCTTCTCTACGTCACCACACTTGCATGACTACTTTCTTCATTTTGAGACAACTCTCTTTGTCTTTTTCCTCTTTTTCAAGCATTTTTCTTTGCCTGGTGCGTTTGGTAGTATAAACTGTCCCCGTCGGTGCTGGAATTGGTAGCTTACTTTGTTTCACAGTTGCTTGTATAGCTACCAGCGCAGGAGGATCCCAGAGGATCTCTGTCCTGATTGGATGAAGTGGGCAAGGACACCAGAAAATGTCTTTTGGGTCACTGGGTTACGAACCAAACGCTCTCTTACAGTGATTACTGTTGGGATACAGGGCTATTTAATACTTCTTTTAACAAGAAAACAATGTATATTGTCAACATTTCATTCTTGCAACTAGGCTGCATTTTTAGGTAAACAAGTTTTCTAGGCTCTTCAAACTTAACCCTGACCTCATACTACATGTCATGGTCCTGCATGGATATCTCCTGCAGCTTTAACATTTCATTCACAGACCCACTCTGAAAATCTGTTATGGACAGAATGTGGAAAATACAAACTCAGGATGGTAGAAAAACATTCAACCCGAGGTAAATAAATATCAGTTAGTTATATTTCTGGTTTAGATAGAGAAGCATATTTTTTGTTAATGTCAATACAAAAAATATAAAGTTTAAGCAGGATCTCATTTGATTTTCTGTTTTACTGTAATCACAAGCATTACTGCAGTAGAACTTCTGGCCAGATTTACAGCCACTCCATGATGATGTCGGTCTGCAATGGAGTGGCTGTGTTGCTACAGATACTTTTGAAAAGGGAACCAGGAAGTCTAGTTTGAAGCCATAGTATAGAGTATAAGGGATAATCATAGAAGCACTGGTACGATGCTCTATAGTATACTCTGCAAGGTAGTCGGTTTGGAATGTACACTTGCACATACCAGATCAGCCAAATATGAAGTTAAACTACGTCGATCCAAATTGTGTTGTTGCAATGGATAAGTTCTGATCACAGCCTTACTAAGAGAGTAAACAGTTTTGACGTGTGGTTTTGTTGTGAAATAACTCCAAAACAAACTCTTTGTAAATACTGTGTTAGAGCTAAAGAAACATCAGGCCAGCAAACACAAGGTCGAGGGCAGAATCTGAGCATCTTAAAAGTTGCCTTTTTAAAAACTTTTTTCCTTTTCTTCACTGTAGCAGAGCACAAAAGGTCTCGACTATTGATAATAGTGCCTTGATTATGAGAGAGAAGAACAAATTGTCAGGAGTTTCCCCCTCACTTGGCCTTTGACTTTCAAGACTCAAACTTGCAACCTCACTGCTACATTGGCTCGGCTCTGCTAACCTGCTGCCCGGTCCGTGTCAGGGCTCAGCTTTGATCTGCATTCAAGTTTTGCAGGCTTTGGTTCCTCGGCCCAGAGTTCAAAGGGGAGAACCATGAGGAGAGATGAAGGATGGAGGTGTAGAGGGGACTCACAGTGTGGGGGTCCTGAGGGCTGAATGAGGAGGGGGTGGATGAGGTTTTGGGCATTTGCAAAGTTCAATAGCATTTTTACACCACTCAAACTGTAGCCCTGATGTTCAATAGCTCAGGTCAGGTCAGACCCCTCACTGCTCTGCGCTGCTCTCACTGGTGATTTAGATGTACATGATGTTTTCTGGCATGCACACAAACAGGTTTTCCTCTGTTTACATGAACAGTTTCCAAGTATATAGCTGCATCTTAGCTGATGATTACACAACACATGCTCTGCCATCACAGAATACATTACACACTTGTATAAACAATTCTTCTCTGCATGTACTATAGATAAACTGTATTTTCTCTAGAATAATATTTTGTTACAGTTTTTTTTAATGCATATAAAAACACAGAGCTGGCAATATTTTATATGTTTCTCATAGTCAACAGATCCCATGAAAAGACCCATTCCAAAAATGAAGGATTTGTTGATAATATGAGATAAATACAAAAGACTTACCTTTTAATTAAGCTTTAGTTTATTATTTTTAGCCAAGTATTTGAGGAATAAGTTTGAATCACAATATGCCCCTACCACTTAGTCTTATCCTTGGTTTTGCTCATTAATGTCTAGCTGTAGGGTATCCCGATTCTGCCTGGGTAGGTCGAAGTGTTACATGGCCCTACAAACCCAGAACTTTCTATCATTTCAATGTATTATGGTCCTTTTCTTTAAAACAAGCATCCAACAATCACTACTTGTTAGCTGATGTCTCTGTAGCTAACGAGATAGCGAGGTTACGCTGTATTATCATTGCTAATCTGAGCATGACAGTCCCACATTTTGACATATTTCAATGCTCTCTGATGGCATATGATGCCCCAAATTTAACACAAGTCCAGCAGTGAAGTTGCTGCACATGGTACCGCTCCTCTAATATGTAGTAACAGAGGTCTCCTGCAACAGTGTGGACTTGCAGGGTAGGAGAATGGGCCTTGAAAACACAGCTAGCTAAGGCAAGGTAATGGAGCAGTGTTCTTTTTAATTTGATGACTTGATTGATAGCTTGAAGTTGTGAATGAATTGCAAACTTCTGCTATTCTATCCCCGTACGATAAATGGCAAATGGCATTTTATTTTACCAGGATTGCCGAGCAATGCAAGAGGAATCACCACAGTTGGAAACGGCTGGATTGGAATTGTCTGGTCACATCCGTCTACGTGAACGCCATCAAAGACAAGTAATGGTGTATGAGGGTCTTGAAGGGTTGTTCCATTCCATAGGGGGAGATTTCAACTCGATAACTCTGTTCTGAGGGGCAAGGGGGAACTCGAAAATGAGGGGAAGGGGTTAAAATCGGACATGGGATTGAGCCTGTGGCTATGTGGACACACATAATGAGATTACCTCATTAAAACATAAAACCATCAAATGATTTACTTTGTTATTTTCGTGAAGTAGTCCACATTCTATACTGTACTCTGTCGCACACGCATTTAGTACAAAGTACTGTGAGGTTGTGCATGTGCGTTGCTGCATGTACGTAATGGGGGGACCATCAATTCCCTGCAGAAATGCCATGCGATGATGGTAATGGTAAGAGCAGAGAGTAATGAAGGAATTGATCTCCACTCAGCAGTAAGCGCTTGACATTTCAACCAAAGCCTTGAGCACCTAACCTCCCCCTTGCACACCCCCACCCTCCTCCCCTCGCTTAACTACCTCTCTCCCCTCCTCTCCCTTTCTTCCTTTGACCCGTTAACACTTAAGTTCGCTCCACTTTTCCTCCACGCAGTCAACTCTTTCCACACTTTGGCTCGCTGTCGTCTCGAACTTTAATCGCTTTCGCTCTCCATCGGCCTTTATTGTGATAATTTCTTTCTCTCCTGCTCTCTCTCAACCTGTCCCACTTTGAAGCACGCTCCCTTCTTTCGCTCTCTCCATCTTTCTCTATTTCTCATTCGGTTACACACACACACACACACACACACATACGCATGAACACAGACACAAACACACACACACACCCCAAGCCACTGGTCCCATGGGTCAGCCCATATTAGCTTACTTGTTAATACTTGGACGGCTCGGGATCAATACTTAATCAACAAGTAATGGGATTCCACAGTCATCCCATATGATCTTTCAATAAAGACTTGAATCTGTCTCGCCCAGACTTCCCCACCACGCCTCCCCTCCCCTTCTGGGGCATCGCCATGGACGGGGGAGGGTGAGAATGTGAGAGTGAGAGAGTCGGCGCTGTCTCGTTCTCACCAGGCAGGTGAAGGAGGAGGTGGAGGCAAACTGCACACTGCAGGTGTCTCAAAATAGGTCTATCTATTATCAAGTCTAGTAAAATATTGGTATATGGATGTTACCTGTTAGAGACATTATATTAATTTTATAGTCCTACTTAAGAGCCCAGCTGTTGCATTTTGAACATGATCAAGTCGTGCCAGGGCAGTTTGATTGAGACAAGTAAAAAAGGGAATTGCAGAAATCAAGGAGGGAAAATATGTATGCATGAATGATGTGTTCAAACTCAGAAGCTGATGGGAAACCAGTGTTTCTCATGTGAAATAAAAAGGACTGAATCAGTTAACGGACACCGTGTTTGAACTTCAAGTCAAGGATCAAATGTAATGCCAGTATCCATAGAGTGTGGTTTGACAAGGAAGGTAGGTAGACCAGTATCCTGGATAATGTATTTTTAAGAATTTGTGTCAAACTGGACAATTTATTTGGTGGTTAAATGCAACAACAACACTTCAATCATTTAACATCGCTCCGAATGACAAATCACATTCAGTTGTTAGAAACGCACGTCATTGTTTCTGAAAATATCATTTGAATCAACGGTCAGACTGAAAGTAAGCTCAAGACAAACTTGACAAGCAGTTGTATCAAAAACATGGACTGTTAGCCATATTAAATATCTGCTTGCTCATTTCATTAATATTGTAGAATGACTAAACAACCAGCTAATAAAAATAGTAAAATAAAATCCTTTATTTGAAGTGTGACATGACATTGGCAGTTAGCTTTTACACATTTTTGGAAAACACAATTATTTGTTTTCTTGATAATTACATGGAATCAATTAACCCAGCGCTTTGAGGTAAATATCTTAGTTTAGCATGAAACCTGGAAAAAAGGGTGAAACGACTTCCCTGTCTCAGTCCATCAATAAATTAAATCAACAGCCCCTCCAAAGCTCACTACTTAATTAACAAATTGTAGCTCATTCGTTTAGTATGTACACAAACAGAAAAGTTGAGGAGCTGCATACTGTATTTTTTACGTCGTTAAATTTCAAACTGCTCGACTTTGTTTTTGCACCATGCATCTGTAAAACAGTTGTACATTTACAATGTGTCAGATGCTTTTAATTAATAGAAAACAGAGAGAGTTGGGCAGATAATTCCAATACTGAATGACAGACACTACCTTTTTTGTAGTTGATTGCACATCAGTATATTTATATTTACTGGTTGACATATAGTATTGATGGAAGGACTGATGCACCAACAGACAAACCGTAATTTCAATCTCACTCTGTAGTCACCAATGTTACCTTCCTCTTTGGAAAATCATTTCTCGGGATGGCAGATGGTGTCCGAAGTAAAACTGTCACAACAGGATGAAATATTAAAATGGGCCATATTCAACTTGCTTGGCTTGTGAAAGAGATGCTCACAAGACATTTGAAACACGGTTTCTTCGTTTCAGAGATAATGTTGAAAACAAATTGGGCATTCTTTACCAAATTACAAACAGACTAGTTACTTTAAAGCAACATCATGTAGAAATTGGCATTTTGTGCATTTTGGCGCCCCCCACAGAGTGGAGCTGTTGGAAATACAAATCCAAGGTTTGTAAAAATATGTCAGATGTAATGTAGGTGCTTACTACAAACAAATTCATTACATCATTACAAGATGTCTTGAAAACTTGTATCTTGAGGAAAACGTGTCGCTGTGATGCTATCCTCTCACTGAAGTGCATAGGGAGGCACAGTGGCTGCAATAGAGACACCATTCACCTTATTACAAGACACTGTGGCATCACAATGATTTTGAAGCCATTATTTTAAGGTTTTAAGAAAATGTTACACAATGTTGCTTTGAGCGTGCCCCCCTTGCTTTTTGATTGCTGTTATGACTTTAAGACAGTATGTCTGTCTGCTTCCATGGAGAGGATAGCTTACCACAGGCCTTTGAAAATCAACACCTAGAACAAGTGTAGCCTAAGGTATTTTGGAAAGTTACCACTGTCTTGGAGAAAAAATTCCAAAAACCATACTTGGCAGGATCTGAACCACAACGTGGCACCTAAACTCTCCACTGAAAACCAGACTAACAAAATAGTAGTTCACAAAGGATCAAATAAAAATAGTCTCAGACACGTTCTGGTCACATTGGCCCTTCTCTGAAGAACAATAATAAGAAAGTCAAGTGAAGTTTAACTTCTTAGAGGCAGGTGTTAAAAACTAAAGCACAACCTCAACTCAGTTCCAGTTACTTATCTCTCTTGTATAGTACTTAGATCTAAGCAGGGATACACATGTTTGCATGCACATGGCTCTGTAGATGGCAACTTCAACCAGGTCGTCTGGTCAGGCTGTCTACAAGATGGTTCAGATTGAAAATTATAAAAAAAATATAGCATAGATTGCAATTAAACTTTGTATATACATTAGTGGTCCCCAAAGGATGAATTATATTACTGTGAATCCTTTGACTTTATCTAGTGCCACCTGCAGGTTGACTTTTGTTTTCGTATGATGTCTCGACAGCTATTAGATGGTCTGCCATCAAATATAGCACATACGTTCTAGCTGAGCCAAATGCATCACAAAAGACAATGTCCATGGGTTTTGATGACTACTGGCCATGTGATGTTCTTACTCGCATTCTTCTGCAACACACTGAACAAATGATCATTCTGAGTCAGTGAAATGATGTTGAAATCAGGGTTGTCTAAGATTAGGCTTGTAAACCTTGGGTTACCAATTGAGGCTGTACAAATGTGGGAGTATACCAGTCAGGTGGGTTTTATAGGGTCATTTATTGGCAATCAAAACAAAATATACACTGATTCTGATGATTGGACACGTGAAATATAGGATCCGAATTGTCCAGGCTGATATCGATCAGTCGGCCTGTAGTACACAGTCCATACGTGTGTATCCATAGTTCACTTTTACTTTGACTTTGCATACTTAAGTACATTTATTGCCAGAAAATTACTTTCAATATCTGAATACTTTTAATATCAGATACTTTAAGGCTTTGATTCAAGTAATATTTGTGTGGGTGACTTTCACTATAACCAAAGTAACACAATAACTTTACTTGTACTCGAGTATGGCCTCTAGGTACTTCTTTTTTTACAACACTGCTGTTGGCGGTCATCCTCGAAAAGTGAATCTGATTCAATGCCGTTCATGTTCCACTCAGATACAATTGTTTGTCATGTATATGTCTACTTATTGGATTTTGTTTATTCAGTTATGATTTGATATGTGACCCTTTGTTGGTTAACACTGTTCTTTCAGCAACTACAGGTCAAACCAACTTACAGGTGACTTCATTCTTACATGACTCTCCTGTACGATCTCCCAACCTCTGACATCTGACCTCTCCTCTTCTGCTTGCAATCATTTAGGATGATCCAGGAACGTTTCCCGACGCGGCTCTCATTGCGGGTCGCTCCACATAAGCACGTCGGCTAAATGCGAAAGAGTAAAATGTAAATGCACTGTACAAAAAAGCTGTGTTGCTGTATTAAGTTGAGCAGCATCCGACATGGGTGCAGTGTGATAAATCCCAGCAGAGTCGCATGCTAAACAGCTTCAACCTGGCTGCAGCCAGCCAGCTCCCTGTAAACAGGCTTTGTGTCACCATTGTCATATCTCAGCGACATTAATATACATGAGAGTCTGAGGCCTTTAAGACGCTTCAGAGACAGAGAGCGAGCTGGCAGCCTCCCTCTCCTCTTTGTTACTATCTCTCTCTCCCTATCCCTCCTCTCCCCTCCCTCTTTTTCTTCCCCCCCATGTTCTCTCTCGCTCTCTTTCTTTGGCACTTTTAACTCGGCTCTTCTTACTATCTCACTCTTTCTTTGTACTTCCTTACTAGTTTTTTCTTCTTCTTCCTGTTCTTTTCTAACTCTCTTCTTTCTCCAGGTTTCTCTTTTCTTCTGGTCTCTCTCCTTGCTTTACCATTTTACCTGACAACATGTCCTTCCAACTACATCAAATCAATCAGGTTCCTTTTTTTTTTGCCAGTCACTGCTCTCCTCTATCAACTTCTCGCTCACGCTTTCTTCCTTTTATGCTGAATCCAGATGTGAAGACTTCCCAACACTTGTATAATTGCAGATTTACTGGGCATGTACATGCGAAGTCAACACCGCAAAGGGTTATCCAAATGCACAACTCCACACAGGGGGCCTCAAACTCACTTTCTGTGTACTTCAGCATGTGTGGACTTTGATTACACCTAATTCAGAGCTATATGGATTTGACACGGTATCAGGGTTTAACATGAATGACATTAATATTATTTTTTAGTAGTAATAGAAGTAGTATTATTAGCAGGGATGTTGACTTGTCATAACTTGGACTTGAGTCTGACTTGGCCTTTCATCCTGACGACTTGACAAGACAAAGTCATAAAGGACTTGCAGTTCAACTTTGATTCAAACCCTCTCACTTGTCCGATAATACATTTTCTTTAACATTGATATACCTGCACTGTGGATCAGTTTGATGGGTCACTTAACATGATCAAGTGCAAATTGAACCCTGAAAGGTGCGTTTGAGATGAAAACAATGAAAATAGCCAACAGATGAAGGAATCCACCACTCGGGTACAGTATGTTAAATCTCTTCTGTGGTCGAAAAGTAACCTTACACTTGATGGTGATTGCTTCACAAGAAAAACATATCAGATCATTTGACACCAGATTATTTTACTTGACTACATATCTACATAGCTTTAACGCTCTACTTGAGACTTGGTTGAGATGGTTTAAAAGTAACATTATGTAACTGTTTCACCTTAAAAGAACAGCTTGAAATCATCACAGGGTGGATGACGTCTCTCTCTCAGCTAGGAGGACACAGTGCGTAAGGCTTTACAGCAGTAACTCAGACACAGCACCACCTATCACTGATTTTGGTGAAACTGGATCATATTTGACAGAGAAAGTGTTTTTCTGGTTTTGCCTCTTAAGTCATCAGGCCGCTCTGCCTAAACTCTCTGTGATTTACAGAGTTTCCTGAAAGCAACCCGTTACTGCTGTGTAGTGTAGCCACAAGTCAGATTTTCAGGTCCAGGGCCAGAATGGGCGCCAGGAGCGGAGCTGGGCAGGTGGGCGACGAAAACAAGGCTCAGCAGCCTCTACTGACATCATGACAGAGGTGAAGAGACCGAAGAGGACGCTGACGGAGGAAGCCAAGAAGATTTAAAGAGACAGTGAATGAGCAAGACGCAAGAGGAAATCTCGGACTGGCTTTTAATCATCAAATAGCACAAAATATGAATTTCTACATAATGTTACTTTAACCTGGGGCTCCCTTGCCTTGTCGTCAGACTTATTTGTGACTGAAAAAGCACTTTTTGACTTTGTCGCACCTCTTCATTAACAGTAGAAGTAATAGCAGTACAGAAAGTGTGTCAGATGTATTTCTTATTTTTGAATGCATTTATGAAGTGAGGCTTGGTGTTATGTTGTGAACTCCAGCTGGAACCGTTCAGAAAGATACTCTGAGATGGACTTCAGGTCAAGATCTCAGCACTGGTCATATCCGTCCGATCTAAAGTCCCGTCTCGTGCCGCACATTATCCCCTCTTAAAACCCTCTCAGTCTACACATATGACACAGTTAAGTCCGCAAAGAGGCCAATCTGCAAGTCCACAGGGTGGATGTTTGGAGTAATCCCTCTACTCTCCCTTTTTCCCCTCTCCTTCCTTTCCTCACTTCTCATCTCCCCTTCACTCCTCTCTTCCTCTGTTGTCAGCCCTTTTGAGTTCAACGTGTTCCTCAATCTTCCACTTCCCCTGCATATCCCGGTGTCATCTTTGCCTGCTCTTTCTTGGAATACACCTTTATTTTCCCCATATTTCAATTTTACAGTCATTCCCTTTCTGCTGTTGTCTCCACCAGCTCCTGTAGCCTTTTTTTTCCCCCCATTTTCCCTCACAACAAAACTCTGATCCATCATGTACCGTCTCCCCTTTTACTCTCGTCCATTGTTTCTCCTCCATGCACTATCATACTGTTTTCCTACAACTCATCACCCTGAAATGTCTTCAAGCCTGTTAACTGTGCTTTTTTTCTTTCTTTCTGCATATTTATGTGTATGCAGCACCTATTTGTGTATTACGTGTGCGCGGCGAACACAGACGGAGAATACATTTTCCACCGCGGACGCCCACTGTGGCTCGCTTGTGTTGATGCATAAATGCATAAATGTATGTGTGGCTGCATTTGTTTACAATGACTCCTACCAGTACGCTACTGTATGTTACATAACTCTGAATGATGTCGGAGGGAGATGCTCTCTATCACTTCATCTACTGCTCTCTGTCTCTCCCTCTCTCACCCGCCCCCTCACCCTCACCCTGTCAGAGAGAGTGATTTATACAGGGTGTGTTTCCCTCTCCTTATCTCTTCTCCCTCCCTCTCCCTCTCTCTCTCTCTCTCTCTCTCTCTCCTGCTTTCTTTCTGTCAGTTGCCTGTTGACACTGTGGTCGCCAGCACTTCAGTGTGTGTGTGTGTGTGCGTGTGTGTGTGTTGACTCAGGAAGTGTGTGGGGGCATACAGGAAGCATGGCCAGGTGCAGGAGTGGTGGACGTGAGCTGCTGTTGTACCAGCGGTTTCCTCCTCTCGCGCCTCTGTTTAAAACAACTTTTCGTGTCGGTGCGTACAGCATGTGCGGCGTGCGATACCTTCTCTGTCACCGTTCTGTCACGATGTCACCTTTTTGAGTGATTTACAGCGACCGAGTAATGGATGTGAACGCTGTAGCACGGACGCACACTCGCATAGAAACGCGCTCCACTGTTTCCGCTTTGATGCGGTTAGAGACCTGCATATACATTGAACCCCACGCGTGGCCTTTTCGCATTGTCCATAGTTTCTGGGCATTAACCCATTTAATCCCATTTTTTTCCCCAGACATGAAAATAAGATAAGGAAAGAAAAAAAGATAAGTTGTAAACACGTGAACATTGCTCCATCTCTTCTTCCTCTCTCTCCTCCGTTTATTGTTGTCACCTGGACCCAGTTGCCCGCAATTAACTTGGTGAGTACAATGTCATTAAAACTGTTTGGGAAGATGGCCAAAACTACCTGACACTAAACAACGCACGGCTCTGACAAATTGTTACCCCAGCTTCTCTTTATCTTATCCACCCCCTATCTATACCAGGGGCCATATTCACAAAGGACTTTATCTTGCCACTTGGAGTCCTCCTTAATAAAGTTCTCTCTTATTAAGAGCTACTGACAAAGAGCGCTGTTGAGAGCAACTTTTGAAAAGTAACAAAGAGAACTCCAAGATAAGAGAATGGAGGCAGCTGACCTTGTTGCTGGACATGACATCATGTTTCATGAGTGAGTACGCAGGAGTGATATGGACAGTGTACACCTAGCTCCATAAATATAGCAAACTAGCTGTTATTAGCAAGTTAGCTGAGTTAACGGGTAAGCTAAGTGGCCATACCGAGGATAACGGGGGAGCCCAGCTGGGCTCGGCAGCCTCCCAGTGAACCAAACTGGTGAGACCGACAGACGCCGGATACACAACAGAGGTGATTTACAGCAGCTCTGATCAGGACTATGACTCATAGATGTGAAGACACAGCAAGTGGAGAGGTATTAAGCAGCATAGGGGCAAGATTCTTTACATTTTGTTTAGGTTTGAGTTTTGAGTTTATTTTTTGTATGTTAGACTTGTAGTGAACTTGCCGCTTGCATATATATATCTGAGCTAAAACTAGCTGCTTAGCAAACTAACTTCAGTAAACATCTCTGCAACACAGTACATACACATACATCAATACTGTTGTTTCTTCATATTCTATTGATAATGTTGGTTCATTTTTAGAATGGTTTAAACTAACATTCTGTTTTTATCTGACGGATTGCTGCTTTACAGTTAGGAATGACATCATTTTAAAACGTTTCTCCTATTTTGCCAGTCAGGAGCTACTTTTAGCCTCATGGTGTTTTATGAATGCCTTGCACAAATTTCCGCTGTCCATCAGAGGTGCATCTGATTGAGCATACATTCACATTTTATTAGCTGATAATTGCGAACAAGTGCATATATAGAGATGACGGCAATCCTGCCATTAATTGGAAGTCCCTCTCCCTCATGTCCCGAATGTCATGGTGCCTCTGCTGGCAAAGAACCGGCGCTGCAAGAACACAAGTTGGGAGCAGAATCAATTAGATGACTACATGTGGTTATTTTCTAATGCATGCACTGCTCTGCCGCTTTTCCATAACAGCGGATGCTCATAATATTCTGTCCCAATCTCATAAAGAGATGCTAAACATTCACTTATTTTTGTTTTTCTGATTTTACCTCACCCTCTCTTTCTCCTTGTCCTCCTCCAATGCATGATCCACACGGCGTCGTCTCAGACTTATCCTCTCCTCAAGCCTTCGCTGTTGTGACAGACTGCACTTAGTAATATAGACCCATAATTGCACAAGTAGTTATATATAATTTGTAGAGCCACTTGATCGCCCCCCTCCTCGCTTCACCTCCTTCCCCAACAACTCGCTTCCTCATCCTTCTGCTGAATACTACTGTTGCTTTAAAGCAAGCTGCATATGCTGAGGTTACAGTGAGGGCATGTTCCTGTATGCATGATTGATGCGTGTGAAGTGTTGACATGTGGACACGCTGCATACTTTGACATCTGTAGTGGAAAATGGCCGTCAACTGCCGTTCAACTATGGCGATCACATTTAAACGTTGGGTTGGAAATAGATAAGCAGTGTGTAGTCTTACATTCTCAGCGTCAGATTAAAAACTTTGCTGATTAGGCTGTTTTATAATAATGGCATCAAAGAAGGAAGATAAAAAATACACGAGTAAGAATTATGAGTATGAAAAAAAATACAATTCTGTGAAATAAAATAAAAAACGGGTGTAAAATAAAACTAGAACGTACATAATGAGAGTTTGTTTAATTAGCATCTGTCAGTTTTCTATTTTTGAAAGAGAAATACAGGTATCATAGATACGGCACTACAAACACACATTAGTATTCATACGCAGCACTCCAACATTGCTCTCCACTGCAACAAAGTAGTTTTCCCTCGGTCTACGATTCAGTTTCAGCATATCAAAATGAATGAACATAATTACTTTATGACAGGAAACAGCTGAGGAGTTGCACAGAATTTATTGCTGTTTCCTCCGCTTTCTCTGTGTAGTTCCTGGAGTGCTTCACTCCGATACGTGTGTTTTCCACCACATAGTAATCACCCCAGATGTTGCAGAACTTTTATTTTTTTTGGTTTGTTCGTGAAAGCTTAAAGCACTTTTACACAGACTGATTTACAAAAAAAAACAAAAAACGAAGACCGTAATCTCAAATTCTACCATTTTGTCTTTTGATTATTTTTCTTTTCTTTCTTTCCATTCTTTTGAGTCAGTATTATGTCAGTATTTGTTAGATAGATGAAAAACACAAATCACTATATTAGTTATGAAAAGGAAAAAAAAGTCTAATGTGGTGCCCTTCCGATGGAGCAAACCTGATACTGTGCTGTGCTCTATGTGCTAGAAAGTTAATTGGCTTCAGCATTCCTCTGTGATTTTATTACAGTGGTATAGAAGTCAAACGTAAAATATGAATGAAATGTTAAAACTAATTTAACCCTTAACCAGGGTTTGGAACTGTTTTATCATTAATGCATTCTGATTTATACTGTATATTTGTATGAATGGATGCAACAAGTGCAGGCGAGTCTGCTAAAGGCTGCTAGAGACAGCTCATATAACCAGAATCGGAAGTAGGACAGGCAGATATGTTTTTTCAACACGGCGGTACTCCACAAAATAGGTCCTGCAGTAATACCTGGGTGTTCAACAGGTGGTCCATGACCCTGAGGGGGTTCTAGGAGTTTAAGGGCGGCTGCCAAATTATTGTCTGATCATTTTTGAAAGTTTATATTTCTTCAATGTGCCTGAAAATATACATTAACATGAAGCCAATAATACATCCACGATTTTCTCTAGTGAGCAGGTTAAAGCCGCGGTAACTGAACCGACTTGCGGCAGTCTTGTAGCAGTCGTTATCAGTTTATGATCCCCGGCCCTAACCCTTAACTCCTCTCCCGGTCTCTGTTTGTATCATTGTCCTGTATCAGTGCAGTGTGTTGCTCCGTGTGTGTCTACCATCTGTTATAATCAGCCATGAATATTGTAGGGGCCCCGACACTTTAAATGGCTTATATACCCTATGGATGTTGACATGCATGGGAGAAGTCATGTGTGCCAGAGATGCACTCTGTGTGCGTTTACAGTTGGCCCATTGATTTATAATTAAAGCCGGGGTTACTGCTCCAGCACACACACAGCTGGCCCGCTCTCTGGGGTCACAGCAATATGTGTGTTTGCGCACTTGTGTGTGTGTGTGTGTGTGCGGGGGTCTCTGCGCAGAAAGTTATTTCAGTGTCCGAGAAGGCTGCACCGTGCATGAGTTCAAACGTAATGTACGTAATATTGTGCAGGTGGGGAAGTGCGTGTATGTTTGTGTGTGTGTGTGTGCATATATGAGAGTATTTAATTTGCCTGCACTCAGGAACCGAGCATATGTTCCTTTTCAAATAGATTTTCTTTGAGTGTTTGTGTGCATACGTGAGTGCGTATGTAGAGCGTAACCATGGTAACATATTTAAAGGATTCCTGCAGACCACAGACACTTCATCAAATGTATTGATTACAGTGTCGTCGTGAATTAGACGGACACACTCACACATGTCCTCCAATCAGCTGCTAACACCTGGAGGCTGCACTCCTGCAACCGGTTGTCTCTGCAAATACCACACGGAGCAAAGTATGCGATGCATAGATGTGTCTCTTTAAAACATATATAGATTTCATAACTTCTTTTATATGAAAGACTCATATTGCCAAACAAGAATGAGTGACAGCAAACTTCTCAAGGCCTTGCAGTGCAATTACTCTTTTATCTGCACTCCTTCAGACTGGTTACACACATTGTGTTATTGTAAAGATCATTTCCAGACATTTTGTCCTCACAATCTTCTCACCAACTAACATGAATGTATGATATTGATGCTGAGGATGAAAACTATGTGTTTATTCAAAGGTTTATGTTCAAGTTTTTGCCCGTGAGTACATTCGGTACAAGTACGTCTGTTGGTTCCACTTTTTGATGACAGAAACTTCCAGATCAGGAGACACATTTTTTAAAAGGCTCTGAAAGACTTTTGGTCAGTTTCAGACACTTTTTAGCTGAGTACCATCATATGCCTAGATGTGCATGGTTTAGGCAGCTAAAGTAACACAACATTTGTCAACATTTTCAACAACATGACTATTGCAGCGTACCAGCAACTAAAATCTTTGTCGTACACATGCAGTTTTGTTGGGTTTAGGCAAGAAAACTACTTGGTTAAGCATAGGAAAATAGGAACATACCTACGTTATATTACATTAGTAAGTTAAAATAAATCACTGTTCACTTTCACACTGGACTGTTGAAAGGTCTGTGCTTGATTGACTGAACTATCCATCCTCAACTTTTGCCCTGTGTGGACTTACCTGACATCCTCTTTTGCTTCTGTAATAATTACTTTGGCCACTAGACGTTGCTGTATGGGTTGTATTAAGCTGCTTTCACAGCCAACCTACATGGTGGTTTGCTTGTTTTTTTTCTGTTGAGAATGGCCTGGATCTTTCCCTTGCCATAACATAAGTGCTGCTGGTATCTAAACAAAACCATAAAAAGGTAACTAATGCTATTGTCACTATGAGCAGATATTGTATTACACGATATGATAGTTTGGCAGAAATCGAATGAAATACATTGTCAAAAACACTTCATTGAGTCTTTAAGGATCAACATTTTGCCATATATGTTAATTAATAATATTTCCCATTTATTTTCATTTCAAAGAGTTATATCTTTGGCATTACATCTTCTTGCGAATCGCATCTCTTTTTGTGAAAAATGATTTCATATTGAAACAGGGTTGTTTCATTAGATCCATCCATTAAATGCCAGTGACCTATTTCCATACAATGAACAGCCTCTAGATCCACGCTCTGTTGGTCCGAAGCCCATGATGACCTGACCTAATCATATCACCAGGAGTTCCTCCAGATGCACAAAGACAGTAAAAAATGTATCTACAGGGTGAGAATAATGTGCCTGTGGGGGCAACCCCTTTTCTATAGAATGATGTGCACCATGCTCCAGCCTCGGGCCGTAGTACATAGCCCCAAGTTTTTACTGTGACATTTGATGACACGTGAACAAATGTAGGAATATAGAAAATCACAATATCAGATGAAATAATGAAGATTGTAAAGCTAGATTTTGGCACAGCTCACTTTTTTAAGATGGGGCCTAGACAGTAAAGCTGTAGAAGATGCAAACATTAAGACATACATGTAAACAGAACCACGGCTACACGTCAAACATAGATTGAAATCTGTTGGCAAAACATAACAATAAAGTCCCTGAAAACTGGAAATCTGCAACCCATGTTATAAAATCAAAGCGTTGTTCCCGTTGTTGTTGAAATGCATGAATGTATTGTGTGTTTATGTTTGTGGACACACTTGTGTCCTGTAGTTCAGGGTTCACTATTCTTAAATTCACATTTTTCAGAAAACCAATGTTTTTTTTTCCTTTTAAAGGTGGAAAAATAGCTTTATGACTCTGACGCCCAATAGTTTATTACTTTTCCTTAAAGTCATTAAGAAACCCACTGCCTCCATTCTGTTGATAATGCATCACCATACCGTAAAGAACTGTACATTACTGTATGTAGCAGTCTACACCACATCAACCCCTTAATTTTAACTGTCAGGGTAGAAGAAACTGTTTACCACGATTTGTCATTGGAGAGCCTTCTCAATAGGTTGGTTCAAGGAACCTGACCTCTGAATAATAACAGTTCATAAAGAATCTCCACAGCCATGATGGGTAAAAAAATGTTGCTTTGTCCATTTTGTTTATAGACGCTGCCTTATACTGGGGCTTTATGGGTGAAAACAGTGCTTTACTGAGGAGGTCCTTCAGGGGGGTTTAAGGACTCCCTAATACTGATCAGTACATAGTAAAATGTGAAAATGGTTTCGGACATTTTTCTGGAAGCAAAGTATTTACGTAAAAACATGTTTCAACCTTTCACGAGGCCACACGATAGGTGTCAGGCAGTGTCATCGTGAATTTGGAGGACAACCCTTCAGCTCTGACAGGTTGGCGTCCACCTCTTTACCTGCATCCACACACTAAACACAACCCTTTGTCTTATGATGACTCGGTAAGTCGATTGAAAGAAAATTAATTGGCAAGTATTTTGGTAAATGATTCATGATTAGTCATTTTTCATGAAAAAATGTCAGACGTTCGCTGGTTCCAGCTTCTTGAGTGTCAGGATTTGCCCCTTTTTCCTTGTCATTAGTGACAGTATGTGATGATGAGTGAATGAACATTTTTTCGGCATAGACTAAATGACTAATCGATTTTACTGGAAACTAAAAGTTATTGATAATGAAACTATTCATTAGTTGCAGCTAACACCATTAGCCAACAACCTGCAACAACCTGTTGATCCAAAAGTGTCTCAAGATATCAGCCATGCATCTATCTCAATCCACCAAACAACCCAAGCAAGCCCTATTCACTCACCTTTCTTCTGACCTCAGTCACTCACTTTAAATGACTGCAGTGTTGGCCATGTTTTTTTTTACTGCTTTCTTTAGGCTCTGCCCTCTTACACTTACTGTAGTTAAAAATGATTCGCCCAACAGAATCCTGACAGCCTGTCTCCAATGGGTGGACTCACTTCAGACCATGCTCCTCTGTCTCTGCTGTCAACCTTATATTGAAGCCTTACTGCATCCTCCCATGGTACCGTCAGCTCCACAAAATACAGAACCAGTGTGCTTACCACAACACAAGATCTAAATGGAATCTATTAACCCGATGGACTAACTAGCTGTTTCACTAAGTCTATTTCCAGTAACTTTTACATCATGCCTGTTCCGACTTGCTTGCTGCATGAAGTTTTCACGTTCACTTTCTTGTTTCCTTTTGGCATCCAGTGAGTTTACTCATAAGCGCTTACTCTCAGTTTTACACCCTGACAGGATGTGCCAAATTCAAGCTGTACCTGAACATAAAAGATATGTTGGGTCCTCAACCATATATTTGCTACAATTTTGGGGCAGATGGAAGCACATCATAAATTGCTCGTGGCATGAGTCTAATCCTGCTTGCCCCACACTGCAGGGATTATGGATCTTTCCTGACCTTGGAACACCTTTCGGACTCCCCAGGAGTCTGGAGGAAACAAGGGTGCCTCTGCACTACTTCGCTTAGCCTGCTGCCACCGCAACGCAGAAATAAGTGGAGAAAATAGATGGATAAAGGAGATAGTCCAAACTTTTTTGAGTGGATATTTCAAGAATAAAATCTGGATTAGAAGTTCAGAGCGATACTAATAATGGAGCACGTATTTGCTTTATTATATTGCCGAACGTTTGAGAGTTATGAGTTTAAATTGATGTAATTAATGTAATGTCCCTGTGAGTACAAGGAGGCAAACATGTTTGTGTGTCCATAGTCAGCCCCTGTAGAGTCCATGAACTGTGTTTAGTAACATCCATATAACCCCTTTGGAGCCTCTCTATTGCTCAACTAGACACACACCCCCAACACACACACACACACACTGAAGCCCGGCATGACCACTTAATCCTTCTCAGTCCCCACTCTCCACACTACATGGCTGTGCACTCACTGTTTGCCCTCACTCCCTCTCCGTTGCCCCACTTCTTCTTTCCCCTCACCTAATCTCCCTCTTTCTCTCCCTCCCCCCTTTTTTTTTCCACTGTTTCCTCCTCCACTTTCACTGACCTGTCATCTCACCATCTGATCTCATCTGCTACTTCTTATAAGGTCATCTCCCCGCTCTCCACTGTTGTATTTTCCCCGGGAGCGAGGGCAGCGAGAGGCCCCTTTCTCTTTGATTCATCTCTCCATCGGGAGGTGAAGGGTCCAGGTGTGCGAGGTGACACACTGGATTAGGGGGTTGCATTCAGTCTTGATGTGGGGTCATCCACGGGGGTCCTCGGTGGCCGCTTTGTGGATTGTCGCCCACTGATCTGTCATGGCCAGCCAAAACACATTTCTGGGCCCTTTTGATCCACCCCAACACTCTCCACAGGCAACACACTCGTGAACACCGCACACGCGTGTTCGTGCGCATTCAAGCAACTTTTTAATAGGGTCAGCCGGAGTTCTGGAAGACAATCCCAGGACACTGTCAGACAGTGTAACTACTGTAGTTCTCTGAAAACTCAGTACATAAAGTAATACCATTTTGAGACTTGTACTAAAAGGTACTATATCAAGCACATTTTATTGGTGCAGAAGTGCAGGCATATACTGCATAAACACATCAGGATTTATATTAATGTGGGCGACACATTTCTTATCATCCTGCCCTTTACAATTCAGGCTAACGAGTCTACTTGAATAATCCCGGTAGTAGACATATTGCTACACAGTTATGATGGGACCCCACTGGGCCTGATTAGAGTGAAAATCATTTTAACTCGGCCCAACTCCAATGTTTGGATCAGTCAGATCTCTGATGTTAGGAACCGAGAAGACCCGTGAAGAACTCTAAACTGAATTAGTCTTTTTTTTTTTTTATGTTCATAGAGATTTGATGTCCATGTCATAGTTCAGATACACCTCTGTTTCTACAAATGGATCACTCCACCGTGACTCCTAGAGGCACAACAACGTGCAACGTGAACAATGCCGGTCATATTTTTTTTAGCTTCCAAGGAGATGTGCTGCTGTAAGGACACTTGATCCTGTGGATAGGGATTGACGTGACAGAGATCTAAGTTTGTGATCTAATGCGAGCCTCCTTTGTGCTACATGCCACGACGCCTATACAGCTGCATTTGTATTGACAGTGTCTCTATGATCTAAGATAAAGAGTCGACGTCCTTCAGTTTTCCATCCATCGCCAGAGAAGGACAAAACCATTTTCCACCGGAATCATTGTTGTTTAAGTGTTTACCACATTTTTGAAAAAGTGTTTTCTGATTTTCTCCAGCTGCTGGATAGACAGCTGTACTTCACGCCCGAGTACCAGCAGCCACCCAGTGAACACCTCCAGACCAGTGCCGAAGCGCATATTGTGCACTCGACACAACAACAACACAGCGGCGAAGAAGCACAGAGAAACTGAAACTGATCCCTTTATAACCAGCCAACTGACGCTTGAATCGATCTACAAAAAGGAGTACATAGTATTGGTAGCATCAATGTTTTTCGATCGATCCGCCGGCCCCTGCCGCTCATTGAGCTGCAGTAAACCTCATGTATCATCGGCAAAGAGAAACACTCGGTCTCTAGTTTTTTTTTTTTTTTTCAAGCCGCAGCTTCTTTGATCCACCTTCGCTCTTTCTCCTCATGCCCTCCGCGCTCGGTTGTGTCATCTATACCTCTCTGCGCTGAATCCAGTCGAACAAGAAAGTACAGTACACACAGAGTGCACTTGAGAGCCTCTCGCCTTTCCCCTTGGTCCCCACATCCCCTCCTCCAGCCTGCCGTCCTCGGCTGCTCGGGAAGCTTGTGTCCAGGCGAGTGGAGAGAGAGAGAGAGAGAGAGAGAGAGAGAGAGAGAGAGAGAGAGAGAGAGAGCTGTTTAAAAAAATATCAGACGTTATATTTAGATCATCAGAAGTGTACTTACACTATGCAGAAAGTGTGAGCGTGTGGCCTTACGCGGTGTGTTTATTTACACTCGTGTGCGTGTTCATGTGTGCCGGATATGATATATTTAGCATGTGAATTTTTCAATGCTGACCATCTTTTGGAGCCCTCTGATAAAGGTGTGTGTGTGTGTGAGTGTGAGTGTATATCCGTGCCAATGTGCGTGACCAAATGCGACGTATAATTCTGTGTGTGTACACTTCTCCGCGTAGATTGGCATCTTATCCACACAATAACGCACACAACCCCACGTATGTGTGTGCGAGTATTTTAAGCTTTGGCCCGTGTGTGTTCATGTGTGTTTGTGTGTGTGTGTATCTGTTTGTGTGTATGGCTTAAAAGGGCCCTGGCATACTTAAAGGTTCATTACAGGTCTCAGGCTAATCCACAGTGATAGCTAAAGTGCTCTGTGTCGACCACAGGAGATTCTGTATGAGTGTGTGTGTGTGTGTGTGTGTGTGTGAGTTTCTGTTTTTTTGGGGGGGCAGTACAGAGAAGACAGCCTACGATGTGGCCACCAAACACATTATTCAGCATTAATTTTGTATTGGGCCACGACTCTCCCGGTCCTCACATGTACAAAGAGTGGAGCGATGGAGGCGGAGATGAAGGGAGGAAGAGTTCACAGGAGGACGGCATGAGCGAGGAGGAGATGGAGGAAGTGCGGAGGAGCACTGGGATGGACAGAGGAATGAGGAAGGGATTAGAGATGAATGGCGGAGTGGACGGCGATGGAAAAAGAAAGGAAGGAAGGGAAGGGAGAGGAAAAAAGAAAACGAGCGAGGATGAAGTGGAAAACAGAGGGTGCAGGATTAGAGATGGGATAAAAAGGGACATGAAGGTGGAGGAGGAGTCAGAGACGGAGGGTCAGTACGGAGAGTGTCTCCTGCATTTATTATGCAGATTCCCCTGCTTGTTTCTCTCCCTTCTCTCCCCCTCAGCTCCTATTTATTTTGATGTACTGCGTGTCTTAAGTGCCTATGGTAAACACAGCCACGCTATCTGAGTGAGTGAGTGTGTGTGTGTGTGAGTGGTGTGTGTATCTGCACAGACGTCGTGTGTACGTATTGTATATTTGCTTGTGACCGGAGTGTTTATTATGTGTGCTTGTGTACAGGGTTTTTCATGTGTAGATTGTCATCGTCTCTTCCCAATAAATCTAGATTTTAGATTTTTTAGATCTTTAGCTATCTCAGAAGTCCCTTATTCCTGTGGCTGAAATGGAAAAAAAACATGTAATTGACGTCGCACGAATTCAGATGTCTTCACGCCGTACAGCCTATCAAACACAACATTCCACCAGGAAGCATCACGAACTTAAAGTTCGTCGCTGATGAAATTGTACAGGAAAAAAATCGGTAAACACAATTTCCATGGGAAACTAAGTAAGCACCCGATAGTTTGCGATGTCTTGAGATACATTTCTGAAATCGCTGACACTGATTCACTGTCTGGACAACCTAAGTGTGCGTGATGATGATTTATTTGCATACCTCCTGAAGATTGTCACGCAGCTGATGAAATTATGGTGCCATTCAAGGAAAAATCCCATGCCTGAACAACCTCACAAATGAGTGCCGTTTTAATTTTTCTCAAACCCCACTCACATGAACGCCGGCTGCAGGCGCGAGATACGGGTGCACAGAAACCCTTACGCGAGTTGATAACCATCCTTGCATTTGGTCAGTCCGTTACTGCTCTGTACCCATCGGCTGGTGAACGACCGACCAAAGGCACAACACTCCTTCAGTGACATGGCGCCGATGTGCAGGTCAGCTGTTTGCAGATCTCCCTGTGTGGCTCTAATGCTACTTTGGTTGGCTGCTGTTTACATTTTACTGAACCATTTTAACAGTTTTTTCTTCTTACCTCTGCCAAGGAGGTGATGTTTTCACCTGTGTCCATTTGTTGGTTGGTTTCTTTGTTGGTTTGTCAGCAGGATAACACAAAAACTACTGAACAGATTTCCACAAAACTTGGACAGATGTTGGGTCTCGAACCAGAACAGACCCCATTAACTTTTGGTGCTGATCCAGATAAAGGGATGGATCCAGGGATTCTGTCGTTGGTTGAAAAACATAAGCCTATTTGTGTCTGGCATCTATGAGGGAGTACATTTTCATGCAGATGTGCTTAAATTATGGTTAAGCAGTGGATGTGTGAAACTTTTCAGTGATACAAGGCTATCGAGTATGATATTGGATTAGGCTTGACCGAAATAAAGGAGACTGTCGCTTTAGTTGTTTTTGTTTCAACTTCTTAAATTCCTCTCCACACCTTTTCTGTGACCTCCCTCTTCCATGTGTTTTCTTCGGCGTCACAATGGAATGCTTTTTGCCGTAGCCTCGTTGTTAATATTCACTTCGGTTCGACATCATTGAAATCAATTTTTTTTGTCACAATTTCCAGTGGAATTGGGTCCACATTTCACTAATATAAATGTGCTCTGTTGCCTGATATGTCATTCAAGGGAGATGCAATTATGCAAATTCTTGATAATTAGCATCAGGTGAACATTCTTCCCATTTAGAAAGTCATTTGAATTTATCGGCAGACGCGGGAACGTGACTGAAAAACGCACAGGTGAATGTGGTTTTTCCTTGTATGCAAACATGCTCACGAAATTTACATTTCATGAATCTAAATGTACATTTGTAAGTCTGTATGGTACGTACGCAACGTACCGTATTTATGCATGTGCAATGTGAATGCATACGCAGCCAGATTATTTGCAGTATGCGCATGTTTGCCTATGTAAAGGTGCATATGAGAACAGACAGAGATACTGTGTGTGTGTGTGTGTGTGTGTGTGTGTGTGTGTGTGTGCGTGTGTGCGTGCAGGGACTGGGCTGCGGAGGTTAGTCCGGGCTGCAGCACTGGTGGAGACCTATTTTAATTCTTAACTAGATGTCCATGATTTATTAATCTGTGTTTGAAATAACAATTACCGTGTCAGAAGGGATCAGGCCAAAGCCTTAATTGCAATGGAAAACACACTTAGTATGGAACTTGCCCCGACCAAAGTACACGCATGGCATCCCCAACAGGCATGGGGAAATGTCTCTCATTCTGCTTCCGTGACTGTGCATTATACAGCGCGTACGTAAATCTGAGCATGAATGTCAATGCGGCTCCTGCATCAGCCCGTGTGACTAATATAATATACGTTGCCATGTGTGCATTATTCAGCAATGGTCTCATCCTACTGTGAAGTAGCATCCCTCTTGTTTTAACACGCTACCTGCCGTGGTTTTTTTCCTCGGTTGTATACAACATTTTACCCTGTGATGTAGCTGTTATGCTCGGATGAAACCACGCAATGATTGTGTCGTTTCAGATGGTCACTGCGTCGGATTAGGCGATCTTCATCGTATATTCTTGTCATGATCTGGCAGATGACACACTGGACCTTATAAGTACCAAGGGTGATTCTTTTCTAGTACCTTGCTGCATGTCTTGTAATCTTCAGGAAAAAAAAGCTTGTAAATAAGTACCTAATAAAGAATGTGTTCAACTTTTTTTGGTTTTGTTCTTGCTTTAGATCTAGTGGCTTTAGAAAGCATAGCTAACTGACTATACTGATAGTTGATACTGTTTACTTAAACTTGATAAATGTTGATTTAATGTTTTTATTAAGAATTATAAGAAACTCAGCTAAAGTCTTTAAGCTGTCAACAAGGTTTATTATTACAAAAACCTTCATTTAATGCCATTTACCCATCATCACCTCTGAGGTGACGTCTTCACCCAGTTCCTTTTGTTGGTCGGTTTTCTCAGCAGGATTTCCCAAAGACTGCTGACTACTGAGAGGTATTCAGGTGTCTGATGTATATACTGTTGGGCCTTGTTGGTAGTATGAACTCTACTGAGCACCATTCTAGTTTCTTATTTCCCATCAACCCTGGTGTCTCCTCCTTCACTTTCACTGTTTTTTCACTGATCCTTTGAAGCCTTTCTCATTATGCTCAAATCTCAAACGTCACTTCACTTCCTCACACCGTAACGACTCAATAGGTAGGTTGAAGGTGACTCCCAAAGACAACATGGCGGTTGTGGCATTAGGTTTAGATACCAAAGCTTGAGGTTGGGAGACGTAGTAGTTGGAGTTAAAATGACTACAGTACTAATGGAACTTCATTTGTAAACATGCGTATGTTATGTCATGTACGTGACGTAACTTAACCACGTGACTAAGGTTAAATTACTAACCACTGGTTTTGTTTCCAGGGTGAGTCCTGTGCATATTTAATGTTGGAATTTGAAATATCACTACTCTCATCCGTAGAGCAGTTTGTATCTTTAAAGCTTGTTATTTACTCTACACATACAGTATGCATTGACAAGCAGCTGTGACACAAGCAGCAGCAGCGTCTTGGGCAACTATGTTACGCATCAATCAAGGTCATTTTTTAAAGGTCTTCATCCACCCATGTCCGTGTATTTCTCTGTTTTAGAATTTCAAATTAGTTTTACACCGAACATGACGCAGTGTTGGAACAGGAATACACGCGAGTGCGTACTGTAAAGCAACCTACAGTACTCTAAAAATCTTCATGTCTTACACTCGCTAAAATCGATGTGATTTATCGACGTTAACATGCAACACATGTCTCCTCCTTCCCCTACCCGGTGTGAGACCACTAGAATTAATAAACGTCTCATTTGTGGCCATTTAGTTAGGATTCATCTTTATGAGGATTACCCGCTATCACTTATCGGCCCTTTAACAACTATTTCCTCGTACAGCCTCAGTGCATGGTTGCTAATGGCATCTGTAATGAGGCTGACCCGTAGGCCTTGTCTAATTTAAAGAGCCTGTTAAGTGACTCAATGATTTTAAAGGTAATCTTTAAAAGCCGCGTAAAGCTCGGAGAAAGTTGGTGGGTAGCCGCGTGAGAGCGGGGGGAGTGGAGTGGCGGAGCTTTTAAAAAGAGTTGGAGAAGAGACGCCGCAGTGACTTTTCAATGACTTGCTTATGATGTATCATAGGTTTGTATTATCCATACTCTGTCAAAGAGGGCGCAGAGAGGAATGTTTCCACGTTCAAAGTGTGTGTACGGTATGTCTCTGCTTGCTTTTCTGTCACTCGCTCACACACACACACACACACACACACACACACACATAGAAACACTCAAATATCCCCTTTTCCTTTTCTCATAACTCTCTTTTCTGTCTCTCTGTCTGTATTTCTGAAGGAATTCTCCAACCATCTAATTCCCCTCCTGGTTCTTTTATATTGAGGCTGGGCCCCGCTCATATTCCATGTCAAAGGCTTTCTCTTTTATTGAACATCAAATCCTCTGTGTCTCGCCTGGCGCTCTCTTCTCCCTGCTCGGCACCATGCATATTCAGGAGCCGGCGGCCGCACTATAAGGCCGGCTAGCCCCTCCGAAAATCCGCGATTGTGGGCATTAGCGTTGCAATAACACTACATGAATAGCCGGCATGCTCTATATTTAGGTGTTAAGTCGACCGTGCTGTAGCCAAGATTGAGGCTGCTGGATGGAAGTGCGTGGGGAGAAGCAGACTTTTTCTCCTTTCTGGTGATATTCTCTCTGTTTCTTCTTTTTTTTTTTTTTTTCCTTTTTTTATTCTCTATCTGTTTCAGAGGCCTTTCCTCTTGGCTCTGGAGGCGGCGCATGGTGTCCAAAAGTTCCAGCAAAGCTCTGAATGTTTTGCTGTAAGGAGCCGCCCCACTGTGACACTTTGCATACTGATTTGGGCTTTGCCGCCGACTTGAAGGGAGGAAAAAAGAGGAAAGACCTGACTGCTGTGAATTGCGCCCTAATGTGCTTGACTCACTCTGTCAAAAATAAAAAGCCACAGCGGTGATAATATAGGCATAAAAAGGAGTCAGTTGCCTCTCCTTCCTGCTTCTGCAACTTGTTTATTCGCTTTTTAAGTTCATGCTTTCTGTGTTAGTCAGAGACACCGTGAACCTTTGCTTGTTTTTAACCATCATTATTATAAATCATATTGTTATTTTGTATTATTATAATTATATCACCAAAAAACATGAAGTATGCCACAGAAAACAGAGTCTTCTTTGATACTGACCCTGAATGACGCAATCTGTGTCGAGTCAGTAACACATGCGTCCCTTCTTCTCACAGTCATATAGGTCCATCAAATGTGAACACACTAATCCTCAGTGATGGAATGTAACCAAGTACATTTACTCATACTTGAGTACAATTTTGAGGTACCTTGATTCATCTTTTCCATATTCTGCAATTTTATAGTTGTCTCTCCAATGAGCCTTGTGAACAAACATTCATAAATGCCCTTAGAAATTACAGAAAGGACAGTTCCTATGACATCACATTATTTATTTCTTTACCTGACACTTTTTTTTCTCCTAAGGTGTTTTTCAATAAGAACGTGTTAACGTGTGGAAAACTGCAAGAATCATGGAAGAGCATCAAATCCAAAAAATGTATTGTTTGCCCAATGTTGTGGTGTAATATTGTGCACCATACATGCACATGTGTACATTTCCTCAGGTATCTTTCCTTTAGCATTATTTACCACCATTTAACCATCCCTCTGCTTATTGTTTGAGGGTAATATACTGCTGTAATCTATTCCTCCTGCTTTCTGAACTCCCTTCAGGTCCCGTTTCGATTGATGTAAAATCCAGACGGGAGGCAGAGAAAAGAGGGAAGGAGCGAAAGACAGAGGATATATCATACAAGCCAACTGGACCTGACCAGTGATCAGTAGAGGAAAGAAAGGAAATGATTGACAGAATGAAATAGTGGAGTGAGTTGAGTCAGGTACGTTTCAAATGAGAGGGGAAAACAAAAACAGAATAAGGAAGTGAAAGGAGGGATTGGAAAACAAGAAAATAACAGTTTTGTTGGTCAAAACCACTAAGAGGATATAAAAGACACTGGGGGAGAGGGGGGAAGGGAGTGAGGAAAAAGGACAGGATGACAGAAGGATGTGAGAAGAACAGAAAAGTTCAATGTTTTTAAGGACAGACAAAGACCGCTGTAAAGGAGGGAAGTAAAAATGAATGAATGAAGACAACAGAGAAATGTGAAAGGATGAGAGGAGAGAAAAAACAGTGGTGAAGAGAAGGGAAAAGAGTGATGGAGGGAATAGATGTGAAGGTACATCGAAAAGACAAGAACAAAGCGAGGGAGAAGAAGAAAATGCAATCATTACTTGAACAAGGGAAAAAAAGAGGAGAAAATAAAACGTGTGAAAGAGTGTAAATAGGAATGATAGAGGGGGATAAGCGAAGACGGAAAGAGCAAAAGAAAAACGACAGAAAGGAAACATAAACTGTGAAATAAGAAACAATGAATAATGATAAGGAATATACTGAGGAAATGCGGGAAGGATGCAAGGAGAGATGACTGAGCGCTTGGACGGATGCACACATGATTGGTGGAGAAAGTAAGAAAAAAGGCCAGAAAAAAAGAAGGGTAGGAACGCCAGCCGATAAGGGAAGGAGAGGAGGAAGAAGAGGAGAGGAGGAAGAGATCTGGGTCGGACGGACAACAGGACAAATGGAAAGACATAAAAAAAAGAGCCGAGGGTAGTGTGGAGAGGACGTGTGCTCATTTTAGTGCCTTTTTCTGTTCAAACTACATCGCTGCTAAATCTCCCTCTCTGCAAGTCTGTGTGTGTGTGTTTGTGTGTGTGTGTTTGTGTGTGTGAGAGTGTGTGTGTCGTGATGTTGTGATGGCATCCAGCAACCTGGCATGCCTTTTTAATTCTACTGAGTAAATAATGCATCCATCACAGTCCATAATTTATGTAAGTGGACATGCAATCAGTTCAGATTAACGTGCACGTTGCCCCCGTGTGTGTGTGTGTGTGTGTGTGTGTGTGTGTGTGTGTGTGTGTGTGTGTGTGGTAAAAGGGATAGCTAAAACATGACAGGTCACTGACTTTCTCCCGGTGTAGCTCTTTCCCACTTTGTCTCTCTTGGCTCTTCTCTCTCTTGTTAAAGGAACATGCTGCAGCGTTTTCACAAAAAAAAAGTCGGTTCTGTTTCATGTTTTAAAGACTGTTTACTGATTCATGAGCATGTTCAAATTTTGTTTTCAGTTATCCAGTTATGAGAGTGGAAAAAATATTTAAAATAGAAGATTATGAAAGACTTTCTGGCCCTCGCAGTAACCTCCAAAATATTTGTCTTAAGTCCCCGGATTCAGCAAACCGACATCGAAGAACCAGCGGTGAGAGCAGGAGTCTTGATTTGTCATTCAAAAAGAGAAACTGGAAGACTCCAGTTTCAGATGCACTCTGGTTATTCAACCTTGTAGGACTCATTGTATCGGTGAAAATATGGTCTTGATAAAAAATGAAAATAAAATGCAAGTCTCCTTCAAATGCAGCCCAAGGCACACTGTAGAACTTTATTTTACATGGACATTTGTATTTAAAATGAACAATTGTCAGATATGATGGCTAAACTAATATTTATAACCTGTTATTGTGTGTGATGGGCAAAACCGAGTCTGCAGACACACAACACACTGCTCCAAAAACAACACGACTGGTGCAGCATACCGGCGACAGGCGTACCGGACCTTCGCCATACGCTCGCAGCGTGGTCAGCTTTAGGTAAACATCATGGTTTGGGTTCAAACAACTGCGATCACGTCACACACTGTTGAGTTCTGGTATCATATGAACAGCTGCCTCCTGGGTGAAAGTCCTGTGCTTGTTTGACCCAATCATCGGTCCAAAACATCCTCCCTAAACTGACTTTTTGCTCTTTATGCTACTTTAACTGAATTCCCCCCTTTTTTTTGCCATGATAATAACTTCCCAGGAGAGTTCCCCATCTAACAAGAAGTGTTAATATGGGTCTTCTTAGAGGGCGGGAAAGAACTGCGGAGTGCTGTCACTGCCTTCAGCCGTGTTCTTATCGACACAGGAATAAACCTGCATGGCATGCTGTAACTTTGGTTAATGCTCGATAGTATTTACTGTGAGTTTTTCAGAGCGCACTAATCAAACACGGTTTTGGTGATAATCAAAATTGAAACAGTTAAAAAGTGATGATTTTGGCTGTGATTTATTAGTTAACAGTGACAGTCTTATCCCTAGTTATGATTTAAAGCCATATCTGCTGAGAGATACACAAAAAGCCTCACAGTTTTGACTGATTTGTAAGATTTAGAACAAAACCTACATTTTGCATTTATTGAATCCATGTCACATGCAGCTAATAAGGGACTTTGAGGGTATCCATCTCCCTCTCAACTTCTTATATTTGGCAGCGTAAAAATCACCTCTTGATTACATTTTCTAAAATGAGGTGGTCAAAAAAGAGACTGACCCGATCTGACCAACTCAATCCACAGTTACTCCAAATATGACATGTGAGCTTCAGCTAAATGCCTTAAATGTAAAACAAGAAAAATCTTATGGTCAGCCAGTTGAGGCTGTCCCTATAAGTCAGTCTATCAGGAGTCCAGCCAACCTCACTATCACACTTCAAATTGCTGAACCGGTTCCAAACCAGCACCATCCACTCTACGGGCTCCGTGTCCAGTCTTACTCCCAACACCGCCTCCAACTGCTCCTCTCCCACCATCATTCCAGGGCCATTCCACAGATAGCTCTCCGCCGGGCATTTGATTTAATCCAGACCAAATGCTAATAGGGCTGTTTGGTTGCTGGCCATCTGCCCGGGCTGCCGGTCAACTATGGCAAGCTGTGCCGAGCTGTGCGATGCCGTGCCTCTCTGCCAAAGTCTGAGCTGCCCAGAGACCACTTCACAACCAGAGGACACTTCACGGCCAATCGTCCACACTTACTGGGAACAGACTCCATGGCGGGTAATATGATCAAATTGATCTTTTCATGATTTGGGGGCAGCTCGTCGCTCTCTCACTCCCACACCATTAAAAATCCATATCAGAGGACGTCTTCTAGAAAATTCTAGTAGTGCTTGTACTTGGCTGTCACCAATGCAGTCAGCTCTGAACATTTATTTATCCAATGAAACTCAACCGATGAGAGCTGTCCACTACTGAACAACTGTAGGTGTCCACTTTGGCCACCGAAGGCATCACAAGGGTCCAGCTCCACACTCGAGGGCACCTCAGCACTAACAGGGAACAGCCCTCAATCTCTTTCTCCAAATTAGTGAGCAGATTTGAATCTTTACAATCTAGTGAACAACAAGTTAGAATAAGCCAATCAAATATGATGTAAAGTCTAAGAAACTATATAAAAGGTAATATTATGATACTGAAGGGGGGACACTGCATCGTGACTACTTTTACTTTAATTTTTTCTCATAATAGAACTGGCATTCTATCGTGTTTTTACAAGTAGTTGCCGTAATTGTGTGAGCACGCCTTTTTCCTTTCCAAAGGTGGATTGTTAACCACATCATGGATATGCTTATACTTTGCTTTTACTTCCAAACAGCATGGCTAAAAACCTCTGCATCTCAGTCTCAAGCCATATTTCCCATGGCATCAGAGACAGGAGGTCAACTTCTGTGGTGCACCACCGACTTCACTTACCTTAAAGCCTACAAATGTTGATTTTAGTTATTTCACCTCCAGTTGCAACAAGCACATACAATCGTGTTAGTCATAACTGATTAGCGTGTCCTTTTAAAACCTTCAACATTCGGGGCGACTCATTAAAGCAACAGTTCACCCAAAAATTAAAAATTGAACCATCTGCTCACGCACGGAAAGTCGCTTGAAGTTCCGTGGTCCAGAACTGGAGCTTCACAGCAAAACAGCGTTGCAGCAGTTTACTTAGCAGGAAGATTGACAAGATGTAGAGTAGTTGAGTTGATAAAGACCGACTTTAAATGTTTGGGTGAACTTAAGTCTGTATTACAATCACCTCTGTGCACCTTCTACCTTCATCAGAACCCACAAACGTGAAGGGAGGAGAGCGCACTTTGATGTAACATCTCTTTTCCAACCTTCCAACTCTCACCCCGACCTTGTGGCATTGGCTACAGCTATGGTGCTGACAGCCACTCAGCAATGCTGGGATCAGGGAAAAAAGAAAGAAAAAAACGTGTGTTTTGCACTGAAAATAGATCTCCAACTGGTCTTGTTTCATTCAATATGCAGAACACTGAGTCCGTCCTCAGAGAGAAGGAGAACTGTGCATCTTTTGTGCTTGTTGTGTCGGGTGGGTGGGGGGTGTGGATGCAATTCACCAGATTTCTGCGCTCACATAGCCCTGTCTTTTGTGTATTTTGTTTTCTTTCTTTTTTTTTTTTCCTGCGCTCTGTCTCTCAACCTTGTCCTCATTATCCATTCTCCTCCAGCATAATGGCGCAGGGGTTGTTAAACTTCTTCATCCCGGGAACCACATTTCGAAAATCCAGTCTTACTTCAGGACCTGGTCTAATGACTACTAGTTCTTGCCGTACAAAACTAGTGTTCCTGGCATGCTGGGACTCAGAAACAGGCTCCTTAGCCAGTTCGGGTCCCGACCCATGGTATAGTCAGGGAAAAACTTGCTCAAAGACACATGATGGTGATTCGAGTGTGGGCATGTTGCTGTATTTGTATGTTCCTTGTATGCATTCCTACATAGGCTCTGTCTGCATGCATGTGTGGGAGTGGGGCCCTGACACTGTACATATGGGGGCATCTCCCAGCGCAAAAAACGCTGCATTAATTGCTCTGAAGAGAAATCTATGCGAGGACATCATTAACTAAGACCAGGCTCGCAATTATAATTGATATGTAACGGCGCCCTCGCAGGCTCCGGTGGCCATATTGCTGGAGGCACTCCTGTGTGAAGACGCCGCTCAGACGCCCACTCCAGCTCCGGCGACCTCTGACCCTGGGAGGGCGAGGGGTCGCAAACACAGGTGTGCTTCGGGGATTGAAGCCCGACACGTTGCGCATCTGGGCTGGGTCGACCGGGTGTGTTCGTCTCCCTTATCAATCGTCTTGTTTTAACTGTGCTACCCATTCTGCTAATTACGAGACATGCGGTTCAACCTTTGAACGTCAGCATCGCCACTCTCTGACTGCCGCCATGAATATTTATAGGGAAACATCCAGCACATTATTATTATTGAATTCTTTCATACGGCTGAGGTAAAGAAGTTTCTTTGTTTGACGATGATGATCAAATGTGGCTCTTTGCATACCTGCGAAGATTAAGGCGGGAGAGTTACAGACAGCCCCAGAATAAACAAGCAGGGAGAGAGGATAAAGAATATCACCTTGTATGAGTGTGTGTGCGAGTATGTGTGTGTGTGCGCGCGTTATAGTAGCGATTTCAAGGGGGCTATGACACAAGCCTACCTTTAATACCTCTGTGGAACTCATTACCCGAGACACCTTGGGGAAATTCATTTTCATATATCTACACAATCTCAATTATGCCACTTAATTGATAGATTTATTTGCTTAATTGGTGGCTTTATTCCTCGCCGCGGAAAGAGAGGAGCTTTTGCGTAGGAAATGCCCGCACTTCAAAGGGGCTGTTTTCTATCATTCTTTCGTCGCCTCATTATTTTCCACATGTCACGGGTGTCACAACACGTGTGATGCAGTTTTTTTTTAATGAAGAATGACTGACATGTTCTCACTGCGTTCTCCTTCTTCTTCAGTCAGAAAAAAGGTGAGCTGATATTTGTTAGCTCCATGACTGAATTATCATATCCAAGCATAACAAACAATTAACGTGATGGTTTTTTTTAATGCGGACGTTAAAAAAAAAAAAAACGATGATTCCGTGGGCCTGCTGGAAAGTGATGTTCTCCGAAAGATCAGAATGCGGCTTACTTACGGGTCACGGTGCTGAGCGAATGGGGAAAGAATTCAAACTGCCGTACGTGCCGTCGCATTGAACAGGACGTTTATTTAGCATTTTTGATTAAGAGGTGGACAAACAGCTCCGCGCCTCACATCTCGCTCTGTTGCTGGGTTGGAAAGCAGCTTAGCGCAATTAGGCGCCGCGAGCGTTGCCCATTAAGTGTTGCAGAGTAACCCCTGGACATGTTTCCTTTTCTGTCAGTGCCAGAGCCTTCTCAACAATGCGCAGCAGCCAAGGCCTACTCCACAGCCTTTTATCCTCAGCGTGTTTCACCCACTCCTATTGATTCTTTATTGACCTAAGGAGTCCTCCAGTGCCACCGCTCTTCATCCTCCCTCCTATCCACCACCAGCCTCGGTCCCCCCACCCCCCCACTCCCTTCTCCTCCAAGTGCAAGGTGAAAAGGAAGACCGAGTTTGACATTGATTTCTTCGCCGACTTTTCTCTCCCTCTCCCTCTATTCCGGTTCCCGTGTCGACCCTGCCTCCTTCTCTCGTACGGCCAACCTCTCTGAAAAGGCTGCAGCGTGGTGGACGCCTCGCTGCAGCGGGGGAAAGGTGCCGAGGCAGTTAGTGAATAACAGCTCCTGCATATGAAAAGAGATGTAATGCTACCTTTGATCTGCAACTAGAAGCCATAATAGTGCAGGTTCAAAAGTACGAGAAAAGGCTTGAGTGCCAAGAAGAAGAAGAAGAAGAAGAAGAAAAAAAAAAATAACAAAAACAGATTTTTCGACTGGAAGGAACCTTTCAGAGAGAGCAAGTGCATACCAGTTAGAGTTCTGCCACACGGTCACCAATACTGCGGGATGAAAAAACATGTATTCATGCGCGTGACGTGCAACTTAAAGTCCGGTCCGAATTAGAGGAAACCTGTGCAGATTCTGACATTATAACAATCACAACGAAAATAATAATCAACAATTACTCACATCGTCAAGCCAATTATAGCTCAGCCTATTTCCTCTATGGGAATTTGGGAAATATAATTATACAAACAAGGACACACACACACAGACACACACACACACGCACGCACGCACAAAATAATAAGTCGACCCCCTGGAAGGCTGCCCCCCCACCCCCATCCCGCCCCTTTGTACAACACATGAGAAACCAAATCTCTCAAATGGAGAAATAAACAAAACAAACAAAAATACACGAGATGAAAGAAGAGGAGAGACAATAAAGGAAAAGTGTCCCTGGTGGATTGTCCTATCCCTCCTCTTTGCTGTATTTTTTTTTTCTCTCCTCTTATTATTGTATTTGTTTGTTGCCTGGCCATTCATTACATTTTCTCTGTCTTATTGTTGTTATTGTTTGTGTCTTCCAGATCTTAGTAATTCTTAAATGGTTTCGACTCTTGCTTTGATCTCATTTAGAAAGTGAAAGAAGCCAAAGCTTTGGAAGTTATTTTGATTAGACTTTTATTAACTTCTGTCTGTGTTCTTAATACCGTCTCTGAAGAATTCATTGGAAATCCTGTGATACTGAAGGAGGAGAGAGGCAAACTAATATAGCCATAATTTCCAGGAGTGTGTGTGTGTGTGTGTGTGTCTGTGAGTGTGCGGGGCAACAAATCCCACCACCTCGTTGTTTACCGAGGGCTCTGGCGCTTAACTTTAACGTACACGTTTTATATGGCACTGACGGGGGGAACGGTGTTACTTTTCGCCGATTTAAAAAAGTGCGTATCTAAAAACGGTTTAATGAAGGTGTAAAATCAATTGATAGAACACATCGTTTACAGCGTCTCTATGGAAGACGTGTTTTCTATGCATTTTTTGTAATCAAAAAGGTGAGCTGAAGTGTGTTTCACATGTGCATGACTGAATTATCATATTAAAAGCATGACAAACAATTAGCAAGATGAGCTGCGACCTTGTGCACCACTGTGTTTACATCATAGGACACACACACACACACACACACACACACACACACACACACACACACTTTACTGCTACAACCACAATAAATGTATTTGAAGCTGCTACAGCTGCCGTATGTAGACAAAGATCACACCATCACCCAACTCCATTTCCTCAAGTGTGAAGTTTTTTATTGCAACTTACTTGTGATCTCCCTTTGCTTCATTTTTTAAGTCTCAGTTTGTGTGCTTCATGCTGCATTTGCGTGGGTGTACATAGTGTAATACTTACAATCCATTTATATTTAGTATATAATTATATAAATGCATTATGTTATTTGTGAATCTGGTATTGTACGTACGCTGCTGACTTTTCCTGTGTGGGATGCAGGAGGTGTTAAAGCATTCGTTGTGGCCTGTATTGATGGAGGGTGGGTTTCTTGGAAATATCAAAAGTTCATCGTTAAATTTAGCCTCAACTTAATTAGTTTATCCTACAGTGTTATGTTTGGAGTGATAGGAAGATGTAGAATAAATAGGAAAAATGCATGTTTGTAGCAAAAAAAAAAAAAAAAAAAAAAAAAAAAAAACCTTCTTTGTTCCTAAAGTTCAAAATAGCATTTCATATTTTCAATTTGGTGTAGCACGGCGGCACAGCAGTCAGCGCTGTTAACCCACAGCAAGAAGGACCTCGGTTCAAAACCGGGCAGGGCCTTTCTGTGCCTGCGTGGGTTGTTCTCCAGGTACTCCAGGCTTCCTCCCACAATCCAACAGTGTTAGGATTGATCGCTTACTCTAAACTGTCCGTAGTTGAGATTGTGAGCATGAATGGTTGTTTGTCCCCATCAGCCCTGTGATGAACTGACAATCTAGCCAGGCTGTACCCTGCCAGGCGTCCCAAGCATTAAGGTGTTCTGTGACTTGCCAAGGGCACTCCAGCAGTGCCCAGGAGGTAAACTTGCACCTCTCCAGCTACCAGTCCACACTCCGCACTGCCTGGTCCAACTGACTCTTGAACCGTCCACCCTTGGCAAGTCACCAAACTCCCTTCGGTTCCAAAGGTACAAAATGCCAGACATGGTTTGAAATATTGTCAAGATACTGGCATATTCATCTGCTTGTTTTTAGAAATTATCCTTATACGATTTAATCATAAACAAAACTTACTTAGATGATTTTTTTTTTGCCTTTTGAATGTGTGACTGTAGCTTCAAGGAGTGTATTCCACACTCTATAACATAACAGCACTTCATCACAGCTGTGGCATTAAACTTGAAAAGATTGACAGAAAAATCCGCAGTAACCTTCAGCAATCATAGAATTGGCACACAGATGGAAACCATGTTGTTTTCCATTAAAAGTCTAACATAAACCTCAGCAAAAAAAAAATGTGAAATAAAGATGTACAACATGACATGAAAGATTTATATTTGTTCCGCTGTTTTCCACATGCAGAAAAAAAAATGTCCCGTCGAATTAAAACCTCTTTTGTGCGGTTTTATGTGCAGTGAGCAACAGCGAGAGAGCAGCACAAATATCCCCCTCTTTAAAATGCGCCGAGTCTTTTCGCTCCTCAGTGGATATTTATGAGGGTCTAAATGGCCGGGGCTGCTTATTAAAGCACCTTATTTGAACTAGATAATGTGATTACGATAAGATCAATTAACACCCGGCAATAACGGTAACTGCAAGCCCATTGTCGTTTTGATGACATTTGCGTTTGGTCTGGTAATGTATGTCCTATGGTGATAATTAAGACGGCGGCTTCAGAGGCAGGCGCGCTGAATGGGAGGGAAGGCATTACACCCGGACCTTTCGCCGATTAGCATCTCCGCTCCGTCTCGCCCGCCACCAGCTTCAAGTGGGGCTTTTGAAGAAGCCCAAATTGATTCTGCATCCCACCGCTGCCGCCGTGCTTGACGATAATTTCTTGATGTCTTGATGTGTGTAATGTTTACAGAGCGTTAGAGAGGGAAAGCCTCGAGCAGTAGACAGCTGTGGAGAGGGTGGTCTTTACATACTCTAAAGGTATACACTCTTATCAGAGGAGATTTATGCAGTTTCAGAATGTGGTCTTATGGCCTGCAAGGTTTCACATAGTGCTGTTTAAAAGGTTCAAACTAAAGAACCTTTCAAGGTAACCTCTTTATGAGCACAATAATAATAAAAAAAAAAATCTGCACCTTTTGTATATTTTTAAAAGGGACCTTTTTTGTTAAAAAAGGCAGTGATCAATAATAGCCTCCTTTTTTAAGGTTGACTGAAAATGTTATCAAGGAATAAGAAAGGATGTATGAAAGAAGAATTGTTGGACTGCAAAAGTTGTCGCACTGGAATTCAAATGCAAAATAAAAAAAACAAATTCAATTCAATAATTTTCTCTGTCAAAAAAAATGAATAAGAAGATTGATCAACAAATTCCATGAAGTCAATCCAGGCCTGCTTTACCTAACATGTACAATATGTGGACCGCTGGCTAATGGCTACTGCAACACTACACTTCCACTGTAACCAGTGACAAGGACCAAGGTGCACTAGAGGCTGGTGGCAGAGGCGCAGAGCTCAGAGGTTTCACCAACAGCGGAGGAGTCGAGGAGAAACAAAGTTAGATAGGAAGGTGAGGAAAAACCGCAAAGCGTCACTGAGAGAGATTCTAGCAGTTCAGCCATATACCACGTTGTGGAGTCGGAAGCAATCTGGCAGTGAGTGGAGAGCAGACCAGAGGATTTAAACTGGCGCTGATGATTAGATGAGCTGCAGGTGTGTGAGGCAGAAGCTCCAGCCCAGCCTCTGCAGCACCTCTGAAGAACACACAGAATGAAACAGAACACCAAACACAGCCAGTCCAAATCATGACAACGTTACACAGTTTACTAAAGAACATGTCAACTAGGTAGTCCCCATCCACCTTGTAACATAATCAAACAGGCATTAAAATTAGAATTTGTGAACCTTTCATACATCAATAACGTCTCCAAACCCATAAGTTATTGTCTGACGACGATTTAGCCCCCTGGAGCAACAGCCAATGTTTTGGGCTTCTGGTGTTGGCAACCAACAATGGATATCCATGACCAGAAGTCCTCTTCTTCAATTAAAATCAGCTAATAAACAGCTCACTTGCCTTCTTATTTGCCCTCCAGACAGGCTGTTTACCTTTATTTAAAAGGTGCGATGACTGGTCAGTACTACAACGGACTACAAACAAAGACCAGAACACTTCCAGTACCTTTACATAGAAATAACAAAAACCATAATAAGAACATTTTTGTATGCGTTTTCAAACAGGTGTTGGTCAAACACAGGTTAACACTCAAAGTGATTTTTGAAAACATATTTTGACTGTTCACTGAATGGTGTTAATTCATTTTCCGTTATTTATTTATTTTTTTGGTTCTTTTTTTAATTTGTATTATTACGGCTCGGAAACGTGAAAAAGAAAAACAAACTGCATATTTCAGCAGGGACTTGAGCTTGAAGATAAACAAGTTGAAAATATCCCTGCAATCAAAGATGCTGTGTGAGTTCGGTTAGATGTCTTCGGCTGCCGAACACCTGTTCCTGCAAACAAGACCAACTTCTTGTGAAAAGCAGCTGTGTGTGTACGTGTGTGTGTGTGTGTGTGTGTGTGTGCAGAGTCTAAAGGAAAATGTAGGGAGGAAAGGGGGGTACTTGAGGGACAGTTGGGAGCCGTTCACCAGAGAGTGTTGTTTTGACTAGAGCGCCTCCTGCATTAAGGATTGTTAATTTGTTTTGACAGTGCTGCACACTAGACACTACAGCCAGTGAAGGGAATTAAATGGAAAATAACACTTAAAGTTAGTCTCAGAGTTCTATTTACGCTCTACTTTTTTTTTTCTTTTCACTCCTACATCTTTAGGTTGTTTTACCTCCATCGCGAGTAAAACGCACCGATCGTGCCTCGCTGCTCTGAACAGATTATAGCTCTTTTCTCACGTCAGGTGATGGTTCTGCAAAAAAATATTGGAGGAAATTAAAAACTGCCTTTTACAATGAAACCCGATGATTCAAGAATGTCACCAGTTTGCTTCTACGAAATGTTTCTTTCAACATCACATTTTGGAGGCTCCAATCTAAGACGAGAAAAATAAATACTGAATAATGTTTTATACCTATAGTTGCAGACATGTTCTCCCCATGGGCCTACCAGGAAAAATACCTCTTACTCATACATCAAAGGACGGACTACAACAACATAGCAAATTTAAAAGTACCCATCAGGCGTTTCACCCATCATGTCCAATAGGCTTAACTTATTATAGGAGACAACGTTTTGGACAACTTCCATATTAGAATATACCTTGAAAGATCACCTCTAGCAAACCATGTAAATCAGGAGGGACTGTTTTATTAATAAGTATTTATTGTGATGTGCACGTCAGATGAGAAATAAGAGTCTTTGGCGATTAGGCGATTTTATTTTGAAAATTGGCTGGATGCACAATGCAGTTCCGCTGTCTGACTTCCTGTCTGGCTGCTCTGTGGAGATGATGCTTTGTGTAGCGGCTTTGGTGTACCTCTGTCACAAATGGACTCAGTGCGTATTCTCAGCAGAGCCAAGCGGAGAGCCTCTTCTGGGATAATGCCCAAACGTGCCACGGCGCAGCCAGTGAAAACACAAGCATTGTCTAGAACGGCCGCGATCAGCTCCTGCGACCATTTTGCAGCTGTAACGGGGGATAAGATGGAAAGAGTTGTGAATGAACGTCAAAGATAATCTTCCTGACTGAACTTACACTAAGCTGCATTCATCTTATTTTATATTGTAGTGATTTTCAGCTCACAGACAGGAACTACCAACAATCAACTTCCCACTTGGATTGATGGTTCACGGACCATGGATCAGCTCCTCCTCAACATCTCCAAGGAGCTCACCTGCAATATACTCTCCACCTCTCATTGCCCCTTTTCCATCATTGGCCAGCCAGTGGAGATGGTGAGGAGCTTTAGGTACTTTGGCATCATCCTGGACAATAGACTGAACTTTGATCACCAATCCACAGACATCCCTAAATGCTGCCAACGAAGATTCCCTGCCATCCGCAAACTTAGGGCTCTCTCAGTTGAACCCCACGTCCTGCTCCTTATTGAATCCATCCTCCTGTACTGTGCCAAATGCCCCTTCACAATGCTTACCAGCCTATCATCGAAAATGATTGCTATATCCACTCCCAACCTGCAAGCCTTTATTGCCACTGCCACCACTCACAGAGACCATAGCATACGCAGTAGATGCTTTCGGAGGAATTCCTAACCTCAGGTGTGAGGGCTCTAAGCCTGGGCAAACTGTAGTAGACCTGTGCTGTTATGTTTTTGTTTGTTTTGACCTTGTTCTGGATATCCTTTATGCGTACAGACTAAGAAAGCACATTTTATTGTGCTCTATAAGGGACAATAAAAACATGAATCTGAAGTTTCAACACACCCGTGGTTTGCAGAAACCATAATGCCAATATTTATTTCATTGGCGATTTGGTTGAGGTTTGTCCCCGGAGACGAGATCAGCAACCTGACACCAGCGACATGACTGCCAGGCTGAAGATACGCAATACGGTTTACTCAGACTACAAGGATTGTCTCAGAACTAAAGTGAGAACTGTTTTGTGCTCAAGGAGTGCTGTGGATTTGATCTCCTATTCTTTACAGAGTAGCCTCAATAAGAAAGAGCTCATTTTACTTCCAAAATGGACCAGAAATGATAACACCAACAAACGCTAACAAATACATATGCCCTTTGAGTATTCCACCAGGACTAACATCAATAAGCTACTCTTTTATGTCACTTTTCCTACCCCTAAAGCTCAATGAATGCTGGCTACACTGATAAAGGTAAAAATAAATTGCCATTCAGCCAAAGTAAAATGGCGACATCATCGTATAATTGGCCATATGTGAAACCTATTTCTTGCACGGTGTATCCACGTCTTGCAAAAGAATCAACATCCAATGTCTGTGTATATTTAGAAAGCGTCTTGAAATGCATCCAGGCTGTCTTTCTTTCATACTTGACACCAATCACTGTCCCTTAAATAAACATTCTGACCACTTCTCCCTGTGTTAAGGGTACACTCATGGCGGGTAACGCCACATCAATTGTGGTACTCATCTTGGGAGAGCGATGTTGTCGCGCAGCTTCAGTGTCTTGAGCAGTTTTTAATGAATATCTCCAAGCATCTTCAGATTGATCTCAGCTGTCCCCAGGGGGGTCTCCGTGGGGCAGGTTGAGGGAGAATAGACGCCATGTAGAAAAAAGATAATGATGAGACGAACAGGGATGAAAAAAGAAAGTTTGATTGACAACCGCAGACTGCAATTAGTGCGTTCTCTCAAAGCATCTGTGTATTGGCTGTGTATGTGATGTGTATGTGTGTTTATTTTTGGTGATGTTCGGTGTGTGCAGTGATCTGGATCCGTGATCCGGCGGTTCTGATCCGACACACAGGGACGGGTAGCGCTGGGTGTGAGGCGCCACTGCCAGATGGCATCCTGTATACCCAACCCTGTCTGTCATGCACGCACACACACACACACACACACACACACACACACACACACACACACACACACATATCTGACCGCACCAGCAGTCTGATGGAATGGTCTTGATTCTGTCAACCTGCCAATTTTCACATCAAACACATGCTGTGAAACCAGTGTAAAATTAATTACTCTTTGTTTATTTGGGGGCTGTGAAATCATGTTGAAATTTTAGTGTTAATGGATAGTCCTAGATCACGTTCTGCTTCATGTATGACGTAGCTACTGCATACATATTACAGAAAGAGCATTAATTCACATTATTAATTCTTTTGTTGTTATGTTTTCCAGGTTGTGTGGTCTAAACATTAGCGTCTCAAACTTCTACTGCAGAAACTTAAAAAAATAATAAAATTGACCTTTTATCTTGTTTTTTTTTTTTTTTTTCTAGGGTAACCACAGGGTAAAGTAATTCATAAAATAAAACCCCCTATTTGGATCATTTTGCTGATTTTTTTTATAAATGGACATTCATGGCTCCAAGGTAATTCATTCTAATATCTTTGGGTGTCTTTAGATTTTTGTCTTTAAGTTCACTAGTTCACATTTCATGACTGTTATTGGACTATTTGACTGTTACTAAAGTTGTCAAACGGTCAAGGTTTGGATAGGTTTAGGCACAAGATCTACTTGGTAAGGTTTAGTAAAAAATTGTACTTTGAGTTAAATTAACTATGTTCAGTCTAGTAACTTATGTCGTGTGACTTACGTTAGTCACTTAACCCATGTCAGGTAACATAATTGATGTCAGGACATCATTCATGTAAAGTAAGTTACATAACTTGTATACATTAACTTTCTTATGTCACATAGCTTAAACACAAATCACTCTTGACTCTTGATGATTCGCAGTCTCCAAAGGGAAAGTCCGGTGTATGATCCAACCACCCCATCAGCCCCCTGACTCTGAGTTTTGCTGCTGTTTATAGTACTGCAGTAGAAGGGCGCTTCAAGAAGTGACGCTAGAGGGTCAACTACAGCATCAAACCTAGAAGCGTGGGGCCAGGGCCTGGGTCTGTAAGGGCTGTAAGAGACTGTATATCATGAGCGACTGTAGCTGGTCTGTGTTATCGAGTGTTAAAGCTGCAGATTTAGCAGTTACAAGTTATGTGCCAACAAGCATATGAAAAAATGTATGTGCCTGCAAGTATGAGAAACAAATTGTTCAGATAATAATATTCTGGGTACTCATTTCTGTTCGCACAGTCTTTGTAATTCTCATTATGTGTTAGCATGGAGCTAATGCACTAAGGGCTATTTACATAAAATTGTTTCAGGAATCACAATTGGATTATCAGGATCATCAGCATAAATTGTAATAACTTTGGTTATCACTGTGAGCATGTTAGCATGCTAACATCAGCAAGGGCCTCACAGAGCCGAAAGGATCACTGTGGATTCTTGAGATACTTTTGAACAGTGAGTGGTGACTGCTCCGACAACGCTGATGCCCTGTACTTTGTATGGGTGGCATGCAGTGGCAGTACCATAGGGTACAAGTCGATGCTATCCAGTATTCTAATGGCTGATCTCGGCGGCACAGCTGATGTGACTTTATTGGAAACAATGGAGGTATTATCAGAGGGCATGTCAGAAAAAGGTTGAAAAAAAAAAAATCATGGAAATCTGCTGGTCCCCTGTGCTTCCCTTTAACTCTGAATCACAGTCGAGCACAGATCATACATATGTACAGGACTCCTCTCCTCCCCAACGCATGCAGCAGGTTCATTGCCGCAAATGAACGTGCCCCTTGATATAATTCTCATCAAGGTTCAATCAATTTTCTCTTCCTTTGCCTGCAGCAGTGTATCAAAAGGGTTATTCATCAATCTCTTTCCCTCTCTTCTCCTCCACACGCCCCTGCCGCTCCTCCTCTTCAGACTGAGACAGGGGACTTCAGGGGTAGGAGGGGTGGGGGCTTGTGGAAGTTGTAGGTGGTTGCGTGTCAAGAGTTGAAAGTTGAAAACACAGCAAGGTTTCCGCAAGAATCCTTCGGGAGACGAGGCTCAGTCAACACGGCAGCGGTGGGAGAGGTGGAAGTAGAAATGCAGATAGGGAAAGTGTGATTGGACATGTTTGCATTTGCGCCCACGCAGAAGGCAGAGGGAGAGTGTATCAGAGCATCGGGGAAGGCTCTTTGGCTTACAGGTCAGCTGGTCGGTGAGGGATGCTGCTAACAGGAGAGATTGCTTGGTTTCAGGGGATCAGAGGTCACCTTTGTCTGGGTTATGCCACAATCGGGGCCGCAACCTGGTCCAGTGCTGTGGGAGATGATGGTTAAATGTTTTGGCAGCCAGGTCAGGAGACAGTCATCCACTGACCTGCTGCTGAAGGCTGGAGTTATCTGGAGCTCTCCCAGTGATGAATGACCACTTAGTGCAAGGAGCTGCAACCTTGCACCTGCCTGTCGGTAGGGGTCCCAAACCACTGCAGTCATGCACACATATACACACAATGTATAGCTACACACTTGAGTGTACAAACAAGGTTTTACGTACAGTAAAAATGTGTTCTGAAAATAAATTATGTTTCTGCAGGAACATTAGGCTATAAAAATACCATTTGCAGTACAAATAGTAGGAGGTCCACCAAATATTATTTTTGTCCAGTTGCCTACGATATAGCACTTAGCATTACCAGGACCTGGATGACTGAGAACCTTCTTCAACGTGTGCTCTATCCCACTCCAGCCAATGTTTGGCATTGCACATGGTGATGTGATGTTTGCTGGCAGCTGCAGCCTGGTCTATGGCATCATGGCTGAGCTATCGCTCAGTGTTTCCACCTGACAATAAGATAACTTATAGTTGACTGGGGAAGATCTAAGAGCGCAAGAAAATTCACAAACCTACTTGCGGTAAAGGTGTCATCCAATGCCATGGTTACAGTCCCTGAGTTCCTTGCGATTTCATGGCTAAGAGCTGGATTCGATGCACCTGTTAAGCAATGGGTTTGGCTGAAATGCCTGAATGCAGTGACAATACATAGTCACATATTAGAGAGGGTCAGGAAATGAGGGGAAAGAAAGATGGGAAGCGACCTACAACAATGGGATGACATGAACGTACCATGGATTTGGTCTTATTTGCCGAGATTTCTGCTGCCACTCAATAACAATGCGATTGGAATTTAAATATGATTCACATAAGATATATGCATACATTAAGATTTATGGTTTATTCTGTGATTTAATGAGTATAAGAGATTTAGAGACACACACAGTATACAATCTCTGTTTATGGTGTATTTAGTCATCTGTCAGCACTGGGACCGAGACAACCTGCCGTGTTGCGTCCCGATCTGTTGGGACCCAGATGGGAATATGAGTCCGAGGGTGTTTGTCAGCAAGCCCAGATAGGCTCGCTAACCTTCTGTACCTCCTCTTTCCTTCCTTCCTGTTCCTCCATCACCCCATCCCACTCACTCACCCAACCCAAAAAGCAATACCAAACACAGTAATACCTCTGTTGGTCCCCGCTGCGTGTGGTGCTGCTGAGGTTACCCACTCAGAGGCCTGAAACAGTGTCTGAGAGATAAAGATAGAGAGGGTTTGATTGAAAGAAGAGAGGGAAAGAGAAATCGGATGGGGAGTCCCAGGGTGACTGTGTTGTGTCCATTCGTCGACTCCTGACGTGACTTCATTTAGATTTATATCAGCCGCTAAATTAGAATAATCTCTTCTAGAGCACTCCAGGCTTTACCTCATTTCTTTCTCTCTTTCATTTCTTTGTTTCTCTTTCTCTGTTTCAGAGGTGTCTCTCTTTGTGTTTCTCCATTTTCTCTCAATGTCAATTTGCTCTTCTTAAAGACATTCTCGTCTAATTATCTCTGTTTTAATTGTCCTCTCTATCAGTTGTTGTGACCTTATTACTTCCTTCTACTCCTTCTTAACACCTATTGCTATTTATATTAATCTTTTTTTATGTCCCTTTGCGCTGGAAACACTGCAGCACAACAGATCTTTCAATTTTTAAATGTAGGCCGTGCAAAAAGTCAATCACAATACCTGTGAATCTAGCAACTAAATAAGTGTGGTACCAAAATATAAATGGATTTACTGTACACAGGCTTCATTGTACTGGTGAAGTAAACTAAGTATTCGCTTTTCCTCCCATACCCATACTCAAATCTGCCAAGAACAAACATAATCATCCATTGTAAGCCATTGAGTTTCTCCCCTGGAGCAGTCGGGGATAAATACTTAAAGCTCAAATGCACATTAAAACAACATTATGCAACTATTTTATTTTACAATTGCAGTGTCAAACTCATTTTGATGGTACACTGACTTGCAATAAGGAGAATGGTGCCTGTTTCATTCCCACTGTCCGCCAAGAACGCCTGTTCATGGAATATGTCTAACTTGGGTCAAGTCGGTACGATCTCCTGCAAGAAGTGTGTCACACTTTACAGCACAAAGTCACACACCAACAACTGTGTTACTGAAATTACATAAAATTCTTTATAATATCATTTATTTAATTTAAAATGTTTTCTACTCGATATCCTCCGGCTGCTTTGCCTCAACCTTCTATGATTTACAAAGTTTCCTGACAGATAGCTTCAGTTTTTCTGAAGATAATTGCTGACTACTGCTAACTGTAGCTGTTCTTAGCTAGTTAGCTCAGTTAGTCATGCAGCTGGCTGACTCTGCCTAACTTCGAGCTCTAAGCATCATGGGATTGTTGGTGTTCGCACCACTAGAACAGGAGCTTTGGACCGCCGGGAGGAGGATGTGTTCAGGCCCGAAGCAGGGAGTGCTGGCCTTCGAGCTGTTGGCCAGCTTGCTAAATTATGTCTTTTGTTGTTGCGCTTCCTTGATGTTTGGCTGCATTAGCAATGTTTTTCAATTCGCTAGTTTTTGATCAGTAGGATGTAATCATAAGAAATGCACACAGACAACTCTTAGCATTTACGACAGTGGTGTAAGTGAATTGGAGGAAGAACGATATGAGCAACCAATCGAAGAAAAACAAATACAACTTCTTGGCCTGTTGCTTCAACAGTCAAGGAGAAGAGAAAATCACTCCTCGTATACATTATGCCATGGACCATTTAACAACTGACTCTAATCCAGCAGACACCACCTGTAAGATAGAGGGGTAGCTGGATGAAAACAACATCGCCAAGTCTTTATGAAGTAATATCTACCAAACTGAAGAAATCTATTCCAAATCCTTCTTGATCTACTATCTTCATGCCATGTTTTGTATTGGATTTCTGACCAAAAATCACATCAGCATACAAGTTGTGTTCCACTTGAAAAGTACATCTGACTTGCACATGAACGCACCATTAGGCATTATTTGCACACCATTGATCCTCCACCAAGTCCTCCGACATGGTGCCAGGTGTTGTCACCGCAGACTGAATGGGCTGTGGCTAAAATGTGCCCGTGTCCCCACAGTGAGGTGACAGCAGGGCAGCCCGATTTAACAACTGGGTCATTCCCAAAAGGAGTCCACTGGATGTTTGTTTTATGACTTATGAGGTTTGGTTCCTTGTGCATGTGCGCGCATTCAAACAACAAGGACACGAAGGCAACAAACAGACACACCGGCGAGCGCACACTTAGCGGAGCCACGCACCCGCATGCATTCTTAAATACACACGGAAAGTAGATTAAATCACAAATGTGTGTGTGTGCGTAAGCGTGTGTGCGTCAAACGCACTGGTAGTCATTCTGAAACATGCATCATTTTGAATAAACATACGCTCACACACACACAAAGGCAAACAAACGACACAGAAGCATACACACATGCTTTGGTACACACACAAAAAAAACCTGGACAACCCTCCCTTCTGCGCGCCCCCTCGCTCTCTCTCTCTCTCTATCTCACACACACACGCACACACACACACTCACAGAAGAATCCTCAATAGTGCTACTAGTCCTAATAATGCTGGAGTGTTGTGGCAACTAGGCTTTAAGCTACAAATTGACTGCTAGCTGCGGGTGGGCTCATGTAGCGGCTTACTACTGCTACTCCACCACTGTCCATTCAGCCAGAGGAGACTGTTAGACAGATATATGGCCACTTAATTGGCCCATGATGGCAGTGTGGCGGAGTGGTGATCGCCAGCGGAGTGCTAGACACCAGGATGATTAGGGGCCTGTGTGTGTGTGTGTGTGTGTGTTTGTGTGAGAAACTGTGTGTGTGTGTGTGTATGCATGGGATATGAAGCCAAGCTCAGGGTCTGGGCTCTCTTTTTTTGTGTATGTGCAAGTTTATATGTGTGTGTGTGTGAGTGTGTGTCTGCGTGTGTGTGTGTGTCTGTGTGTATAAAGAGACTGCTCAGCCCAGCAGGACAGCGCCAGGCCTGGACTTATTAGGCACTCGTCTCAAGCTGTCAACCCACACAAAAGGCATCAGACGATTAAAAAAATGAACAGCCGCAAACATATTCTGCACACTGCTAGTCCTCTGCTATGTGTCAGGTGTGTGTGGGTGTGAGGTTTATGGTTGTCTTTGTGTGTGTGTGTGTGTGTATGGGTAGACGGTGGGGAAATGTGTGTGTGTGTGAGCGTTTTGATGGAGGACTATTTTCCCTCCGAGTCCACTCTTCCTCTAAGTGGGGAAATCAATGCAAATAAGGGAAGCGGGGAGGACTAGAGGAGTGAAAAGAATGACAAAAAAGGGCTGAAAAAAAAAAGAAAAACAAACAAAGGCCTGGATTTAAGAAAAGAAAAAAAAAGGGAGAGAGAGAGAGAGGGAGAGAAGAAGCGAGGGGGAAAAATGGGATGAGAATGCCCATTAAGGTGGGAAATTGGAGCCCTTTGCTGCTAAGCATTCTGTGTGTGCCCATATTTCCCTGATGGTGGTGCGAGATTCGCCGGGCCCCGAGTTATCCAGATGAGACCGGCAAGAATTAAAATGCCATATGTTCGGGACGGCACCTTGGCGCAAATCAAACGCTCCTGTAATTTCTCTCAATACAAAAGAGGCTCCTAACATTAGGCTCTCTCCGCTTTGCTGGCTTGTTTATTTCCACCCTCTTTTTTTTTTTTTTTTTTGTCACTTCGACGTGGAGATTTATTCTAACTTAGCGCCGGCTTCTGGTGCTCTACAGGCGGTGAATAAGTACGTGTGTAGACAGCGTGCTGTCGCAGGTTGCAGGTGATTGACATGTAGGGATCGCACAGTGGCCCAGTGACCTTTTCATAATGAGTTTTCCACATTAGAAAGCTTTAATTGCCTTTTTTATAACTTAACTGAAGGGGAATGTCTGATAGGCACTAAATATAACTTGTTTTTGGATAATTCATTGATTCGATGAATGTATGTAACATTGCGAGTACATTTTGAAGCCATTTGTACAAGCTCCCATTACATTTTTTGAACTCCTTTATTTTTCCCACTTGCTGCGGTCTCAGTATGCGTTAAATGAGCCAGGTCAGTATACTTTACGCTTTCATGCATTCTGGATGACCACATTAGTGACGACGGGTCTTGCTGTTCAGAAGACGATTGGACAATTCTGCTCCTCTGCTTTTTTCCTAATTAGGTTTACACATAGAGCGTACATTAATAATAACCTCATGAATTTACATTGTTAACATATAGCCTTGAAGTGACCAAAGAGTCTCCCGGCATGATATTGAGAAAGCAGAAAAGCGCAACGGCAGCTTGTGAGAAGTGCTGTCACGTATGAAAGAGAGCGACGGTTTACACCATACACATTCCAATGGGCTCCGTGTGTCTTTATCATCGTATCACGACCTGCAGGCAGGTTTGGTCCAAGTGGCACAATATGATCAGTGGTTCTGAGTATAAAAGCCTTTAATTTAAGGGTCAGTAACTTTCTCATGATAGAAATATGTAATCCAGAACTAATAATAATGGATTGGAGTTTGTAAATTGACGGTTTAACTGAGAGCACCGTCCTCATTTTCCCTACGATAGGGATCAAACTACTTATGGTGCAGAAACCAATTAAAAACTTTAAGTCAATCTTTAAGAAAGTGTTTGGGCATATGTCAGTGGAATATATATATATATAGATTTTTTCACTTAAAGCAAGGTTATGCCTTCAGTGCAACTGTCAGATGATAGTGAATTAAAGAACACAGTGGTACATACTTTACTGCATGTGCTGCTTACGTCTGCAACTTTTCATCCGTAGCGGGGGCCACTTCTGATTTCAGTAATACAGGGATTACACTTTTCATGCTGTAATGACAAGAACAGCCTCTGATTGAGGACTAGAATGAAAGAGGTTGCATCCATTTTGCTCCATTTCCCTTATTCACCAACCTTCAACCACGCCACATTTATTTTAGTCTGATATATCAGTTTGATACATCAAAGCTAAACACGAATTATATGACTTAGCATGTCAGAGGTTTTTTTTCGGTAATATGTTAAACAAGGCTGTAGGTTGTAATAAGTTACTCCTGATGGCACCTTCTCAACACTGTGATCACAAGCTTTCTCCTCGAGACTCTACAACCTGCACGCCCCTCTCCCCCCGACTGTCCACCGCCATCCTTTCAATAACGTCTCTATCTATATCTATCTTTTTTTTTTTTTTTTAAATGTTGCCCCTGCCTCGCCAGTCCCCAGCGGCCCGGCTCGAACCAATAATTGTGTGTTTTCAACCTCTGCCGCCTTCGGCTAATTTAACCACAGATTGAAATGGAATGACCCTCCCCCCCTCCCCTCACCGGCACTGCCACCGCCACCGCCACCACCACGCCCCGCTACCTCTACCACACACACACACACACACACATGCACAGACACACACCGTGCCGGCTGGCAATCAGGAGTCTGAATGGACTGTGTTTCCTCAGCAGACACAAGGCTGATTCCAAAGCTAATAGTCATTGTTTGAAGTGACACCGCTGCCCTGGCATTTGCTTAACCTTCTGTCTTATGCACAAGGCAGAGTCAATGCACAATCCCTGCTTAATTAATATCTTCTCTCTCTCTCTCTCTCTCTCTCCACTCGCCCGCTCCTCCCTTCACCTCCCTTTCATCCCTGAACAGCCGCAGAGACAAAAAGAGAGATGGATAGTGTTATTTCTGCATCTTTACGACTAAAACAGATGTTTATGTAAATGCGCCTCTCTTTTTTTTGGTCGTTTACAGATCAGCTCTGTATTGGCGCAAGCGTTTGTCACTGTTTTAAAAACAGCTTTTACAGTTATGAACCTAATTTTTAAAATATAGCATTCTGGCATTTTGTCAGTAGTACCTATTATTTTTCTTTAAGCGCCTCTTTGAAGCGGTCACAGTTACTGCTTGTTGTCCACCCTCACCGTTAAAGATTGAAATTCACAAATCACCGCATGTTTGAAAAATGAACATATAGACTGTACTCTTAAGTCTGCCTTCTTTATTATCTTTTTAACCTCATTGTCACAGTTTGTGTCCAATTCACTTTTCCTCAAAGTGACAGACGTCAAAACATACAGGTGTCTCACACGTACTGTACGGATGGAATCAACACGCCTTACTTATTTCCAGTGAGATCAGAACCTCCATCAAAGATACACGTCCATTAATTTGCCCAGGAATCATGTAAGACACTCCTCACGAGCTCACGATCACATAATGTAGGCATTTAATCAGTATCACTAATTATCCAGTTGATAAATCTGTATATCCAGGGTCACTGTGCAGCGAGAACTGCTCATAATTAATGCAACGTAGTTTTTTTTATGGTGCAAGTTCAACATCACGCAAACAAATGAAACTGAAAAAGAAAAACAACTTGTGCGAGTGCAGTACTGCATTGTACTTAAACAGCACGACACGCTAATCCGTCCACTGATGCGCGATGAAAATGATCCCAGATGAAAAAGAAAACTCACTGACATTTAATGTATTTATTTACTTATTGGTTTAACACTTTATTTCACATTGTAAAAATGTACATATTACACATGTTAAGACAGAGATAAGGCTCAGAATATCTCATCAACATCATATATACAGCGTAGTATAGATGGAGTCGCAATGTTTGTCTACAAAAACTTCAGGGTAGAAAACCCCCTGCATCAGGTGCTAGCTTACATCCAATCGAATCGTCTTTCGAAAAAAATGTACAGGTCTGATGGCGTAAGACTAAAGAAAATGACAGCTTGAGTTTACCCAGAACTGGGAGTTATTCCGAGACGTCACTGTCGGGTAGATGTGGTTTATCAAAGACGCTAGCAAAGCAGCACCGTACGTGACACAGCAGTGACATCGGAGGTCGCACCGCTGTGTTTTCGTATAAACCACTGAACGTTACAGATATAAAACGCTTTTGATTTCACATATCTCAGCAATGCAAATCAACTGCCAGTTGTCTAACTGGAAACGACTGTTGTTTGGACATATAGAAAAGCACACTTTTCTGTATTCTGTAAAACATTATTTTTCATTAAAAAACTGTCCATGCACATGGGTTTTTGAGTTCCTATTGAAAAAAAATAACAATATATAGCTCGGCATAACCAAGAAATGTAGTGACCACACCTGTAAATGAAGGAAATTAAAGGAGCGATGATAGATGGATCTTCCTGTGCTGTGTTTGTAGCCTCTCAAAGTGTTTTTGCTGACTTGTCTCTACCACCAGTAACTGCAGGAGTCGCTAAGTCGGTTAGGATCGAAATCTTATAGACTGTCCTGAAAAGCTGGACACAGGAAATTAACAAAAAGAAGAGGATGACCGGTGAAAAGAATTCCGCATGCACACGGATACATACATACCAGGAGCAAAGGAAAGAATAATTCGATAGACGTCTTCACCGTTCAGTGTCCCCAAACACACACATCGGCCATTTCAGACGGCCTTCGGTGTTAAATCCACCTCTCTCACAGCCCTCGTACTCGACACGGCACACTCCTAAATAAGAATCAATGCCTAGTTAAGACTGAAGCCCTGCCAATAAGCCCGGGCATAAAGCAGGAGGTAAACAATGCCTCAACTGCTCTCTGTCTCCAACAAACACTCTGAATCCTAATCCCTCCGCTCTGAAGCCTTCTTCTCTCTTACTTAATTCGCTCCCATTCTTTTTTTCTGTGATGTTTTATGAATGCTCCATCAGACCAAAGAGCAAGTGTAATCTGCTCGGCTTGTGGCGGAGGGGTGCACAACAGCGACAACGTGACTAATCAAAGAGGGGAACAGCTGACTTCAAACCGCATCACAAACACATTGTATGCATTATTTCTACGGCGAAATTAAATCACTCCTTTCGCATACGTTGCAGTGAATGAACGTGGCTTGATTGTATTAGCGTTGGGGGGGGGGGGACGCAGGCTTTCAACCCTTGGAGTTGAGAATAATTTGAAAAATGACGCATCTCCTCCTGATTATAGCGATTTTGATGCAGACATTTCATAATGCTGCTGTGATTAGAGTTGAGAGAAATGGGCACGCACACAAACACCGACCGAGGCCGCTGAGAAAACAAAGGCCTCATGTGAAATCTGAACTTTTGATTGCCAAGTACTTGTACATACCTCCGTGCTTTTTTGGCAAAACTGCACTCTTCACGACAGCGTTTATCTCTTAAACACGCTTCTTCCTCTTGGTCCGAATATTCCGGTCAGATGTTCAGCTTTTTTGGATAGTGAGGCCGTCGAGAGGTTGCTTTTCGTTTTACTCATTTGGCAGCGGAACAGATAACAGGACAACCATTACATTCTCATACCTAACTGCCTGAATGGGTTGATTGCCTGCGACTGCCAAAAACAACATATATCGCCGTTCCCAGAGCGTCATGACCCTCAAAGCATATTGGTGACACGTGTACTGGACCCTTTTTGTCGTATGGTCACAATGTGGTTATTTCTAGGAAAAGATTGTGGTATAGGTTTGAATCAGAATGGCAACTTTAACAAAACTCAGTCGCAAAAATGGATGACAGATAGTAGATAGTATCTTCTTCCCTTTATCAGGAGCCGCACCAAAAGTTAACGGGGTCTGATCTGGGCCGAGATCCATCCTCCATCCAAGTTTCGTGTGAATCTGTTGAGGAGGTTTTGTGTAAGTCTGGTGACAAACCAACAGAACGAATTTGGGCGAACACATAGCCTCCTTGGGGGAGATAGTTATGTAACTTAAACCTACGACAATTAACATAATGACGGGTCGCATGAAGCTGCTAATGAGGCTGTGAAAACACAACAATAAAAAATCAATAATACAAAAGATTCTTTAAAAAGATAAATGAATCAAAGGAAAATACCAAATGCCGGAATTATTAAAGATCCACGGCGGTGTCAGAACATCGCAAAATGTGTCTGACTGAAATAAAAATAATAAATAGACAATTCAATTATTTTCTGCTATTGCCAGAACAAAACAAGAGGGAACAATAAAAGCAGCTGTAAATATTCTAAATAAAATCCATAGCCTCATTACCACACTTACAGTTAGTCTGACGTCCTTTTCAGGCTCAGGCCGATATAATTACAGCAATTTTAGAGCTGTATATTTTTCTTGAATGAGCTGGTACGCACATGAAAGGGAAAATAAGGGACGGAGGAAGGAAATGAAAGAAAAAGCCTTTTGGCTTGTGAAGAAAAAGAAGAAAAAGTTAGACAAGTGTTTTATTTTTATGATTTATTCATGATTCAGATTCAGCACATATGTAGAAAGCTATTTCTTATTTTATGAATACATATGAGTTACGTTAGAGCCGCCCCTCGCCGCTGTCAATCCCGCTTCCACGGGCAGTTTGTCTAATCTGCAGCATCACAATCATTCAGTATTATTAATATTACAGTAGAGCTGTTTCCACAACAGGCCGGGCCATTCCTTCCACTGTACTGTCAGATCAGCTCACAGATCAATGAACACACACCCAAACTTCTCCACAGGATCCACCTGTGGTGCCTCAGCTCCCGTTCTTTTCCCCTCAGAGACGCATTCAAGGAATCGTAACGTTCTCGATTACGGCGGACCTCTGTCAGCGTTCATGTCACAGGCGGGAGGACAGAGGAGCCTGATAATCAGAGTGGAAAGCACCAATTTTAAAGCAATTTTTTTAAAACTCCCACGTGTGTATTCCAGCTGCAAGCTTGTGTTTTGTGACTAGGACAAAACAAACAGACAAAAAAAAAGCACATAAGATACAGAGAAGTACTCATTATTGTATTCTCACACTCAAATTAATAGAAAACTGGAAAATGAACTACCTCTCGGGTTAATTATTAGAGGTAAATGTATCAGATCTGTTATTCATTTCAATTCATTATGTCACAAAGATTAAATGTAAAAATGAAATGCACACCTCTTAGCAACTGTCAGCTACAATAAACCTCACCCGTCTTTCAGGATGTTTTCAGTGTCAGTATTTTGTCTCTGTTTGTTTCAGCGTATCCTCCCAAACGACGTAACATTTACGGATATTCAAGGGAAACAAATATAACACAATAAAAAGATGATTGTCATAATTGTTTGTTTTTCAAACATCACACAGAAAAAACAGGGAAAAAAGTTTAACTGGAAGCATATATTTTTTTTTATCCTCCTCCGAAAAGGCAGACAACAACATGATTACCAGAAATAATGAACCACGGACTCAGATTCCGGAGAACCCGCTCATTCCTTAACATTTCGCTAAGTGGTCAAGAGTGTTTTTGTTTAAGAAAATGGGTCAAGAGCATGAATAAAAGTTAGACACGAATTTGCTGACCTTCTCGCTCGTCAAACATAATGATATCTCAACAGTTTATTATCGTTCCACTGTGAGTTTCCCATGTCCAGCCTGTTCTTGAGACAGCAGAGGTCACTTAGCGATATGAACAAATGCAACGACAGCAGCTTGTTACAACCCATATTCATGTTAACTGTTAGGCAGTCACCACGAGTGGCTGTTGTAATTATTAAGGTGGAAAAAGAGGGAGTCAGGTTACATAGTATAAAGAGCAACAAGTCTGCAAAGGGAGGAGGAAGAGAAAACGGGGAGTTATTGTAACAAAGTAAGTTACTTTATATTAATAAGAAACTCATTTTGTCCCAGTTTGCCTAAATCTCACCAAGTAATTCCAGGGCCTTAAACAAATAAAAAAACCTTTAAAAAGTTCCATTTTGCCTGTTGCTTATATGCCGAGGCATCATTAGGATGCACTGGAACGAACACAGTTACAACAGAATACCAGTATAATCTGTTGACACCAAGCCTCCAGGAAACAGTGCAATGCTCTGAAGCTATTTTGACGTAGCAGCCAAAACTGTGTCAAGACAATATTTTGCTAGTGACCCTTAAATTCTTCTTCCCGTAAGCTTACAATGTGAAAAAGGTGGCTGTGAAAACACAGGACACATTTTTTCAAGCGTCACGACCCCCTGAAAAAAGAAATCAAGAATTTGAGACGTTTGGTCCGACAACACTTGGAAAGTCTGGAATAGCCGCTCCATCAAATTGTTATATCCGCATTGTTACGTCAGCGGAGGGCTAAAACCTGAAGCTGAATCAAATCTAATACCCAAGAAGTGGATATCTTTTGGCTTCATGCCTCACTGAGCAGCTTTCATTGGTACGAACGGTATCCAGACTTCCTTTTATCAGATCCATGGTTACTTACAGCACATCGCAAATTCGTATTTGTGTTACATTTGAAGTTCCAGCAGTCCTCCAGAGCTCTAAAATATGCTCGAGTCTTGGCCTGATAAAACACGCTTTGTGTGAAAATGTGAAATTCAGGTTTTTTTTTTCGCAACATTATCCAAAATTGAATGACTCCGCCTGAGTCTGCTGTTTTGGATAAATGGCTCGGATCACCTTGTGCGCGGTGTGATCTGTGCGATGGCGGCAGCGTGCAACGACTGGGCTCTGCTGCCGCGCTGTGTGCTGTACAGTAGGCGAGGACCCGTCTGGAAACAGGGGTCAGCTGTTTGCTTTCCCTCCTGCATCTCTGTAGCAGTCACTCTCTTTCTCCCTCTCTCTCTCTCTCTCTCTTTCTCCGGGGTTGTCCGATGAAGTGGTCAGCAGTTGACAGGTGCTGCCATGGCTGACAGGCCAAACACAGCGTGTGTGTGTGTCTGCGAGAGAGCGCGTGTGTGTGTGTGTGTGTGTGAGAGAGAGAGAGATGCTGCTCGAGGGCACATCGGACCTGTGCTGCAGAGCATGGCAGGAACAAAGCCACGGGGACGCCGAGTCAATGACATCTCTCTCTCCTTCCCTCTCTCCCTCTCACCTTCTTTACTCCAGTTACTCTCTTGAACATTTTTTGCCTCACCCTTTCTCACCCCCACGAAAAAAAAAAAAAAAAAAAAAGAAGGACGGGGGCTGAACTCGCTGTTTTTTCTCGTAACAGAACGAGCTGCGACGGGGTGTGTTTGTGGTGTAACTTAAGCAGAGAGGGATTACGATCTCATGGTGTGAGGACTGAGCTAATAAGTCACTGGGTGGGCCTGGCGCTCATGACGCGGGGGAACTCTCGAGGGGCCGCTAAGACGTGCGCGCCGAGGGTCATGTATGTGACTGTTGCCAAAGGAATCCGTAGGCTGCGTTTTTGGGGTTTTTGGCTCCCCGTACTGTGAGGAAAACTGAAGCCTACAGCGGCGGTTTTGAGCTAAATGCTAACAGCCGCATGGTAATGTGCGCAAAATGACAGCGTTAACCTGCTGACCCGCTCACTTTGGTTCTGACATTTCACTCAGAGCCAAAAATGTCAACCTGCTGGTAGCACTGGATCAAAAAATTTCGGAGATCATAAAGGACTGTCAGGATTCATTTCCTGGACTGATGGCCGTGGATGTGTACCAAAACTTTAAGGCAGCGCGTCCAATATTTGTCAAGATATTTCAGGCTGGACGGATAAAAAACGGCGTTATTAAACCGTTCGGGCTAAATAGGTGATCACTGGAGAAGAAGGCGCACTGTCCTTCAATTGAAAGAGTGAAAAAAGAGATAACAACCTCATGTTTAAAGGTATATGTAACATCTCAGCATTAAAGTATCTTCCAGGAGAGAGTCAGAGTCAGTGATCAAGACTAAACATAACAGGATTAAAACTTTAACCCACATGCTCTGCGGTATATATGTGATTTGAAAGTCATCCAGCACCTGAAATTCCTCCGTGCACGCCTGTATTTTGACGGGGCCGCGGCAGAAAACGGTGATAAATCAAGTGAAAACATAACTGCTCCTGCACACGTATGGTAAATTTTATTGAACGGCCACATGTAAAGTACAAGCCCGCTTAAAACAACAACCTTCCCGAGGGACCCGAGCAATCAATCATCCGTAAAAGGGAAAGAAAAAAAAAAACATTCTGGTGAATTACCTACGGACAGTGTCCGCAGTGCACAGACAAGGACAGCCTCCACAACAGACAACAACGAGACGCTTCGTACGCGCAGAGGAATTGATGCATAGAAAACAGCATGAATGTACATGAATGACTTCAAACATGACAAAGCTCTGACAATTACACATTGTTCTCTAATTGTTCAGCAAATGGGTTAGTATTCCACTGAAAATGGAAAATGCTCTGCAACTCAATATAGCCGCGGTCCTTTAAAGAAAAAAGAAATGACAACAGCAACAACAACAAAAATATCATAACTAGAGAAACAGGTACATTTATGGAGACGGAAAAGTAGACGTCATTCAAAAAATCCACATGTAGAACATTTTGAGGAGAACTAGTGCTCAAACCACGTCTTCTCAGTACGTGCATCATATATGTGCATGAATATATACTTTATTTGTCCTGTGTTCTTTTTTTTTTAAAAGTCCATTCATATTTTTTATTATAAGTTCTGCTTTAACTTAATCCTCTTCATAATGTCATGATAAGTGTACAGTCGGTTAAACCCGAGTTGATTAACAAGCAATAAAATGCTTTATAAATCATTTATTCAGCTTTAAAAAGGTTCATAAAAAATCAGCTGCACCTTTATAACGGCCAGCCAAATAATGTTTACAGATGAACTACGCAGTATTTATTGACCTTAAACAAGGTATTATAAGAATATGTTTTTGTTTTTTATATAAAGTGTCATTGTTTCTTTTGCTGGATGCCGTTCCACGCGTCCACCGTCTCTCTCGGTTAAAGCAAACGCCAGAATACAAAACATTGCTTTCAATTCATTTATATAATTAGTGCCTTCCCGTGTCACATGACTCCTGCATTAGATGTTCTAATTGTCCCGAGACTCTTTTGTCGTGTTACAGTGCTCACCGTCCCCTTTCACAAGCAGCCTTCCAGGTTTGACTAGTCGTAGTTCTGGATTCTCAGCATGCTTGACCAAGAGAATGTGACTGTGTGTGTGTGTGCACATGCGGTTTGTGTGCGTACGCGCGTGTGTGTGTGTGTGCACGGCTCCTCCCCGTGTTGGTATCTAAATTAAATTGTCTTTATCTCCTCCAGGAAAAAAAAAAAAAAAAAAGAAAAGGAAGAGGGAGGATGGGGAGTGCTGGGGAGTGGGTGTGAAAATTAATTTGTTAGATCAAAAAATATTTAATTTTGCTGCACATCAAACAAACTTTGTCTTCAGACAGGGTGTACTGAGGCGGGCCCGCCTTTTTTCTTCTTCTTCCTCTTCTTTTTCTTCATCTGCCTTCCCTTTTTTTCTTTAATTAAAAAAGCATTCTATTATTACAGCAGATGAAAAGGAAACATCTATTCAAACAGTACAGTCGTACCGGACTACCACTAATCTTTTGGTAATTATTTTTTAATTGAATCTTTTGAGCACAAAAGCCCTGAGCAGATGCTTGCATTACCGCGGTCCCACATCGCGCGCCACGCCATGTATACGAGATGATGCCCGCCTCGCCACGAGCGAGCGGCAGGACAACACGGGACCGAGAGAGAGGGAAGTTGGGAAAAGAGAGAAACAAATTAAGGAGGGATGAGGCTGGATGGAAGGAGGGGAGAAGTAAGTCTCCGGAGATGGAAAGTTATGTATAGACGAACAGCTCAGCAGCTCTTTAGACGTCGGCAGTGCGTCCGCGAATGAGAATCCTTTCTGCTGATGCGCACACTCCGACGGGTCAAGCAGCTTGGATCTAAACTGCGCCTTCTTACCTTCCAACAGTGCTCCTCCAATCCCTCCAAACTTCTCCAGCATCTGCGGAGGGCTGATTACAAGCACATAATGATCGGTCTTAAGGGACTGGATTGGGGTGCTTTGCCTCAGAAAAAAAAGAGAAAAAATCTCAAAAAGATGAACCCGGTCCAAACTTTCCAGCGCTTTGCCTCCCAGAAAGGACCTTAAAAACACCTTATTACTACAGAGATCCCCATTTCACTGACATTTGATATGCTTCCACGTCTGAGTGAGGGATCCTGGGTGATGTGTGTGTAAAGTTCTTCCTCCCAGATGCTTCAGAAGTGCTTAAAAGACATGCAGGGGGAGATGCAAAGAGGGGCTTAAGGAGCAGGCAAATAGGAGCGGCTCTGGAAAAGAGACATCTTTAGCTTGGCTGTACGCAACAGCATATTGGCTCTTAATCATGTCGAGTACCCGTCAGAGCTCGCCAAAGCCGGTTAAATCACATTACTCATGCATTGTGCATGTATGTGTGAGTGCGAAGGAGTGTGTGACCATGCTTTTTTATGTGTGTGTAAGTGTGTCGGCATAAAATGAAAGTATTGGGCAGTGAGTGTGTGAAGGTGTTAGCCCAAACCGTGCATCGCTTTTTATTTTATTTATCGAGCGTCTCAGAGCGAGAAATCAGCCCCGACTGGCCAGAAATTCTTCGAGTCAAATATTAAGCTCTACTTCTAGATCACTGTATTTGTGTAGGTATGTGAAGCATTGTACCAACTAAGATCTGAATTTATTTGTAAGTCTGCGGATATGTTGGAGCTCCCCTGCACAGTCTAACCTGCCGTGGTGGTCGGGCAGCGACGCTTACAGCACCACAGTTGAACAATCTCTGTTAACGACCAGCAAATCCATTGTCTAATATTTTCCCATTATGCTGAAGACAGTCCGGGATGCTTAATGTTAACATGAGCGTCTCTGTCCTGCTCTTTATTGCATTTGGGGAAGATTACACATTTAGCAAACTGTGTAAAAGGCCTAATTCAAATAAATTAGGTTTTGCCTGGTTAATGCAGAGATATATGTGGCCGTATGGATGAGTGTCATTCCATCATTTCTTCGACATTGTGTTGTGAACTTTAACCTCGGCCAATCCAGAGGGTGCCACCTCAGAGCAGTTGCCAAACCGCCATTAAACAACAAAAGAGAAGCTGATATGTTATTTTGCTACTAGTACGCCATTCCTGTCCATAGAAAGGCTGAGAACAATAATGGAGAACATACCATTAAACAAAGTAATGCGCTCCCCCTGTAGCATTTGGCTATGCTGCTAGCACAGCCCCACACTGTCCCGTCCTACTCTGCCTCTGGTTTGTGGGTCATGCCATCGCCGTTAGAATGGCCACGTCAACAGAAAACACACATTTACTTTCAATAGATGGTGTCATTACGGTGTTGGCGCACAAGGCCGAATTGAGTGACCACACGTTAAACATGTTACGTTACACTCACGTTATCGGCCAAAACAACATGACGTCAAGTTTAATTTTTGTTATTTTTTTTTCAACAAAGGTGGCGGTGATATTTTTTTGAACCCCTTCAATCTGCCGATCTGCCCCCCAGCCTAAACACACTACCCTCACTCGAATGAATTGGATCAACCTTTAAGATTCACTCACAACTCCACTAACAAGGCCAGACGGTGATCATTTTGACGATGGATATCACAATGAGATTTGAGCTATTTAGTGAAGTAGTGGTGCTTCCTTCACTTTTAACTATTCCACGGTTTAATATTCTGAATGGCAACTATCAGGAAAATACAATATGTCATCAGATATTTTACTTCGCCGCTCTCAAACTCCCAAGTCCTTCCTAGTTTTTCATTCCTAGTTTCAGCGTGCTTCTGAGGAAATAACTCCGGGACGCTTGATAAATACAAACATGAACTCATCAATATTCCGACTGATCAAATTTGGCTAATGAAAACACGAGGTGAAGGAGTGGAGACGGATAAATGGCGAGAAAAAAAAAAGATGCCGGGTGTGCGACGGCGAGGGGGGACGGGGAGGGGATCGGGCAACGAAGAGGACAGACTCCGAGAATGAGAGATCAACAATGCCATAAATAACCTTGGGAGAAGTCACCTATCCTCCCGCAGGCGACAGCTCGTCAGGGAAATGAATGGGTTGTCACTGTCGTCTTTGTGCCCATGGCTGAGGGCACTGAAGCTGGCACCGCCGCACTCGCACACAAATGGAAGGAGGAAAAAAAAAAAAAAAAAGGTTTTCTTTTCGTTTTTAATGTCTTTGCAGCCCCCCCCCTCCTTCCCCCCCGCCGCCCGCCGCAACTAACACACAAACACACACCGAGGTTCACAAACACTCTTTGAAAGCGCGCATCCACTTAAGCAAAAAAACGACACGCCGAAGCGAGGAGGGGAGTTGACGGTGTGCATGGGAATGTCGGAGCACACACACACACACACACATATGTACACAAACTCTCAAACCCACTCATTCGCCGCTCACACACCTCTCAATCTCTCCGTCAGTCTCTCTCTCCCACTCTCCGTATCTCCGTTTGTCTTTCTGGACTCCAGGTGTGTCGCTGCCGATTTCATCCCCGCAGCATTTTTGCTCTCATTCGACACAATATTTGCCCACAGTTCAATAGGCAGTGCAGCGTCCTGCAACACTGCGAGGTGTGTGTGTGTGTGTGTGTGTTGGTGTGTGCGTGCGTGTGCGTGCCGTGGCTCTTTGTTCTCCTCGCGTTGTGCGGATGAAACAGATCAACAGCTTTGGGCGATATACGCTTTGTTTATCAAATTACAAACAGCTATTCCGCCTGCAGAAATTCACTCGAACATATTGTGAAATCAGCGCAGATGCTGTCATTATTTGTTTGTTTACCTGGTGTGTTTTACTCATAACAACAAGGCCGTAACTTCCCCTCGACAAATGGGTGAAACGTGTCCCTCTCACTTTTTCAGAGTCACGTTCGTCCCCACCCCCATTTTTTACTCTTCCAGTTCTCTTACTTTGCTAAACGTTGTCTACCCATTGTCCACCTCAAACTGGAGAGACACCGTGTAGCTGTAACTGCGCACACACAGCTAGCTTTCGGAGTTCTTTGTGGACTTCTTGCCCCGGGTTTCACCTCTCGGCTATAAGCTGCTCCGACCCGCTCTCTGCCAGCCGGGTGGGAGGTATTATGTTGTTTGTACTTGGGATCTGAGACTTTTATTTTCTTATTTGCTGGACGCATTAAATATATGTGTGTGTGTGTGTGTGTGTGTAGCTAAAACACTCACAGCAGACATACAGCTGATATAAATATTAGATTCAATCTCAAAAATAATCTTGTTCTGTGGTCCAGGTTTTGGAGGCAGCACATCAGGCGTGTTGAACACACACAGTATTGGAACCGATGGACAGCTTGAGAAGGTGAGAGAGCAAGAGACTTCTGTCTTAAGGTGCATCTATTTACCAGATGTACCTTTACTCTATGTGCAATTACAGCCGTAAACACACAGTATGCATTTCCTGCCGCTGGGCGTCCCTCAGTCAAAACGATGAAAACAAAAGTCGTGGTTTGATGACGTTGTGGAGTAGCATGGGATCATGGGAGTTGTTGTCATTGTCAAACAATCACCAATAGATGAAAATTTGTTGGTTGGTTTGTTTGTGGATTTAAATGTTTTTGCGATATTGGATTAGGCCTGATTGAATAAAAGGGGACTGGTGGGCCTCGGTAGCGGTGTGTGCGATTCTAATTTCTATATCTTTTCTTTCTTCTTCTTCTTCAAGCTCCACCAGGTTGCATGGCGACTGTGAGTCAGCGGTCTTTGTCAAGCTCAGCCACAATACATACGCTTGATTGAATTAAGATCTGGACTCAATGACATGAACACTGTTACTTCTAAGACATTATAAGATTCTCTGTAAGAAGATACCAGAATGAAACAACATTTTAAAACAAAGCATGGTAAATCATGTGTAGTGGTACCGGTTAAAACGCAAAAACAACACCAGCCTCAGGTCAGGTCTCTAATAATGAAAATACATGTGAGTTAAAAACCCACATTTTATTGTATCGACAGTAAGATACCCTCCGCTTCTGAAACCAGACCTACAATTGTAGAAATGCAGATATCCTCTCCTCTTTGTTTTCAAGTCCACAAAGCTTAACTGGAGCTCGAGTGTGTTGCCATTTGTGTGTGCGAGCATGTGTGTGTGTGTGTGTGTCGAATAGCTGCTTTGTCAATGAACGAGCTGACGTGTCAAAAATGCATGACTCCAGCACTATTCCACATATTCGCATTTCAAAAAAAAAAAAAAAAAGTCATGCTCCTTTTATATAGAGAATGGCTTCACAATTCATTTCAATTTCCTGCAGGGCCCGAGTGACTTCAGAGAGCGAGTAATCTGACGAAGAACTCCATTTAGCCTCGCACTTACATCTTAACCCCAAAAAATCCGATATTTCACAAACATGACTCTATTACGCGCGAGCAACGCTGCCTGTCGAGTTTATTTAATTTGAGAGAGGGCCTGGGCGTAACGTATTACAACCCCTCCCTCTTTGACATCAAACCCTCGCCTAAAGTGGCGCTCCGCACAAGTAACAGGACTACTTACATCACAAAATGGACTCTAAATGCAAACAGGCATAACTAGGGACAGCCAAGCCCCCCCCTCCCCTTTCTTTTCTGTTTCATCTGGAAGAGGGTTCGGGGCCTTTTTTTCTTCAAATTTCACACTGCGTAGTATTGTGCTTCGATAAAAAAACGAAGCGGGGAAATGAGGAGAAAGGGACGGAGTGAGCAAGAGGAGAGAGAAAAATCAATAGTGAGGACATAGCTGGGGGGTTTCCATATTACATTTTGCATAGACGTCGGCTGTAATTTGCCTTTGATCTTGGTCCCAAGATGACTCACTGAAGCCATCTTCCACAGCCAATTGGGGGTGGGTGGATGGAGGGGAGGGCAGCGGGTGGGGGAGAGAGGGGAGGAGGAGGAGGATGGAAGGAGTGGGTGGAGGGTTAAGGATGGAGAGGGGGGGGGGTGCGTCGACCACAGAGTCTGGATGCCAGGCCAGGCCTTCATCTCCGGTTCGTGCATTCTGCTGAGATGTCTGTTTTGCTGCAGACTGGATGTAATGCAGACTCTCCTGGCTGCACACACAGGGCCAGCTGTGAGTCCAGTATGTCCAGTTTGCCCGGATAGACCGATGCGCCAGGCCAAGCATGCAAGGATGGGAAAGGGGGGGGTCTGAGTCCTTCATCTGTTGTATGTAATGTATGATCACAAAATGCTCTCTTTATGGTGCTTTCCTTTTCCTGTTCTGTGATAGAAATCAGTATTGAGAGTGTTCGGTTGTAGAACATAAACTAAAAGCCTACAGTGTTTTCTCACAGTTAAAAAAAAACACTCGCTGTCAAAGCCAAAATGTGTATCGGCCTCCAATGAAAGCAGTCTTTTTAATTGGGCTTCTGCGAGTGGTAAAAAGGGTCATTTCACCCCAAAATTGAAAACCATGTACTTTGTCATGTTCCCTCAGTGGTCAAGGAGTCTTAACTGCAAGGCCACCATGACCCCTGAACGCCCTAAAAAGAGTCTCTGTGTGCAGTGAAGTCTGTGGATTATCTGAAGTATCATATTCAGAAAATTTAATTTGTGTGTGACAGAAGCCAATCACTTAAAATCTCTTAAAAATGCCCAGTTCACATGCAATGTTGTTTTATTTTCACATGTAAAAATAATGCTTTTACTGCTGCGAGCCTCAAAAATGAAATTCCATTCACCTTTGAGTGATTTTGGGCATTTCACAAATAAATCATTTCAGGATGTGACCTGTGAGTTTAGTGAGCAGATTACTCAAATGCTATTGCTGCAAATTAAAATATCCCACATTGAATTTATCAAAAAAAAAAAAAGTCAACTAAAGAAATGAAATAGAATCTGAATAAATCACCAAAGAGAATAATGCTTTAGGTCAAAGTCATAGTCCACACAATTCTTGTTCTGCTTGATGGTAACACATGGGAGTTGACATGGACTTTCTTTCCTGCTATAAAATGTTAAGATATTAGTCAGTGATGAAGAGGACACAAACTTTTACACCTCAAATTGCTCTCAAAGTCACCACAGCACGCGATACTGCAGAGAAACGGACTCCAAGTCGACTCAAGTCATGGCTTTGACTCCTTGCAATATAACCTGACAGAAAATGAATGACTTGAGACTTGACTTGGAAGTTAAACACTCGTGACTTCACTTGACTTAAGACGCAACGACTCAAGTGTGAGTCTTTCGGTTGCTTTTAAGTATGTCACAGTTTAAAAGTGATGGGAAAGGAGAATTTTTGATTGTGAAGAAACAAAAAAAATGTTTTTATTTCATCCATTGTCATATTAATCAACAGGTTAGATAAAGTGGCCAACAACACCGTTATGTCATCAAGCGACTTGAGTTGCACGTCTGCAACACTGTGACCAACAGCGATAAAAGCAGTCGGATCGTTGCGTTAAGTAAAAGTGTCAGTGCCACGATGTGAAAAGCCTCCATTAAAACTGAAATAAAAAGTTACAGCTGAAACTCCTACATTAAAATTTCATACAAGCTGTAATGGTTAAATGTGTTTTAAATTGTATTATGCAAGTATGCATTATGTAAAATGGCCCCTTCTGGTGTTATTATTCCATATTTTATTGCTGTCACCGGTTGAGGTATGGCCAGTTTGAACCATTTCACACTGCAGTTTGATATTTGAATCTAATATACTGTTAAAAAAGCTGATCAAATGTTTTGTATCCAACATGTTAATCTGGACAGTAATAAGAGACTCCTGCTCTCAGATTATTAAAGTGGATAATGTTTTGAAATGTAGTGGAGTGGGAGTGGAGGCGGGAGTAAAAATATAATTACTCCAGCAAACCTCCTCAAAACTGAACTCAAACGCAGGTCTTAAGCAAACGTACTGAGGCGTGACCACATGCTGACCGGTGACCACACGAGACAAACTTCTTGCGCTGACGTGCTGCACTGGGCTTCACGTGATGAACTGTATGGCCACAGGCGATTAAAACTCACTCTAGGCGTTGGATTGGTATGAAATAATGAATGAAGACATAAAAGTAATTAATAGACGGAGCCGTCTGAGAGAGAAAAGAGAGGAGGATTCGTCATCTCTTCTCTACACAATGCCATTGTTCCCCGCGACATTCACTACTCACTGTGTTATTAATGACTCCGCCTCGCAGAACATCCATTTTTCTCTTTGGGCTCGCTCGCCATCTCGGGGTAACTTTTTTTGGGGGGGAGCTTTCTGTCCCCCTCCTCCTCCTCCTCCCCCTCTTCCTCCATCACCGTCTTTTTTTACATGCGAAAGTTGTGTATGTTTGTGTCACTGTGCTCTCCAGAGAGGCGCGCAGGCTTAGAGGTATTCGCTGTGTGAGGAGCAGGGACTTGGGCTGGAAGTTTCTTTCAGACACCAGCGCGAAGGAAAGAAAGAAGAAAATAACTTTTGTCCTTTGTATAGCTTGGGTGTTTGGCAAGCCTACTGAGTGTGCATCCGCTGTCGAATATTCCGTTGTAACCGCGGAAGGGTAAAGGATGCTTCCGCTCGCACTGATGAAGTTTACGGTGATTTACAATCAACATTCGCGTCTCGCTTCTTCTTTGACTCGTTTTATTGTGACGCCGCGAGACAATCTTTACTAATCGTTAACCTTTCAAACGGCAGAGACAGCCACGCGAGCGCTCGGAGTCGGTCTCAGTCTATAAAGCCAAGGAAGTGCATTCAAAGTTAAATTGGCGAGTACTGATGTTCCAGTAAGTTTTCCACCTATGCTGCATTTCTGTCATAATTTGGCCCCCACTGTCAAGCATACTGGAGGGTGTTTTTGTTCTCATGCTAGCACCCAGCTTCTCGGTGTGGGTAGCAGAATTTGATATTATTTCAGGCTTACTCCTAATCGTCCAGACGGTAAATATTGCACACTTCTTCTGCGGTGGCCTAATGGGCATGTAACTTTATAGGCAAACATGTGAAGTGGTATTCCTCCAGTGACTGGGAGCTTAGAGAGAGTGCCAGGCACTCCCTGAAGATGAAAGACTTGTCAGATGGCACCGTCTAGCTCTGCGCAGACACTTATGAGAAACAGACCTTCAGGAGAGGCTAAGTGTCCAATCTCTTGTGACTAAGAACAGTAATAGAGCACAATCGCCAGTAAATGGAGGACTATTTCAAAGCCAGAAGCGCAGCTCTCCTTGTGTTTTGGCGTCGTCCCCTGTTGAAACGTACACCTTCACCATCCCTCACCAGGAGTGCACTGTGGATTATTGCTATTATTACACTTCATAAATCCCCCACTCCTCGCATGATTGATGATTTTCCACTCCGTGCCTCGCACAGTGTGGTGGATCTTTTTAAGAAATTTCGGTATCTTGTTCTGAAGTTTTGACTCCCGGTGATATTTTTTAAGCTCGAGTCCATTTGGCTGTCCATCTTCTCCGCCGCGCCGAATTAGCATGCAGCCTCGATAATCTACCCCCTTGTCTCTCCTGGCCCCGTCCGCAATCCCTCATGATGAAATGAATTACACCGTCTATTGTCAGAGTGCTTTAATCATATTAGCTTCTGCTAAAATGACAGAGCATTGTTCAGGGCCCCAGACAAAAGAAGACACATCTAAGGTACAATGGACCTCGGATCTCTCTCAGTGAATTACATTAATTCTAAATAACGTCACGTTAAGCTGCCTGTCTGATAGAGGAAGAAAAAGAGGTTTGACTGGAATGGCATTTGCACCTTCATCATTGCTCTTAATGAGACAGTAGAATGCTGATAGATGTTCACTGACATGAGGATGTGTTTTTACCCCCATTTGGGAATGTGTTCATTACATCCTCCTCTTTTTTTAAGGTTTGATTACGGCATCAGTTGTGCTACATCTGTTTTAAAATGATTTTACATTCAAAATCTAATTGTAAGTGTAATTTAAGTGGAGACACGCAAGAAGCTTTAAGGCCCGGATCGGCTTAACTACTGGCAACAAGCCAAGGTGAACTACAACCTATGGCCAAAAGTATGTGGAAACCCCTCATGTATAATTGTGTACTTTTGGTATGGATCTGTTTTTCATGGTTTGGGCTAGGCCAATCCAAGATTGATTGGTTGATTTTTGAGTCTCACTCCCAAATAGTTAAATGCCGACTCTTTGGGAAGGAGGCCGACCCCAACCTACAATCGCAAAGTATTTGACAAATTGGGACGTTTAAAGAGACCTGATGTGAATCAGACCCGGGGATAGTCAGACCCAGTCCAGACAGATCAAAGGTTTATTAGATCCAATCTTAAATGTGTGACCTGAACAGATCCAAATAGAGAAAGAAGACTGAGGCCCAATCTGGATACACCTCTTAGCCCCACCATTCGGTTTTTGCATTCACGCCTAGGGGTGCCCACTTCTTGTTGCGATAGAGGGGTAGGGTGAGGTGATAGGGCTACGTGGCTCTCCAAACTGAGTTTATTCGGAGGCACTCTTCAAACCGACGGTCATAAGAATGCTCAGTTGTTTGCAGAGTATCATGGAGATGCTTGAAAACAAGGGGTAGGCATAAAAATTGGAGATGGGATTGAGCCCAGTTTATCCTCGTGGAGACACTTTACCACAAACTTTTGTGTGGGACTGTTTTTCATTGTGTGACCTTAGTTCCTTGCTGCCAAGGCAATCTTATTGTTACATAATAGAGATCTTCAGATAGAGTCCTCTGGGCTCATTCCAAAAGAGACACATGGAAATTCAGAGCCAATCCCAAGAATCATGACACCCAGTCTAAATGTGGTCAACCCCAATTTTGTGTCCATAGTTTGTCTTTGTCTCTGTGCTTTTACAATTTAATCATGTGTAAGCTGGTGTTCCGGGGTTTTCTCCTCAGAAGTTATTCTAAACAAACAAACTTTGATTGATTCTATTTAAATTATTTTTTTAAGTTTGGTTTGGGAGCCCAAACCTCAAACCCCATACGACACCTTCAGGATGTACGGCCTTATCAACCCATCATCAGTGTGGGACCTCACCACTGCTCGAATAGTGATCGAAGGTTAGGTTTGGTGTCCACATACTTTTGGCCACATAGTGTAAATCCACTCAGTATTCTCATATTTCCATTCCATGTTTTCAGTTTTCCATTTAATTTTTAATGAATCTTTTTTTTTTTTTTTAAACAACACACACCATCTGCATTTTAACCTGATGTTAGGAATACAAACACATGTTCACAGTCCAACACACACATACTGAAAGCACACAGAGACACACTCGTGAACGCGGGCAGGCAGCAGCCTCGGCTGTGGGGGGAATTGTTAAATGATTGGCCGAGTCCTTAATTCAATAATTTCTACTGGGTACTGGCCCACTCCCGCCGCTGCTCATTGATGAAGGCACTTTAAGGAGAGCAATATTTAGCATATCTGGCTAAATGGTCCTAACAAGCCCCAGCTTGCACTGTGTTAAAAATTAATAAATAATAAAATAAGGAGGAAGTGTGATGTTTCCAGGGAAATAATTTGCCTCTCTTGAACCAATGATGGCATGCACTTTATGTAAATTGGTGTCTGGGGACAACAAAATCCCTCTTAATACATACGCAGACTTCAAAAAGAGCGAGAGAGAGACCTGGGGAAAGAGGGAGGAGATGAGGAGAGAGAGAAATAGAAGGTGGGAGGGAGGAAGAGAGGCGAAGACGATAAATAGCAAGTCAGCACAAAAACGGATGGATGTGAATTTTATGTCCATAACATCAATGTAAAGATCCAATTCTTCTGATAGAACATTAGAGGGAGAGAGATTTGTGTGCGTGTGTGTGTGTGTGTGTGTGTGTGTGTTACTTTAAACCCCTTAGTGAGCACTGTAATATATTACAGCATATTTTGTATGTACTTTACTTTATATTTTATTACATATAAATACATTCCCTTGGGTATATAAACATTCAGAAGAGAATTATGTTGTCCTCTTTTGGATTTAAAAGAAATTCAAAGCATAAATTATGTTTTGTAACAGGCATATTCTTTAGAAAATACAATTAATTCAAGCGCAGACAAATCTACGTATACTGTACGTGTAACTTTTAAATTACTTTTACTTGGCAGAATCTTATTATCATCATTATATCATCACTTAACATGATTCAGGCTTTTGTAAAAAGATGTTAATATTGTGTGTTTTATTTAGTAGCACATTTAATTATGGGTTTTTCTATAGTTGTGAATTACTAGTCTAGAATCTAGTCTCAGGTGATCCATCGCCCAATGAAGAACCCTAACCCCAGCAGCCGGGCCCTAACATCCACACTGCCATGACTACAACTGTTGTATCGTAGGTCATACACTGACAACCTTGGCTCACATTTATTCACAACATCAATTTGAGGCACACAACTATTTGCTATTATAAAAATATACAGTGGAATTAATGGCATCCTGAAGATAGAATGATGGCATTCTCCCTCTTTGTGTTGTGATCTGAGCTGTTTTTGGTAACCATGCTGGCAGATTATTGCACATGGGTGTGCGTGTCAGTGCGCGCAGGCATCCATTTTCAATTTAGTGGCCTGGTAAAAACACGTTCTCATATTACAGCTAAAAAGTACACTAATATATGTTTGTGAAAGCATTTGAGGGAAGAAAAGGGCAAGGCACTGACAGAATCGTGATTCAGATTTGTTCAGCACTGCCCGATATTACAGTTTGAGCTGAGATACTTGAGCCTGCGTTTCAAAGCAGGACACAGAATGCAGGCCGTCATAGATTTCCTTGTTTTACAGCTTAACAGTACACAGTGTGGTTCTGAAAACATCTGCCAGACTTCACCACTAACTAACAGTTTGGTCTGAGTTTCAGGAGCGTTTCGTGTTTGTTCAAGATCTGCTTTCTTTTGTGTCCCAACTTTACTGAGCGAACGACACGCACACTTTATTGTTCTGAGCTGCCGGTGCTCTAGTTCAGTAGCGGCAGTGAGTTTTATATATATTTCACCTTAGAGGGGATTTTTTATCAATACCAGATGAGTGGCGACGACCCTGAAAAAAGTGTTGATGATCAGGAATTAATCTTTAAAAGTAATGTAAGAGTGACGATAAAGGAAAACACAATGAAACGCTACAGTATATAGGTTTAGGTTATGCATAGATAACGAGAGAGGGGCAGTGCAGAGTGAGCAAACAGTAGACAAGAACACGGTGTGTGGATGGAAACACACACACACACACAGACTCACACGCCCCCAGCCCCCCACCACACCCCACTCACTCTCTCTAAGGAAGTTTTGAATCCTGTCATTCCGACTATGAGTTCAGCACTTCTTTCATGTGTGCCTAGACAGCGGGCCTCTCCTCCTTTTGTATTGTTTTATTATTTATGCATGGGGAGGGGCTGGTGGTTGGTGCGGGGAGGGGAGGGGTGGGGGGGCAGAGCGTCTTAGGCATAAGCAGCAGCGGCAGCGTTGGGACAGATGGGGAGGGGGGGGCGAGAGAGAGAGAGACGGACTAATTTATATTCTGTTTCAGCAACATCTTAGCGAGCCGAAGAGTTCAAACATTTTCCAAGCAAATGCGGGGAGAGAGGGAATGAAAGGGAAAGGCAAGTAGAGAGGGAGGACAAGACACTAGGGGTAGGTGTGTGATTCTTGCAGGCACTTGTCCATATGCATGTGTGTGTATATATAGCATACACAGTATGCGTTAGCATTCAAGAACAGATGGAGATGAGAGGGCGTGCGAGGGAGTGGGTGCAAAGAAAGCAAGGGGATGAAAAGAGGGGGGAAACAGTACACATCAGAGGGGAGGGAGTTAATAAAACAAGAAGAAAAGTCTCCGTGGAAAGACTGAAAATTAAAAATAGATTTTGCTTGTGGTGTGAAAGAGGCATTAGGAGGCACAAATAGGAAGGTGGGCTGTTGTCACTGCCCCTGATCGCTGTGTGTGAATGTGTGCATGTTTGTATGAGTGCACATGGATCACGTTGTCTCACAGTGTCAAGTTTTCTTTCTGAAAAGTTTCCGAGTCCCCCCAGATCCAAATCGGATTAAGCATCGGGGGTCATGCCGGAGTGAGTCCAATCTATAGAGACCCCCCCCCCACCCCTGGACTTGGTTGGCTGTGATAGATACAGGACCTCTGGGGGTGTCCTGTGGTGTCTGGCACCAGGCCGTTGGCAGAGGATCCTTTGACTCTTTTGAGTTGCTGGGTGGGGCCTCCACGGCTCAGATTTGTTCTGGCACGTTCAATTGACGCTCAATCAGAGTGGGATCTGAGGAAACTGGAGGCCGGGTCAACACCTTGATCTATCAATAGTTTCTGCTTGCATCAGGGTGTGCCGGGCTGTATTTCGGAGCCGCCCCCTGTGCAGAATATCTTCAGTGGAGTGTTTCTGGACATGCAATAGTACAATATATCTGTATATATTTGTCAAAAGACACAATAGTTTGGAAAAGATCCATCAAATTGTCAAATCTGAGCATACAGCTGGAGCTTTTTAAGCAAAAGGCTTGTGGTGTAAATAAATGGAAGCGCTAATACATTTTCATGCTCCCCTTGCAAGGCTTGTAGACTTGAATAAACTGCAGAAAGTGAAGTAGTAAAACAAAATATAAAACTGTCATTAAGAGAGACGGTTGCCAGATCCTGTGTAACGCTGTCAACAAGTTTTATTAGAAATAATACAGCTGAAACTGGCGACTGTTTTCAGTATTAAAACCGCGGCGAGGGTGAAACGGAAAGAAACTAATCCGAGATTCAAGAGGGTGCTCTCAAATTAACGATCATCCTCTTTAGAAACGAAGCCGCAAATAGCAAAAATACAAGAAAAAAAACGGGGCATGAAGACTGAAGCTGCAATAAATACAATTAAAAACAGAATGAAAGGGACTTTTCTCGCACTAAAAACTGATTAGCAATAATCAGTTGTGAAAGGATAACACTGGTTGTTTAGCTAATGCCCCTTATAATATGGGAAACATATGAGTATGTTAAAACTAAATAAACACTATTAGCTAACATGAGCTTGACGCCTCATTCATTGACCTTGGAAACAGCAACTGGCAAAACTATCTCAAATAAAAAGGTCCACTTCTTCACACTTCCTGGAGCTTTTGACCGCACCACACCGTCCTTATCAGCAGATGGAGTTTCAGCCGGTTTCCAATGTCATTCGGCGCGTACCATAATGACATTTGTACAAAGCGTGCTCTATCACGTCACATTACCCGGGGATGTTGTAGGAGTTACAGCTAAGCGAGGGGGCTGCCTAGCCAGTGACTGCAGTTTGAGACGGCATTTCAACATTTGTAAATGTTAGACCACTTCCGGCCGCGTTTGTGGCGACCACAACAGGTATTTTCAGCCAAAACAAGATATTTCCCTGACCCTAACCACGTGGCTTTCATGCCTAAACCTAACCAGACCGAGAGCACAATGTTGTCACCACAATAAAATGAACCTTAAATTCCATGCAAGCATTTTAAACACTGTTGGTGACCTAAATTCTGAGTAAACAATCTGCTGACGAAGACCGTGTGATACTGTCAATAGTGTCAGAACGAGCGGGCAAGAGGACCATCGTAGGACGCAACACAGTTCACTACCATATCAGCAATTGATTAAGTATGAATCCAATGCCGATGCCTTTTATTTTGAAAAACACGTTACAGTCCACCACATAACGCAGCGCCCCATCACACCACATCGCTCCACAGTCTCGAGCTAAAAACCGGCGTGTAGACTGCGCCGAACCTTGTCACTCTTCATACGTTAGCTGTTCTCCAGCCACTTTAGGCTGCACTTAACTGAAGCTGAAGCCTGCTGTGGCCTCAGGGTGCCCCTGTCTGTGCCAGCCATATCAATAGTCACCACAGCTGCGCTCGGCTCTGACACTGTGCTGGAGACTATTGCACCACCGCCTTAACACCCAAACCATCCAGGCCAATCACAATCAGTGGATATATGTTGGACTGTGTGTGTGTGTGTGTGTGTGTGTGCGTATTTATGGGGTGTGCGTCTCCCCACTCTTCCTCCACATATTCAGTACACGCCCTTGAGCATGTGCAAAATGGCTCAGTATCAAAGAGTGATGATTGAACTGAAAACATACTCCACTCGCAGGAAAAAACGAGCCCTCGGTGTGTATGTGTGTGTGTGTGTGTGTGTGTTTAAGCGTGTGAATCTCTCCCTCCGTGTAAGCATGTTTGTGTGTATTTGAAATGGCGGATAAGTGTGCTCCGTGAACTAATTTATGTGTATGTGTGACTGTCCACTGTAAAAACAAAGAGAGGCAAGAGAGGCAGGGGGATTTGCTGAGACGTATTGAATTTCAATAAAAACTGCAATGAGGAGTATGAGGCCCGGGCGATTTTTCAATCTCTCATTGCTCTGTCTTGAATTAGTCGTGGTACACTCCATTTTCACCATGCCCAGCTAATCAGATCTCCCTCCGTCCCCTGGGTCTTCCCTCATTTGGTACGTCCCATGAGCCATGTGCCAATCAAAATGCTCATCAATGTCTGCCTCTTTCTCTGGCTCCCCCCCCTCCTTTTCCCAACCATTTCATTAAACTGTGCCATAAAAAAAGTTATTGAAGCCAAGCCGCCGTGTTACGTTGAATATCATTTGAGGGGGAGAACCAGGTAAATCCAACCCGATGGTCTCGCAAACATAGAGACACTCGGCCGTCTGTCAGTTGACCAAATTCTGACACTTGTTTGTGTAGAACCTTTTAAAAAAATCAACTTGTTAAACTTTAAAATGTAGCTGGTTAGATCAGGACTTGTAAAGTTCTCTAAACCAGTAACCTGCTTGGACAAAGGACAACACTGTTTATCAAGTAACCTCATAAAATGTGACCAAATTTCCCTTTAAGTCATTTCTAACACAAAACGTGAACTCTTATCCAACTCTTTTCAAATTGAAGTAGTCCTCATACACAGTGAGGTCACCAGCAACGCTGACAGGATAAATGTTTTTATTAATCTACAGCTCGCATTAAGATATGCTTCAAAGCTCCGTATTAAAACCACTTAAATCTCACAGTAATACTTTTCTTTAACCACTCTGGTAAGCATTCATAAGAACTACATACAGTTTTAATGAATAGTTTATAACACACTGTAATGTAAGCAGATATAGGAACATTTGAAGTGTTTAATAATGAACGGTACGTGTCATCAATTATACAAAATGTCAAATCAGATGAAAACAAGTGACCCTCAGACACTCTCTGCTCTGCTATCCGTGTGGGGAGACAAGTCGACATGAGGTGTTGACCCAAAAATAGAAAAAAAAAAAATCCACATTAAATGTTTCTAAGTGATTGAAAATGTTTAATATGTACTTCTTATTTTGATCATCTCTTTAGTAGTCTTTTGTATAAACATTCGATGATGTCATTTACCTTTTTCAATAATGAAACTTAAACATGCTTGCCAATAAAGCTTATTTGAATAACCTGCATTAAAGCATTCCTGGTTCGTCCATGTTGTTTGGTCTAGTCCAGTTTGTCGTGTAGTGTCTCTGTTGATCAGTTGTGGAACTGGCGAGGAATTAGACTGCATCCAAAGAAGTGTCGGAAAAAAAAAAAAAAAGTGTTTGTGCAGTTATCAACTAAAAGCAGTGAATGTGTGGCCTTGTCATGAGTTGCAACCAGTGTGTCCATCGGGGTCTTCTTTGCCCTTATTTGTCTACTAATTCAGACATGTGTTTGTGTACTCGATCAGTCAGTGTGTCAGTCGTGAGAACATCAGGCCCTCCTAAAAGCCTTTCATTACATTTCACTACTACTTTTTTTCTCCGTTATAAGACAACCTCCTAAACTCCACACTATTCTTAAAAAAGTGATATTTTTTGTGTGTGGCGTGATTAAAGTGTCACCTCTCACACTCTTCCAACGGTTTCAGATTAATTCCTGGTCTCTTATAATTTCCTGGATAAAGAAAAAAAAAAAAGAAAAGAAGTTTTTTCTCTACAATTATGCTGTTGGAGGGAACAATGTCCCATTTGGGATTTTAAGCCATTTACACAGATGATTCCAGTAATACCATGCAAATAGAATTTAATTCAAAGTTAATTCACCCGCATTACTTTTTAATAAAGAAATGATAAATTATAATCTCCTCTGCAATTTAATCTATTTATGCTGCTTCCGTTGCTGGAAAGTGTCCACTGCTTGTCTCGCCATTAATTGGGGAGAGAGACGGGGGGAAAAAGAGAAAGAAAAGAAGTGGGGAAAATAAAGGAGGCAGCAGGTAAATTTGTTATCTCAGCGCCGGTCAGTGTTTGAGAAAGAAATAAAGGGTGTAATGAATTGATTTCATATTTAGTCTCAGGCGTGTTGATACACATAGATCTCTAGTGGTCTTTCAGCGCCTGTAGCCTGCAGTATTTTCTTTCCTTTCATTAAGGTTGAGATTCTGCCCTTTGATAGTGTTATCGATTCTGCCTCCGAACACTGTGGCACCCCTGTGAAGTTGCTCTTCAGGTGTAAAAAAAAAAAGAAGAAGAAGAAGAAGAAGAAGCTATTATCTTTGGTGTTATCCTGTACCAGTGTAGTGGCGATTCACAAAACCGCTTTACTTACCAGTGAACCGTTTTCCTCGCTCTTTGTTCTTCCCCGCTTTTATTGAATTCCGGGGATAATTACAGATTCTGTAGCTGCCGCTGCTGCTCGGCAGACTGAAAATATATTGCTTAAATCATTATGATTCCCTCTCCCCGTCTCTGTTTAAATTCTATCTCCCCTTCAATCTGTTCCGAATGTGTATGAAGGGGCGCAGAACTTGCCGTACTTCAGCTTAAGTCCAAATTTGACCTTGTAGTTTTTTATCGCCGTAATGGAGAGCAAATATCAAGTGAACATTGGCTCCTTCTAATCAGATACTTTGGTGACCTACATCTCATAATTCATCACCTTCACCAAATAATATCCTCTTTGTCCTCAGTCGAGGCTCCACTTTGTCTTCGCTGGTGTGGATGTGATATGATAGTGTGCTGAGGTGGTGGACACACCTGCCATTCAGTGGATCCACCATGAAGTTCAGTTGCTGAAGTCTGCTTCTAGTGCTTGATGTTAGACAGAGCTGTCAAAAATGCATATTAGACAATATAAAGGTTAGATGAGATGAACTAATCCAAAATTCGAAGGCAGTTACAGCTGGATAAATTGGCTGCATTGGTTATCTGGTAACGTGAGGGGTCTACAGGTCCAATTGTAAGCCTCCTGAACAGCTCACAGACTCATTGAGGCTGCCCCGATAATAGAAAACTTGTTCAGCGTTTACAATTTAAAACCTGGATGATTACATTGGACCACAGCAACTTAATGAACGAGGCATGCCATAGCAGCCGACGGGGCTGACAAGCAACAGTAAACGTTGTAGCCTTTGAGGCTAACGTTAGCCTTCTACTGGCAGAAACTTAAAATATCACCTCCAGTTCTCACGGAAAAATAGAAAACCATGTGTAGTGTTTCTCACCACTATCTGAAGCTATTTTAACCTTCTGCTTTAGCTTTTTCTCACTCTGTCTACAGTAAGTTGTTGCACCACGCTAATCTCCATTCTTGTTTACGTCTGCTTCCCCATCAGATCACTCAAGAGGGATCACATGTGAGCCCAGCTTCGGTCTGCAGAGGGTTGAAGTCTCACCCCTGCCCCAGTTAATTCAAAATGTATTCATATTGTCCAGGGCTTTCTTGGGTCATGAGCTACAAGTGTGAAGTAGATCAAATAAACAGTTCTAGAGATATGTGGATAACATAAAGGCAGACAAACATTCCTTGCTTCACCTATAGTTAGATGTTGGCAGAAATACTAATAAATAATAAACTTTATTTAAAGAGCACTTATCTAAATAACAAAGAAATTGCTTCATCAACATAAAATACCCAAATTAATGAAACAAAATACAAGAAGAGCAACATTTAAAGCTAAAAGTTATTTATAAGAAATTAAAACCAATAAAATAAGCAGACAGATTTAAATAAATCTGGATTTGCTTTCTAATAAAACATTTTTTTTTTTTTTATAAGAGACTTAAAAGAAGACACTGAGTCTGACTTCCTCACGCAGGTCATTCCAGCGCATGGAGTCTGTCACTTTCTAGTTTTCAGCCTGGGAGAAACAGATGGCCAATACCCAGGGATTTCAAACTAGGAGAGTTTCACCAGGTATTTAAAGGTATAAAATATAATCTGGAGCCAGGCCATGAAGAGCCTTAACATTAATCAAAAACATCTTAAAATCAATCAGGTAGCCATGTAAAGTGAGTAAAGCAGATGGGATGTCAAAGACATGTTTGAGAATATTTCAAAACAGTGTCAGCCTTTAATTGTTACAGTTCACAACTGAGGCAGAATATCTGCCAAGATGTCATTATCAGAGTTTCCCCCCAAATATCGATATTAATTTAGGCCCCGGAGGAGGAAAAGCACGTGTTCCTAATAACATTAACGTTAGCTCTGTTCTATTCAGGTGTCCCAGTAAGTCATGACAGTGTGACGGTGAGTCAGCACGAACTAAAGCAGCTAATAGAAATTCAGCCATCATTCATTTTATTACCTACATCAATGCTTCTTCCTCTACTGTGACACGTCAAAAGGTTTTCCTTTAAAGTGTTTAAAAGTCCTGCTTTGTAGCAGTAAAAGTACGCGTTATGAAAGATATGAGTAAATAATGGTTGTTATTCTTACTATAATGATAATATCACGATGATGATGATGATGACGATGACAGTGATCATGAAAACACTACACTATGCTGTTATTATTGTTATATGACGGCTCAACATGTAAGCAGCATTTAGTTGCGACTACTCGGGATTGAGCACATTTAATAATAAGAGGAACTTTATTCAGAGCACATGCCGCCTTTCATTCATAAATTGCAGCTCAGAGTGCTTTAAAACAAACAAAAATAAAGAATGCAAAAAGATGAATAAGATCATAAAAAAATGGCAGATGCTCAAATATTGTAAATATGAATTTGAATTTCTTCTCCAAAACTATATAGTATCCCTTTAAAAGCAGTTAAAAAAGATTAATGAAAAAGGCCTGTCTGGATAACTGTCAACAAAACTCACATAGCTGATATAACTGAGCATTCTGACTACTTTACCCACTGTTAGGTAGTTTAATCTTTAACAATGTGATATATCTTTAAAGGCTGATCATATATCCTATAAAAAAACACAATCTATATCTGCAAAGTAAAATGCTATAGCTGTCAAATTAAGCACGACATTGATCCTCAAGGAAATCACATACAAGTATTGTACATTGCAGCGGTCCAGTCAAGACAATGCACTTTCCTCTGCTTCTTCTGTCTTTTAGAGGAGCTGTCAAAATCTACTGTACTTGTTTCACCAAAATAACCGAAAACAGGGGCTCTGTAGGGTGCCAGCACCTACTTTTTTCTATTGCCTCAGGGCCCCTTATCAGGTTAATCTGGGCGAAGAAAGACAGTATTTTTAACATTTAACATTGTTTGAATGCTGGAAACTGTCAGGCAGCATGAGTAGCACGAAAAAAGAGAAGGTGAATTTTAACATCTGAACGTTTGGCATTAATGGGGCGCCTCTACATGTAGCGACTACATCCCTCCTCTTTCTGCTCGTGTTCTTCTCTGTTGCTATCTCTGGGCTGGATTATATGTAAAGCTGCTAATTAACAGCCAGCCAGCCCCCCCCCCCCCCCGCGCACATATTACACTGATGTGAGTGGGTTAGCTAAATAACAGCCATCCCACCATAATAACTGGACGCACACACCACAGAGTTTAAAAACAACCATCGTGCCGTTGTGTTGCTATTAGAAGGCCTGGGAAAGCTTGTAAACTCTCAGAACGAACAGGTGATCTGACATCTGGAAGGCAAATATACAACGCAGTGTTGAATCTGATGATTTTTTAAAAATCCTTTTCTTGGCATTTTATGACATTTAATCTATTTTTTTTTTCCAGATCCATATGGCGCAGAATGTTCCGAAAAAAAAAAAAAAAGCCCCCAAAAGGTCACCGCTAAACTGTGCCCTTGGTGAATCACCGTGTCAGTGTTTCACGAAATTAAAGAAATAAAGCATCTCCGCTAATCACGGCCCCGGAAACTGAAGGAGTATAGACATTTGGCTGATGTATCCACTTTAAAAAAAAGAAAGAAAGAAATTCCATGCGGCAGCCAAACCAAGGACATAAGATCAAACATGATAATGTAGCAAAGCTCATTTTCCTCAAAGATCCTAATTGATTGGTTGATTATGCTTTCTCTGTTCCACCATCTCGGTGGGTCTTCTTTAATAGCTCCATAATGACGCTACTGAACTGGACGTGTACGACTCAGCCAATTAGAATAGTAATAGGCTCTAATTAACTAAAAAAAAGGATTTTCAATAAAAAAAGGAGGAGATAGCGAATTTGATTACTCATATTCATTAACTTTTTCTCCCCCCCTTCCCCCCTTTCCCCCTCCTGCCATCCCTGGAACTTTGCTCCCTTCATTTTTTATGAATATTTTATCTCGTGCGAAACATCACAATACACGCTGTCCCTGGCAAAGGCCAGAGACATAACAGCAGCAAAAGCCTTTCTTCTGCTCTCAAAGAGCCGTCCTTTGTTTCTGCATAATGAACGAGTTGCTGATGGCGGCAAGAATAAATTTTAATTAGAGTTTTTTTGGAGGAGACGTGTAAGGATGATCGGTTGTTTTAAATCGAAACCTGACAGCATGAAGGCTTTTTAGGAATAAACCAAAGTTGGTGGCGGAAATATGTTTTCGCGCTCGTGTGTGTGTGTGTGTGTACGTGTGTGTGTGTGTGTGACAGACAGACACGGAGAGTCGTGTTATGCCAGCAGGTATCTGTAACAGTGCATCAATAATTTGCGACAATTTTAACCAACTCCCTCCTCCCCTCGTTTCCCTCTCTGTCTATCTCGCCTCGGGTCAAGTTAGCACCACTTAAGGACTACAACACTGTGCCCGATCACCATATGTTGTCTGTGTTTGTGTGAATGTGTTTGTTTGTATGTGTGTGTGTGCGCGTGTGTGTGTGGATATACCTGTTTTGCTTGTTCCCCTACCTGATGCCTCCCATCGCTCGCAGCCAAAGCATGTCAGCTTTTGAGAGACAAAAACAAAAAGAGAGGGGACATCAGGTACGGCGGCCGCATGTGTGTATGTGTGTGTGTGTGTGTGTGTGTGTGCGCGTGCTTCCTGCAGGCTGGTACGCCATGAGACAGGGCCAGATGGTCACCTCAGGCAAAGCAGGTTGGGCCTGTTTACCTGCTTCACTCTGGGTCATGTCAGCTTCGTTTTCAGCTTAGCCACAACACGGATCAAGCCTCGGTGCCAAAAAACGTCGTGTTTAACTCCCTTTTCTCTCCCCCACCTCGGCGTCTTTAAAGGCATAAATTTGCTCCCCTGAAAATGTATTTTTTTTTTTAGAGGTGTAAGATGTGACTAACAGCTGAAACAAGCCCCCTTTTGTTTTTGTTTTTTTTAGATCTGCTGTCACGGTTTCTGCAGAATCACAGAGCAAATAAAGATTGTGGCTTTTTTGACGAAGCACAATCTTTAATATCAATTATTTTACGACTGATCCATTAAATATTGAGCCGAGAAAAAAAAAAAAAGGTTAAAAGACTGGAGCAAACTGAAATGATCTTTTTTTCTTTTCTTTTCAAATTAACTTTAGTTAACTGGCTAGTAAATGAATTGATTGATAATTTCAGGAGCTGATGAAAAGTTGAATACAGGCGGTGGTCATCAATCACAGTCTCTTTTTCAAATTTTGCTGTGTGCATGCTTTCAATATATGAAACCCAAGTGTTTGATAATCACAACGTCTTCACACACACATAAAGCAGGGGTGGCCCACATGGTAAATTCGGCATTCTGTACATCCACTGTACTAATTCTATTAACACAATAACAGTGAGTCATTCTATAACCACCCCTACGCTTTTAACAGAAACATTTTTCTCTTTCATGGAACTAATATCAGTTAGTTAAATTTTATTTTTAATTGTATTTTTTGTTTGGAGTCACCGTCAGTAAACACTTCTTTAACATGCATCACATTTAAAGACTACGGAGCCTCTAGAAAGCTTTTATTGTGAAATGACGAAGCATTAATGAGTTTCGCCTGGTAACTTAACGGCGATAAAAAAATAGCGCAGTGAGTGCAAGTGGAAGTAATTATAGGCTGAAAACAGAATACCTGTGAAAGAAGAGAACCTCGGAGCAGATAAGTGCCGAGCGTGACGTTATTCTGTAGACAACAGGTAAACATGGAGAAAGTCTGCAACAGTGAGCAGCATCAACAGCAAATTAAACCAGGATCAGAACAGATATGAGCACGTGATAATACAATGTCAACAATTACGAATCAAGTCAGACCACGTTTTTTTTTGTCACTGTTGTTTCTGAGTGAAGCTACCTCCAATGATCACTTCCTAAAGATGCTTCACATTAAAAGCCTACTTGGGTTGTTCCTTTTGAGCAGGTGTGAGGCTTTTAATGTGAAATGTTGTTTCATTTTCAGAGTAGAACCAACAAGACTTGTGTTGCTGTTGTAGCAGCACCACAGTAGCGTGACATTTCTTTCTTTAAACATTATTTCAGACTCGCTTTATTGTCCAAAGCAGAAGGAAAAGAATAAAACACACAAGATGAAAACACAATAATTCATCAAAAATGTATTTCTTTAAAAAAGTTCACATGTAGGTTCTTGCTAGTGTTTTCTGAGCCTGGATGAGTCTGGAAAAACACAAGGTGTTTTAGAAGCGCCTCACCTGTAGGAACACCAGAGGACACAAACAAACATGACGCTCTGTGATTGTACCGTAACGCAGCGAACGAACACTGCGGGAATGTACACTATCCTGAATCCACCGAGACGACAGGTAAACATGGGGGACGCTTAGAGTCTGTAGCAAACTTAAAGTGAGAATAGGTCGTGATAATTTACTATGTCAGGGGTTTTCAACACTGTTCAGGCCCGAGCACCACTGAGCTGAGAAAAGGGCAGCACGGAACTCCTTTTTTACTACTTTAACTTTATTAACAATATGTTGGATTAATGTCAACGTGTAGTTTCAAACACATACATTTAAAAAAAAATTATAATAAATAAATTAAGCGCAATAAATTGACATTTTTGAAATATGCATGTGAGTGTTTTTGCTTTCAACAATGTATTTTTAACAAATTCCAAGTCATATATACAATTTATTAATGACCCTTTTTATATTAACACCGTGTGTATTCAGTCCGCGCCGATGATGACCGTGATACGAGGCTACTTCCATTAGCGCGTAACAGCCTTCCCTCCCTCTGCCCCTGTTAACCCCCCGCTGTAGCAGCAGTTGTTGGCACCGTGGTTAGGTATGATGTCCGACCGCCGCAGTAACAGGTGCCTACATGTTGCCTGCTGGCGTGGTGCCACTGTGCCACAGCAGCCATCTTGGCAGCATATTCAACCCTCGCGCCGGAGCTCGCCGGCTGTAATCTGCTTAATCTCAATCAGTCACTTTTCAGGCGGTCATGCAGGCTGACGGCGAGTCTGCGTCGCAAACAAAGCTCCTGTATGTGAGGGAAAAGTACAGTATTTAAGAATGTTTTTAAGGTTCAGTCAGAGGGTCAGTTCTGCTCTGTTTGCCTGCGATACAGCCATAACACACACACACACACACACACACACACTTTGGCATCTGCCTCCCCTTTAACGTCAAACCCATCAGCCACACAGACCCATCCATCCTCCCTTTTTTTTTTTCCTCGCACACTACCACCCGCTCCACCCTCCCCTCCCTCCCACACCACTGCCCCTCAAGCCTACTGTCACCCCTTGCACCCAGCATCCCCCTCTCTCCTGCCTCCCACACCCACACACACACACACACACACACACACACACACATGCCCTCCACCCTTTTTTTTCCATTTCGGATGCAAAGCTGGGGCCGAGGCGAGCCGTGCATATAGTCACAGCGGCAATCTCATCTATGTCCAATCTGTCATGCCACTGCCTTTCATTATTCTCCTGCGTGGGGGGAGAGATAACGCCGAGGCATATTTTATGGACAGTAGAGAGAGAGAGAGAGAGAGAGTGGGAGAGAGGAAGAGAGAGAGAGAGACAGAGTGATAGGGAAATAAAGGGGAGAGAAAGATGCCAATATGGTGGGGTAATGGTTGCGAGATATGAGTGGTCCCGCTCTGGCCAGGGGAGAAGTGTCACTCTACTCCGTCGCTATCTAGGTCAAGGCAACAGAGAGGGAGGAGAGGAAAAAAAAACGAAAGAGGCAAATGAAGTGATGAAATTATTAAAATTGCAGAGGAAGGATGGACGGATGGAGAGGGAGTGCTGGTCAGTGCCATCTCGTCTCCATTAAAAATGGACAGCCTGGGGGCCCGGGAGGGGAGGGAGGGGCGGGGGGGGTGCGTGGAAAGGCGGTAGCCATTCTTCATGGCCACTCGATGGCCCCATAAAATCAGGGCTCGTATGCATGCATGCATGCCGCTGTTGTTGAATGAGGAGAAGTGGGGGAATGCGAGGGGGCCGGCAGATGAAGGAGGGGAAGGGATGGATGGAGGGACGGGTGAACGCGCCAGGGTCAGGTATTCTCTTCTGTCACCTCTGTTGCCGGGCTGAGTGGCTGACTGGTTGTCTCTCTGCTCAGCGCACTGGAATGATTGGGTCCTGGCCTGCAGAGAATGGGCCGGCCAGTTTTACATATATACATATATCACAGCCATTGTCACGCTGCGTGTGTGTGTGTGTGTGCGCGTCGCATGTGCATTGTGTGTGTTTGAATATGCAAATAAGATCCGGCAATGCCTTTGATTCCGTGCGCGTGTCGGTGTCCGTGCGCGTGTGTGTGTGTGTGTGTGTGTGCGGCGGCGCAATTGTGGAACATCCAGATGTCAGCGCAGCCTCACTCGGTGTCTGTCATTGAGACAGCGGGGGTGGGGTTAAGGTGACCTGTTTTAAATATAGACAGTGTCACGACAACATGCCCGACTCGACTTATAAAAGCCATTTGCATAACGTTTCTCCCTTATCCCTTTCTTTCTCCCTCGGTTTTTTTTTTCCCCTTCTTCTTCCCGGGAGACAGGCAGCGCACGCACGTCGTGTTTTGCCTTTGTCTTGGCCGTTCAAATGCAAAAGGATGTCATGTCAAGGCTTTTTTCCGACACCAAAAGACACAACTGTATGCCTGAGTCCTACAATGAATGGAACAAATTCATCTTATCTGCATGTTTTACTCTTTTTTTTTTTCTTCTCCCAGTCACTGGAGGTGTTTTTTGCTCTGCTGCCAAACAAGTCTAGATCTTTGAAAAAGTATTTGGAGAAAAAAAAAAAAAAGGTTTGAGTGATGACACTGACAGGGCATTTTTAAACAGACCACTCAGACCTTGGACTTTGATTTCTGCTTAACTTTTGTTGCACACCTTGTCCTTCTTGAGCATTGGTGTGCACAAGCCTTGTCAGCCTGCCCTTCAATTTGAATGCACACTTCACTCCGGCAAACTAATTAATTATTCCCCTCTTCACCCTCCTTTATTCATCCATTTGTTTTTTTTTTCTTACCTCTGTGAAGAATACACGCCACATTCCTTCAATACATTTCCTTCTTTCAGACCCAGCGCCTATTCATTAGGAATTCAAATTAATCAGTATTTACTGTAGCACTCGCCAGCTCTGCTCTCAAGTGCAATTTCTATCAACAAGGTTGAGTGGGCTTTTGTTTCTCATAGCCAATTGGAATAAAGCTCGCTCTCGCTTTGTCCCTCTCCCATTTTTTAGATGTTCAATTGAACGCATCAACTAGTTTGGCACATAAGATGGAATTGACATTCTCCTACATTGCAATGCTACAAGGACTTTTCATTTGACATTCGATGAACTCTGAAATTAAGGTGCTGCAACAGTTGGAAAACGTATCCAATGAACCCGTGAATTCATTTCAGAGAATTATCTCACACTTATTGGTTTATAATTATTTATGCATTCGTTTGTACATCACCTTAATATCGAACTTAATTGTGAATTTTGTTAATTATACTTTGTATTTCTAACCTGAACACGCAAAGTCGCGTAAGCTCTCAAAAACATGGAAAGGAGTTAGAAGTATGTGAGTTAGTGTAAATATGTGCCTCTGAAATGTAGCAGATTAGAATTATAAAGCAGCAGAAAATGGAAACAAGTACCTCAAAATTGTGCTTGAACTGGCGATTATTTTGCTCTAACTAAACGTTCTGAAGTAAATCCTCATTACAAACTGTAACGGCTGTAGAAAAATGACACCATCTGGGCTGGATTTTACCTTGTGCCTACCATTGCGCCACCAAAACAGGAATGCCGGAACAACTGGAATAACTGTGGGAACTCTACACTGCCAAAGAAAATGAACCCCGCAGATGGAAGAGGCAAAGAAGGTGAAGAGGGATATACCGAGGTAAAACAAGAGTGAACGGAAGGGCATTCACTCGATGGAGCGCTGAGCTATTTCAAAACCGGCATTCTTTCTTCTAGATCAGTGAGTAACAAAACCTGCCTACTTATCAGTCGAGCCAGGTATTTTCCATTGCCTTTTCATAGGACTGAGATCTGGGTTTCTAGGTCAAATTGCGATTCTTACAGTCAGGCTGTTAGCAGCAGCCATGTTGCTAAAACTTTTGTTTGCGTCGGTGGCGCCAGCAGTAACTGTATGAAGGATGGAGACTCTCATCTCCAACCCTGGCCAATTGCTGCATTAAGGATAAGGTTACCAGAAGTGCCAGATGCAGCCCTCTTCAGAAACTTCAGAAACATGTGTGGTGAGACAAATAACCCAGCAGTAAAACTAACCACTGTATTTGGAAGTCAAACTGAAAGTGAGAACAACTGAAATGCTGAAAATGAGGTACGGTTGGTCAATTTTGGTAAGTATGGTACTAACATACCTACTCGACAGAGGTTAGTACCAACCATAGCCGTGTTCGTGGTTTACCAAGTGTTTTCTTACATGCGAGTGAGACAGTGGGAAGTTAAATACGGTTAGTGATTACAATGACGCTTTATGCTCACAGTACACGGCCCCTGAGCCTGTCGTTTAGCAGCTAGCTAACTCAGTAGCACTAAACACACAAACCATTAGCACAACCCAGTTAGCACAAAACACAGTGTTAGAATGTGGGAGTCATTGGCTTCATCGTTAAACAACCACCACTGACGATTAAAATCTGCGTGATGAAGGCAAAAGTCTTCGCTGGCGAGGTCACATTGTAAACGTCGTGTTTAGTCACATTCACTACATCCTTACTCGATCTCTAACACTCTCCAAAAAGTTATGGCAACCGTCAAGTGCCTTGAACACGATTCTGCATTTCTCTGTGTTTGAATGTTGTTAGAAAAACAATGTAAGTTCACAATTCAACAAAATAAACGACAAAGGTCGAGGCATTTTTGGAGATATTAATGCAGAAATGTTGCATATTACACCTTTAATATGATGAACACTGTTTTCTTTTACGAAAGGAATGGTTCCTTAAAACTTGGAATAGTCACACAAGCAACAACTTTTGAAAAAATGCTGACCGTGACATTCAACCATCAGCGTCTCTTCTTTTCATATCATCCACCAGTGAGGGTGCATTTAGGTATGTCCATGTTTATGCATATCTCTGTATATCTCATCATCTGCATATTAATACGTTGACACACAGTATGTCTTTCTTTAAGTATGTGTGTGTGTGTGTGTGTGCTGTGGATGATAAACCTGCTCCAGTGTGAAATCACTGTGTTAAATGCAGCTCTGACTAACACAGGTGAGAGCCGGCGTGTTTTACTGTGAAGTTGCGCTGACCTATTCTACACTGTGGCATCATGTTTAAACTACCTTATATAACAGCACATTAATTTGGACATTTATGGTAATAAATTAAACTTCCATGGTTCTAAGTGTCCATGAGTCCTAAAACGGGGTGATTATTTTAAATAATCCTTGACTCCAGCATGGCAGCCATGTCTGAGTTTGGCATATGAACCGTAATTTCTTTCGGTACATTATGAGTTGCTGCAAAAAAAACGGCCCCTTTTTCACCGAGCCAAGGTTGTGATTACAGAGAAAGTTATGGACTTCTATTTAAGTAATCGACCCCTGGTTGGAACTAGCCTTTTGGCCTTTGCAAGCTTTCCCTTTCAACAGTTTCTTACTTAACTAGGCCAGGCTGAAAAACCCACAGATCTAATTGAATATTGATATGTGTGTGTATAGAGGGCCAGAGCGAGGCCCACCCATGTTAAGCCATTCAGTGCATCCTCTTGATTGAAATTCCATTAGCTTGTTAGTGGAGGATAGTGGAGAGTCAGTGAATACTTAGCCTTGTTAGCAGAGGCGCAGGCTAAATGAGTGTGCACAGGGTCATTGTCCACTTAAAACTTGCTCTGCAAACTGCCGGCCAGCTTGAATAATTCATGGACCATGACCCGCGCTGACTGCTTTAAACAAGTGTAGCTTCTCTTTCTGTCTATTTGGATAATATCTCCACTCTGGAGTTAATTAGGTTTTTACTTTTTTTTTATTTCAGCCAGCTGTGTGTACAGCGGTCAGGGACTGGTCCCCGCGGACACACTGAGAGCTAAATGAAAGGAGAATGGAGCAAAGATGATTGCAATGTAAAGTTGTGAATGCTGTTTCCCACCTCATCTCCAGCATGTTATCATGGAGAGCATACTAATCCACAATGCTACCTGACTGGGCCGATGTAGGATACAAATTATTGTTTAATCCATAGGAGTAAATGGTGCAACCTTTACAAAACAGGAACCTACAGGGTCATTTCAACCCTCTCAGCGGGGGTTCAGACCCTCTTAGCGACTTTCTCTCCAAATACAGCAACTTATTCAGACCATCAGGGAAAAGGGGAAAGATATAGAGGAGGTCTCTCCATCTGCTCTTGTGCCATGTGAAGGCAGTCAGTAGGTGTGTGTGGCGTCTGGGGCAGGCGGGAAGAGGATGTCCACCGGAGGAGTGGGAGTTCACTCGCGATGACTTTTTACGGTTACCTTGACACTCTTGTTTTGAACACTTATGCTTAAATAACTAGTCTGTTTGATTTTCTCCCTCTAGATTTTGTTTTATACTTTTGAACTTAAACATGCAGTTTATGAGTTAATCTGCCTGGTAACACCGCATTACACTACCGCTGCTGGTTAGTTACACACACATGCACTACGCACACCCTCATGGCTTGAGACGAAGATGTCAATCATGCAATAAAGAAATAATAGTTAAAACAAGGCAATGTGACTCTGGACCACAGTTATGTTTGTTTTTATTTATTAAGAGCATTACCTACTTTCTGCTAGCAAGTCAAACTCTGATTCCTTCTTATCCTTTGTCAACAAAAAAATACATTTTTTTTTATTTAAAAACTTGACTTGACTTGTTTTTTCTTTTACAAGTTTCATCACAACTTTAGAAGAAGACACAATCTGTTTTGAATGTCGGAACGTCTTGTGTTTGTCCGACTTTGGTTGAATTATAACCAGGTCTTGACAGAGCAATGTTTCATTTCAGCTGTAGTTTTATTTATTTTTTATCATTGGAATTACTTTTTTGAACTTGAACTCGAACCTTAAAACCTCCATGAGAAGCTGAACAAAACCTTCCAGTAAAAACACCAGACAAAAGCGAGTTTGAAAACTTCATGAAAACCAATATAACTCTTGCTAAAACTCGATAAATCTTCCAGGGCTGTAGGGCAGCACTAACACAAGTTTTTGTGTTAAGTTTTGGATCAGAATCAGTCGATGGAAAAGCGACAGAAAACCAGAACCTCCACCGGAGCTCAGTGCACCTCTGTCCAGTCACAACCCGGCCTAATCTAAACGCGCTCTCTCGTGACCCCACTACAACCTGTCCGTTACCACCAGCTCTCCATCTCCATCTGCCCTTACTGTCTCCTCATCCTCCTCCTCCACTGTCCTAGACATCGCCTCACCCCCTTCCTCCTCCTTCCTCCTCCTCCTCCTCCTCACCCTTCCATTCTGGTAGCTGTCATCAATCTTGCTAAAATGACAGGCGACAGATGTTAGCCTTTGCAAAGATCAAATCTGCTGCTTCAGGGCGGCCTAGTCACATGCGCACACACAGGCGCACACGCGTATAGCCATGCGCGTATGCGGTCACACGTGTTCGAACGAGCACGCACGCGCGCACTAGTCGTAACCACAGGTCACACAGCCCACGCAGACATTCACTAGACCCTTCTCTCTCCGTCTCTCTCTCCTTCAGCCGATTGTAAAAATCTATTCTGACACCAGAGAGACGGAGAGGGACGGCGTGGAGGGACGGTCACCATGCACGCACCTATAACCCCCCCCACCCCCACCCATTCCCCAAATACACACACACACACACACACACACACACACACACAGGTGCAGTATGTGCTTTTGTTTATCATTTACATATGTGATATTTCAAACGCTGTACCTGCATGAGTGTGCGTTGCTGTGTAAATCATCGATCCACTCGAGGACTGTGGTCACGTCCACATTGTATCGTATTAACACCTGCAGGTCGGTTCACAATGACCCACCAATTCGACCCCGGGAAGGAGCGAGAGGCCGTAAAAATTATAAAATTACAGTCCTGCCGATAAACACGAGACACACTGAAGCTGTGAGTGAAAGGTCAAGTTCCAAAACAATATTATACACACTATTGTACAGACATAACCTCATAACCGTGCCTGGAAAATTGTGTTTTTATGAACACAGGGGAACCTATTTATACCGAACGGACACGCCGAGCTTATTTCTCTGTCATTTAAACACACCAAAATAATAACAGCTATGTAAACTAGTCCCACACAGCAGCATTTACATCTTCATAAGCAAGCATTACGGCACAATCGCATTAGGCCCACATAACGTGAGGGTTTTTAATAACACAACTTTTTATTGCCAGCTAACTCCGTGTGCGCTTCAATATTAATGTCCACGCTGTGTAGCGAACGCGCACAACTCGAACACACACGCATGGGCTCGGCACTAACGCGTCCCAACAGGAGCGGAGCGCTGCACGGGGAAGGAATATACTGTAACTCTCCGTGATTGTGCACGTGTGCATGTATGTGTGCGCACAGACCGAGGGTGTGTGAGGATAATAAGAGCCGCCCTTCCCAGGAGATGCCAGAGAGAGAGGGAGGCATTGCCGTCTACATACGGCGGCGTATGAATACACACCCACACATGCGCATATGCATCTGAAACGTGTGGGCAGTGGATCGCTATTTTTCCTAGATGTGCCGTGTTCCTTGTTTTGCACAAATATAGCACGCGGTTCATTCATACCACAACACATAAGTGCTCACAGGAAACAGACATTATACATAGTGCATACAGCACTTTACACTGTGAGTCAACCTTAAAAAATAAAAAACAGCAAGACTATCTACGAAGATATTATTCAGGACTTCAGGGACAGTATTTTTTTTATATTATATGTAACTGATAAATTACTTTAAATATCATATGTAAGATCTCTCCACTAAACCAACGAGACCTGATATTTTGTTGAGTTGTGTACGTCATCCCAAATGTTTCCAACGATGATCAAACCAAGGAAAATCCATAATTTTACAGTGTGTTTCATTCGGTCACCTGTCGCTTTAAAACTTCTTCGACAGAGTCGGAGAGTGAGGAGGGAAGTCGACGAACAACATTAAACGTGACGTGAGTGAAACAAAAACATTTCCTCGCGTGTGAACATTTGTGCCGGTGTCACGTAGACCGATTTTCACAACAGTGGTGTTCACAGCCTGCGAAGCAAATTTTCACCTGGTGTGTTTGGCCAGAGTTTGACCGGGGAATCTTTTTTTTTCTTTTTTACCCAAAACCGCCAGAGAGTGTGTCCATAGTAAGCCAATTAATTTGTAAATATGCATTTTCATTTCCCCCCTCTCTCCAGATGTAAGGAAAATGGGTCGATCACCCACTAAAAGTTCTACAAAACTGCCTTCATGCTGTGTAAATCTCATGACGCTGGCTAGGTGTTTCAGTGTGATCGGCTGTGAGTCAGTAAAGTTCAAAAGTTATCACTGTAGCTGCAGAGCTGTTGTATCCTGGATATCATGAATGTTTTCGACACTCGAGTATAAAATACTGATTTTGAACAGTGCTGCCGCTTGGGAATAACTGCTGATTGACATGTAGTGTTCACGGGCCGCAATTAAATAACTTTAAACTTCATACTTAGTCGGTTGTCTGCGTACAGAAACAGAGGAATGAGAGGAACGATATGGTGATTTCAGCTGTATTCAAACACAGCAATGGTGACCACGGAGCGAAGGAGGAGATGTAACAGGCTGTCGCTCTGTGTGTGTGTGTGTGTGTGGCTCACAGTCACAGGTGGGATGTGTGAAGACAACTTTCTGTCGTCTCTAAACTTTTTTCTGTAATCACGCATTTTAAAATGTTCATGCAGTCGATCACACGGCACAACTCGTATCCGCATTTCTGTGGATTTTTTGTCAGACCCCGTCTGTCTCTGTCTGTCCGTTCCAGATGTCGGCTGTGATGCCGTTTTGTTGTTCGCCAGCTGAAAAAGCTAAGAGAGACAAAGAGATTAAGCTCGTGTTGTTCAGGTGTTTTCTTTTTTTTACTGACTTTGCTGTGATCTCGACAAAAATCTGAAAATAGAAAATGCTAATGTCGATGCAAATTGTTTTTGCACTGAAAAGGCGCCACAGTGTGGTTACAGGTGCAAAGGAGCACACTGCTCTGCAGCGTGGTGTTAAGTTTCTCTTTCATTTACTTGCTTCCCTTTTAATTTGGATGATTAGTAGAAATCTCGGTAACAGCAGTGAAGCGTTGTCTGTTTAACTTTTCAAATGCAGCACATCTAAAGTATCTCCAATACGAATTTGAATAAATATTGATTATTGAGCTCAAGAAGAATTTAAAAAAACAACTATGAAGATTCGACCCAATTGAGACAACACTGACGCAACATTTTTTCCTCGGACGGTGCCGGTGATATTCTCCCTGTGATATGTGAGCGTACTGTATTTCTGTCACGAGCCGGGGACACGGTATTGACCAACACCGTGCGTGCCCCCTCTTGGCGACTTTAGGCCATAGGGAAGGTTAAATGAAGAGGAGGATCAGGAGAGGAAGTGATAAGGAAGGCAGAGGAAAGAGAGATGACAGGAAATGGAGACGAGAGGAGAGGAGGAGTGGAAGAGGAGGAGGAGAAGGAGGAGGAGCAGGGGAGTCCCGCCACATGGGAGCGGGCTATTGATTGAATTCTGACATTGATTAAGCATCCCCTGATTCACAATGCCATGTGTTTGTGCGCGAGTGTGTGTGTGTGTGTAAGTCTGTTTTTATCCACCAGTATGCGTATATGCAGGAGGATTACTGCAGGTGATAGCCGCGGTCCTTAAAGTGAACGAGCGGATGAAGTGAGAAAGTTTCAGTTTCGTGATTTTGTCTACTTGCATTCACGTGGATATACAGTGACGTGCGCTCTTTTGAAGTGGTGTGTGTGTGTGAGTGTGTGTGCCTATAGATCTCTAACCCTAGGAGGCCTGACTTGCAATACCACTTCATCCATCCTTGTGGGATAAAAAAAAGGGTCTCTCTCTCTCTCTCTCTCTCTCTCTCTCTCTCTTTCTTTCTCTCTCTGGCTCGCTCTCCTTTTCACTATCCCCTAGCTCTTTCTCTCCCTCGGTCTCCTTTGTGCGCACTCCTTTCTTTTTTATTCATCATTAATCCTCCAGTCTGGGTCGGGGATCTCAGAGCCTCTCCCACCCTCCACTGCCCCCTCTTTACCTCTCTCTCTCTTTCTCTGTTATTGTGTGCATGTGTGTGTGTGTGTGTGTGTGTGTGTGTGTGTGTGTGTGTGAAGGGCAAGGGCTTGTCATCCCGTGCCCCTGTCACTCCGCCTCTCCATTCAGAGCATGGCACCCCCTTTGCCAGAGATAATTACCCCCCCTCCTCTCCCCAACCTCCCCCTCCCCCCCTCCTTTTCCTCCTCCCAATATCTATTTTCAGAAAAGGAAACAATAATTTAACACTGGAATCATATTTCAGTAAGTGTTACATAATCATCAACATCACCAAAAAGTATATCTGTAGCTCTGAAACTGTGATAACAAAGCCATACAGTCTAAGCTTAAAAGCTATAAAGTGACGTTACATGATGCCCGAGTAACTTTTGTGTGTGTGTGTGTGTGTGTGTGTGTGTGTGTGTGTGCAGACGGGTCAGGGTGAAACAGGTCAATACTGTACAGGGCCTCTGCCTGGGAGCCAGACATATAAACACAAACAGGGTCGACTGGTATGCAGTGAAGGTCTTCCGGTCTTTACAGGCAAAGGCTTCACAGATACAGTCGTGCACGCATGCCTTGCACAGACACACACACACACACATGCACATAAACACTATCATGCACTTATTTGTATTTTTTTTTATTTTATTTATTTATTGTTTTAGATAAAAACTACACAACTACAATCAGAGAGCAGAGGTGGTCAAGCAAGCTAGACAGTAAATTGAGAGAGGGAGTAGCATTGACTTAAGAAAAACAAAACAGTGAATCAGTGAACTAAAATGTTTTATGTTGATTTTATCACAGCAGTTTCCTTCTAACTGCCGTTTATTGTGTCAAATCGGTCCTCCGGTCACCTTACTGATCTGTGTGTATGTGTGAGTCTGCACGTGTAGCCCCGCCCTCGGTCAAACAGACACACAGCTCATGACACAGAGCAGAGGAGGAAGACGAGGCAGCGATATGAGCCTATAACCGGGTCAGTGCGTTACCGCACGTCCGGAGAAATGTCCCAAACACTTCAAAACACAAATGAAATGTAAAAAAATAAAGAGTTCATAAAGGTCATAGAACATGATTATGAGGGACTCATTTTGTGTGAGTCTATACATTTTTATTGTTTTGGGTAAATTCTGTATATTAGTCCTTTAAAACCACATTTCACTTGGAGAGTTATAGAAACTTTTTTTTTCTAAAAATAATGTATTACAAGCTCTGTTCCTTTCCACACCCAGTCTACTTTCCATGTGTGTAAAATGTCAGAACTGTAATTAAATGCATGTTTTAAATAGGGTTTATAGTGTCATGCATTATACTTAACCAGCAAAGTGTTGCACATTACTCCAGTGTTGGTCCCTCTCCACCAGCCACCTGTGGCATTTATGATCACATATAAACTTTAGGTTTTTACTTGTCAGGCAGTATATGGTGAAGTCACTGACAATGTTTGTGTGTATCAAATAACCTACAGGCTCAGGGCCCCTAAACTATTATATAGTTCACTAGTTTACGCATAGATTGTTCATCATCAGATACAATTAATTTCTTAACACTCACTGATATTGGCTCACTACTCTTGGAGTTGTGCCTGCCACAATCTCGCCTGGTGAATATTTTTGTGCATATAATAAACAAATAAAATAAAAAATCACCATATTACTTAAAAAAGAATGCTTAGACATTATATTTGTATAAAACTAAATTCAAGTCAAAAACAATGCTGACTGTAACGGTGGTTAACCTTTTCTGCAAACCACAGATATGTTTTGTATGACAAAAGAAATCCGTGTCATAGGCTATGTATCATATTGAAGTTTTTACAAAACATGTCTGTCTGTTTGTCATGTTTGTGCGACAAAAAAAAAAAAAAAAATAGAGACGTTTTTGACGGGGGACATCTCCAGCTGTGTTTGTGGCAACCAAAGCAGGTATTAAGTCAAAATATGACCTTTTTTTCTAACTCTAACTGGAGAATAAGCGCAGTGTTAACAACGTGCGACACTTGAATTTCCCTGCAAAGATCAATAAGGGTGATTTTCATCTTACTACACAGGTAATACAGTAACAAAAACACCAGAAAGACTGAGAAAAAACAAGATATCAGCTATAAAAGGGCTAAATGAAGGAAATTACAATAACTATCTGATTGGATGAAGTGTACACTTTGTGAACAGCTGGCGCACGTGTGTGTGTGTGTGTGTGTTTGTGTGTGGGTGGGTGTCTCAGACGCACAGACGCTCACATATCCACATGTACTGTACACACAGTCTTCCCCTGCTCCCCCCCCCTCTCCTAATTGCTCTTGAATGGTGACCCTCATAAACAAAAGGCGGTCCAGGAGCAAATAAACAAAAGCTCGTCTTGTCTTTTATTATCGCTCCTTCATTCTCCCTCCTCTTCTGTCTGCGTGGCCTCTGGTTGGTCAGAGGTGGAGGAGGAGGAGGGGTCGAGCGGGAGTCGGCCCTCTCTTTTCTCTCTCCCTCTCTCTATCAGATGCCTGGTGTGTTGCACGTATTGATCGCAGAGGCTCAGTAGCAGAAAATAATGGGGTGGTGAAAGCTTAGTAGAGAGGGAGATGGAGAGAAAAAGAGAAAAAGAGATCTACAAACATGTGTGTGTGCACGCTAACACACACACACACACACACAATCCTATTTCCCTGCCTCCTCTCTGCCCTGTGCCCCATATGAATATTGGTTCTCCCCTAACTCCTCCACGTCACCGATGTGTGTGCGTGTGTGTGTCCAGGCTGCCTCATTTGCATACGTGTGCGTGTGTGTGTTATCTATGTGAATAAATCCTTCCAAGCCCCATGCGCCTCAGGGTGATGTGATGCGGCCAGTGCCCGAGCAACCATACCCTAGCTAATTTACAACCAACCTAGTGTGTCCCCCCCCCCCCATACACACACACTCCCACACACTCACACAAAGACACACACACACACACACACACACACACGGCTTGATGACACCACGGTGAAACATGTCGTCTAGACGACATTGAACCCTGAGTCCGCCCAGGGTAATTGTTTTATGCAAATGGAGAGAGCTAGGGCTGACATGATTGGGCCAGACTCGGTGTTGATTGAAGTGTGTGTGTGTCTGTGCGTGTGTGTGTGTGTGTGTAGCAGTTGTTATGGATGTGGCCATGATTGTGGTGTAATGCTGGTAGCCATTAGTATTATTGTTATTGTTGGAAATGTTCTATTATTCAGAAGGGCAGGGTGGGGCGATATACATAACATGCAGAAATATGGAGGCGAGTGACACGCGCACGCACACACACACACAGTCAATAAATACAAAATCATATCTGTGTAAGATCCAAACTGTCACTGAACTGAATCATGAATCCGCGACGGGGGCCACACGTCACACTCCTAAACCAAATATGAATCGTGGCAACAATGCACCACACCTTGTAAACATATAGAGGCAAACTGCAAAGCCCCTTAATGAATGTGTGAGATTTTGGAGCATATAGTAAACACACACACAGACACACACACATGCATACACCCAGGGCCATGTGTTATCAGGGTAGCCATCAGAGGGGAGAGCGTGTGTGTGTGTGTGTGTGTATGTGTGTGTTGTGGTCCAAGTCGTAAATTTAATTTCATGCTGGATTTGCAGAGCTCATCTGAATTGCATGTGAGCACAGCCTGATGGGCCTCGGTCTCAACGCTGGAGAGTCGCACACTAAGACGCAGATGCTGCCATCGATGGCGCACGCACACACACACACACACACACACACACACATGCATATATACAGACACACACACACGCGTAGCAGTTAGATCTCAAGGTCAGGATACCAACATGACCTCTAGGCATGAGCCCAGAAATAAACACGTTTATATCAACGTGAACAATGAAATAAATAGGATTTGTAACTTTGAAGCGTCAGTGGCGTGAACACTCGTCAACAGGCATGACGTGTCCAAGAGGCATGACCTCTTTACCTGGCGTCAAAGTCCAGGTAAATGTGTCAAATGTCAACCTCCGATAACTCTGGTGGGGAGTTGTTAGTGGAACAACAGACAGAAGTTGTCCTCTGCATCGGTCCTTCATTAGCATTAGCACAGGATTTCAGAGGTATGACATTTAGTAACATAATCCTCAGAATACAGCAATTACTTTGCATAGATTTAGCGTAAATATACCAAAAAGGACCTGTTGACCTGATACAAATAAGATAAGTTCACACAATTCTTGGCCTAAAACTACTTTAAACAAGTGATCAAGTTTAGCCCTAACAGTTAAAAATGAATGATTCACTCCTGCAACTACTATCTAATATTGATGCAATCGTAGATCAGTTCTCACCTGTCTCCACGTCTCATCAGCTCAAATCCCGAACCTGTCACAACCATCTATATAAGATACTGCATCCATTACACTCCATCCTCCGTCTCCTGTCAATAATTCACTCCCTCTTTCTGTTCTATCCGTCGGCCCGCTTTACTGATGTCTGAAGTGGAGCGAGCAAATGAGACTCGGGCTGAAGTTAAAAGAGGGAGCGAGGACTCTGCAATTACCCTCGTTACAAGGACCGGAGCAACGGAGGAAATGTACAGTTCAGCCGAGTCCACTGTTTCAGACGCACGTCAGACGCACACCGAGAGCCTCGTAAAAAAACGAGGCCAACATTTAGCTGCCCGAGCGTCACACACACCCTGGCATCACACGCTTACTATTCCTGACACACTGAGGGGATCAATTCTGTATCTCAAGTTTTTATATTGCACTGACATTATCCTCCTCGCCCATTTGAAATAAATAAATGTAAGAAGGTATTTTTGAAGTTAACTTTTCTCACTTACCTCTTTACTTTCCGCCGCGCAGAAACCTGCCTAGGTCAGTGACAATTCAGTCGGCACTAGCTGAAGGACAAATGAAAGGTTCAGTTCTATAAAGATTTTCTTTTTCTTTTTTTCTTTTAAACTATTCAGAACACACTGAATGTACTGAGAAGAATCCAGTCTGCGAAAGTGCTCGCATTTAGTCATCCAAGAGCCGTCACTACCTGCCATCGCCGCTTTAATTCCTTTTAATTTTTGTGCCATCAATCGTTGCGAACACACGTAGACACAGTCTTTTAGAAAACGTTAACTAACTTGAGAGAGGACCTCTCGAGAAGGTATTGTTTGACTCGTTTTGAGACAAAAAACCTTGCAAAGCAAACCAGATGAACATTTGAAAGCCAAGGTATCTCCTCATAGACGTCCTTTTTTTTTCTCTCTTTCCTTCCTTGAGAGTACGAACATGCTGATTGTGGAGGAGTGTCCGTCAGAGCAGAGGGAAAAAGGGGAGATATTCATTCTGTGTTCCGTCAGGCCATTTTGACTAAATGCTTTTTCCAGTCCCTCCAGTCATTGACTCAGCAGATGGTCCGAGTGTCCCAGGACGGTTTGAAGGAGGTTTTTTGGAGCAGGAAGACTCAATTGTTACAAATAAAGACAAACTGTAAAAAGAGTACATAAATATTTCACCACTGAGACGACACAGACTCGTCTTCTCATTCACAGTTTACCACCATCGTATGCTTACATGAATCTCGTTGACCTGGCTCATCCATCACGGTCGGCACGCTCACCTTGCATCTTATGTATTAATGGAATTTTTGAGCGAGACTATAACATGTTTTTTTTTTTTGGACGGGCTTCACTCTCTTCAATGCACACACAAGAGACAACTCTAATGTTAAAGGGCAGGCTGCCACAATCATTTTATTTTTTTGCACAGGAACCTAAGGAAACACTTAATAATAACCATCATCATTAATAAATGTTAATATTATATTCAACTTACAATAACAATAAATAAATACGATATCCAGAAACTTAAAGAAATAGACCTAATACACACACACACACACACACACACACACACATAAACAGGTTATCACAAGTGGACCTAAAAGAAAATGAGATATAATAATAAGGCTTTTTCCAGAGCTTTCAACTGCATCTCACTGTTTCAAGTTTTTTTGCCAGAGACTGTTGGACAGGCCAAACTCCAAGGAAGACCATTAGAAGCTGTATAAGCCTGCAGAGAAAGATAAAAAGTGTAACTGAGTGAAGATTACTTTACGTTAAAAATAATGAAGATTATGCGAATATTCAAAAACTTTTGAGCATTTTTTGAAAAATCAAGGCTCGACACACATGTCAGTGAGACATGAGCTGGAAATATAATCTGGATAAAGGCCTGCGACTGTCAAATGCAGACAAACCCCTGAGCTAGTGAAGCAAAATGGACGGGGTCATGTTCCGTTCAAACAGTCAGCAATGTCACAAAATAGCAGAGCAAACCTCTGACCGGGACCTTTAATGCCGTCAGTCAGTAATGGCACGTTGTCTGTTAGAAACATTCAACTTCTTTGGACAAGAAGACGGCCGCCTTGTCTCCATCTTCAGTACCTTGATAGGAACAGACGGAGCGGCGCTGGTGAACAGCAGCTTCACTGAATTCGATATCATTCCAAGTGCCATCAGAGGTGTCATCATTTAAACTTTTACGGCAAACTGTTTTCTGCCATTAAAATGTAGTAATGTTTGCTGTGGGTGAGGTTGAACCAGTGCTACATGTCACTAAAAGTTAAGAATCCCCAGCTCTGAGGGGATTTATTGCATATATTATGTGACTTATAAAGCTTCTTTTTCCTTTTCCCATTGAGTGTTGTGGCGCTCCAAAACATAAAGCACGAGAGAGGAGGCTAGAGATGAAACGAAACAAGCCTCTACAAAACATCTAAGAAGAGATAACTTTCACAAACACCTTCCACACGGTGACTACCGCTGCTCTCCCAGAGCGCTTTACCATCCAAAAGACAAAAGCCAGACACACACCTACACACACACACACACACAAACACAAACACACGCACTCTTCTTCCCCCTCTCCGCTCCTCTCCTCCCCTCGCCTCGCCTCGCCTGGCCAGTCTCAACATCCCAGCGCTCTTTGAGGCGACATCCCAACAATTCCACCGGGTCCCTCATTAAGGCCCAGGCGCCGACTCTCGAGGGGAGGTGGTGGTGGTGGTGGTGGTGGGGGGGCTGCTGGGTAAACTTTGGAGAGGTCACCTCCTCGTTTCCGTCTTGCGCCTCCTCTCATCCCTCGTTCCGGCCCGTCCTCGGGTCCTGTCAGCGGCGAGTGTAAACAAGCAGAAAGGTTAGCGGTGTTTTCACCCGGCGCCGTCTTCTCTCATTAGGGACAGGGGACAGTGAGCAGGCACCACCAACAACGCCGCACTTTGTTGCGAGCGGCAAACTTCTGGTTTTATCTCCGGCTTTTGAGATGTGTGCAGCACAAAAGGGAAGAGTTGGGCACCAGCTGGTTCGAAGGATGAGTTCAATTTAGTCGTTATCCGTCGACTCCTGTGTTGATGGATCGTTGGGTGAAGTTTTGAAGTCCACAAAACACTTCAAAACAGCATCGTAGCGTTCTCCTTTAACAACTGAAGTAGATAGGGAGTGGTTTTAAAAGGTAAAAAAATAAATAAATAAATAAATAAAAAGACCTATAATCCAAGCTCTGAGGCTCCAAATGTTTTGTGGACTACTGCTTCCTTCTTTTGCATTCATTGTCACCGTCCCGAGCATCACGGCCAAACGAATCCACATTTTTATCACGAAATCTATAGAAAAAAATGTGTCAAAAATCTGTCTTTTACTTTGTTTACTGTGTGTTTTGTCTCTTTGTTGGGCAAATAAATTACACTCAAATACGATTGCAGGGAGGTGGAGAGAGAGTCTGTAACCAGAACTGTGCAAAAAAGCGAACAGTTTACACTTACTGAATAATTAAAAAGGCGACCAGCTGAACTGATAAACAAAGAGGCGGAACAAACAAACATCTGCAGTCGCTCAGTCGCACAATATTATCATGTGTGTATTATTAACACAGAAAAAAAAAAAAAACTGTACGCATGCAGAAACACTTTGGAAAAACTTCACTGGAAAACTCATGCAGAACACACACACGGTCCACGTGGAAAGAACAAGGATGGGACTTCCATCTTTCAGTAGTTACCGCCGCATTGACTGTGCACATAACCTCTGCATACCAATAAACTAAAAGATCCTATTAAAGTTTCCCCCATGGCAGCATTAAAACCTCCAGCTCGAGTCCCCCCCTCCCCTCCTTTATAGCAGCTTTGTCACTGTCCATCCACTCCAACAGTAACACACACACACACACACACACACACACAGAGCCACCGTCCAGCAGCGGTGGAGACTGTCTCCTTGCATGCCTGTCTCTGTGTTTGCTGACTGGCTGTGGAAGAAGTCATTTAGCATGCTGAATGTCAAGGTCAGCCGCGCCGTCCTTCTCATCACTCTCGGCGGCGGAAGGTCGGAGGAAAAAAAAAGCTCTTCCTCAAATGGTCAGCGAGACAAAGAGAGGCGTGCAGGCAGGGTGGGAAAGAAAAGAAAGGCAGAAAGGAAGGACATAAACAAACAAACAAACAAACACCTTATTTTCAGCTCCAGTCAACTGATACTGTCTCACCCCTGGCTCCAGTAGAGCTGCTATTCGAGATATTACATTCTTTTTGTGTGTGCGGTCGACTAATTCTGCCATCGTGAGAACCGAATGTCTCGACAATAGCAGAAATACTGGCCACTCTTCGGCTCAGGGCTACTTTACATTAAGTTTTGGTTTAACTTGGGTGTGGGTTTTAATTGTTAATTAAGATTATTCGCAACGGTTGGCCATGTTAATACTGTTAATATTACTGCAAATAAGGTAGACCTTTTTTTTTGCTGTACTCAAGAGAGCCTTTTCTTTGCCGCACCTTTGTAATAAAACCGGATTTATTTGAGATAATGAATTTTGGGGGCAATAATCACGTAATAAATATACAAACTCTTTCCCCTTCACGCTGCCCTCTGTCTGAGCTGTATCCTGTATGTTTGCTGTCACATGGAGTAATGACCGCTGAAGGAGACGACCGTAGGCCCTTCCAAACGTCACCATTCCCCCTGTGATCCATAACACACAGCGTTTTTAATGCAGCGAGTAATTACAATATGCCCCAACCTGCTCCCTCTCATTTCCTTGTGCAGAAAATGCTCCTGCACAAGCCCGGTGTGCACGTGCAAAGTGTTGCGCACACCCACATGCACGTATGCAAACAGACTGAGAGGCTGCACGGCAATGCAGAAACTAATTTAATTTAGTAGTAAGTCCTAATTGCTTGCACAATGCAAATGCAATTTACTTCTAGTGCAGAGGAAAATACTGTACTGTATGCACTTTACATCAGCGCCTGGGATCACCATCTCGCTATTATTTGGAGTGTAAACTGATGAAAAGCAGACTGCGTTAAGTAAAAGCTGATAGAAGGGAATTATAGGCAGTGCTTAAACGCATCAAATGAAAAATTCAGCAGATAGTAAATCTCCATAACATTAATTACGTCAGAGCATCAGTATAATCAAAATCACCACTTTGTTCCTCTCCTGTAATTGTTTCTACTTTACCCTTTTTTTGTTCCTGCAAATGTTTCACATTAAAAGCCAAACAGGAAGAGGGGTATTATAGCTTCTGAGCAGCCGGAAGGCTTGACTTTCTTTCAGCAGCGTAATACCTGTCTAAACCAAAAACAGGAAAAAATATATTAAATGAATATACATAATAATACAAATATAAAAACACTGACGCACTGGAATTAGTGTATAAAAGTCCACATGCCCTTATAATTGAATAACATAATAGGTCAATTGCCAGTGACTCCAGAATAAGATATACCATTGTTCCCATACGACGTGGAAGATGCAGCATGGCATCACTCCTCGTGTAGTACAGTTGCTGTTTGGTTAAGTTTAGGCAACAAAACTACTTGGTTAGGTTGAGGAAAACATTGTGGTTTGGGTTAAAAGAAGTCAATTTAAATAACTTAAATTTCCCATGTACGTATGTTAGGCACATAAGTTACATAACTTGACGTAAGTTGACTGCGTTAGTAAGTTAAACAGTCAAAGAAGACTTTCGGTTTTACCCGGGTCACGAACAGCAGCACCCTGGGTGAAAGTTCTGTGCTTTGTTTTAAGCTGCACTACGTAAAGTATTGGCCATCCCTCATAATTCATACTCCAAACAAACAAACCCTAACTGCTGCTAACTGTTAGCTTAGTTAGTGGTGCAGCTAGTAGTCTGGACTGGAAGCTAGGAGCCCCAGGGTGGTCTTGGTGTTGTTTACTACACGTGAACAGGGGCTATGGAACAACATGGAAGTACTGCTATAACATAGAGTCTGTCGGAAATGCCGCTATAGGGTCCAATAAACTTTCCAAAAATGATGGTTCAACCACAATAGCACTTAAGTGCGAAGGTGTTTTTATTCTAGCCCGTGCAAAACAGTGCCACCATAAAGGTGAAAATAGTCCAAAATAGATCCACAGGTGCAGAATAATATTCAAACTGACAAACAAAAAAAACTATAATACAAAACACTTAGCTTCAGTATTTCCATTCAAGGTCACAGGCTCAACTGTACCTACTTCTTTTAGGTCTCAATACATTTCACATCTTCACATACAACCGACGCTCTGAGCCAGCTTATCACCCTGGTTATTTCCCCCTCCCCATGAGCTCACCCCAATTCCCATTTTCCCGGGACAACTTTGTTAAAACAGTCACTATACCGCTAGTCTGGTTTGTCCCAAAGCAGCACCCATACCCAGGAAGCACAACCACGGAAAAACTAACAAACACAGAGGACAATGGAAGCGTCTGCCGGTCTACTATGATAAGTACCAACCAAACTGAACAGTTACCGTCTTATGTTTCCAAAGACAAAACAAAGTAACTATTCTCTTAATTTTGTTCTGCGGAGGGGAAAGCCTACGTGGGTAATGTGTAACATGGTTTTGTGTGGAACAGTTAGCCGCTAAACGGTACGTGCGCTCACTGCCGCAGCTAACACAAACAGAGGGAACAGAGATTAGTGGTGTGCTATGAGGGAAGGCTGCCATGTTCAGTGACAGAGCCCACTGTCACAGAGTCAAACACATGTCTTTGCTTTCTGTTGTAATCACTTTTTAAATTTTTCAAATACATTTTTTACATAATGCACATTTTTACCCAACCGTCCACTCCACACTCCTCCCTTTGCAGACTTTGTCGCTCTTCATACTACTTCACCTAACATCCTCCTTTTTTATTATAACGGCCACTAGGGGTCACTGCCTAACAATATACATAAATATGGGTTGAAATAAGCTGCTTGCACAGTCGACCTATAATGTATTCTGACATTTAGTCCCCTGGATGGGTCAAAACCTAAAAACACTTGACCCTACATAATGTAACTCAATAGGGTCTTATGTCAGAAGCTTCTTCATGTTCCCACATATTTCAGGCTCCACACCTGTAGTAAATCTCCATGACCAAGCTGGGATAATTCTGACAACATCATCTTAGCTACATCCAAAGATTTTGTACAACTCACTTCAGAGCTGCACTATGGATCCCACTGCTACTCTTGCCTAGACCCGCCCTACTCTGTCTCTGATTGGTTTACCCAAATATTCTTACCCTAACCCTAACCGATCTCCCTCCTCATGTCTAAACCTCGCCAACCCGACCAACTGAGGCAACTAAGCATTGGCCGATTTGGGCGGGTCTTTGCATTAAGAAGCTGTGTAATAAATCCAGCAGACATTGTCCAGCTGTTTTCACAGAATGAGTAGAACTCTTAGTGAAGAGTAAACTGATATCAGCTTGTGAAATCAATGGCGTAACCCCTTTTTACACAGTTGAAAAAGAGGCTACTTTATTCTGAATTACAACAAAACAACATGAAGGTTGCACTGCATATACAGCAAACTGCACCAATGGCAAATTAAAACAGATCAGAGCTCTTACTATCATATGATTAAATACATAAGGAAAGGTGATCGCTAATATGAGCCTGTTTCAAATGAAGAGCTGACTGTCTGTGCAGCTGAAGTAAGTAAAGGCCAGGGCCTTGAGAATGTATTGTATTTAAGTCGGTACCAGCTGTTTGCTGCTCTCCATCCTCCCCAGTCCTTCTATCATTGTTTCTCTGTCCTCGTGCCTACTTTCCACAGCTTGAGTAAACACTGCCAACTCTTTCATTAGCCCTCTCACCACAGTCTCTCTCGCACTCCGCGTGTCTTTCATCCCCTCTCACTCCGTCTCTACACGCCCCTGTTTAAACAGATGAATGTGATTAGAGCCAGTTTTAAATGACATTGGAAGTTTGTGTGTTTAATGAGTCAAATAAAAGGCACGGTTATTATGTTCAAAGATAGGCCTTAATATAACGTCTGTGAGTGCTGCTCTGTGTACTCTGTGTGTGTATGACACTACACCGCCCGCTATTGAGTTTATTTTATTGTGTGTTATTGTGCAGATTCTCACATGATTTACTGCTAATGCCTGGCTTCTGCAGTGGTATTTTGTACAGCAACACCAGCATGCCTTGTGGTCACAAAACACATCTGGATTCACGAGCTACTCATTAATCCAAAGTTTTTTTTGAAGATCCAACTTGTCCGAGTTTTGTGAAGCTCTTTCCTAGCTTTGCATATTATAACATGATTATGAAAGTGGTAACGGTGTGGTTTGCCTACTTTGAGGCAATAGCATTAACTTTTGTGGGAGCTGGTTCTCACCTAATCTCGTCCTATTGAGGTATGGCCTTAAAAACCAATGCCGTATTTCAATAGAGGCAGGAGAGCTAGTTATTTTAGGTCTTCAGCTCACTCTGCTCGCTAGTCAACAGTAGGGGAGAATGGGGTAAAGTGAGCCAGTGGGTGAAATGAGCCAACCCCATAAACAAAAGTAGTCATGTGAGCACAAATTAAAGAAGCACACTATTTATGTTAGACTGAGGCACAGGGAGAGAGTTGTAAGCAAAGCAAAAAAAAAAAAAAGTATTGTCATGCCAAGTAAAGTCAACTTGTTTCTAAAGTTATTTATCATGTATCTTAAATAAATAAATGAATGTTTCAGACATTATTGCATGTTAAATTTAGCATAATTGTGGATTTGAGCCACTTTTGTAAAACAGTTTGTCAAAATGTAGGTTTTGGGAAAAAATGTGCTGGTAATGTTAGAGCCAGTGGTATATCACATGCACACACGCACACACACATTCTGTGTGTCACTGTTACAGGTTCATGTTAACGGCTGATGACTGTTCCAAGTCATACAATGTATAATGTTGATGTGAAATAGGTCTCTGTCTAACAATAAACATAAATAATGGCTGCAATAAATGTATTTAATTGATGGCATTAATAAAGTGAAAAAAAAACTGTTGTGTCATTTTTATATCAGTACTTAACATTGGCTGTTTACCCAGAGAGGGCTCAATTTACCCTGAACCCACTCTCATTGCTATTGTTCATTGTTCTGAAACCATCATAGTTAGATAACTTGTTTTAATTTCCAGGTACACAACAACTTGAAGTATATATAAGTATTTATCTTGGGACTTGTGGTTTTACTGAACTAAATTTGAAAGACAAATACTTTTCCTGTTACTGGTTACTTAGCATGGACAATTGATACTAAAAATCTACAGGGACCAGACTATTTTTAGAGGTCAAAAAAAAAAATATCTGATGAAAGTTTGATTTTCATGTACAACAACCTTATTGGTAATAGAGAGGTTGCTATAGCACATTCGGACAATGGTATGTTTTTCCCTTCATACAGCCTTTTGTGTAATGTTACACAATGAAGCAAACAAGGCCTTGGACTTACACACTTAACTCTACACGGTATACTACATTGTATCACTCCTATTATGCGCTGTATGATATACTGTGTGCACTTTAACATTGCTGTGACAGTTGGTTTCATGAATGACATGGGTGTTGAGAATACAGACACCATCTTTCCATTGATTGTCTTGGACGTCAAGAGGGCTTAAAACCAGATCCCACAAGCCCTCTTCTTGAACATCTACGCGGCCGCAGCTCGGGGACTACTAGGCCATGTATAATAATACTTGAAAGGTAAAGAAGTGTTTATAGGCCCCCTTTGTCATACCACACACACACACACACATGCAAACACATCTGCCTGTACCTGCAACACCCTTTGCACTCTCATCTGCATATCCCTTGCTCTGCACTATAAATTCCACCAGAAACGGGCACTTATACGTTCATAAATCTCCTCCTTGTCACTTTCAAATTACATAGATTTATTCACAGAAGAACAGGCCCGAACAGAGACGAGAGAACAAGGAAGAGTATGGAGGAGAAGAAGAAGAAGAAGAAGAAGAAGAAGAAGAAGAAGAAGAAGAAGAAGAAGGAAAAAAAAATAACACTCACATTTTTATGATCCGGCGCAGCAGTGTGAGGGGATCTGAAGTGTAAGTGTGCTGTTATGTGGAAGTGCATGTGCAGCAGTGTTTGTTTACTCTGTGCTGCATTTACATAAATATAATGTTTATGCCTCAGGTGGGAGAACCCTGAAGCAGCAAGCGGTCGCTGTGTATGTGTGTGTGTGTGTGTGTGTGTGTATACAGTATGTGATGTAATCCAGTTCTGGTTACTCAATGGGTAAGTTCGGTTCTCGTGTCTGCTACTCCAACCTGGGGGCGGGCCAAATGACATCTACTTTAGTTAATACACCGACTGTGGTTAAGTTCCTCAGACTACTACGCTTCAAAAAAATCCTAACTAACCCTTTAACTGTGTCAGAAACGTGTCTATTTCCTCTCGAGTTTGCTAAGAAATATGAGATCTCACCTCTGTGTTTTTTTCTAGCGTGGCGACTTCTGATTGTAGGGCGCCAAGCTGGAGGGCGCTGGTATTTGAAAGTTCAAAGCTAGTTGGGGTTTTTCCTTACAAGGGGAAACACGTGGCTAATTAACCTGTTGCTGCTGTTTCTCTGAATATTTCTGCCATTCTATACGGCAACATCATAAGAGTTAAAACAGGAACCTCAGCCGAACGCACTAGACCTTTGTTGTGCAGTTGCAGTGAGGTGTAGCAAAGGGATCTACTTGGTTAGGTTTAGGAAAACATTGTGTTTTGGGTTAAAATCATTATTATACCTCTGGAACTTCTGTTACAAACTTACCCAGTTTACCTAAGTAACCAACTTCATGACTCCAGTAAGTTGAAAGAACTCCCCGTAGACTTCTGGTTTCACACTGGAATCGCACTAACCCGACCATCTATCCCCAACTTTCCTCCATAAACAGACTTTTGCCTCCTTCTCCTCACTTCCTCCTTTGCAGTTGTCATAACTACTACAGCTGCGAGAGGACACCACCTCATGACAAACCTCACACCTATTAAAATAGTGTGACTGACAAGAACCATGTGTGGCTGCATTTGTGGGCATTTAAAAATGCACTAGGCTATATTAATTAATCATAATTCTACTTAAAAACTGACTACTGCATGTGACAATTTTTTAAAAATAATATTGATTAAAAAAGTGTGCCTGTCATTTGCCTGTGAATGCCTGCGCTTTGTCTTCAGTTTTTTGAAAGACTTGTGAGGTCTGAATCAGCCAACCAATCAGTGTGTAAACCGACATCTGAGTCAGTCACAGAGGCAGAAGAATTTGAATGTTAATGTTGCCTATCCACCTTCGTTCTAGCCACCATAATACCTCGCGCAAATTATGACTCACTTAACTGGAACTGGCTTTTTCCATAATGAAGAGGACACTTACATTAGATTGATTGGTACAGTGTGTCATTCATTCACGAAGATCTAGGATTGTGACTTTATCGAGTGATTACTGCTCACAGTACCATGATCGCTTTGCCCACTAAGCCAACGCTTCGAAGGCCTTGATGGTGTCGTCAGTGCGTCGGTTATTCTGATACTCTGGTACTCGTGCTAGTTCCAACATGCACTGGAAGTATTACCCGTAATTGTTTTTATCAGTAACCTCCCCAGTGACTGATGAGACTCGTGGATAGCCAGTCGTAGTGGCAGAAGGATTTGCCATGGAATGCTTATGTTGCCTACCGCCGCTTTTAATCTCGTGCCAAGTTGTATTCATTAGAGTGCTGCCCTGTCGTAATGAACATTTTGATTGTCCTACTGTGTGGACTTTCCTCACAGCGAATCCGGTAATCACAAAAATTCCCACCGAACGAGAAACATTGTGATCAATTTAATCATCTGTTTATTCTCCTCTCTTGTGCATCGATACGACTTCTCCCACCCTCCGCGCCTCCCTCCCCCCTCTCCTCCTGTCACTTTGCCAGAGGTGATATGCAGTTTTTGCTAAACGGAGAGACCTTTGAAGTTGTAGTTAGTGAGCCGGCAGCTCTGTTCTTCCTTTGTCTGCTCCCGTCTTGCTCTCTCTGTCTCTCTCACTGTAGGGGAAGACTGTGATTCATGTACTGCTTGTGAAGACCACCATTAATTTCATGTAATACAGCTTTTATCTCCGTCCCTGGGCCCGCTATCGCTTCCATTTTCTCTCCTTCTGACTGTCTTACCTCGTGTTCTTTCTCCGTCTGTCCTCTCTGACTTCACTCGCGCGCTTCTCCCTCGCCTGTGCGGCCACTTTGTCTCGCCGCCTTCCCCGCCGTCTCACCTCCGCCCTTCAGTTCTTCACTGGAGGAGGGGTCACGATACGGTTGTCCTCACATTTACATTCATCTTTCATTATTATCCTTATCAGAATCATAAAAGGCGTTTTACACTCATCTTTATGAGTTTATATCATTGTTCATAGATCATTGTTTATAGATTTGATTTTTACATTGGAGTCATTGGAACCCAACATCATCGCCGTCATCATCACCGTCGTCATCAAAATCATCCCTTATCATTGAAAGAATTTTAATTCTCATAATCGTCATCATCATCATCATGATCATTGGAGGTTTTGAAATTGTCATGATCATCAGAATCACTCGCAATCATCATCACCAGCGTCTTCATCGTCATCATCATCATCATCATCATTAACACAGTCAACACCACCACTCTGATGTAGTTTTAATCATCTAATAAACCGCCGTCCTTACGATTGTCTTTACAATTAGTGTCAACATCGTCAAAATCCCACTCATTAACCATGTAGATAAAATACTGCCGATCATCATCATCTAAAACCATCTTCACCAATATTAGAACTATTAATTGAGTTTGTACATGCGAGACGTATGTACATAATTACCATGAAAAGTCATCATGATCATTATTATCATCATCACAGTCCCAATATTGATTCTGTCAGGAACCAGTTCTGTGGCGGTCTCGTCAGCTTGAAACTTCTCCACACACACACACGCACACACACACACGCACACCATGTCACATCCATTGCTCTTGATTGCCACCCCCCCTCCACCTCTCCCCCACAAAGCCTGCAGTGGCACTGAGCCGTGGAAATGTCAGGGGTCAAGTTTACGTTGACGCTAAAGTGACGGTCACCCTGGGCCACGGTAAAGGTCAGCGCCATGGCGACAGCTGGTTGATATCGTCGTTGGGGAGGCACTCATGAGTCACCGCTCCAAATCCTCCATGTGGCATTAACATCATCTTCTGATTGCTCTCGCTCTCTCTCTCTTTCTCTCTCTCTCTCTCTTTTTTTCCTTCAGATTGCCATCTTGACAGATCTGCCCTGTGCCGGATGCGAAGGAAAGGTCAGTTCTTAAAGTATAGTTAACACAAGTTTTTTTTCTTACTTACTTTTCTGGTGCATGATACAGTGTGGAAATAAAGAAGGGATAAAGTTGGACTAGGCAACGAGCAAATTCTAAAAAAGGACACCCGGAGTAGAAGGAAATCCAGGTTTATAATAACCTTAATGAAACTTGGACCTGATTCCGAAATAGCTGGTAGTGGGTTTCACCCTATTTATTCAGCCATCACAACCTACATCTATGCATTGATTAGGAATGGAGCTTACAGCTAATGAACGGCGGATAGACACTTCTGCCAAAAGTGATGGCGTGTTCACGTCGTATCAAATTTCCTGTAAATACAAGCTGTCATCTGGGAGAAACCGCTCACGTCACTCTGCCAGGGGTAATTACCAGCAAGACATGGGCTTTTTTATTTTTTTTAATAGGGCACGATGTCTTGAACTTTAGATTATGAATGAATATGTGACACACACGGCAGACAAGGATAATAGTGATAATGATCATCAGTTTCTTTTTTTTTAAATAAAAAGCCAACAAAACCGCAACACAAAATGACTTTATCACTCCAAAATATGTCAAAAAACTACAACGAGAAATGCAAAGAAATGTGATTTCCATCTAAAATCAATGCTTGAGCACGACTCTCCTGCTTGTCTTCATAGTTTCTCTTTATACTCCTGTGTTGTTCTATGCGTTTCTGAGCTTGGTCTCTGCGGTAATTGGACAATTGTTCTAGGGGCAGGGATCCTCTGTGTTGCGGCTCTGCTCCTCTGATAAACTGTCAGTCATACCCCGCCAGAAACTCTGGGAAGTGACCACAGAACTCCGATGCTACTAAAACGTTCTGGCAGTAGCACTCAAACTTGTCAGTTTTCATCACTGATTTGTCAAATCTCACTGCTGACGTCTGATGACTCTCTGGAAAACATGTTACAGTACAGAACATCTACAGTATACTCTTAAGTTGGTTGTATGTATCGTGAGAGAATGCTGTTAAGCTTGTTAGCTCATTTGCTACAGCTACAACTAAATCTGGAAATGTTTAATGCTAAATGTTTCCAGGTAAAGAGCTTCAAACAACAAAATGCCAAATCTTTTTTAGTCCACTTTTGTCCAGCAAACAAAACTTTTCAGACAGTTTCGGCTGATTAAACCTCCGCTCAGTGCTCCTCTGCTCTCCATCATCACCTTTTTATTTTTTTTAACGCACACAAGGTCACTGTTAATAACTGCTCCCTATTAACTCTGTTTTTTGTTTCTGTTGTCAGACAATCAAGCATAAACAGTCACTTGATTATGCTCATGTACTCTCAAATTGCGAGTGGGACAACAGCATTATTGCTGACATCAACAGCTCTGTTATGCTTAGGCTGTGTTCCTTGTTTAATTTGTTACATCATCCAGCCAACTCACATGGACTAGATCATTTTGTAAAAGTCAAATACAGTAGATACAGCACTGATAATTGGTGTTAAGGCTCTGACCTCATCACTCACCACCTGATGGCCTATGTTAGCGTTCAGATTTTGCTTTACTTTCCACTTTGATTGAAGTGTGGCAGGACTTGTAAGATAAGTGCCGCCAGTGAATTGTGTTGTTAAATGAGAGTTCTCACAGGGGGTGACATGGACGTTCACCTGCTGGTCATCTCAGGAACTGACCTGCCAGGTAGCGGTCCCTACCGCACTAATGGGCCCCTAAATCTCCGAAAAATGAGAGTGTATTTTAATTGCACAGTTCGTCTTAAATGGTGAACAGATTTCATCTAAAAAAGTTTTTTTAAACAATCTCCAACCACCCCCCCAAAAAAAAAAAAAAACAACAACAACCAAAAGCTAAAATATTGACACAATAACAACTATAATGTAAACTTGTGGGTTTGATAGTTTACCAGCAGTACCACTAGCTGATGTAAAATGGATGCTGGGATACCACAATTCAGCTCCTAAAACAGTGCTTGAAGTGGGCTGGTGCTCACCAGTTCACTGTACTTCCAATTTTACATTTTATACTCTGGGCATACAAGGACTTTTTTCTCATGTACTGGTACGTCAGGTTCCCTGGGTGACTCATAATGACCTTAAACAAATGCATGACAAGGGGGCACTACGCGACGCTCACATTACACTTGTTGCCTACCTGCTCTACTCTGTTGATGCTTGAAATACTAGTGTGACACATTAAAAATAGAGACAATGCAGACAGACAGACACACCAACACAGCCTAGCCACTGGCAGAACCGGGGGGAGAACCCTGTCCGACTGTCCATATGGCGGGTCAATGGCTATGAGAATAAAGACTGGTTGATAAAGCGCTGAGAAAACAGATTCATTAAGGCTATGTGACTCTTTTTATTGCTCGTCCCTCGATCCATTCCGAATACATAGTTTGCTCTGAATTTGCTTATGTCTCAAATCACCAAGTAGTGCTTATATTAACATTTCCTGCATTTAAAGTCACAGTCTGTGATTAATCATTCACCATTAGCCCGATCATCACAGCAGGTAAGCAGGAAGCTAGAGGGGTTCAACCTTTTCAAATAATGAGCTCAGCAATATCTTGGTTCTCTCCGCTTCTTTCTTTTAAGACTTTCAGCCACAATACCAATGTACAATAGTAAAGGACCTATACAAGGAAGGTAAAAGATGACAGCTCAAGTACTTCTATGAATAATATTTACATGCTTGTGTTTTGGGTGGGATATGGAAAGCGGCCATATAGAGTGTCTTTAAACGGCCTCTATTTTCCTGCCAGTCCACTTTCTGTTCTCCAGCCTTTCCTGATTTTCTGGGCCCTTTGCCCCCCCATTTTACTGGCAGAATGAATATCTACACACTGCAGCTCCACAGGGGGTCTAATGTGTGTGTGCTGGTGGATGGGAGGGAGTGTTTAGACAGCTAACGTATGTAGGGACACCAGAGCTACAACCACTCTACCCCCTACTCACACACACAGACACACAGGGGTTAATATCGCCACCAGCCGTGTGGCGTGGCCGACTGGCCCACCTTCCATCTCGATCCAGCCAGGCTCCATGCTGGGCACGACACGGCCGCTTGACAGTATGCATCCGCCATGTCACCGCGGCCCCCATATGGAAACCTTCCACCGCCACCGGAGAGGGGGGAGGGTGGAGGCAGCTGGGCAGTGGGGTAAGATAAAGAGCCATACTGTAAAAACAAATATGTTTCATACTTCAGAGGATATTTAGTCGGTCAAAGTGGTCCACATTACATGCCTGTATGTACGATAGCATCCATTGGAGATCAATTTTGGGCACGCAGTGAGCCCTCAAGCGGCGAGAATGATCAAATAGATGAATGGATTGATCCTCACACATTTTGTTCCTCTACAATTGCTGGTATATGTGAAAAAAACAGCACGCTCACAGAGAAACCTCCAGCTATACAAAGATCAAAACTGCCGTTCCCAATAAGGCTTTGAACCCCAAACAATTTGCTTATGAGAAATCGTTGTACGGCTTTCTTTGTGGATCCCAGAGAGGTGCGTGCACTGAAAGGAAAGGAGCTGTGATGAAAGTTTGACTAATGCTTGTGAGATCAAAAATGATATGAGAATGAAACAATAATAAAAAAAAAAAGAAGGGAATCTAACAGAGGTCAATATTCACACAAAAGTATGTTTACATATGATGAAAAAATGATTATCTATCTTATGAGTATCTAAAACATGATCAGGCCAAGTCAAAGTGACCACACCATCAGAAGATCAACACATCAAGCTTCGTTCTCTGAGAGGTAGAAAAGCAACTTCATCGCAGGCCAAACACTTGAGGTGAAGGATGTGTGAGATTTATGGCAGTAACTTATGGGGTGTATGTAAGGAGCCATGAGAGAGAATGATACCACAGTGTTACGAACTGATAGTGAGACATGGTGGGGAGAATATGGTCACCCCCTTTGGAGTTGGACACCTGAACAGAATTGACTCCACCCTGAGCAAGGGGAAGTACCACTCCATCTTTCAGAGACAGGCTACACCCCACGGTTTGCATCTTTGTGGAGAAGGGTTCATACCCCAGCAGAGAAACAAAAACAAAAAAAAAACAAAAAACAAAACACACCTCAAAAACTCTGACAGAACTACTTAGCCAAAGAAGACCATGGATTCCTGACTGTCATGGACTTTCCTCCACAGTTACCAGACCTCAAACCCATTGAACACTGATGAGGGCGCACGAGGGCTGAGAAAGCTTTGTGAAACACTGTATAATCATGCTGGGATAACTTGAGTCCTCAGGTTTTGCAAGAACTTGTTGAGTTCATGCCAGCTCGAGCACATGCTGCCATTATAGCACATGGACATTTTTGCAAAGATTCAACTTTTCACTCAGATTGTTTAAATTCTGCTCATATGTGTTGCTGTTAATCTCTCCTCCCCTCAGTAAGTGTTTGTGTAAACTAGTGGTGTGTGTTAATTGACGTGGAAACAGGTCGGGCGTCCTGATCGGTCATTTTGAGGTGATTGCTCCCTCTGGATTGGACCAGGGGATGACAACACCTTTCCTAAAACCCTCCTGCTCTCCCACCTCCAAGAAATAAACAGCATATTGGCCTGTGTGTGTGTGTGTGCTATCGTGTGTACAAGTGTGACGTACGTTTGATAAAGTAGTGAGTTTGACAGACCGGTGTGAGATACATAAAAGTCAGTAGCAGCCCTTTTTATTGGCCTTCTTTCTTCTCTTGTTTATTGGTTAGGAAATGTAGTTAGTTAATCGTCATTTATTTACATTTTTGTTCTCCTTTGCAAGGGAAGTTTAGGGCTGCTCAGCAAATTCATGTTTGTTGTTTTGGGCACTGCTCACATCTGAAGTCAATAATCTGCTATAGCCTTGATTGAAACTGTGCTGCTGGACTCTCTTTGGAGTGGTAAGAGTGGGGAGTCCCAGCACGCCATGCCCTGGTTCCCCTAGACCCGTGATTTAACAGTCTGGTATTAATTGTGATGAAAAAATGTAATTAAGCTCGCAAAACACAAACGCAAATGAAAGTGTCTTGATGAGTGGTCTAAGAAGTTTGGACCCCACTATACATACAGTACATATATGAATCTCACAGCAAATCCACAACACAAGACAGAAAGAGACAGATAGCTAGATGGAGAAGTGAGTGACCCAGGTGTGTGTGTGTGTGTGTGTGTGTGGGAGTCTAGCCATCTGCAGTTCATCACTCCTTCTCAAAGTCTCAATCTTGCTCTCGTCTCTAGCATTTGGAGGCACTAAGGTCCCTGATGCCAGCAAAGGTCAGAGCCGGTGATTTATTGGTCCTCTTCTGGGAGGCCGTCTGTGGACCTGAGATGCCTGCCGTGGCCCTGGATCGCAGCCAACATCCCTGACACTACCACCAGGCTGCCAGCAGATGAAAAGCTTGTTTCACTTATTTTGTGCATATATCATATTCTATATGCATCTGACGGATTACACAGATACCCCGACACGACGATTTATTAGCTCAACATGATGTGTCTGTTAAATGGATGAGCACCTTTAGTTTTCACAGTGGACGGCTGCAGAGTTCAACCTTTAGGCTGTCAAACTGGATCTGAGGAGTAGACATTTTTACATCGCTGGCGTTAAAGGTAAAAAGACCGCAGAGCCTGTTGTCACCTCAGTCCCGTTCCCTGAGGTCCTGCCAAAACATTAAAGTTTGGTATATTATTCGGACCGCTTGAAATGCAACGTTTTCATGAATGTTGCTTTCAGGCTATTCTGCTGATGGACAGCTGAAATAAAAAGTGTGAGGATGGATGCGTGCAATGCTTTACGTTGTTATGGTGAGAATCACTAAATGTAAACAGACGTTTGTGTTTTAACATGGAAACATGGGTAGCTTCAATAATGGCTGCATTCCTTTTAGGTGTTCTGTACACTGACTCATTGGCGTGGATTATTTGTTTAATTTCTTGAGGGATCATGGGGCGACATTAAACAGAAGCTTTGAGCTCATTTTCATCTGCGTTCCCCTGGGAGGTTATGATTAAACCATACGCACAGTGACAGAAAAGCACCACGATGAACAAAGTAGACAAACAGAACACAAGATACATGCAAGGTAATGCACGTTATGAAATGTAATGCAAGTTACACTGAGAGAAACAAGAGTGTTTCCTATGATATTATACATCAGAATCTTCTCTATCTATCTATCTATCTTGTCTGTACTGGACCATCGACTGTCCTGGGTCCTCTCCCTCTCTTTGTCCCCTGGCTGTCAGTGTCTAATTCCAGTTGTTTGGATCGGGGTCTTTGTCCTCCATGACATTTGTACCCTCTTCTTGTCTCTCTCTCCCTCTGTGTGATTTTGTTCCTTTGTCTTTCGTGAGCTTTGTTCTCTCTAGTCTGTGTAGTAACCTCCAGGTTTCCATGGTGAGGAGGAGATCATCTGACTCAGGTCTGTTTGACGACGCCTGAAGTTGCTCAACGTCGTCCAGAATCAATACTCCCATATGTTTTCAATCTATCTATACTTTTGTCATACCGATTGTCACCTAGATAGAAAAGAGCCATCAATAATGTCATCAGTTCTACGTGTGCTATTTCTGCCATTACAGGTCTTGACCTGGCTGCGATCAAGAACAACAAGCCCAACCTTGGCAGCTACCGTTTCCCCAAGTACCAAAGAGGATTAAACTTTCCCTTTTCGCTAAAGGCTTATTTACACTAATTTGATGGGCCACCTGATAAGAGGCCTTCTGACCTTATGCCAGGGCTTGACTTTAGCCTTATATGTGATGCAGCTGCCTTACACTGCATGGGAAATAGAACTATATGCTATAGCTGTATGGCTCTACTGAATCACAAGTCTGTTGTATCTTTAAAAATCGTAAATTTGAAACAACACACAGGCTAAGTTGAAGCCCCCATTTCGTTCACACAAACAAAGAGCTTCCACTAAAACCCACCACACGAATAAAACCCAGACATTCAACCCCTCCATGCGATGCGACTGTTAAATCTTAACTGGCAGTTATGTTTAAAGCATTTTTATTTTAAGCCTCTTGAAAATATAAATGATAAAAGGAAATTGAAGCCTGTGGCTAATTACTATTAAATATTTAATTTTGAATAAGGAAATTATTAGGATATGGCCTTGTGATGCCAAAACCTCATCAAGTATGGACAGTAGCCTTCCAAATCAAAACCAGAAATGTATGTGAATGAACTCCCGAAGTCGTCCTACTTGGCCGATCAATGATATTGATCAGCTGTTAATGCCAGGCAGAAGCCACGGATTGTGCAGCCTGACATGACAAGGTCTCCAAAAACACTCGAAAATGCAAACGATGAGTTTAACATTTTAAGTGGTTTAGGAATGCCAGTTTACGCTCATCTGTGGAGGATTTAGTAAACTTAAAAACAAAAAATCATTAATGCATGAATTGTTGGAGCTACTCCCAGTTACTCCTCAGAACCCTTTGACAAATTGTGCAGTCAGTGAGATCCTTAAAGCACAACGACTAGAAGGTGTTTATAATTCTCTTCAGCCCAACAAAGACAAATGAGTGTTTGTGTTTTTCTGTATGTCTTTCTAACCGTGCTTAGATGTGTGTCCAGGACATAATTGGTGGAAAATGAGACACAAGAATACATAAAAACACTTCAGTCGCAGCAGTGTGCTGAGTCGGGGCTGACAGGAGCTCTGGAATAATATGCACCAGTCACAATAGAGGAAGATTAGAAGATTACTTTATTGTCAATGTAAGGCAATTGAAATACGTCTGCACGGATATCCCTCCCAGTTACACTTACATTCTTCCCGAGTGAGCTGATTCAGAAGTGGACAGGTCTGAGTTCATCAGCTCACACCTGACTTTAGAATGTGTCTCGACCTGACCACAGTTACCACTTGTGATCGGATCCCACTTTATGCAAAAAACAACACTGGGACAAACGGACAGAATGTTTTTAAGACAAAGGCAGAAAGTATAACATTGGCGATGTAACAAGAAGGCCCCAATAGCATTTCACAACATTTATAAAGTTTCTCCAGACTCAACAACTCACAATTCTTTTAAGGGAGTCTGGAGACTTTTTCCACTGGTGACAGTGAAGTAGCCGATGTTATGTTTATTGTATTTGTAGTGTTTTACTGTCAAAGAAATGTTGCTAGCTGTGACACAATTCTCTTTTAAACATCGTTGTTCTTTCTGAAACCACTCTATCATGCCTGAAGAATGATGTAATGGACACCTACTTTCGGCCTATGTCTCAATAATATTAAGCCTTAACTTGAACAGATAGCTGCACTCAGCAGTGGCACACTTGTTATGACTTGAAAAGGGTAAGGATTATGTATAGTCTCCATGTACAGAAGATTCTCATTTATTGGTGAGTATTTTAACCTCATGTTCTGGAGGTTAATGTATTTCCTCTAAATGTGTTTACAACACAGTAAGTGAGCAAATTTCTCCTTTGTCGCACCGTTCTAATTTTTGCTTTCTTTTTTCAATGTTCCATTTCATTAGCTTTGAAGCACTTTTAGCTTCAGCGCTATTATGCCCGTCCTCTGCGTTTTCTTTCATTACACTTTCTTATTCTTTTGAATGAGACTTTTGAATCTTCTTCAAGAGCGAAAACTCATAATTCTACCTTGCATAGCAACCTATAGTTGCCTGGATCTGCAGTGAAGCCTTTGACAAAGTGTTATTTCAATGAATTACAGCAATTTCTATTTGAACTAATGGATGTATCCCTCCAGCCCCTCAAACCATTATCTAACATGGACCACTGAAGGTACAAACCCATTACTTTTCAGTGGAGTGGTGCTCGCATCCAAGGTATTTAACACTATCGCTGTGATAGAATGCAAGTGCAGTCATTGAGTGTATTCTATTGAGAAAGTTGTAGTGACGGAATACTTTTTTCTCCTTGCATTCAGTCTTGCATTGTGGCGCCTATACAAACAATAATATCACCACATTCTGACTAGAACACACAGCCTCCCTCTCAGCTTTTTTTCTGACAGCCAAGAAAAGCCACCTTCAGTTTGTTTGCTGGAAGCTTGTGTAGTTCACCAGCAACAGCTATTCACCGGCGAACGACGGAAGCACTACTTTTTTAAGGCAGCAATAATGTGTGGAGTGCAACTACAAGGTCTTCGAAGGTTTTTTTACAAAAAGAAAATAAATAGAGATGTAGATGTTTGCATGAGGGGGTGTAGCGGCGTATGCACGCAACCCTTGACCTTCATCGCAGTTGTAGTAACACTTGACAAAGAGCTCGGGCTGCATTCACTTTTAAAAGTCATTGTGTCTGTAAAGGTAATGTTACTACTGAGCTATTCCACTCATCAATAAAACTATTTCAAAGAGCTATCTGTTTACATCGGGCTGGGTTCGAGTTTTTTTTACGTTGCTTTGTTTAGACGGAATTTTTTTAAAGAATCGAAAGACATTTGACTTAGTATAGTATAAGCTAAGAACGTCAGGTCAAAACCGTGAATGTAGAAAAACATGAAAGGGTTTCAAGGACAGATATACTTTAAAGCTGAAGTAGAAGCTATGAATCGACACCGACTGAAATCAAACCTCATGCCAACAGTTTGCTACAGCGAGTAGAGTCTGATAAATCTGATATTTTTTCTCGGGGTGTGCAATCCTTCCCTTATAAAACGATTCGATACACATCTAGATATACATGGGCTACGACACAATTCAAGGAGGATGCATTTTTAATAGGGGATCCGGTGTGATTCGATGCGGTGCGATTTGATGCGATACAATGTCATCTTATAAGGTTGTAATTTATTTTCCATTATGAACCAGATAAAGCCACTTTTTTTTTTTTTATAAAAGTGGCAGTACTTGGGGTTCCCCGGTCTTTTAATTAGTATATCTGATATTCTTCATAACAGACCACTGAACCCAAGTATTTTTTATCACTTAATGGCAGGGGGGAAAATGAAAGTGAGATTTCATTTTAAAACCACACCAAGGATATCAGCAATACAAATGATGATTGGTTGCACTGTCAATGCCAATCATGATTGTGATTTTGACTTTTGCAATAGAAAAAAAAAAAAGACTTGTTGTATGGACAATCATTCGACAGTATAAATATAAACTGGCGTCTATAATGGAAACATGAAAGTCAGCCTTAATATTTCTGAGAAATGTTGTGCCCGGTGGTGAAAGTCAAGTTTTTAGGGAACCAATCTAAATATCTTGAGTCAGTTGCTTGGAATACTGCATTCACACAATGTCAGCAGACTGGGAAGACTGGGACAACCGTCCATTATTCTGATACTGGAGCGTGTGCGCATTATTCAAACATGGCTAACCCCATTGCTTGCCTTCCAGTCCATATATGTAGACCATTTACCCTAAATCTGTGGTTCTTAGAGTGGGGACCGGGGACCCTCAGGGGTCCTTGAGGGGATTCTGGGCATTCCCAGCAAAAAAAAAGGGAATATTTTATTTTCACCAATTGCAAGCGATACAGTATGTGTGCTACTGGGGTAATAATATTAGTTACACTGCAACATCTAGCCGAGTTTTGCCACCACTAGCTAACATAAGCCTACTTAGAGTATTGATGGTAGACCAAGAAAGGCTATGGCAGCAAGGGCACAAATTGAGTCTGGGTGCGTCTTATTGCACATGAACTCAACGAGTCCGTTATATAAAACTTTCTTTTTTGTTGTGGTCCTGCTTTGAAGAAAGCATCGGGATTATTCATGAATGAGTAACAGACTGACCGTCATCTTTGTGAGGGGAAAAATACAACAGAGTTTTCTTTTTTCTTTTGTGAAATAGCTACATTGACCTTTTAAACACCAAAAAAAAAAAAAAAAACCTTCCACGTCCATATTCAAGATAATTCCAGATGAATCTATACATTAGAGGTGAAACACTTCTGTTGAGAGTGGAAATATTCCTGAGTCAAATTTGCTGCCAAAATGCCTTCCAGTCCACCAAATTAGAGAGCCTCTTATTTGACTGTGAGATATTTCCTGGATTAAAGATGGCACGCAACCTTACTCTAAACATTAATCGAACAGAGGGCTTTCAAATCTGGCATTTTACCGTGGGAAAAGACATACTACTTTGCTGTCATGTGAATGAATGGGAGAGGCATTTAGTGACAAAGAGGTGGCCTTTTCCCTTCGCCGTGTAATTCCAAGGCGGGAGGGGGGGAAGATTGTAGCTTTATCAAACTCTCTGAATGGCTAAATGCAATAGCTGAACACTCTGAAAGTGCTCATCATCACAGCGTGACAGGAAGGGAAGAAGGGAGGAGAGAAGGAAGCAGGAAACAAGAAAAAAAAATGAGGGATGGGATTGCGGCTGGAATTAATATCGAAAAAGAAATGTCCATGGGAAATAATACAAATTCATTTTTCGAACATATACGCATGATTAAATTAAATTCTAGGCTAACCAAAAGACGAAAAAATGAAACATTCTTTCCTGTTCTTGTTTGTCTCTCCATTCGACAGTCTGAGCGGTTGTTAACATCCCCTCCCCTCCTTCGCCTGACGGGGTGAAAGGTATCCGCTGCTCCCCGGGACAGAGGAGACCTCATTTTTATATGTGAACGGCTGTGAACACCGCTGAATGACACACTACAAAGGTTGGATGTGCCGCTGCCCTTTCTCTCTTAAATGGTACGTTGGCATTTAGCTTCGCACGTGTCAGCGGAACACACACCTCTCAAGTATTTGCACCCAAAATGTGTGGAAGTGTGTGTGCCCACATCAACACGGAGGATTTTTATCAGTTTCCCAGAAACAGTGTGTGTGAGGGAGGGAGAGAGACAGAAGGGGGGATGATAAGACAGAGAGGAGCAAGAGAGCATATTCGCATGCACATTACATTTCACAGAAAGACAATTTACATTTTGAGTCCATATTATGTTAATTTTGAGTGGCCTCTCCAGATAATTCTATTACACAGATAGCTCTCCCATGTCGGCCAGGGCAGAAACATCATTTCACCCTGGAACACACACCTGCTGACGAGCGCCGCAACATGACGGAAAACAAGGGCTAAAGGCAGGTGGGTGTGTATCGGAGTTGTGTTTGTGTGTGTGTGTGTGTGTGAGAAAAGGATGTGTGTTCAGGGAGGCCCGTAAAGAGAAACTTATCTAAACGACTTGTGATCCACAGAAATGGTTTATCAGTTTCTCTTTTAATACAGGATGTGCTGCCAGTGAGTGCGGCACACAGTATTATAGCTTCGAGGAAACCATATCGCTGCTGAAATCCCACAAGCTACCAAACCGCTGTAATTCTCTGTCATTCTCCCACAATCCTCTCCTGGCTCAGCACTGCCGACCGGCAGGATAGAGTCTGGGATCATTTTTTTTTTTTAACATGACTCATGAGCTAACAGGAATCCAACTTAGCTGCCAACCGTCTAATCAATTCTAAAAAAATATCCCTACAGTTGTTTTTCCTGTTCAGTATCATTATAGCTTTTTTTTCTTAGACAAAAGCTGTGTTACTGTTAACTTTATACGTCACACAAGAGCAGCTGATTTCCATCCACCACATTCTGGATTGGGTCTGACGGAGCGCTGCAAGGATGGTGTATTTTCGTAGGCTACCCTGGAAGTTAGCATCGACATGGTTCCTTTAACACAAGGCAGATGAAATCACCAGAAATAAAAAGCTAACGTTAGGCTATAGACAAACTACGCCATGGCGACATGAATTCAACATCATAGTACCGCCACTAAGCTTCCTACTACACAATAGGCATGCCACGGTAGTTGTGTTGCACAGTGTACAGGCATACACAGATTACAATTCTTGCCAACAAACTTCACTGTTGTTTTCCTTTTTAAACTCAGTGTTTAGTCAGGCAACAGACGCTATAATATTAAACGGAAGGTCTCTCCCCGTACAGCAGCAGTGCCAGCAACAGAGTGGCAAGAGTCACATTTCACTTGTAATGTTGATGAGTGATATCGGTAAGTGCCGAACCCACGTCACACATTGCACTAGCCTGCTTCATACTAAATGTCAACATGTATTTCGCTTGTTAAATGCTTTATATCTGAAGCTGAAGCTTGCATCAGCAGTAATTTAACACAGCGCTCCAGTGAGTGTGTTTTTCTTCTAAAAGCCCAGCCTTATCGTTAACACTGGTCACCAGTTTAGTTGGTGGGAAATCACTGCTGCAACCATATCTACTATACACAATTTACTGTAAATTGATCAATCTACAAATTGTAAAGTTATAGTTAGGATATTTTTCAGTCAAAGTCGGCCTGTAAACGCAGACCGCTGAGTAGATGAGACATCGTATTTGGCATAATCATGGTTAACGTCCCTGACAACCTCTGTCGTCTTATTTAGCCACTTGTTGGCAGCCACCTGTTTTAAGACACATAAAAGCTTCAACATTCACAAGTGGGGCACATTCTGACGTATTTTATGTCGTAGAAAAAAACTTGAAATGACTTGGGCAATGAAATGCTAATTAATCTTTAGGTTTTAGGTTTCATGCATGACTCTGTTATCCTTAGGTCTGTTCAGTTTGGATAGACTTTTACGAGCATACCAGAAATGTAAAAGCACGGATGCATGAACTCTGCAGCAGGTTTTACATTTCGTGGCTTGTTGATCTTGTGGTTTGAACATGAAAAGATTGGCTTTTTACTATTTACATATAAAAGAAATAATAATAATCTCCACTTTGTTTGTTCAAACACGGTGTTATCGTCAGTGGCACCTACCCTTGCTCTTACTGTAATCCTAAAATCCATTTTCTCTGAACTTGCCTTTAACTGTCAGACAATTCTGTTGTGTCTGTCTAAAAATAAAGTCCAAGCACCTCACGTTTCTCAGTGGCCTGTCAGAGGCCACTTTCTCTGGCCCCTCCATCTCTCTGAGCAAGTAGGGATCATTAATGAAGTGGCCTTCTCATGGATATTGACTAGCCTGTCAGCTGGCCTGCCACGCTCACTAATAGGAGCCATTGGTCTTGGCTTAAGACCTGACAGAGAGGCTGAAAAGGAAGAAAATGAGTGAGCATGTCCCTTCACCTCAAGATGGGTTTTGGCTACGGCCTTCAGCGAGCAAAGTTTGAGTTTGAGTTGGAAGCAGCCAAGGTTTTGCCCCCTTGAAAGTGCAGAAAACTTCCCACACTGGAAAAGAAGGGAGAGGAGGGAGGTGAAAAAAACGCCATCTGATAATGCCAGGATTGCTTGCAGAATGTAAGCAAAGCCACAGTGGGTGTCGTCAGAGCACAGCAAGCCAAGGAGAGCTCATTAAAATAGATGTGATGGTAAATTGGCACTCTTTAGAGCCTGAGGGTTTTCTAGGACTTTTTTGCGTGAATTTAAGTAATAATTTGTGACATTTTCTTATGAATAAATGGCCATGTATCACTGGGTGACACAACAGTGGTTCAGTGGAATCCATGTCATTCAGTCCAGCAGGGGGTTTGAATTAACTGAAACTGTGCTGTTCTAAACTCCAAATATAAAAAAGGTAAAAAATGTTCAACAGATAAGAAGAGATTTTTGGTTTTGTTTTAAAAAAGATAAAACAAATTTTAAAAATTAAATATCGTGTTAGGCTTGCATAGTAACTATATCCAAGTAGTAGTGGATCGACACTGCCATCCATAGAGCCATGTTGCCACTATGGCTATGAATAATAAAAAGAGAATGTGAATGCATTTGTTGCAATTTCGTGAAGTTTTGTACTTGGTCAGTGACATTTAGAACCTGAAAAGCATTTAAATGCTATCACATCAGCTATGTTTTATGTTCAGCCCACTACATTTTTCTGTCAAAAAGAGAAACAGAGCATCTTTCTGTGGGGTCAGATCCTTGATGCAAAACAGTCATTAATGTAGTTTAACCTGCAATACAGAACCTATGCTGATGCCGGAGCACTTTTTAACCACAAATGTAGAGGATTGTGATCAACAGGGTCTGGACTGCAATGAATAAGTCATTTAAAAAGATTAGCCTGACTTATTTGTTTACAGTTACTTATTGTTATGTGGATTACAATAAGAATCTACTTGATCATCAGCTTTACTATGCAACAGTGTCTTTGGTTCTGTTAATTGTCGAACTTACATGAACTTGTCTGTATCAAGCGAACTTATGTTAGAGGTGGGAATCACAAATCCCCATGCTGTTTCGAATCATGATGTTCAGTTTGCCTAAGTGACTGCATCATCGCACACAGGCACTACAGTATGTACAACAGCAAGTGAATGCATCAATGTTCAAATGTACTTTAGTATGCGTAACAGTAAAAAAAACAGATATGTTTAAATGTTTAGTTTGCATCAACACATGCAAAGAAATGATCAACTCAACTCAAACTTGATGTAGAGGGATATTGTTATGTTGTTATGTTGGTTTTAGATAAATAACACACCAACTGCTGTTCAGTTAAATTAACCTTAAATGACAGACAAGGCACACTAAACAAAATACCATTCTGTCTCTTTGACCTAAATAATCTGGTTCTAAATAACACTTCTTTAATGAATGTGGGATGGAATGTTTTGCTCATTGAACCTATCATCGCCTGCCGCATATGCCAGGCCAGATACAGTAGATCTTACATGTCTCAGCATAATGACAGAGTCATCCCCAATCACTATCATTTCTAACATGATATATGTGGACTGTAAAATGTGTGGGCTGCGATGTTTAAGATGAGTGAATCTTTTTTTTCTTTTCTTTCTGCGGTCGCTGAATATCAATCAACACTTTGCAAGCAAGCGAGAAAAACCTTAAGAAAGATGTTGGGATGAAGGAAAAGCTTGAAATGAGTCAGTGTGGTATGAAACCAACTTGCTCTCTGTAAACCAAACTCTCCATTTGTTTGTGTTTCAGTTTAGTGTGCTCAAGATCGTATCATAACTTTTGCATCGGCGTGTCATATTTGCCGATGACATACGTTTTTCTTTTTTTCCTACTTTCTGCATTTTGTGTTGTTTCATCCTTGTATAATGACAGAGTCTCGTTTTGGCTTTTTTTTCACAATCCTTATCCTTGAGTGTGGCATTCATCCTGTATAGTTAGAATGTTATCTTAAAGCTGCATTAATCAGTACATTTATATGAATGATGGACCCAATGATGAAATAATCTCTGAGCATTTAATTATCCTCCTGCTCATTGATTTGGTTTTACAACTCACAACTTAAGGTGCCTTTATTCTGAAAGTATAACCAAATGTTGCATTTTTATTATTTGTAACCTGACCACTGAATGAGACTGTATTGTTTTCACAGTTTGCCATGTTACTGGGTGGATTTGCTAGATGTGTAAAAAGCACCTGTTTTCTGGCTCGTTTGCTAGTTCACAATTTAGTAGTTTGCAGCAGTGGGGTGATTTTACAGACACTTGCTTTCTTGCCCCAAACAGCCAATATATCAACTATGCATTATTATGGATCCCACTGTAAAATGCATCTTTTGGAGCCACTCTTTGCTCCCTCTTCCCTGCCACAATGCAACTGCAACAGTCAAAGAGGTCAGTGTGTTTACCGGGGAAACTACAGCTCACAGCTATATCAGCTTGCAGTTTGCAGTGGAGGGTCACAAAAATGTCTGCCAGATTCATTTGACAGTTATGACAGAAAAAGGGCTCCTACCAGTTCAACTTTTCCTGTTGAAAAACTAAATTGATGTATTTAGCATGGAGTATTAGAGTACTGGAGTGCAAGAAAAGCAGTGGGATCCATAATGACGCACCTTATAAGCTGTTGCTAACTGGCTCACTCTGCAATTTTGCCCCATTATTTTTTACTCCATATACTGTGTTTATCCTCTATATTCCTTTATGAATTTTATTTTATAAAGCTTATGCTGAAACATTTTAACACCTCAGTCTGTGTTTAGTACATAATTGAAATTTGCACTGGCCAGAGGCAAATTACAATGTGGTCACATTTACTCGTGTCTAGCATTGGCTTTACGTGAAGTCACGCCACCTCTAAAATGTACATTGTGCTCAGTCTGATCACATCTTTAAAGTGTCGTTCAGAGCATATTTGATTATTTATTATTTCTGTTAAGTTGACTCTTTCAAACAATTTAAGAATTTAGGAAGAAGCTATTTATTGTTCAAAATATTGAAATAATGCAAATTAAAGTTTGTCATATTCACCCTATTTAGGAGAGCGATGTTTGCTGAGCGAGTAGTACAATTTGGTTTTGGTTTAAACTCCACTAAGGGTGTGTGGAATAAATTGTCTTTGTTTATCCATTTATCCCCTTTGAGTCTAAGTTGTTTTCTTCCAAGCCATCAAAGTTTAAGTTTCCATTCAGTAGGTACATAAGCTTTTAACAAATAAAAACCAGGCATTTAATTTTCAGGATATTTTCATTTGCATTTGACCCTGAATGCAACTGAAAAACAGCCGTAAGCCATCAAGTCTTAAAAAGAGAAACAGTCTGATGTAACAAGAAATCAGGGACAAAACCAGCCAAAATAAATAAATAGACTTTTAGGAAGAGCAAGGCTTGACAGGAAGTAAGGAAGGTGCTGCAAAGGTTAGTTTGCTGGCCTTTCTACAGTAGATCACCGGGTGTCTGCTGATGGGAGGGTCCCTGAGCGGTGGAGGGCTGAGTTAGTGTGGGTGTGTATGTGTGTGTGTCAGGGAAGGGAAAGGCTGATGAACTTCACTTTCTATTAGCAGCCGACAGGGGCTCGCCGGCTCGGTCGCCAATCAATAGGCTGAAGGACAAGGATGTCAGAGAAATGAAAGACCCCTCGCTTTCCGACTGGCTACGAAAGAAGAGGGGAGAGGAAGGAGGGAGGGCTGAGGACAGGAATGGAGTGAGACGACAACGTGAGAGTGTGAGAAATATGCAGAGATAGAAAAAAAAAAGAAAATAAGGATGAATCTAACAGAGATTGTATGCGGATGTATGAGTTTCTGCATGTGAGGGATAACTTGTTCCGTGTGAGCTGTCAGTGTCAGAGGGGTGAGGAGGTTATCAGCCGAGGCAGAGTCTTTCCCCTCTATCTTCAACTCTTTGTCTGATCTCTTACAGGAACAGCATCCCAGGAGGTCCATAGCTCGTATTGTGTAGACACAGTGGAGGGCCCCCCGGCAGGTCCAGAACCATCTGCAGGTCACACAATGTGAATAGACCTTTCCTATCGCCACTCAGATAATCCTGGAGAGTGAAAAGCATTCAAGACTTCTGATGACTCCAGAGCAGCAGAGCATGACACCGTATTTCTCAACTGTGTTTGAATTGCGCACATACATGGAGAATGATAGCTCGGAGTCTGGCCACAGCCATGAAATATCTCTATTTTGTTAGTGCTGAAAGTGACTAGAGGCTAAACCTTTTCAAAAGCTTCCTTCCGCACTGAAGCTACTCTGAAAACATTACAGGACATTTTCAAAAGAAAGTTGATCATTAATTTACTCTGGATTATTTTACAATCGATCACATTTAAAATGCCTCACGAATTTAGGTTAACTGTATGTGTATTATGCTGTGAAAAAATGCATTACACAATATCACCTTTAAATGGTGAAAGGGCTAATATATTAAGCCACTTGTCAGAACGCAAGATTTTCAGGGATCAGATCAGTGTGCTTTTCACGCTTAACGACTCTCTCTTGCATTCTTTCTCCTTTGTAAGCCGAATGACTGATCAGCAACAAGGGTCACTAGTTACGAGATCACACGAGATGTGACACAGGAACGTCGTGGTCTGAGTTGTTTGTCCACTGATTTGCACCAAAAACAATAAAACAATTTAAATAAAAAAAATTAGACAAGGTAGAAAAAGGATTATCTGTGAGAGAATGGATTAGGACGTGCGGGCAGCAAGACGGTTTCTTTCGGCAGAGAGAGTTGAAGGTCAATCTGTTTTTTTTGCAATGAAAGTCTGTATCTGTGTGCTTGTATTGTAGTTCAGCGAGGACTAACTGGTTACAGATACTGAAAAGTTTTATGTGTATGCCAGTGTAATCTGATAGAAACTGCATTATTGTGGCCGCTCCATACAAAGAGATGCATGATAAGACCGGCTGTAGCTTGATCCGGCCTGTCTGACCCGTCGGCGTCTCATCCAGATATTTCGCCTGCTTGATAGCCAGTCTTGAATTAAATTGTGAAGTTGGGTGATAATTCTCTGGGGGGTTTATCACTAGTCACTAAGAGCGACACTTTACATGTATTCTTTGAATCAAATTTGTTATACAAAATATTGATTAGTTCAGCTTTGAACAGGTTTCTTATCAAATTTTCAGCAGAGGTTTTGGCTGCTTTCGGCTGTCCCTGTCAAAACGGTCAAAAGCTAAAGCATGTGTAAATTATTCCAAGCAAGATTTGTAAGTGTGAATTTGTCATCAGAGCTGTTGTAAATGTAAACTACATATGTAACATACCCAGGACATGATACATGCTGAACTAGATTGAATAGATTAGTAGATTTGAAACTGGGACTCGGTCTCTCTCAGCAGGTCTCTGTTGAAAAAAAGAGATAATTGGGAGAAGGGAACTAACCTGGTTAACAATGGGTTTAATAAATAAACATAACATGTCAGAGACCAAGGTCAGGGTAGAATTTTCAGTTTAAGAAATTCCTGTCTACTAAATAGTGGAGCCTTTCTCTAAGCTCTGTCGCTGTGCACTTTCGAGGTAACAACGAAAACTGTTTTGTGCTATTGAGACATCCCTGGAGAGACATGATATTCAACGGACAGTGATAATTAGTGAATGTATTTACACGACACTACGACTGTTTTTAAATGAGAAGCTAAGTAAAGTGTAGATAAAAAATACCATGATAACACAAAATGTGTCGCTCCACATAAAGGAGTGGGATCATCTTTTCAGATGTAAAAATCTCCCCAAAAACACTTTTTGTTTTGTTTTGTTTTTTCAAGCCAATCCTGACATCAATATTTCTCCTGCGATATCCTGGATGTGAGTGCACATCAGCCTGTATGAATGTAACACAACAGCCTTTCCTCCGGCCCTGTCCTCCTGACTAAAAGCCTTTTTGACATGAATTAGCATGTCGTCCTTAAAAGGTAGACGGGTCCAATTTTCCTCTGAAAGGTCTGTCTCTAATAGGTACTCCTTCACAAATTCCAGCCTGATCTAACCTTGAATAAAGACCTGCATACTTTCTTTTTTCTCTTTCTCTTCACTTCCGTCTTCTCTCCCCCTCTGTGTAAAAAAAAAAAAAGACATAAAAATACAGCACCAGCAGAGGAAAAAAAAACAACAACTTGTCATATCAAGGCTTATATTAAAAAAAAAAAACACAACAACAAAGATTTCATTTCCATAATGCATTCTAATGGATGGGCGATGTGTTTCAGCAGGTGAGACCAGAGGGCAAAGGCTTCCCAGACAAACACAACAATAAACCTGACAAGCACCATTATGCCGTAGATATTACAGGCTGTTAGGGAATGGAAATGATGATAATTAGTTAATTCAGCTATAATCTCATTTGTTTGGCCTCACCTTTTGCTAATACGACTTTGACCCTGACGCTTGAACGTTCCAAACCGCATAAATGAGAGTGCCAGGATGCTAATTTAGCAGGCATATGTATTGGTTGTTGCTCTGCTGTTGGGATGGATGTAGGTTTGTGTGATACGGTATGTGCCTTAAAGCTGTTTGTTTGTTGTTAATGATGTCTCTTTGTGATCGTGGGGACATTTTAAGGCTTTATGTGATTATTTATTTATTTATTTTTTAAACCAGCTGCAGCATTAAACATTTCTGGATTGGTACATCTCTGAAAGCCCATTTATGCTGTTATACACTAGGGTTGTGAACAAATATAAACACGTATTATGCTCTAAACCTATACGAACAGCATACATGTTTTTTTTTTAGCAGTAATTTTCCACTTTCACCTGATCAACACAATTTGCCACAAAAGGTTTCACCAGATTTGTTGTCAGTGCTGTGCAGTTACGTATCACTCAGTAATATATTACTATAATATTTCACTTTTCCCACTAAGGAGTCGTGTAAGGAATTACGATTTCAAAACCAGAAATACAATTACAGTTACTATAATAAGTAATGCAGCCTCACTGATTTGCCATAATGCAATTTGTTTTTTGTCCTAGGCAGGCTGCACATGAACGTGCGGCAGGTCAGGGCAGGTCGCGTCGGCTATTAGGCCAAAAAACACAGAAGGATGGCGGATGGGGGAGAGAGGTCTGTGGTCTGTTGCCAAATTTGTGCAAGCAAATTATTTCAACGGCAAAACGTACAACGTGTAAATTACCGAAGCCTCCGATATGGCAGCACAGCAATGTGAAACTCGTCGATAAAAAAACACTGCTGCTGGAAATGAGGCGTCTATAACTAGTGAAGCAGCGTACACTCCTGCTGAACAACAGGAACTGGACTTCAGAGCAGGACACGGGATGTTATGTGGATACGTGAATACAAGTAAAGGGTAACTTAGTACACTTCCGAAGTAACTTGTCCAACACTGTTTGTTGTGTAGTGCAGGATAAGCTTGATTGTCCATTGATTGACTGTGTCAGAAGTGCGGGACAAAATGACCCAGAGAACTTTTTATTTTTTCTGCTACGGTTGTCTATTTTCTTTTAATAGACACTTCAACCAATTTCATTGTACTCTGGACCCACTCCCATTTCAGGCTCAGTCTTCTTTTTGGAAACGAATGATCTAATATGATCTGATGAGCGATTGGGTCACATCGCATAATTATGCAATACGCAGTTATGGCCGGATTATATTAGCTTCCTAATTTCTTTATTGTACACACTTCACACCAACTTAACATGTGTCTGGTTCTCCTCCCATAATCTTCTTGTCTCCTCTCAGTCACAGACTTCACAACAATATATTTATATACATAAGCTTTGCAAGATCTTCTTGAAAACCAAAGAAGATCAAGGAATCCTGACTGTTGTGAACATGTAGAGGGCCACGCCAAATCAACCAGTGTAATAAGTTATTACTTTTCAACCAAGTAATTTTCTTGCTGAAATCAATAAAAACAGATACATATAGCACCCTTTCTTTATGTTAGATCCCTAGTACACCCCTAAAAATATGCACATAAACCCAAGCACACTTTTCTATCTGAGGATGAGGACATACACAGAGCATAAGATGGACAATGTCATGCTTTAGAAGGACACATTCACAGGGAGACACACACCCATGTAAAGCTTTGCACATGCTCTTACCTCTATCGTAAAGGCTCACACATGCTGTACACACAAGCACACTTGCGCACAGAATCAAAGCGGCACAAATAAGTACCTTCCTTGCACATATCTCCACACTGTAATCTGCTGTTGACCAGGCACATTCCTTCAGCCCGGGCCACAGCACATGGCGCTCAGTCTCCTCTCTAATAAATGCTCCATAGGGGCTGGGCGGCGGGCCAGGGTCCAGGCAGGGGGCTGGTCGGGGCCCAGCCATGTTGACGTTATATGTGCATGTGTGTGGTTAGACTCAGGGAGTGTAGACAGCCTTTCATCCCATGCCAGCCCCAGCCGGGTGTGAGCAGGGGCTGAACTTCAGGATTTATACCTCTGGTTCCCTGGGTCATATATTGCGAATCCAGAATGCTGGGATGGAAGTAGCAGTTTATGATCCACGTCCCACTGAACCACCAGCGGATGTGGGTCCTAAAATCTCCCTCTGTGTCTATCCTCAACCCCGTTGGTATAGGAACAATTTATGGAGACAGTCTCAGATTTGCTGAAATCATACATGAAGCTGCATGAGGACTCTGCCGAGTGAAAACATGAACTGAATGTTGCTGATTGGCATGTGGATTCATGGATAAAATCTGACTGTGGTCTAGATGGTTTCTATGGTGTAGATGGTTTATATAGGTTTCTATGGTGTATATGGTTTCTATGATTTCCCAGATAGTCAGCTGCAGATGAACGGCTGCAGGTTTCCCGCTGTGTGCTGACTTTTTAGTCTGCCCACCGCTGCTGCTGTTGGTTGCCAGTTCACCGCATTGGGCTGACTTTGCAGCCGGTGCTGTGGTTGATGCTGCTGGCTTCTCACATCACTTCCCGGCAGTTTTGTGCGTCCTTTTGTGCTGGAGAGTCCCCGTTCAAGCGTCACTGCCTCAGCTGACCGCACCACAAAGCTACCAGTACCAGCACAAGGACATGCTGATCTTACCCGCGGTCCATAATTTTTTTCACACAGTCGATACAGATTTTTTTAAAAATCTGAATTGCCATCTGAAAGGATTATGCTTGGCCTAGTTGGCCCTACCTCGCACACAGTCATTCAACCACAAATCTGAACACACTGACTAAACAAAGGATGGCCACCTGTGAGAGAAAGGATCTCTTTCTCTTTCTTTCACTCCCTGTGTCATTGAGTGTCAGGGAGTTGGCTCAGACCATTTGAATTGCTCAGCCTTGAGGGAAAATGTTTGGAATTGAAGGAAAGGACAAGGTCAGGAGACCTTCAGCATCATGGTAACAGTAATAAACATGTGGTTGACGTTTTGAAACGGTTGCAGTTTGGTTAGGTTTAGGTACTAAAACCTTTTGGTTAGGTTTAGGAAAAGATCATGGTTTGAATCCTGGTCTTCTGGTGAGCCTCCTCCTGATACAGACTTCTTCACTCTTTACACTAGCTCACCTGACTACGACTCCGCAAATCATGCTGGAGGGGTATCTGTAGCGTTTGACGCTTTCGCCCACTGACCAAGCTGCCATATTTGGCACATTGGGAGTGAAAACAGGCTTAAAAATGATCACACCCTCTTGAGTTCCAACTGGCAATCCATACATGACCACTCATGCCGTAGTTAACAATTACTTTTATAAATTTACTCAATCCCATTACCTTCAGAAGGCTGAAGTTACACTTGCTTCAGTTACTTACATCTGATCACCTGAAATCATCTGAACCATCTCTCTTGTCTTTTCACCCTAACCTCCTTTTTTTTGGTTTTACTTTCTCCAAATGCCTCGCTGGTCTTCCATGTCTCTCTCCTCCTCTCCATCTCTCAGTCGTCCCCTCCGCTCCATCTTTGAATACAATCAAAGCAGCCCATCTGCACTCGCCACTGCTGCTCCAAAAACAGCGACAGGCCTGAGGAGAGGGTCCCATAATGCACCTCTCAACGACATTCATTAGCTAACCCCCACCCCCTCCTCCATTTACACATGCTGTACCCCTCTCTCGCACCCCCTCTACCCCCATCTCCTTTGTGCTGTGATATGAATGCACTTTGATGCCTAATAAGTGGCTCTGTCCTTTTTGACATGAGCAGCCTGTGCCTGCCCCGTTCAGCCAGTAATTAGCCTGCTCTCCTTACTTAGCAGCCATGTACAAATTAGACTGCTCCGCCTCTCTCTCCCTCCCTGACTTTCATTCATTTATGCATACTGTCTGTTCCCCTTTCCTTCTCCATCTTTCTCTCTCTCTTTCAGTTGTTTTTACTTCTTTACAGGCTCTGTTCATTTCTTGCTCTCTCTCTCTTTCTCTTTGTTGTCTCCTCTTATCATGTCAGGTCATGTGGGAAATGAGCAAGATGTGTTCAATGTCATTCTCCTGATGTCAAGAAGCCCTCGTAAGGATATAAAGTTGCTGACCCACACTAGATTAAGCTTGGTTTTAACTCACTCTATAAGCTTATGTGTAGTGACCACATGTCTTGGTTGGGCATACCATAGTTTATTTTACAATAATATGTTGCTCATATCCATAATGTACTTAAAAAGGACTTTCCAAGCTTCAAAGCTTTCCAGGGGCATATATATACAACAAAAATAAGATGTTAAGAAAAAGGTTAAAATTGCATTTGAAAGACAACATAAACAAATCAATTAGCAAATAAATAAAGATTCAAAGAAGCTTAATTTAGTTATGTATGTGATTTATTTAAAAAAGTCACGGCTAATGGCGATGTTTTAAGCTGTTAAATGAGCTAACAGTTTCAGTGTAGGTTGCACAGTGTCAGAGGAAAGGGGTTTTAGAAATGTATTAGTAACTTTTGATTAAATGTGCTTCCCAATATTGGTGCAAATCAGAGGTGGATAGTTAGTCCCAGTAGTCAGTGACTACATTAGTCACAATCACTGCTGGGGATGAGGGGGTCACATCCCTTTCAGAGAATGAAATATGGACATTTGTAATGTCATCAAATGCCTCCAAAAGCTAACAGAATGTTCAAATCTCTCCTCAGTTTGGAAACTGATCTCCTCCTGCTTAATGTTAAATCACAGCATCACTGATACACATGTGCAATATGCTGTAAACCAGTGTTATACTGTTAAGTTCTTAGTACATGACCAGAGATGTTAGCAGGCCAAGCAGCTTTGCTCACATTCACTCAAAAGCAATTCAGGGACTTCTAGCTCAGTATGTCTTTTTTTTGTTTTGTTTTTTGTCAAAATAAAAGCAATACTAGGTTAAAAACACAAATTGTACTCAAATACACTTAAATTTAGCCCAGAAGTAATCAATGGACTCCACATCAACATTATACATTCTGTAAAGTAACCATGACAGAAACCCTGACAGCCAAGGGTCAATATTCTCTCAGAATAGCAGCAATAGCAAATATCCACAAAAACCTGATACTACAGGTACTCTCTCTATTCATATACAGGGGTTACTTTGTGTTGAAAAACGTCCCTATGACATGTAAATTGGTGTACCAAATTATGGAATTTCTACCTAACTTTTCTGAAAATAACATGTGCCAGGTCAGGACTTCCATTAGCCTGTAAATGAAGATTAATGTAAGATATGGTTTAGGTTGCATGACCCATATATGCCACATCTCTACATTCAATTACACAGAGCAGGGTAAGTCTGGGGCTGAATGGGAGGCAGAAGAAATATTGAGCACACACAATAGGCACACACACAAAAACACAAACGCATATACAGAGGGCAGACACAGCAGATCTTTGTGCATAGTGTGCGTCTCCAGCTGCCCTGACGACCATCCACACAACAGGACAGCTTCATTCAGGTAGACAGCCTGTCTGTCCTCACACCCCGACCCCCCCTGCCTCCTTATGCACCCCCAAATACATAGAGATGTAAATAAGTTCATGCACTTAGGGACCTTTGTTTGGGGCGCACACACTGGAGAGGCCTGGCAATTTCTTGTCCTTTGTGGTCGTCCCCCCCCGCAAGTTCACCCTCAAGTCTCTGTTTATGAAAGCAAACCTGTGTTTCCCCTCATGGAGACGAGATGCTGTTTGTGCATTTGCACGGATGTGTTTGTGTGCATGTCTGCTCCCATGGGTCCTAATGATAATGACAAAAACAAATAAAAATCAGTGATGGCACACAGTGTTCTGGTGGTACCCATTTACCCTTGTAAACATGAGTCACCAGTTGTCTTTAAACACAAGACAAACTCAGGATTTGGAGCTTAGCCCAACTTAGCTAGCTTATTGAGAATAAATATAAAATGTAACACATCTCTATTTTAAACAAATACGGCTGCTTTCAAACCAAGGTGCAGTGTCATATCCAATTACACAGGCGACCGATCTCAGATCGCTAATTGAAGAGGTTGAATCACTAAACATCAGGGATAATAATATATGAATTTATTTCAGAGCAATTTGGCCCACTGAAAAATAACTGGATAAATAAAAAAAGCGATATGAAGGGATTTCATAACTAAAAGCACCAGGCAATCAGCTGAAATCACGACAGTTTGGCAGGCATACAACGTCCAAAGCTTTTTGCTGTAATGGCCGGCACTATTATGGGCATTAGCCCTATTCCCTTACGAATTCAGGGCTCTGTGGTGAGATGGATCAGAAACACATACACACACAAATGCATTGCTGCGTGTCAGGTCCAGTTGGGTGCTGCGGTGTTGCTGGCAGTGTTTGTAGGTTGGCTATTGAGGAGAGGCAAGAGGGCAAAAGGGACGTGCTGGCATAATGCATTTACTAATAACTGTTTATTATTGTTGGTTCCCCAGGGGGAGCACTTTATGGAAATGGCTGTATATGAAGGGCAGAGGTGTGAGAAGGCCACTGGGAAAATTAGCTTTTTAGATTCCCCTACAATGTCCTACCAGCTTCATACCTTGTCTGCCTGTGGTGAGCCCCCCTGAGAGCTCTGGTCATGTACATGTGTTTGTTTATGGCGATGCAGATGCACAAAATAAAGATGGATGATAAAAAAACAACAAAAAAAAACTTGTTTTAAAATCCAGAGATAGTTTTAGATTTATTTATTTTTTTGCGTTAATGCTTTCTGACAGACACAACTCTTCGACCGTGAACCAGCTCATACATCTCCAGTTCACACTTTAGAAGACAGTGGACCTCGCACAACACACTAATTAATGCACACACACACACACACACACACACTGTCTCATACTTTGGCAAGGTGTGATCTTGCACTTATTTGCATACATTAATTAAGAGCTTTGCTTCTAATAACACAAAATGACAACTGCACTGCATTAATGAATTGACTGTTCCAGTGACACACAACACATTTCCACAGTCACAGTAGCTCTAACTCGGTAAGACTTTGCATATTTTAACACAGACTTGACCCAACAGGGCCACGATACATAATACAGCAGTGCTGTTATGCACTTTACACTGTTAAATACAGTCTTACACCTAAAATATTGAACATTTGGTGCTGTAAATGTCTTTCAACAGCAAATCTTATGTAAATTATACATTGATTCAGACAGAATTGCAACATTTCCTCCCCAAAATGCAAATTTCGAAGGTTTGATCAACAAAATGTGCATCTAAAGGCAGCCACACCATTAACCAGAGCTGCCCATCAGCAGTCATTCACTCGACTTGATGTTTGAAAGGTAAATGAAAATAAAACTCACACAATTTTAGTAAACTTGAATAGATTTTTTGTCATTTTGTGGCTTTGTAGTTTCATAAGATACTTACTACCTTTTTTTATACAGAGATCTGAGATATGGTTGAAAGCCATAAGGAAGGAAGGAAGAAAGGAAGAAAGAAAGAAAAGAGCTACTAGGTGGACCTTGGAAATTTATTTATTGACTGATTTATTTATTTATTCCCAAGTACGTAACGTATTCATGTATTGGTTTATCAGCAGAATAAACACACAAAAACTACTGGACCAATTTTCATGAAACATGAAACAGAGGATGGTGTGGATCTGGATAAAAGGATAGGTCCAGGAATTTATATTCTCACATCACTTTAGACTCTATACAGTAACAAAGATACATTTGGATTCGGCATGATAGATTTTAAAGGGGACTCCACTTGGTGGACGAATGCGCTCCAGTGAGTGCCATTCTATCCATCCATTCATCATCAACAGTTGTTTACATACTCTATGTGGCTATGGTAATATAGGAAAAATTCACAATTTTGCTATTTCATCCAGAGGAAGTTCCCCAGATGCACATATTTAAATATATTAAAAAGCTAAACATATGCAAATTTGATCCAATGAAGAATCTATATTAGCTTTGTGGCAAAGGTTCATGATACACTCTAATTTTTTTTTGTTTTGGCTAAAAATACATATTTGCTAACATTTCATATTGAAAATAACTTGAAAACAATTGAATGGAATATCTGAATAAATGTCACAGAATTAATCACCCACACATCTATTTCATTAATAGTCTATCATAACATCATACCATTATAAAGTGGCCAGTTATATCCTCTAATGTAACGTGTGCACTGCAGTTACAGTTGACAGGAATTTAAAGAGATAATAAATAAATAATAAATAATAAATAAAGATTTAAAGAGATAATAAAAAATAAAGCTTACTGCTTAGAGCTCTGCCCTGCCTTGTTTAGTTCACCGGCTCCTTCTCTGCTTCTTCATTTCATCCCTTTCTTTCTCTCCCTCCGCTTCAGTTTCATTTGCCATTTTCCTTCCCTCTTTCCTGTCACGTTTCCCTTCTTCCTACCCGATTCACTTTCTCTGGTGACGGAGCTACACTAGTAACGTGGGTTTACATTACACTCACTTTTTCTTTAAACAGCAGTAACCATGCCTCTCGAACGGCAGCGTGCAACAATGTAACCAAAAGACTACATCCAGAAAAGGCCACGATCAATCTGCACAGATGAAATCCACCGCTGCAATTTAAAGCTTAATCTGTATATTAAGTGCACACACTGAACCACATTTTACAGCACCATAATAAGGTTCTTTCACGAAAGGCAGGAAATAACCCAAAACTCACCAGCGAGCTACATTATGCGCCTCTGACGACACGGACAGATATAAAAACAGCAGCGCAGATATTGTATACAGGCTCGCCTCGGCTCAGAGGTCGCTTTTGTCAGTCATTATGTAATCTTTTTGATTTAAGTAAGCAGTGTGGAGAGCGTAACGATGTTTGGAAAAATTATGGGAATTACTGTGTCAACTTTACATCTGTGAACTGTGAACCTTGGAAATACTTCAATGTTGGATTCGACTGTACTGCTGAATGTTGTCCGCTGGCCCATTTAAAGACATTGTGTGACCAAACACAATCAAAAAAAAGGGATACTTTGGAAAGAAATGTTAGAGGGAAATTGTTAAGAATAAACTATCTTACAATGTGGCTGTTTGTTCAGAAATGACTTCACTACACAGACCTTTGTACAATTGGAACAAGTGCAACTTCCAGAACCAGAGCAGAGAAATATCTGCCAGGACACTGAGGTCACTTTATTAAAACATGTCTTAAAATAAGCCTGGCTTAGCAGAATTTGTAGATAAAAACATTTGACAAGCCTGATCATTTTTGCAGAGTGTGTGCCTGCGTGTGTCTGTGTGTACTTTGTAATGACACGGCTGGGTGAGCCTGTTGACCTCACAGCGACGCACTGGGAGAGTCTATTTTTCCTCATTCTTCAGAGGAAGCAGGAGTCCAAACCCTGCTGGTTTTGGCCGAAGGATGTGTTTGTCTGCTGCGTTTGTCTGCTGCGTTTGTCTTCGGCCCCTCTGCCGTTGCTGTTCTGTGGTCGGGAGGAATCCGCATGGAGCTCGAGCCAGCGATGATCCGTTCTCAATCCATCGAGACCACATGAGGAGGAAAGACAAAGACCCATGGTTAAAGACATTATAACAGTGTCTCACTTACTGTCTGACTTCACTTGTGTGTATGGAACAAAACGAGACACACAGATACAGAGATGAACGTTCACTTTGTTGCTAAAGTCTAACACTAATACAGACTAACACAACACTCTTACAATAAATCCTAGAAGGTTATACGAATTTAGTTTTAACTTTATTTTGGAAGATCTAGCGTTGGATGCATGATCTGTGTCTTTTCTTCTTCTTCTTCTTCTTCTTCTTCATCTGCTTCTTTGTTGTTTTGGAAAAAATTGGACAAGGGAATGCAAATGTTCGCCAAAAACCTCAGCGGTAACAAATTGGATTTAGAATTTAGTAATGATGCATTCACCTCATGAATCACGACACCTGGCTATGACAGTACATCGGCCACTTTTAGTAATACAAGGGTTTGATACCACTGATTCTGGCCCTGGTTTTTATTTGGCTAGAACCCTAATTTCTTTTTTTTTGGTAGTGTGAAACCAACAGTGCACACAAATTCATGCGAAACGAGGGATTGTCGCAGATATTTCAGGTCAGTCCACTCTGAGTTTTACCTTTGAATGAAGGGGTTGAGATAACCTGCATAACTGTTGTTTGTCTGATCATCATGACATGTTGTAGCAATGTCAATGTGTCCTCAGGCTACTTAGGTGGGCACAGTTATTATTTAAAGCCGTACCAGAGACCCAACTTTGAATGATCTGAAATCACACTTTAGAGTCAACCTTTTCACCAAACATAATTGTAGGTGTTGGTATGATATGTGGCAAGAATCGGTCTTGGTTATAACTTACTTTCTGATTGAAAACTTGTGTTTGAGTGAGAGAGGCTATAAGGGGACGAAAGGGTACAAATAGGAATGGGACAGGATTTTTTGTGACATTTCACTTTACCTTGTCGGTTCGGGACTTTTTATTTTACATTTAAAAAAATATAATTACTAGAATGGCACTCAGTAGAGCGGACATCTCTGGCAAGGCCCAGCAGTCTCCTTTAATTCAACTGCGCCTTATCCAATGTCAAATAAAGAAAATATTTTATTCTGCTTGATACTGATTTTTATTTGGATCCATATCAAATTGTACTCACTCGTAGATACCAGCCACCTAATGATTTTTAGGTACATTTTTAGGCTGATCTTTTCATTAAGACAGTCCATGCATTATTTCCTGAGAAATAACAGTGACGTCGAAAAAGCAATGTTGAAGAAAGTGAGAGATAAACTGCGGGATCCGTCCCTTTATCCGAGGGTGATGAGGTCTATTGTGGGCTGAGACCCATCCTCCATCCAAGTTTTGTCGCTATCCGTTCACTAGTTTTTTGTAATCCTGCTGACAATCCCACCAACCAACAAACAGACACAGGCGAAGACATAACCTCTTTGGTAGAGGTAATAAATCCCTGAACTCTTCCTGTCTGCCTGGTCTGTCTGCATTTGGGTCCTTCCCCTGCTGCCTTGCACACAGCATGTTAACGATGCGAATTTGTCTCATACATTACATCACGTCCCTCATGCCCTCTTTCGTCTCCTCAATACCTTAAAAAACGCTTCATTTGTCTCACCGACTAGCGTGTGTGTGTGTGTGTGTGTGTGTAAGTGCATACACAATTTAAGCTAAAAAAAAACAACAAGAAACTACAGATGGTTCCATCCAGCATTCTCTTAATAAAAATGACAAAGATCCAGAGGAGAAACAAAAAAAGTCCACGCCAAGAAGGAAGACATGCCTTAACGTGAAGGAGGAAAGGCACGGCAGCCAGGCAGGCAGGCAGGCAGGCAGCCGGCCTGAACTGTAATTAATGAACAAGTTTCTCATGATTAACTTTTATTAAGCGATACTCCTGAGTCCTCCAGCCGGCAGGTAATAGAAGAGGCCTGGGGAGAGGGAGAGAGGGATGGAGCAAGGGAAGGACGAAGGAGGGAGACACTCGACCCCATTATTTCTCCTCAGCCGCTCGTAAAAACAGCATCCCGTAAACTCATAAAACCCTTTCCCACTGTAACTGGGCCCTTAAGTTGCGGCCTGGTGAATTAGAAGGGCACGTAATGCACAGCGTAGGAAGCCTACTATAGAAGGAATGTTACACGTCTGCATTTCGACATGTTATTTCTCACGTGCGGCAATTCATTGGTATCCTGAGAAATGGTGAAAACTCTTCTTGTTATTGAAATACTGTCAAGTAGAGGAAAATGCTTCGCCTGATTGAGCGCAGAAACGCTTTACGTCATAAGCTATGTTCCTGTTCTAAAACACTTTGTTCATTGGCCATTACTTAATCACGCATTAGAAACTAAAAGCTTAAAACTGTCGCAGGTGCAATCACACAATCACCAGTTTTCAGCAACGTGCACAGCCAGCACACCAGTTTCACGGGTGTATTTCTTACCTTGACTTTATATTGTCTGGAATGAGGGGTACTTCTGGCATTCCTTGATTTGCCACTATCCTTTAAAAAATGTTGGTGTGCATCCTATTGTGGCCACTTGAAAAACCTTCTTCACACGTGGACAGATAAATGCTCGGATTTCGTATATTTCAGAATGGAAATAAAAATCATACGATACCTATCCAAAGCAAGGCTCAAATACAGGCATGTGACATGATCAGAATAACTGTGGGGGCAGCTGGAGGTCTGATACAATTCTTCAGATCATTAGGATCTAAAATAAAAAAAAAGTAGCATTTGTTTAACTGAGGTACTTCTTTACACTTGGCCCTCGCACCATGTTGTAGGGCTTTTAAGCCTGTGTGTTGTTCCGTGCAGCTGATATAATGCAAATGTTGCCAGTTCTGACATTTTGGTACACTTTCTGAACGACCGCATCTACTGTCTGTGAGGAGTGTAGCTTTCAGAAGATGTGAAAGATAGCAGCGATGTCTGCTGTGTTTTTCTTGTTGTAACAACAAGAAATGAGTCCTCCTACTCTTTTAATGGAGTATGTCAACATTCCGGGAAATATGCCAATTGAGAGGGAAAAGATTGTTGCCACAGTACAGGCTGTTTCATATGGAGTTAGTTAGCTTAGCTTGACATAAAGACTGGACACAGGAAGGTTGCAACGACGATCGTGCTGGGGGCATGGCTGAGGTCGGTGACAGCATAGCTGTGGCATCACAACTTTACGGACGTCTTGACGTTGCCTTTTCTCTCTGCTTCCAGGCTTTTGCTAATCCTCTCCAGAGTCTTGCTGCACACTTAACATCCAGACATTGGAGTGGTGTCCATCCCGTCATTTACTCAAGAAGAATAAGTGTCCAGCCCAAAATACTAAATTATTTTCTACTCTGTATTCCGTCCTCATTGCCATACTTCTGCTTAGCTTTACCAATTACTTGTGATGACGTTACAAAATGCCATGGCAACAGTCTTGGTTCAGTTTCTGTATGTAATTGGTCCAATAAGTGTGCAATTTTTTTTTGCTTTTGACTTAAGAGGCTGGCTCTCTCATTAGAGCGATGATTAACGTGTAAAATATAAATCCAGTTTTGATTAAATTAATAAAAAAGGCAACAGGATATTAATAAAAGACCCACATATATGCAGGCGAAGAGATGGATGTAGCTTAGGACTGGCATCTAGGCCACCCCCAACTTATTGCACTGATAGTCTTTAATGGGTTTTAAGGCCAAAAGAAATCACAGATCATTGATTCCTTTAAATATAGCCAAATCTCCTCAATTTTTATATACTGTGAGGACACTGGGAAAAAATGTATATATATACTGGAATTTAACTGAAAACTGATTCATCCCCGAATATCCACAAAACTCCACTGGTGCATCAGGCTTGGTGAAATATATGGAGAATCACCTCAAATCAAAATGGAACTCACATTTCCAAATATAATAAAGCGATATCCAGGCTGCTAACACCTAGCAAGGTCTGTGGCACGGTCGTCTGAATCACAGAGCATAAAGCCGCCGTGGTCTCCGCGTAAGAGGGTTTCATAAGGCACTTCATAAAGGAGCATTAGCCATTAGACACAAGGGCTCACATCTCATCCCGGCCGCTTTAGGACCGCCGTGTCTCTTAGCATCCCTGCTAGCATATGTTATTAAAATGACACCTGCTTTACAACAACTCCACATAGGGTCACGCTGACAGTCATTATCTATTATATGCTTGGTGTTTTTGAAGAGATATAGGTGCTGTATGTAAGGTCAGGAGAACAGAGGGAGTAATGAAAAATGAGAGAAAGAAAAGACTTGAAAGTCTGCAAAACAACCGAGGATGTGCTCGAAAGCAACACTATGGTATCTGCCTGATAATCTTTTGTCCGTCACATTTTTACAAGCATATCATCCGTTTGTTTTATGTTCACTTTTTTTTTCTCCGCGCCGTCCCCTCCCTCACGCTGCATATACACTCTGCAAACAATAAATCCCACTATATGCATAACATCAGAAGAACAGGGACATCAGTTATCCTCAATGAGCCTGCGAGCACAGTTGTGTGTATAAGAAAGAAAAGGTGCAGAGTGAAGGTGACGGCACACCGAGGGAATGAGTAAAGAATGGATTTTGATTGCAACTGCGTGACTGTGTGCATGTGTGTATGTATACTTCTGTACAGGGAAGGACGTGGCAAGGAAAGAACGTCAGCCGCCAGGATAAAATGTCGCAAATTAACGTTTTTGCAGACGAGTTTTCACTCCCAACGCGTTAAACACGGCAGCTCGGTCACTGGCCCTAAGCTTCGAACTGTGACACTCTACCTGCACTTCTATTAAACGTGAAGGGCCAAGGGTCAAGTTGTAGCAATAATAGGTTATACGCAACGTTTGGTTAGACTTTCAAACTAAAGCTTGCTGGTAAACAGTTCACGTATGATGACATGTTGTGACTTGTGGATTGCTGTTAACGTCAAATGGTAGCGCTTTGGTTTGATTTTGGCGCAAAACTACTTGGCTGGGTTTAGGAAAAGATCATACCTCGGGTTAAATAACTGTGTCATAATTTATGTCACATGACTTTTTTTCTGGAACGTTCATTCTAGTTTCCTGGAGAGCAAGTCCACTGTAGGACCCATCCAACAACCCCCCCTAACTGTTCCTGCTCTTCACACTACAGTACCAGAGGGATACTTCATGTAGTGCACTTGATGAGTAACTACAGCATAGGGCCACTGACCAAGCTGCTGTCTTAGACCGATTGTGAGTAGGCTTGTGCTGTTTCTGCAAACCAGTGACATGTTCACATCGGTACTTGCCATACGTACCATATCGATATTTCTACGATATGTATTACATCACATTCACATTACATGTTCGTGACCTGACTTTCACATCAGGAGTTGGCGGATATGGTGGGTGGAGTTAAGCTAGGCAAGAAGCTGCCAAGCCGGTGGCCACAGTTAAAGCCTGCATTTTTAACACTGGTAAGCATGATACCATCGAGTCATTTTAAGGAGACCTTGGGACAAAAGTTCTAGAATTTTGACGACTCCAGCCATGTCTGTGGCGACCAAAACCAAAGCCAAAACATTATCTTTTTTCCTACAATTAGGTTTTTGTGCCTAAATTTAACCATAGCATAGGTGACTGTGGCTCAGGGGTAGAGCCAGCATCTTGTTATCAGAAGGTCGCTGGTTCGATTCCCCTGGTCTGTATGTCGACGTGTCCTTGGGCAAGATACTGAACCCCAAACTGCTCCTGATGTGCTCGTCGACAACTTGCATGGCAGCCACCGCCATCAGTGTATGAATGAATTACTGGAAGTCGGTTTGGACAAAAGTGTTTGCTAAATGTAAATGTTAAAAGCATAATAAACATAAGAATGTTGCAACATGTCCATGTTTTGCATACATTTTACAACATACAGGGCTGACGTTTATTCTGGCGATTTGGTTGGCATGTGTATGTGCATAAATGTACACTTCTGCATGGTTTTGTGTGTTAGCTTGCCTGCGTCTCTGACAATAAGCACAAGAAGTTAACCTGTTGTTTATGAATATAATCAGAGAATCGGCCATTTCTATTGCTACCTGCCAGTGTTGGTCTCTGACAATAGGTCTGAATTTACTCCCATATATTTTCGGATATCTGCGGATGAAGTGACGATTCACAATAGGGCCGGCTTCTCGGCTGATGTATCAGCTTCCAGCCTTCCTCAGGTCCGGCTGACACCTCTGGAAATTGAAAACGGCAAGGGCCTTGTTCACCGACGAATGGCCCTACAATGCGGGATGCACACAAACACACACAACACACGCGCGCATCTGAGTCTTTTTACCATTCATGGAATATATATTCCCATGCAGCCCCCTCGCGCAAGAGATATTTTAAAACATGAATGAAATCTAAATGAAATCTTAACATACTAGCACAGCGCTACGCATCCCTCATGCCTCGTGTGGATTGCACGCGCTCAGTGGAGAGTTCACAGCGGGGCATCCTCGGTAATGGAGGAGCTGTTTGCAATGCAACATGGGTTTAATGTGAGCGACCGCAAACTCTTGATACACGGACACCTTGCTTTTGCCGTTTTCCTGTGATACAAGAACAGCTGCTCTTAAACTGCACTCACCACGTCACTATCAATCTGCATTTACATCGAATGCATGGTGTAAAATTATTTCTTCCCCTATGAATTGGACCATTTATGCATCAACTATAATTATAATGTTACTTGCGTTAAGGAACAGGCCCTCCACTCTCCTATTAGAAGTGTTATTTAAATCAATTTGCTGTTTCTGTAATAAAATCAATGGAGTAAGCCTTCAGTCCTTATTCAAATAACGTAGCATGTATTAGTGTCACAAGAGTTCCATCCCGACATGTCAGAGCTGCTACAGCTTATTGCTTATTGCCTAAGCCATTAATTGATTTTTTCCCGCAGATCCTATAATTTAATATGTCCAGTATATGTCAGAGTACTCAAGGAGCAAGCTGACTCTCCTAGTATGGAAAATAAAAAAAAGAGAAAGAAAGCCAGTACACCACATTAAGTCAGACAACTTAATTCCTACAGTGCAAATTGCATTCTTTTTCTATTGTTTCAACTAAGTGGTTTCAAATGTGGCTCTGACTGTTTCCACTTATGTGCTCTTTAAAGGGATGACTCATCTTAAATACCTCTAGAAGTGCACTTAGGGACAAAACAACTTGATTTGCTTTGAAATGCGTTAATACTCGCAACTCGGGGCAAAGTGTGACACGTCTTATTCGTGCGCCATGTTAATGATACATTATGAATGTTTAGCAGCGAGGGAGGGTACACCTATTTCACGTTTTGTATGGAGGGAGGGACTCGGTCCTTGTGAGGCAACATTATGTTATACAGTACACAGCAGTGAGCGGTATCAAACTGTGGAAATGGGGCCTAACCCTAACCCCTAACCCAACGGATATGTTTTTTTTCAAATGTTATTTTGAGAGTCTTGACAAAATTAAAAAGATTAAAAAAACAGAACATTTTTGCATTAAAATGGCAAAAAAAAAAGACATTTAGTCCTGTACGTAGTCAACGAACATGACTAGACATAAATCTTTAATATGTTACCTCTACCAGAGTCATGTTAGATAGATTTTCATCAATATTCATCTTTATTTATTTATTTTTTTTAGCTATAAAGACAGCAACTCTGATGATTCCCTGCTGCTGCTCCAGACATCACCACCTTTTGTTTTCACTGTTTTGACTGAGAAACCGCTAGCAGGTCAAAATACATTCTGACCATTTAATGGACAGTGACTAACTTTTTCCAGGGCTTTCAATCCCACTGTGCTGTCTTCCCCAGCAGACAGCTTTTTATAATCCACTTTTATACCAAAATTAGCATGTATATGCATGTTTGTCCCACTTGTACATCAAAAACACCCTAAAAGAAAAAAAAAAGCAGGGCACAGCAGAAAGCAGCAGATCATATACCTCGCCAGACTACATCCAGAAGACATGCATATTTGATTTGAAGAATCATAATCGATAACATTCAGAATGAGACACTTTCCCTAGATCAGACGAAGGAAGTTGCTCAGGAGTGAGGCATCCAACTTCTTTCTCATCTCTGTTGTGAGTTGCATGTGCACATTACCAAGCCACTCGCAACTGCAGTTACTTATCTGCGTCTTTCCCCTCGGCCTTTCTTTTTAGACTCGGTGCCGAAGGAACAATGTTCGATTGCCGCTTGAACAGAGACAGATGTAAAAGTGTTAACAAGGCAGTGACCGGCGCTGGAGATAAACACCCGCGAATACTGCGGAGTCAATTGACACGGGGGCGATTGTCGATTGGACCCTCTCCCATTAGACAAAGACAAGAGCCAGATGTTAGTAGGTGTTCTCGAAATAGTATTAGGTATTAGAGATATTACTAATAGTAACAGTTGTCCTTGTTGTTAAAATGAGTCCATACTCATCAACCTCCAACTAAAAGCATTGCAACTTGTGATAAAAAGAAAGAAACCTCTGAGGCAACGCTGGCTTTGCCACATTTCAAGTCGAAGCTGTATGAAGTCACCATCCCGAGCTAACAGACTGCATTTCTCTACCTCTACCACTCCCACCTCCCAGCTCTCCCTCGTTCTCACCCATCACCTTGAGTGACGAGCCTCAGCCAATGAACCGGAGTCTGGGAGTCAGGCGGCAACACCGGCCTGCCGATGTTGCTCGGCGGTGTCGCCCGCCGTCCGTCGTGTTGACGAAAACAAGGATTTACACATATTAATGAATAAGACACCGTGACACCCTGGGAGAGGTCTGAGGGAGAGAGAGAGAGAGAGGGAGAGAAGAGAGAGAAGAGGAGGAGGAGGAGGAGGAGGAGGTGGTGGTGGGGGCAGGAGGGAGGAGTGAAAATGGAGAGAAGGAGGGGTTGGGTTCATTCGGTATCAATTTAGTTGGTATTCCTCAGGGATATGCTAATATTTTCTGAGTAGCTGTGTTCCCTCTCTGTCTCTTTATTTCTGTCGCTCTCTCTTTGTGACCGCTGCACCTTGTTAGGGCTGTGGCCTCTTCCGCGGCACCAAACGGGAAGCAGCAACAGAGAGAGTTAGAGATGAAGAAACACGGGGAAATAAATAAAAAAAAAAGTGGAACACAACACAAAAAAAAAAAAAAAAGACAAAAAAGGAAGAGTGATGGAGGAAGGGGAGGGAGGGATGGTAGCACCTTGACGCCGATGTACAGCTGCTCTCACTCGGCACGCTGGTTTCACCTTTCCAACCCCCTCCTGTCTGTCGAGTGACGCGTTTGATTTCGCCGCATTCATACATCAGTGCACCCGTGCAATGCTGACACCTCATCTCAGCCTGCCGACTTTGGCTACCGAGGCCCTGCTTTGCATAGTGCATACCCCCACCTCCTCCTTCCCTCGCTTCCTCTCCTTCTCTCTTCTGTGTGACACCCTGCCCATCTTTAAAGAGAGAAAGATAGATCAGGAGTGGAAGCCGGGTTTGGGAGGGGAGGGAGAGCGAGATTGCAAGTGACAGAGGGGAGAGGGAGAGGGAGAGGGCATCTGGAAGAAGGAATCAGAAGAGAAAAGAGACGCTTCTCGCTAATTTATGCTATCGCTATGCCTCATCTTTTCATTGTTGCTCCCTGTCAGTTAAAAAAAAGACGTTCTCACAGCTTTCTTGTCGATATATCTTTTTTTTTTTCAGCCCTCTCACTTCCGCGGCGACCATATGCGGAAGACTTTTACCTTTAATTGACTGCACACATGCACACATTATGCGAAAGAATGGGATATATGATTAGGACGAATTAAAGGCGATGCCAATTTCCTCAGAACTCAATAATTATGTTTGTCCAATTAGTAAGTAGCTCTAACTGCAAAAGTACTTGGAGCTGCTTCCTTCAGGGAGCAGTTCTTATTATAATCCTGGACCACATGGTCAGCATGGAGAGCCTGGCACACGCTCAGGACAATATGACAGCTCTGGCTTTTTTGATATGAATATTGTCTCCGCTACGTGCTTGGTAATTGTGTGCTTATTAGTTTTAATGGGTTTAGTGAAATAAATCGTCTATGCTAATGTGACGAAATGCTCGCGCGGCCCAAGCTGGAGGTGTCGGGTTAATAACTGCACCACTGACAATGAAGCTGCAGTTGAATACGCACTGTTTAACAATGCATGTGTGAATAAGGATGGTTTGAAAAGTGATAGCACTATTATCGCCATGACCTTGATCGATTTAAAATATCCAGATGCAATGAAATGTCTTTATCCTTTACAGCCAAAAGCTATTATGACTACTTGTTAGAAACTTTACAATCCCAACTGAGGTCCAGAGTTCATTCTCAATCTTGGAAATCAGCAGTTGAGAAAACAATCTATGTTCTATGTCCGTTTAGTAATTTAAGTACGACCTTTATCAGCAGATTAATTCTTTTTTTTTTTTTTTTTTTGTTCATTATGATTGATTGGAAACCAGGTGTTTCTAGGGAAACCAAGAAACATTATTGTGCTTTCAAGGCCAAGAATAAACTTTTTACGCCGGCGTTAATGAGAAATGTACAATTCCTTTATTTGTTCGTCTAAGTCTTCCGTCTTACTGTCTCAATTTAAAATGGATGCCTTGGATGTTATATTAAGCCCATTGTCACTCCCAATGAGTCAAATACAGCAGTGTGGTCAGTGGCCCTGCATTGACCCCTCTAGCGTCATGCCTTCCCCTCTAGTGCAGAATTATAAAGAGCAATTCAGAGTTGGGGTGTTGGTCGGGGTGGTTGGATGGGTCATTCAGTGGACTTTCCCCACCAGCGAACAGGGTTTGTGTCAAGAGTGTAGCCAACTGCTAGTTGTTTTGAGGTTATGTTACGTGTGGAGCTGTCCACCCGCTAACCAGCTAAAGCCCCTCTAGCGCCCTCTAGGCCAAACAGAATCCTCCCTTTTGGTCTCCCCGCTCACTCACAATCCGCTCACATGCTCTGGTTTACGCAAGAAAGTTAATGTACACAAATTACATAACTTACCTTACATTAGTGATGTACTTACATCACCAGTGCAACGTGAAATGACTTACGTAACTTATGTTATACAAGTTACGTGACTGAACATCGTTATCTTAAGAATTATCTTTTCTCTCCTAAACTAAACAATGTTAATAACAATCATCATTTTTCATAATATGTGAACTGTTTGTCATTGACCAAACCTGCTGCCGTATTTGAGGAGTTGGCAGTAGATAGATAGATAGATAGATAGATAGATAGATAGATAGATAGATAGATAGATAGATAGATAGATAGATAGATAGATATGCATCTTTGGATTGCCCTGCTAAATGAACATTTTGTCACACTTGCTGGTTGGTTCATACATGGAGCTTGTGTTGAGGGGAGTGGCATCTGGAGCAGAATGTGTGAAACTAACTGGTTGGTGGTCAGAGAAAAAGAGAGAAACAGATTATTATGAGAATCAGAATCTATCAAAGTTGGGTGTGTGCTGGGTGCAGGCAGCCTCAGGCATTGTGTTGAACCTTTGGTTGGGAGGAGAGCACAGGTTTTCTGTCGTGTCTCAGAATGGGTCCGTACTGGAGGCTACTGGCTCCGCAGTGCCAGAAAGTACATCCCCCCTGTTGGTGTAGTCGCCTGTGGTAATTGGCATTACGCAGGTCAGTCATTCAGGCTGCATAGGAGTGGCCCTTGGACGTGATCTTGGAAATGGCTGACCACTTGTGGCTCACACGTTTTGTTTTTCTGTCTGGCTGGCTCAAATCTCAGCACAGTATCCCCTGGAATTACATTTATAGTGGATGATTCCACAACGCGCAATGTATGGCCAGTGCCAACATTCAGTGCTGACAGAAGTGGAGTGTCCTTTTTTAAAGAGAGGAGTGTTGAGCTGGGCGCAGCAGCCTTTCCATTACAAAGTGTATACGTGAGCAGGCTTTCATCATACCGTAACCATAACCTTAGATATTGTTGAAACTGACGGTTGTTGCCACTGGATGTAAAAAACAATACCACGATATTGCAGAATAATCTTATATCATCATTTTCTAGGGATAGAGTTGTGAATCTTGGCATCTGGAGGGTTTGTTGGACCGGGACAATACAAATACAGTCGCAGTCCTGATGTTTATCCGACCTCAAAGAGACAGCAGTGAACGCTACGAATGATAATGGAAAAAAAAAGTTGCCCCCAAAGTGGGTGGGGGTTGGCGGCAGGTGCTGAAAAAAGTCAGATACACTCATATGGATATAGATAGCCACTTACTAAATCTAGCCAGAGTTTGGCCTATTTTTTTGTGAGGTTAAAAATGGAATTTTAGAAGCAGCGGGTAATTGCTACAGTGTAAAAGGGCCATATATTATCCCAGGGGGCGTGAATAGTTTAGAGTTAAGGCTAAAAAAAATGTGTTAAGAGTGCAGATTATTTACCACACGGGTACGGATATGAAATCAAGGGAACTCCCCTTTTAGTGAGGAAAAAACACAGCGAAGAGTTCACTGCTTCATGCCCACTGCCATCTGTGGTAAATAATGCAAACCCGAACTGAGTGTACAGATGTTTTATATGTGTGTGAGACTGTGTGTGTGTGTGTGTGTGCTGTTTAGAGGTGCTGGTGGAGCGCTGAGCTGCTGGCTTTGCAAATACACCAAGTTATCTTATACAGTAGGCATCAAGACTAATGTCACATATTGACACCTTTTTCCTTCCTTTCCGTGTGTGTGTGTGTGTGTGAGTGAAAGTGAGAAGGAGGACAGGAGAAGAAGAAGGGAGTGTGAATGTCACTTTGAACTGTCACACTGTTGCACCCCCCTACAACACACACACACACACACACACACACACACACACGTCCTAATGAGACAGAGAGGGGCTTCCGCTGTGCCAACCCAGGGGCCAAGGTGGGAGAGACACTTCTCTCTCTGCACCCATTGTAAACACACCGAACCACCACCACCAACCTGCCCCCCCACCCACCCCACCCCAACAGACACACACACATAAACACCCACTGAGGCCTCCCAGGGCCTGACAGGCTCAGATAAATCAGGCTCTCGACACTCCTCCGCCCTCCCCGCCTCTCCATTCCTGCTGCCCCTCCCCTCGCCACCTGGGGTGGGAGGCGAGTGTTAATTTTCTTCGGGGAGAAATGGAGGGGAGGGGACGAGTGATGGGGAGAGAATGAGTGTGTGCGCGGTGCTAGGGTGTTAACCCAGACATCTAAACACCTGCTTGGAGAAGTGGGAAGTCCTTGGGATAAAGGAAGAAGATCAAGGAGATCTACTAATGTGACAGCCAGGCTTTCTCCATAATAACGCTCGTGATTTCTCACTGAAGACGAACTTCATTGTGCTAGTGAGAAAAAAAGTGATCCAGAAGGCACAGAATCATCAAATTGACTGTCACACATCATTGGCATGAAAACACAATGTGATTTACAGATTAGTCACAATTTAAAGTTCAGCAAGTATACATGAAATGTTATAGTGAGTAAATGAAGGTAACACTTTATAATAACCATCATTAATAAATAGTTAACAAATTGAATTTAATGTCTTTTTGACATGGCAGTGGTTGAATGTAAGCTAGTACATTTACTCTAATACTTTAAGACTTTTACTCAAGTTTACATGGTAAAAATGGACCTTGAGTTGTAAGCTGTCCCGTCTGTCCAAACTTCTTTTGGGTCTGAGGTCTCAGTCCTGCAGGGTTCCTGACTCGTTTGAATGTAGTCTCTTGCCTGACTCAGGCCTGTTCATAATATATCAATATTTAGCTTCTGTTTTCAGTCCAGCTATGTAAGAAATGCACTATTTAATATTTGAATATTATAATTGGCATGATTCTGGTAATATATGTGAAAGACATTATAGCTAGAACACCAGAAAACACGAATTCCTGTGTTTATCCCTTTAATCTAATGATAATTTATGTCTCATATGGCGCCAGATATTTCACTCCTGCTTTTATCTCTGGGCACAAAGTCTGCTGAGTGACAGGATATGATTTGGTCAGTGTGAAAAAGTCCTGGAGGAGAAATTGCTTCTGAAAGCTGCCCTGATGTGTTCCGTGGACGAGGCTTCAAAATTAATGTGGATATTTTTGGTCTTGATCTTTGCTCTCTATTAAATCGATATGAAGTATGAGATCATGTTTGGACTCACACAGACAAACAGCAGTAAGGGGTCAAGAAGCGATGTTGATGCCAACACAGTTGCGCTGCTATTTGGTGCAGAAGACTGAGTCTGTTTTCCATCCTGCTAAACTGGCCTCCGGGGCTAATTATCCCGTTGGCTGGGTTCAGATGCCACACAGTGTGAGAAGTGAAGGGGGGGGTGAAGGGGCACTGGGCAAGGGCAAAGACTGAGGGGGGTCGAGGGAGCACACACACCCAGGTGTGCATCCTCCACGCTTGTTTCGCTTTGACCTCGGGGTCAGAGCCACTGCAGAGCCGAGGCTTTCCCTCATTGGTTAAATCCCGGCCTGTTATCTTTGTGCGCGGAGCTAAAATGCTCTTTTGCAGGCGGATTCGAGGTGGGAGCCGCCCAGTGCAACTGCAATCATCCACCGGTGGCCAATGAGCAACTTCACTGGTTAAACAAAAGGGCTCAGACTGACGCGGACGCAAACAAAACCCATCTGTGTGTTTTTACATGACGGTTAAGACAATGACTGTTTCGGATTTTTAATTGAAAGGGAGATACGGCCCCTCATGGCAACCCATCTGTTCAAAATTGATATCTGAGCGACAGTTGCCCTCTCATCTCCATCGCTGAACAAGCGTGAGATTTTCAAGCCCTATTTCATTTATTTCAGGTAATTGAAATGTGAGGCACGCTCGCGGGTCGATAACGACGGACGCAACTACACACTGTGTTTATTGTTTTTAATCACACAGGATGATTTATTATTTTCTTCTTTTTTTTCACGAGTTTAAAAAAACTTCAAACTCCCGCACGCAGCGCGCTGGAACCAGGTTTTAGATTTGAAGGAGAAGGAGAAGAAGAAGAAGAAAAAAAAGAGGAAGCTCCTTGTGTTGGACAGGTGGAGGAGAGCAGGAAGGACTGACAGGGAATCTGTTCATGGTGGGCCCGAATACAGTATGGAGGGATGACGAAGATGAAAGAAGAAAAAAAAAAAGAACTGCAAACAGATGGTGGAGGTGCAGACGAGGAAGAGGATGAACAAGATAGACAGTGGGAGGGGGGGAGAAGAGAGGAATAATACACTGTCTGGAGAGAATCTAGGAAGACGACCTGCCGGAGTTAAAGGAGAGAGAGAAAAAAAAATGCTTGCATTGTTGTTTTTATTATCTGGCCGCCGTCATTCTGCTGTATCTGTGAAATGAAAGAGAGGGATGGACGAGGAAGAGGACAAGGATGACTGGGGGGGGGTGGAAAGAAAAGGAGGAAGAGGGGCAGCGGGAAGGACGGAGGAGAGAGAAGAAGAGGAAGAAAAAAGCAAAAAAAAAAAAAAAAAAGCTGTGAAATTAATCTTTTGTGCCTAGCCTTACACAGCCACAGACATGCTCAGACAAAAGCCTGGACCTGGAGTAGCTGCCTGGGTGTGATTGATGAATAAAGTAAAGGTGTCAGAAGTGTATTATGTAAATTAGCCCAGGCAGGGACCATTTCGGCGGCGAATGAAAGAGCGGGACGTACGTGGGTGTGAGAGAGCGAAGGAGTACGTGTGCGTGTGTGTGTGTGTGTGTGTGTGTCACAGAGGGTGCGATCGTCCCCGAGCGCCACAGCCGTGCCATCTTTCATCTCGCAAGACAACCTCGGACGGCAATCTCTGCCACGGCTGCTGGTTTAGACCCGGGGAGAGAGGGGACGGACAAAGACACAGATAGGAGGAGATGGACGGATGCCTGAACAAGAAATATTTAAGAGAGAGAGAGAGAGAGAGAGAGAGAGAGAGGGAGGAAGGGCAAAGAATGAATACGGCTCTTCTGATTGACCAGTGTGGGGCATCTCTCATCTTACATATGCTCGCTCTCCGTCTCTCACTGTAGTAAATGTATACAGTTACATTTCCTACCACCACTCTATCTCCCACCGGGGAATACAGTTATTTCAGTCGGAGTCGTAAAGACCGCCATAAAGAGCCTGTCTGTCTGATTCCCAATGACAGTGTACAGGCTCTGGGAGGGCAGATTGAGCTGTTGTGCGGAGAGGCGGGGTGTGCATCCGCCAATGATGTTATGGACAGAGGCAAGCTGAAAGTCTTTTGTGGTATAGAGTGTGATTTGCATTAGATATCAAGGTCTGTCATGGGAGAGGAGGCGAGCGAGGGGGGGGACATAAATTGCGAGAATGGACGGATTTTTTTCGCCCCTGATGCAAACACAAACACACGCCCGCCGCTTCTGGACCCGACGGGTGCGCTCCAACCTTTGCCGTTAACGCACGCGACGTCACTTTTAATAGGCTGACAAAAACAATCTATCATGCATTCACCTACACAGAGCAATATAAAACAGGTTAAGGGAAATTGATGGCATCCTCGGCCCTAATTCTTACCTTGAGTGGCGTCTCCCCGTGATTGAAACAGACAAAGACGTATAGGGTTACCCCCGTGCCATGGATGCGCTAATTGCCGGTGCTTGTCGTTCGCCGGCGCATTGTCTCAGAGGCTAACTAGAGCGCTAGCCCCCTCTTTTCTCCCCTCTCCATTGTGTGTTTGTGTTTGTGTGGCAGCCAGACAGGCTGCTGAGAAGGCTGTTTTCATCACGGCAGCGGCACCCGGTTATTAACTGGTTCATAAGTAAGCCCAGGCCCCGGCTATTTCTCTGCGTTAGTATTTATTAGGAGTCCACAAAGAGAAGCCGGGGCCCATGCCTATAATGAATGAAAGAACCTCCATGTAATTGAGCCTTATTAGGCCACAGTCGAAAGAGAGGGAGAGGAAAATAGGACAGCGGGGCTGAGAAGAAAGGGACGTGATGAGAGGGAGAGAGAGACTTGCATTGTCAAAACCTGTTCCACTCCCATGCCTCGGTTTATTAATTTCGTCACCGAGGCACGAGGTGGAGTAATTTTCAGATCCCTTCCACTACACTGCTTCCCATATTTACAGTGTAAGTATGAATGACAGTCTGAACTGTGCGCCGCGCCATACACAGCGGTAAACAAGGGTGAACACGTCAGGCTGGCGTGCCTTTTTGGAGGCGCTCCGGTCAGGGAGTGAAGACCTGGAGTGTGAGGAGGCTTCTACATGTAAATTGATTGGCAGTGAAGAAGTCGAACTGTAACTGAGTTGCTACTGAAGTGGTCGTCTTGGTTTGGGTCCGCGGTGTATCAAATATAGTCCAACGCAAGCAGGCGTTGGTCAAGACAAATTGAGTCTCGAACCGAAGCTGTATCCACACAAATGAAGAGGTGCTCCTGTCGCACAACTGCAAACCAAGTGCAACACGCCGCATATCTTTTGTGGCTGGGACTTGAGTTGGTGCAGAGTTGCGTAAAATTGGATGTTTCAACCCAACTTATCTGTTTTACGATAGCTTCCTCCATTTTGGACTGTTCCATCAAATTATGACACTGTCATGTCAATTTTCCTTTGGCCGGTTGTACACAATTAATTTGTCATTGTTCCCAAAAGTTGAACTCAGCGGGAGATCTGCACAGATTTACTTTTAAAGGCAATGTTCCATTTATTTTTACTGTTCTTGACAAAATCAAGTTATTTGTTTATTTTGTCAATTTCTTCATGTCGACTGTATTCCCCAGGCGCCGTACGATGGCTGCCCACCGCTCCTTAGGGATGAGTTTCAAGCAGAGAACAAGTTTTACTATATTGTACTCAGTATGACTGTATGTGACCAATAAAGACTCTGCTCCGAGAAGAAAGCCTCTATCTATGCCAAAGTCCTGATAACTGAAGGAAATGACTGTTCCCAAGAGGCTTCTCTTCAAAAACCCACAATTCATGGTTGTCGATCTCAACATGCCAACAAGTCTTTTGGTCCATACTATCTAAAACAGCACACAGACACATTTTCTGATTCGACACCCCTGTCAGCAGGAGGACATCATTCCGCTATGCCTTCCAAAACTGCTCTTTGTAAAAGGAATCTGTTTTATGAAGGTTTGGTTCATTCTAGGCAGACGTTACTTGGTCTGGCTAGGGGACCTTCATCGTTATGTGATTATGGTTGGGTAAGGTCCCTACATGGGCTTTGCCACGGTATAATCTGACTGCATGCTTCTTTTCTGTCAAAACTCCAACGCTTTGTCACTTAAATGTTAACATTTGTCACATTGGTGCACTTGGTGAAACAACTTATGGTGCCATTCTTCATTAGAGTTCATTACAGACTGTCTCCAAAATGCGCCGTACTTCCTTTAGCTGTTGATTGGATCACACAGTCCTGCAAAAAGGTCAACGTTTGGTTTGTAAATGTAGCAAATAACCTTCCTTTCAGCAGGCCTTGGTCATATCGCCATGTTATCAAATGACCCAAAAAAACAAACTAAATGTGGAAAACCACTCCAGGGTTTCAAATAGTTGCTATGAGCCCACCTGCTGTGATAATGCTATTGACAAACCACAGACGTCACACTGTCAAAACCACATTCAGGGGTTTTTCCCTGCAGTTATGTTCTAGACTTGGGATGAAAACACTTTGGCTTACAGGTGGGGCTCCCTCCCACACAGCAGACCAGAAATGTGTTAAACTAATGATATTAGAAAGGTTGTTTCCACTCTGAGGTTACAGTTTTTCTTAAACATGGATCATGGTTTGTAAAAAAAGATACATTTATAAATACCTACTGAAACATTTTTTAACTTTAACATCAATCTCTGACTATGTCCAACTAAGGACTTAGAAGGCTTTTTCACACCCAAGGTTAGCACACCCCATTTAGCTGTAGTTTAGCGAGGCACTTTATTGAATGAGGTGTTTACCCTGCTGTGATGAGTTGCAGACATTTTGTCCGCTGTGAAAAAACATTCCACTGACTTCCAAACGAGAACATGCATGTAACTCACATCGAACGTCTTCTCACACCAACAGTGAATGTGAATGAAATAGTTCTGCTACTGGAGGTCATATAGCATGTGTCACAAATTCCTACACTGACAGGTAGAGTGGTTAGTTTCCTGATATTCTTTTGATCGGTCTGAATGGCTGTGAAGGCCAGAAGTTAACACTGTCCTCAGGCGTGTCACTCTCTTTCTCCACACATTCACCTCTTCGCTTCTACATCCTTTACATTATCTCTCATGTCCTCTTTTTATTCCTATAGTCTGCTGCCAGAAGCCATTAGGCCAAAATGTAATTTCATTTCGCACATGAAGATAAATGACAGCCAAGAATTGTGTTGTAAGACATGAACTATACATTGTTTAATAAACCGTATGTCTGATGATGCACGTCAGTGTTGTGTGAAATAGTTTGGGCTCATTTGCTTTCCCTGCGAGAGCGATATGAGAAGACCTTCAATTACCAAAATGTAAAAGAAAAGATGAAGTTTTAAGTGCTGGCACAGCTTCTCAGCAAACAACACCAAGTTTAAATGACTGTCCACGGCTTCCAAAAGGTTGTCAGTTTACCATCGTGCCTGTACAGTCCAATTAGTGAGCTTTAGAGGTATTGGCCAAATTTTGGGTTAGTCCACCAATGTTACACATTAAAGTGTGTTTACAGGTCTTAGGGAGTACTACAACATCTGTGAAAAAGCTCCGGGTTTCCCAAGTCGTCAAAAACTGACGCTTTGGAATGGAGGCCGAACGAAAAATCCCAAGCGTCAGTTTTTGGCGAGTTGGGAATGAGACTCAAAAAACAACTTTTCTTACAAATAGCACCTTTAAAGCCTTTTGTGGCTGATAAATTGCCTCCAGTGATGAAATTCAGTGGCGACGTTGCATTGTGTGTAATGAAGGTTTTGAAAAGCACTCGCTGTTCTGCATCGCGCTCCTCTAACATCGTCAGACAGTTTAAAAAAATTGATATTGATTGATGGGAGGAGGGGGGACTTTAATTTCTTTAGATCACAATGGGAAAACCTGGCAGACTTCGCTGTTGTCTTTCAAAGCTTATAATCGCCAGCGTCACTACAATTCATGCCGATGTGGACCAGAAGCTCCCATTCAATTTCCAGCTAAACAAACACTGGACACTACAGCGACCCTTTGCCTTTGCATGTGTGTGTGTGTGTGTGTATTAATGTGTGACTGAACCAGAATACAGGACAACACCAACGCCTCTTCTTCTCTCTCTCTCTCTCTCCTTAGGATCCTCCAAAAGGCTGAGCTAGTCACATTCCCCCACCTGGCTATTTTTCAAAGCCAGACAATGTCTTTCTCTTTATTCAGGCCCAGAATACACACACACACACACACACACACACACACACACACACACATGCAGAACATTCACAACACACACCCCTTGTGGTATGTTCCTAAATGGATGTCTGTGCTCACACACACACGTACGCATTTTTTCCTTTTTTGTTTCTATGCTTCCAACCTCCCTTAGATTTCCACATCCCTCCGAACATACTCACCTCTTTTTATAACACACTATATTTTCTTTATCCCTTTGTTTTATTCAATTTATTCCTGGAACAGCGCACTATTTAAACTTGCTGACACGCGCTGTTTGATTTTAAAATCCAGATATTCTCCAATCAATGTTGTCCACCCCCCCCCTTGATGAGATACAGCGCAGGCTTTTTACCTCAACTCTGAAATTGGTCATACCGGTATAAAATACCAGTAATCTTTAATCCAAAAATCTGTGTTCGGCATGAAAAGGCCCATATGAGTTGAGCCCTATTTTGCTCTTTTTCCACTCTTCCTCATTTTCTCTCCTGCTCTCTCCATGCCTCTTCACTCCCCCCCCCTTCCTCTCATCTCTCTCTTCCTCTGTCTCACTCTCCTTCTCTCTAATTCTCTTTCTCATTTGCCTCCCTGTTTCTTCTTCCACATGCGGGAACTGTCATTATATGTTATGGCGTATCGGTTCTCTGCATGCATATGAGCCTCTCTCTTTCTCTCTGTCTCTTTCATGTTTCCCTGGCAGTCATACATTACGTTGGAGAGACAATACCTCCTCCAGATAATGCCGTAAATGATGGAATTTACATACATATGCTCGCATATGCAACCGCAGCCTCTCATATCTGCCGCACTCAGCGGAGCGCAGGCTGGATTTCAGGCTTGTGTGTGTGTCTGTGTCTGTGTGTGTGTGTGTGTGTGTGTGTGTGTGTGTGTGTGAAGTGGCGCTCCAGTGGGACCATCATTAGAGTGGATCTAGACTAATGACACAGGAAACTGATTCACACTGAGAGAACTTCTGTAAAGCCCACACACACACACACACACACACACACACACACTGGCACACAGCCTACTATATCCCCGCTTTCAGTAGAGAAACAGTAGGATTAGGTCTTTCCCCTGCAAAAAATGTAATGACCAAATTATTTACCACTTCCAAGTTAACTGGTAAGTTATCCTCTTTATTTTATTCTTTCTAACTATTACAACTAAAAACGTATTCCACGTTGACATCACACACACACACACAGACACATACAGTGTAGCATCAGTGGGTGTTTCATAATAAAGCAAAAATTTATATATATATATTTCAGACATAACAATTAATTATTTGCTTTAAAAACACTTTACATAACATTATAGGTCTAATTGGTTATTTTGAGACTATGATTTTGTTCATTTTATAATTAAAACTTAACATTTTACATTTTGTCCCCAAAATGTACCCTCAAAACAAGTCGGCCTCGATTTAAATGTAAAAAAATGTTTGTCTCACTTAGTTGGAAATATAGTGCAAGACATTCACCGACTTGCACTTGAAATTACATGTTTTTTTTCTTGGCATAGGGCCAAAAATGAGTCTTCTCACCTTGCAGTTGGTGACATTTTCTTGAATTAAAGTCAAAGGATCTGTTGTTCTGAAAGAACTCCAACCATACTAAGATGATAAGATGAACTAGATTTATCCAAATCTAAGATTATTAGACATGGTAACATCCTCAATTATTGCAGAATAAAAACATAATTTTAAAAGGAGTAGTTATACATTTGGGATATCTATCTATCTATCTATCTATCTATCTATCTATCTATCTATCTATCTATCTATCTATCTATCTATCTATCTATCTATATATATATAGCTATATAGATATATATATATATATATATAGCAACACTGACACTCTGTTGATATGAAGGGGATCTCAGTGACTGTGTGCAGCTTCCTGGACACAGTGGATCTGTTTGGCACCACAGTGTATGCCTGTACAGAGAGCTATACTAAACCACATGCCCACTGACTGTATCTGGCAACCCGAAGCATCTCAACATGCAGCACAGAAGTGTTTCGCAGAAGGGTGTACTGTATTTGTCAATAAATCACATGCATATTACATATAAAATCCAATATATTTTTTTTCAGTTATTTACATACAGAGAGGTTAAACAGATTGACACCGGCATGCTGTTTCCCTTCTTTAAAAGGAAAGGAGCCATAATATTTCATGTCTGATCGTGGCATGGTGTCATTTTATAGATTCTGCATTCCACTTTTTGAGCTGGATGGCGAGCTGCTATTTTGGAGTAAAAAGTAGAGACTAGGATATCAAGTCCCCACGTTCAACCCTATTCCTTAATTGAGCTGACGCGTTTGTCCAGAGTGACTGCCTATAACTCAGACCACCTGGGGAGCACACCAAGTGATGGGACTGTGCTTCAGACCAACCCAGTGTTATGGCAGTCCATTAGTCCGGGCAGAGTCAGTGAATGAGACCGCAAGCTGCACGGTTAACTAAGGTTACTGACAGCTACTGCTAGCAGCAGTTAGAGGTGACTCTGGTAATACGCCGCCCCTTATTTGTTCGCGGTATGATCTTGACAGGTTCTTACATATTGCGCCTCTAACATTTAAATTTGGAACAAGGTCCAGGTCACGTCTTTTTCCACGTGTTCCCCAGGTGCCGTTGTTCTACCGCACATGCGGACAAACTGTGATACCAAAAGGCACCGATAAGCTTTGTATGCTCGACTGTTTTTCTTCTCGATGGTCAGGGGTTACGCTGCATGTATTTCCCTGCATTTCCCAAACTGACGGAGCTCACCATGAGAAAACACCGAACAGATGTTGGTTTCAACATAAAACGCTCACTTGAGGAATCGCATTGGTCCCCATCTCCCTCAACCACTGCCGAACACACAACTGGGCAGAACCTGTGAATTAGCTCAGAGACTAATTGCGGCGCGTTTTAAACACCTCCCGTCACGGACCACAGAGAGTTTGTTAAAAGAAACCTCTACCAGGATTCGACCACAGCGGGATTATGAAGGCTGCTATTGTTGGATTTTTTAGTATTTGATGATTTTTCATACCGGGAGATTTACTGTTTCTCTGAGAATGAGTGAGATTTTTTTTTCCCAGTTTTGCCTCTTACTGGTGAATTTACACTCCTTTGTCCACCTTTTCTGCATGTCAAGGATAAGAGGTGCATTAACGAAGTGCGGGTCGTGTTTTGGCTTCCCTTACAATTCATGAAATCAGTGACAAACATTAGGCATCCAACATACTAACTTCCCCCCCCTTTGGGCCAAGAAGTTCACAATAAACAACTTCAGATAAAAAAAAAAAAAAAAGTCATGTTGTCACAGTCAAACAACCTCCAAACGACTCGAACAAGCAAAGGAGAAATAACAAATTGTCAATGAACCTTTTCACGGACTCTTCCCATCTCTCTTTTTCCGTCTGACTCTTCTCTTTATTGTTTACTTTTTAATTAATCGCGCCGGTTCATTCTAAACATGTCAGAATAAATACATTTTTCATCCCGGTGATATCGGCCCGCCACTCTGTTATTAATGCTGCAGAGAATTCAGCCACTGTTTGCAAATAATATCCTCAAATTGAATCATTGTTGCATGAATATATGCAAAATATTCATTTCAGGCGGCGTGAGGGTTGAGTGCTTTTAAATTGGAGAGATCATTCATGGCTTCACCTTTTCAGGCGAGATAAAGTCGTGTGCAGTAACATTACAATGTCAGTGGAGGGGAGGAGGAGGAGGAGGAGGCGCGGGGGGTGAGGAACGGTGGGGAGAGAGGGATGAAAGAGAGCGGGATGAGAGGAGGAAAAGGTAGAAATAATGACAAGAGAACAGCAGCGTGAGTCAATAAAAAACAACTAAATCCAAAGCGAGTGAGAAGAGAGAAATGTAAGACAAAGGAAGAAGAACAAGGACGGAGTGGAATAAAAGGCGATTCTCTCTCTCTCTCAGTCTTGTTCCATCAGTTTGTGAACGCACACAGCAGGGATCAGTGTTTGTGTGTGTGTGTGTGTGTGTGTACTGTTCTAGTATTACAGGTCGGTGTTATTAATATATTTAGGCAAGAGACTAAATTAAAACTAGTAAAGGACTCACAGAGCACACACACCTCTGCCCAGGCTGCAACATCTTCTATATCTGTCAATTAAATTATAGTTTTAATCTACAACCAAAATGCACAGAGAAAATTATGGGATATAATTCATTCAAGTGATAATGATAAAATGGCTAAAATCTTGCATCAAGAAAGTGTTTCAGTTCTAACAGCTCATCATTTGTTCCACGACTCATTGGTCTAAAATTCCACCAAATTTGACATAAATCAGGTTGCAAGAGATCCACCTTAATGACAGAGCAGCAAATAACAAAGCAATGAACAAACAGGAACAGAAACATCACCTCAATATTCTGATAATTGTGGAAGCGATTTAAACAAGAATGAGACAATATCAGCTTCAACCCAATCGCCAGAACAATTGTTGGCAATGTTTCTGCATACCACATATATGTTTAAACTTTACACTTCTTTATCTTCCAACTTGACCTTTCTTTTTGGTACACTTTCATGTTGTGAAAATACTGTGCTCGAGGTCGGGTTAGGTTTAGGCACAAAGACCACGTGGTTAGGGCTAGGAAAAGATCATGTTTTGGCTTGAAATACCGGTTTGAAGGGTTAGGGTTAGGGTTAGGGTCTCGGCAACCATCTCGCCCAGTTGCAACTCCATCACAATCCCCGTGTTGTGAATGTGATGTGACACGTCTTACGTAGTCCAATGAGCTGTAAAAATGTGAACGTACCAAGGTGGTTTGCAGAAACGTCAACTACCGACATGTTATCCTGGTTACTGTGTCAGTGAAGGAAAAGGGCTATATCAACCTGCAATCAAAACAGGTGAAAGGCCTGTGTTAATCTTCCTACAAGCGAGTACAAAGCTGCAAGTCTTCCGTACAGGATCGTGTCAAAGATGTGTTAGTTTGTGGTTCCCGCATGACTGTTTGTTCCAGTCTATGTCGCTGACTCACACACAGGTGATTTTCAGTCTTAACATGAAACATGTACGAACAAAGGGACTTCACTTGGAAAATGGTGGTCACACAGTTGGACTGATTACATACTTATACTAGAATATATCAGTGCCACACTGGATGTCACTTGAAAGACCACAGTGTGGACTGTTTCTAAGATGAAATTGAAATTAAATGCAATTATTTTAGATTGGAATATGCTTTGAAGGAAATTGTCTTAGTTTTTTAAAGATTTTTCTTGCCATAACAATAATACAAGTTAAACATATTGTCCTAGTAACTGTCTTAGTAAAGGCACATGTCTATTTCGCTTTTCAAATCCTATTGTTGTCCATCCACTCGCTCAGTTTTATATTGATTTACACACTGAAATCTCTCTGAAGTGTCCTCTTACTATCCAGCTGCCAAAATCCAGCTGAGAAAAGAGAGGAGTTTGTCAATATGTTTATTCATACTGTCTGTGTCGCCTTCAATTATTGCCTCACTGTGCAGTCACAACATTTAAGCTTTAAAGGCTGCAGCGAGTGCGATGGGCCTTTTTATGCCCTGGGTTTTGCTTTTAAGGCAACATACAGGTTGCCCTACCTTATAGGTGGACATTTTTTGGGTGCCATACACAGCCTGATAGAGAAATCTAGAGGCACCCATACTGTATTGTCATGTTGTGTAATTCTTCGTTTTTAGGTAAGGGAATCTAAAATAATGATACAATTTGACTAATGTGTCCTTTTAAAACTTCTTAAACAGTTGTTATCGCTCAGTAATCTCAATGTCTATATTTCTCAAATGCAATTATGTGTGTATAACTAATAGCATTTCACAAGTTGAAGTCTCTATTTTTCTGTTACCTAATTTTAGGTACGCTTGTACATTAATAAGGCTTCATTTAACATGGCCTTTTTTTAATTTGTGTCTTATAATATGATAATTCGATTAATAAATAAGGCAGATGATAAGTAATAATATTTAGTTTGTTACACTGATATGAATGTTTTTAAACATAACTATTTTTGGTTGAGGAACCTCAACCTTTATTGTGCTCCCCTACTCTGACACCAGACCTGATACCTTGTTCATCAGCCCCAATGAAGCCACATCTTAGGCCTATTTTGCCATGTCCCATGTGTCTTTTCAGGAAAAAAAGAGAAGAAAAAAAAAAGAAAAGAAAACAGAAACCAGGAGACCAAGCAAACCAAAATAGCCATTTTTTAACCAGCAGACCATCAGATAACCCTGCATACCATTTGCATGTTAAGAGCCTATTCTCCACACTCTTCTCTGCCTTTTCCACCCTGGTGGTTTGCACCATTTAAAAGTTTCTGTGTCCTGTATCTAATAGGGAGGAAAAAAAAAAAAAAAAACTAATATCCAAAAGCAAATATTATTCTCTCCCCCACTTCTGCCCCCACTTTCTTCTCTCTCTCCGCAGCTGCAGATTAACAAGTCTAAACGCAGCATAATCACCACCGGAATCAAATTCCTCAGATATGAATGCCGATGCTGTGCTCCCACCAATATTTTATGGTAATACAATAAAAATGTAAAGTTGAAAATAGCACTTCCTCTTCTTCTTTTCTTCTTCATCTCTTTTTTTTTTTTTTTTTTAATGTAAAAGGTAAGCTGAAGAGTAGCGGAGGGAGGTATGTTGGTGTGGGGGGGGGGTGTTCATCACATGGCCCGGGCCTCGCCGAGGGATAGGCTGTCGCTAGGAGACAGAGGCAGGGAATGGACCAGTGGCAATGATGTATTAACTGGCGAAGGTGGCTGACAGTAATCTTTGTCACTAGATGCAGTGGCTGTCTAAGTCCTGTCATTTTATGCATCTCATGCAAAACAGATGTACCCGGATACTACAGGCTCAGGGAGAGAGAGGGATCCAGGGGGGGCGGTGGGGGTGAGGAATCATTATACAGCTAGAGGTTGGAAGGGCTGTCACAAAGAATTTCATTATTTTTCATCCGGTATCGAGAAGGTGGATTGTGCATATTGTAATTTTTTTTGCCGCCACCATAAGCCTCTAAATAATTTGGGAAGTTTCCAGGGCAGAAGTTTTCCCTTTTCTCTCCGCTCATTACCCAGAGTTCAGGGCAGAGGTGCTCAATCACCCTGGCTGAAGGAAACGCTTACACATAGAAACACGCCCTGCCACCGCCGCCGCCACCTCCTTCTCCTTCGCCTCCTCCCTCCTGTCCTCCCCTCCGCTCTCTTTCCACACTCCATCCTTTACCACTTCATCTCCCGTCCCCTCCTCCTCCTCCTCCCCTCGCAACCATTGTCCTTGCCACTCGCTTGGTTCTTCCTTTATTTCTCTGCCTTTCTTCTTGCTTCACCGCCACCGTCCCCTTTCTCTCCTCTTCTTCGCCTTGTGTCTTGTTTTCTCCTTTCTCTTCTGTCTCCTTGTCACCATTGCCCTTTTTAACCTCTTTTCATTCTTTGACAGTCTGCCCCCCCATAGCTTCTCATGATAATTCTATCATGTCTTGTCCTCCTGTCGTCATTCACTCTTCTCCCTCTACCCATCTTAAACATTATCTGTGACTTCTTTCCCTAATCAACATTAAAGCCAACGTGTTCGCATCCCTGGTTGTTAAATACTGACACTGCTGTGTGACGCCCCGTAGCGTCTCATACAGATGCACAAGGTACCCTAGTGCCCAGACACTCTGTCTGGGTATGAGGGTACAAGGTACCCTTGTGCATCTGGGTCAAACACACCAAAGCCTTCCACAAAGCCAGTTTGGTTATGTTTAGACACAAAAACAACTTAGTTAGGTTTAGGAAAAGATCATTGGCATTTGGTTCCATACCAGACACAAAAGCCCAATCCCAACACACCCCTTGCCCTACCACTCAGCCCTTCCCTCTGATTTGTGCGTTCACGCATTTGTATAGGGTTTCTTGATTCTTGTTGGGACAGTTGGTTAGGGTGAAGGGTTAGAGCCCCTGTACATGACCCTCCACACAATCATAAAACAATCACTTCTGGTTTGCTTATGTCTCGGTTGCTTACTAGCTAACTGTACACTCTTAGCCAGTCACACAATTTGTCGCATTTCGATGTTACATCCTCCCGTTTAATGTCATACGATGCCCAAAATTGAACTGAAGCCTAGCAATGAAGTTGCCTCCCTTGGTACCACTCTTCTAATATCAGTGCAGGCTGGCAGGGTAGGAGCACAGTGTGGTAATGTTAGCCTTGAAAGCACCACCAGTGACCAGTATTATTTTTATTTGATGACTTGACTGAAAACATTAAGTCGTTGTGAGGGTCCATGCTTTTCTGTCTCCATCAGAAAAATGGCAAATACAATTGTGATAATACCAGGATTGCCGCAGTAACACAGGAGATATCACCACAGCTGAAGACGGCGTATGAGAAATGACCGATTGGTCTGTTATGTAAATGCCTAAAGACCACTGACGATGTTTGAGTGTCTTGAAGGGTTGTCCCATTTCATAGGGGGAGATTTCAAGCACTACCCCTTAACTGTGTTCTAAGGGGCAAGGGAGCACTCGAAAATGAGACGTAGGGGTAGAAGTTGGTATTGAGCCTTATTGAGTCCTGGCTTGGTCACTCTTTATCCTACATCAGGTGCTCTGAATGTCTAGTATTGCCGTAGTTGGGTTTACATTGGAGCTAGTTTAAAGCCTGAAACTTCTCATACAGATGCTAAAGGATATATCAATGTGAAAATCCATGGGTATTTGACACCCTGGGAATTGAAACCTGGCTGTCAAACCTGTAAGGATTAAGAACTCAGAATGTGACACGTTGATAAAAGAGACCTTCGAACAGAATTTGGGATCGAACATCAAAGTCAGCTCTCTGCTGTATCAGCACCATTCTTGCTCTTGTCGTTCTCCCTTGGATCGGCCTCCAAAACTTTCTGTGTTCAGACTGTGTGCTCTGTGGCCTTCTTCCCAACATCCTTTCTTGACTGATAGCATTTTTACACTGTGTGATCAACGAATGAGATTTGTGTCTTTCAAGTCTGCAGATTCCAGGAAAAAAAAGCATCATTCAAAAGGAGAAAATATTGTGGAAAAGGGACAGGAGCAGATTTGAACCCATTTGTCCATAGTTCAACTTGAAACGTTACAGTAAGTGAGACCAGACTCTGACCTGAGTTGGGCTGGGTCCAAATTTGCCTCATTCTTGCCGCAGGTCTCGGGTCTGATAACACCCGAGCGGATCCCAGTGGACTCATTATCAGCTCTGATCACGTGGTGCATCAGAATCAACACAGGATGGAAGCGTGTTTGTCGGAGCAAAGTGTGAACTGCGGAGAAGTGACAGACATTGCTACTCCTTTCCACAGCGACCGCTCCTTCATCGCTGCCACTTCACGTAGGTGTATTTTCTGTATTTAAGTCTGCTTGGACAACCCCATTTTGGATCAAGTCTAATAATATTTTTAGATCTATTCCAGTCCGAAGCTTATGAGGGTGGGAAAGCCTTCACCACGATGAAACACTATATTAAAAGCAAAGACGAGGAATTATACAATCACTCAAAGCAAAAAGAATTGAAATGTAACAAAATCATATCAGAGTTAAACAGTGTATACCTGTATTTTCATAAACACCAAACTGACATACATACTTATTGGTGTACACACACTCACACACTGGCCGGTTACAAGCCATTCCAACTGTACTACATAAAGCACACTACTTATATTTTACTCTTTTTCTTCACGTTAAAGCGACACTGTTGCAGTATCTTAATTGCACATCTATTCAGTACAGAGAAGCACATCACATATTAACGACAGTGTACATAGTGCATGTAGACAGCAGCAGAAGGACGATATCTTTTTATCTACCTGCAATAAAACTCACCCTCTGTCCAAGCCATGAATAACACTTATACTGCCAGCTCGTTTCTTTACCCAGGAGAGAGAGAAGGGACGGATCAGGGGGGAGGAGACAGCAAAGAAATTAAGAAAAACTGCGTGTGTGGATACAGAAAAATAGAGTGGAGACGAAAATGTACTAAAAGGTAAGCAGTTTAGCTGAAAGTTTTTTGAGGGGGGACTTAAACTGTGACTTTAATTCACTGTCATCTATTTCTAGTTGCTGGCCATGCAAGAGGTCATGCGCACACTGTATGGCCAAAAGTATGTGGACACCTAAACATTACACACATATGTGCAAACACATGGGCATATCAACCTCCTTTCTTCTGGTGTCAGTCTCTAGTAGTCTCTCAGCTAGAGATTTATCATTAATGAGGTTCAACACTGAGGTAGTGCGATAAGGTCCAGCTCACAGTCAGCATTTTGATACATCCTGAAAATCTACACAAAATATATTGTCAACTGTCTTTACAGTTTAAGCATTTACATATGTTTTCCAAGAGAAACGCGACAATTTGCTGCTTTTCTCGGTCTTCTGTCATAGTAAATTGAATATTTAGTGGTTCCAGACTGTAAACAAAGCAAGACATTTGATGATGTTACCTTGGGCTCTAGGACATAGTGATGGACATTTTCTGTGATGTTTCATAGACCAAGCAGATTATCGATTAATCTGCTCATTATTTTAATTAAGGAAACAATGAGCAGATTTATTCATGAAAATGATGAAAATGGTTAATTGCAGCTTATATCGGCATGTTAAGACAAAGTGTTAACATAAAGTTGGAAGAAGACTGTTCAAACGCAAAAGAATGAGCACAGGGGTGTCCAAGGTAAAGATAGCAACTGTCTCATGGCCCCAGACCCCTGAGGGCAGCCGACTTTTGACATTTGTATCAATTGAAAGTTCATCAGGCAAGTTTGATATGAACTAATATGCACATATGTAAGAAACTGAGATAATAACAGTACTAAAACTACATTTTGACATGGGGACACAAGGTCAGGTAGTAAAACCGCACATACCTTATCTAACCTTATGTCGGTTAACTTACTGCTACATTGAAATTGCATATCCATCCATTTAATTAACAGTCTATATATATGTATATACATATATATAAATAGAGAGAGAGAGGAAACTCAGCAGCAAGGAAAAGGGAAGAAGAAAACCAAAGGAGTGCAGGAGAATAGGGAGAGGAAAGGGTCAAAGAATAACAGGGTGATAGAGAGATGTAGAAAAAGAGAGAGAGGGAAAGGTAGAAAGAGATGTAAGTGGGCTCTGTGGAGGCCCCAGTCGGTGGCAGTCTGTCTCTGATTTCCATTCATTGTTAAGATGGATGAGATCCCAGCCGGACCAAGAGCAGACCGGTGCATTTCTTCTTCTTCTACTCTTTCCTTTTTTTTTTTTTGGATAGGGGGGCATTATTCAAAACAGAGCTTATTTTTGGTGGCCATTATGCATGCACACCTGATCAGCATGTCAGCCTGGCCTCCCCGCATCGCATGATGGAACGGCCCAATTTACCTCTTTCACCTGCCTTGCATAAAGGCACACTGAGTGCACACCGGCAGGCACTCGGTGTACTGTACACACACACACACACACACACACAGTGGAGTGGAGGTAGGAGGATGGAGTCGAGCGAAAGTGTGCGTGATCATACACCGATGTAGACACACAAGCGCGCACACACACACACACACACACTGCTGTTTATTTGCAAAGTGTGTATGAAAGTGTGTACTTATACTCTATACAGCCATCGGAAGGGTTGTATGTGACACGCTCTCATATGCGAACACACAGACACAGACACACACACACACACACACACACACACACAGGTCTCCCACACAGTCTCCAAACTGTGTCAGTTGTTACTGAGTCAAAACTGAATTCATTAGTAAGTCAGGACTCTCTCTCTCTATCTATCTATCTCTGTAGTCCTATCTCTTTTTCTCTCTCACTCTGTATAGCAAATGGGGTTAATGTTGGCAATACAAAATAACCATATCAATAAAATCTAATTTAAATGATCAATCATTTGTAATTAATCAGCTGATGAAGTCAAATGTTATTTACAGTACACATGCTTGTTGGACGTATCCAGTGTGGAACGTGGATCTGGGCAAGTATGTCCTCGGTTTAAACCCCGAGCATAAGTCTGGGATTTGTTATTTCTGCCCTGTATGAGTTTTCTTTTTAATTTGGTCTCAGTGTGGCTTGGCTAAATTAGGTGCAGCTTTCCTGTAGCTGCGCTCAAGTCTGTTCTCTTGTTCTTACTCATCATATTAACGCTGGCAGACCTGCAGTAAGAAAGTACTGTAAGTAGTTCTTTTTTTTACTTCGATGTAGAATCAATCCACCATTCACTCAACCATTCTTCACATCTCTTTTTGTTATAATAAAGCAGGTCTAGGTGCTATACAAGGACTATTTAAGGTTCAAAAAGTTCAATTTACAAATGCACACAGCCAGCATTCAGGAACTGTTGTGCCAAATGAGAAGTCAGGACTTCTGTAAGGATGTGATGTAACTGCAGTCACTGGCCTCAGCCACGTCCCCAGCACTGCTGTGGTTGGAAAAACCCCAGTAGAGCTAAGTCAGACACACAGTGGGTGGAGCCTGCTCAGGCCTGTGAGAACTGACCAATCAGAGCAATCAAGGCAAACTGGGCCTTTCCAGAGGGGGCCCTCAAAAGGACAGGCAGCAATTTTACAGTAAAAAATTTACATTTTGAACGTTAAGTATATTATCTAGTTGAGACCCAAAATAAAGTTTGAACCTGAAAATGAGCAGAATATTGGACTTAATTTTGCTTAACACGTTAAGCTTGTAAAGCTTTGGATTTCTTCACATGTTGAGGTTCTGTGCCTGAAGAGGAAGTTGATATCTAACCAAACTTTGACATCCATGCCTTTTTTAGCCTTTCTCAAACAAAACAAATGAGAGCAGTTATTTTAGGACCTTCAGACTTTTATTCTGCAAACAAAGCCACCATCTCTTGTCTTGTCTCTAGTCTTTTTTTCCTTTTTTCACTTCAGAACCAGTCAGCTGGAGTTAATGTTTATTAGCCAGCTAGCTAAAGCTGATAAACCTCGCTTGCAAAAGTGGCCATTAGTGGCAGAAAAAGCATTGGTGACTGATTAGGATTGAGACGTTCTTTTGTCCACCTGTCTGGAAATATTGGTATGAATACACAAAGTTTGGGGCACACTCTCCTTCAAATTTTATTTTAATTATCGTATTCTTTATTCTGTATATTTTTTTGCATAATTCTTGCAACAGTAAAGTGACACACTCTCCCCGTGGATCAATAAAGCAGCCTGTCTCTGATTCCAATGTCACAGTGAGGGTCAAATCAAATAAACACGTCTACAATTTTCTCAATTGGCGTGTTCGTTCCAATATAAAATGTTACCTCTAGTTCCGTCCCGAAAATAGTCTATCAAATTTCTGTTTTAATTTAAAACAAATTAATGATTATACTTAAGAAAAATCTGCACGGAACTCGGTATGTGGCTTTTCCACCAACCCGGACAAAAATGTGGCGGTCTCCCCACACTGACGCGCAAACTGACTGAGAGTTGATAAGTAGAGGGTGAATACCAATAACAGGGATTTCTGAGATGACCACTTTTTTGAAGAGTTTCATCTGGAGCCGGAGGGAAAAAGTATAAAACAAAGTTTCAAGGAAAAAAAACACAAACATGTAAAAGTTCACTCCTACTTCCACTGTCATATTTTTTTGGGCAACTTGGAAAATGACTGAAGAATGTCAGCCTTTTCAAACTCTTATTTCATGTTGAACAGTTAACACAATAATAAAATGTCACGGCTAAGATATTCTTAAACTGACAGCTTCAGCTCCAAATTGCTTTACCTGACAAGCCTGATTATCCCATCACAAAAATCGTTTTATTTCCTACCTGGACTGGTGTCGGTATTAGTCAACGCAGTGTCATGGAACGTTGATTAAATGATGAGCAGGTGTCCATAATTACAGAAAAAAAAGTTTTCATCCCAGGAAAGTGTGTTAACAAATCCTCGTCAGACATCCTCATGACTTTCACATTAGCAGCTAAGCGGGGAGATCATGCTGGTGTAAAATGATAAAACGCGGATGTTATAAAGGGCGATTGTGATTGCTTTAATTCAGTTCTCTGCTCACCCTGATGTCCTTCACCCTATAACCGTCTCTCCTACATGTGTAAGACGTTTGTTCATGTGCTGCATGCATGAGGAATTAACAACCACTGTATAGCCACGCCACTCGAAATCAGAATCTCTGTAAGGATTTTTCATTTTAATACATGACAAAGAAATGATTGAAACTTTTCATTAACTGACACAACAAACCTACCTAGCAGCCGGCTTTATTCCTTGTACCTTTTGTCCATCCTGTTCTAACAATTTGGCTGAACCTTTCTAGTGGCAGAGCTGATAAAGATAAAATAAATGTTAGAAATAGTATAACTGCCCTTATCAAATGTGGTGGAAAGGTACAGAATTGATTATTGATTGATCTCTGATCCTTATTATCAAGTATTCCAAATGTCCTTTTATAAAGGCAGAGCTGCAGAAAAGGTTTTGTATAGTAATGAGTGGGTGGTCGCAACATTTAAATCACTAAATTGAAAACATAGATTCTTAATAAACCTACATTGTAAAATGAAACGTGCAACACTTTTATTATAAGTCATTCAACTTGAAGCCTGTACATGTTGCCCTGAACAGAACATACTACTTGTTAAACGCACCGATTGTTCCTAAAAGTGTCCCCACTGTTTTTTACAACACATAGAGGGATCTTTTCTGTGCACTGCTCTTAGTTCTAAAATGAATGAACTACAATCAAAAGGCTGGACCTTGACAAAGGGGCCGTCATTCTAAAAGTGTAGAAGCCCCTCCAGGACAGGAGGGGAAAGCCTCAAAATCCAAGTGTGCCAGATCTGTGTTTGTTGCTCAGTGCACGATTCTCCACTGGAGGTCGTGTTAGAAAAATAAGTGAAGAAAAAAAAGATATCATGCGAGGCAACAAAAGGAAGAAACAAAAGGAAAGGAAGAAGAAGGTGAAGGCATGTAAGGTGACAGGACAGACAAGGAGGAGAGACAAAGGAAAGAACTACAGAAAGGAGGAAAGGAACTATAGAGGAGAGGACAGCGATGAGAGCGCGAAAGGAGAACACACCAGTGAAACGAGAGGATGAGACGAGAGCGCTTTAAACGGAGGGATAGTGAGACGGGAGACAGAGAAAAGCAGAGGAGGTGACATGACGGAGGTGAGCACAAGGGGAGAAGATGGGAGGGAGGGAGATGAAGTGAGACGGCGAGAGACGAGAGGGCAGAGATGAGGAGAGGAGGAGAGAGAGGGATGAGGGAGGTGAAGCAAAGCCCAGCGGAGCCTCCACCAGATATTTACGGCATCCAGCTCCATCTCAGCCCGGCCAGCTGGGGAGAGCAGGTGGACCAAACAGGTCAGCTCATTAACACACACACACACAGGAACGAACACACACACACACACACACAGATTCACCATTGTCCCGCTCTAGCTAATGTCTGAGTGTGACATTACTGTGGCCGCGAGGTTACAGCTCCCCTCCCCTGTGATACAAACAGCTTGACTGCTTCATCCAGGCTGGCCCAGGTGTGTGTGTGTGTGTGTGTGTGTGTGTGTGTGTGTGTGTGTGTGTCATTGCGTTACAGGGGTTAAAAAGACATGACCCGAGTATGGGACAGAGAGGAGGGATGATGCTGTGTGTTTGTGTGTGTGTGTCCATTAATCATAGCTCTGCTCCAGGCCAAGCCCTCTGTCCCACCCCTTCACACAGCGGACCACACTCACCTCACTGTGCAGCACCTCTTCACACACACACACACACACACACACACACACACACAGACACACATGCTACGAGAGAGAGAGAGAGAGAGTTGCAGTTTGATGCTGTAAAGAACTACTTTAGAAACTGATTTCCAAATGTATAATTCAAGTTTAAAAACATTTTATATATATATATATATATATATATATATATATATATATATATATATATATATATATATATATATATATATATAAAACAGGTTTATTTAAAGGGTAAATCCACCAATATTTAAAGTAGAGCAAGCTGCATGTAATCTGCCAATCAGCCTCCAGCGATGACCCTCAGTAGCGAAGTTGTATTGTTGGTAAATGAGGATGTGTTGATGCTGTACAGTGAGGAGTCACAATCCATACCCCGATGTATGGATTGGATATTTTATTTAAACAGACAATCCAAATAAGGAAATACAAAGAAACAAGGAAGTTCATATTAAAAGCCTTTATCGTCGTGGCGAGATCATTAAAAGGTCAATCATTCAAAAAAGCCAACATCTTTCGATTATTAGGTCTCCATCTGGGCTCCAAACAAACAACGCCATGCGGCCCCACCTTTATAGTGGCCACAGCCAATAGGAATCTCGGTCTATGATCATAAACAAACACTTAAAGAATTTCAAGAGTACTGATGCATAATGCTTCCCTTTATCAGTGATTTTGATGGTTTGTTATTTAACAAGTGTTCAAGTGTTGTTACAAATGTCACTGTTCACGCACCAGATTAGATTCTGAGTTGTGTATGAATGAATGTGTTAATTGCATTTGTGAGATACGCTTTGTGCTGAGCCGCATGTCGGTGAAGAAGCCTGTGTGAAAAGTTCCGGAAACGTGAACTCAGTCTGGAGAGATGTGATTCAGCGATTGTGGAGAATATATAAAGTGGCAGTGTGACAACAGTATTACCTTACGTTGAATACCGAAATGATATTTCTTCTTAGCAGCTCAGCCTGTCGTCAATTCATAGCTGTCTGACGTGATTTTGTTTTGCTGCGTGAATATGCTGCAACATATTTCACCTCAGCTTTCTATAAAACTCTGTGACCCTGAAAGCATTGCATTTGCATGTGCAAACAGGTTTGATTCCTGCTTTCTAAACAAGGATTTTGCCTTTTATGGAAAAATGTCTTCCCGCACTTTACATAGCTGTCAAGGTAATGTATTTGTCATGTTTCAACACAGGGTTGCATGATGAAATGAAAGTTAGAAACACAAACATAGAACCTATGGTCGTCTTTATAGCCAATACAACCAGTATATTTATATACTTGTATATATACCGTTAAATTCAATAGTGCATTTTTTCAATTTGCATTCAGCAGCATCAACAAAGGTTCTCGTGGTGTTTTTTTTTTTTTTTGTCTTCACATCAAAAGTTTTTTGGACGCTGCCGTGCAGACAGGTATCTGTAAAGATGTGGGCACATCAGTGTCCGATTTCCCATTACTTCCAGCTCGTTTCCCTGCAACTGAACATTAGCCGGGAGCAGCCTTAAATCCAAGATCGATTAGCATGACTTATCCCAGCTCTCTTCCTCCCTGGGGCGGTCCGGCTGGCCACGTCGGACGGCTGAAAGATGGTGTTGGCAAAGATCATCTCAAAAACCTGCTTTCTTCCTTTTCCAGGGCTGATGAATGTAGTGCACTCTATACGATTATCTCAAATCATGACAATATATATCATTGTGATGTCTGGACCTACTGCATGAACCATCATATATAAGAACATATACATTTCATTAAAGGTGCACTGAACCAAATGTTGTTTTAATCGCATTATCATTAAACTATTTGTTTTCATAAAAAGAAATTACACTGAATACTGTTATCCAAGTGTGTTTTTCCGTGCCCCGCCCCTCTCTGTGTATCCGTTCACAGGTGAGGCTGTGACAGTGTGGCCAAGGGTGTGAATCTGCCGCCCACCAACCTAACCCCCCGAGGGTGACAGCTCGGGTGTCAAAGCCTGGTAATTGGTGGCGGGTAAGGTGTAAACAGGGTGATTGTGGCGAGGCTATAATCGCCCTGCTGGTGGTGTGAGCGGAAGGGAGGAAGAGGTGGAGGAAGAGGAGGATGAAGAGCTGCTGTGACAGGGTGTGAGGCCTTCACACAGTCGCCTGCCCAAATTAAAGTGTGTGGAAACACACACACACACACACAGAATCACGTATTCATGCACACATAAAAACACATAACCACAACTAAAGGTGTACAGCACATACACATCATTTGTGTGCATGTGTGCTCTCACATACTGACACAGCTACACACAGTGTTAAAATGGGGGTTCAAAAATGTCATATGTGGAAAAACCTATAGAGTAAATGGTTACATACAGCAAGGGCCCTTAAAGTGACACACACACACACACACACACAACCATATTGTGATGTCTACCAAGTCAACACGTACAGTGACTCTGAGAGGCTGTGACGTAAGTCAGGAAGTAGCACAGTTTCTGTGAACCGTCTGCTTACATTTAGATAACATTGTAAAAACTGCGTGTGTGTGTGTGTGTGTGTATTTTCTCACCCAGAGCATAGATCCTCGGCCCTGCATTAGTGCCAAACCAAATTACCCTCCTGCCTGTCTGGTGCCCTCAGCCCAAACCACACACACACACACACACAAATGTTAGGGGATGGAACACTGCTGCAAGTAACATTTTATGTTGGACAGTCTCTCTCTCACACACACACACACGTACATACCTACACACACACACACACACACACACACACACAGCATCAGTGACTATGACACAGTATGACAGGCAGCAGTAGCCTAGCCTGCCCTCTGTCCCCTCTAACCCTCTCCTCTTCTTCCTCTTCTTCTTCTTTCCACTGTATTTCTCTCTTTCTTCTCCCTCTCTCTTTTATCCTGACACTTTCTCATTAGATTGACTTTTTTTTCCTTTTTATTTAACTTTTACCGAACTTGTGCGATTTTAACAGGTTACCAGAATAACTAGATGAATGATGCAGCTGTTGCTGCCGTCCCCGTTGGCCCTAGTCGCAGGCTTGTGAGCATACTGTACACACACAATTAATACACGCACACATATTAAAGTGCTGCTAAATTAGACAATTAGCAAGGGAGAATGCGGGAGTGAAATACTTCCTGTCCTACTTTGATAAACCATTCACATTTTCAGTTTTTTTTCTTATTCTATGTTATGTTATTGAATGTTTTTTTTCCCACTTTTTTGGGCTAACTGATAAGTGGGGAAGTAAATGCCCCACGTTTAAAATGAAGTCACCTCGTCACGTCCAATTTCGACCCATGGTTGGGCCTCAGTGAATCGGACTTGTTTCAGCTTTCCGTCTTATTTATATAGTCCACATAAGTATAAAAACAGAACATAATTCTGTAGAGAAATGTACTTTTAATTGTCCAACTCAAACCATACTTGTGTCTTGTCGTTCTTTTCTTTCAGTGCCCTCCGATCCTCACCTTTCCTTTCACTTTCCTCTTTCTCCCCATCTTTCCAGCTCTGCTCCGCTTTTTTCTCACTCTTCCAGTTCCTCTTGCTCACATTAACTCCCATTATCCTTTCTGGTTTATTTACTTTCGTCTTCCCCTCCTCTTTGTCCTCTTCTTTCCTCTCCCTCACCTTCCCCCTTTCCCTTGCATTTCGTGTCAGGTCGCTGCTCCTGAACTCTTCCGTGTCGTGTCCTGTCCTTGCAGAGAACAACAGTGCTCCTCACTGGGAGTGTACAAGGTGACTCTACAGCTAACCCAGATGGACTATCCCTGTTCTGCCAGAGACTAAAATAATATAGAAGCATGTTAGCATCATGGGAAGAGGCGTCATGTGCCCCCCATAACATCATCTACTGTATTATTCAACACATCAAGCCCTCCCTCTGTGCCAGACTCGTCCCTGACCTTTTCATATGAGCCTCTCACAGCCTAACTAAGCTCTGTGATCCACATCAGAGAGACGGGGGGCTGGACTTACTAAACTTCTGTGAATGATGATTTCTTCTGATTTTTTTCTGTTGAGTAAAAATGATACTAACTGGCCCAAAGTGTTGTTGCCTTGTTTCATAATGAAATGACCATACGCTGGAATGACTGTAAGTTAAGCTTAGTTAAGAGGCGTGACGGATTATGTCATGATGATGACGTCGGTGTGTTTTCAAGGTGTTTCCCCGGTGTCCCCCCTGTCAATCTGACTCCCTCACTCGCGGGGACGGAGGCTGTTTTCTAGGGGAAAGTTCACTGAAGTCTCGGTCGGGAGGACTGACCGTCGCTTTGATTTATTTTCATCACAAACACTTGGTGAGTTAAATTTTTTTGCCGGTGACAGACGCTGTTTTTCGGGCAGAAATGTGATGAAGAGTGGGTAGGACAGGCGGGAGGACAGACAGGAAGACAGATGATTGTCCACGTACAGCTGTGGTATTTTTTTCCTCATATAAGTTGCTCTTCTCAGTATTAAGTTGAGTGAAGGACCTGTGTAGTTAACCGACCGTCCGATCGACACGCCCTCGATACGCGAGGCGGGCTTATCCGTTCACACTGGTTCGGTTCGCCAATAATGCAGCCCTGATACTACCTCCAGAGGCGGATCAGCGCCGGAGCAAAATTTCACCCCTCGCCGCCTCCGAGAGAGTCACACTGAGACTGAGGCAGAGAATTGGCGCACTAAAGCCGCATGCAAATGGCAGTGTGAAAAGGGCTTGTGTTCTTCTTTCAGTTATATTTCCACCCCTGACTCGGACTTTAAATCCAAACAAAGGTAAAAAAAAAAAGTGTGAATAGTGTAATGTAGTAATTATTACGGCAGCAAAGGAGGAATTCATGTGAGTACAAAGATTGACAAAGTCCGCATGTGAAGGAGGTTTGGGTCAAACAAATACAGGACTTTCATCCAGGAGATGTTCGTGTCCTGTGTGAAATCAAGTCAATGGTAAGTTGCTTTAACTTTTAGTAACAGAGTTAAGTTACGTCACGTAGATAATGTAACTTCCGTTAGTAAGTTAGCTCACTTTTGTTTGGGACGGTGAGTGAACTTCCTGCATGAAAATTAGATTTGGTTCCATCCCTGACGCCCAGCTCACCACCATTCATCCTACATATAAGGCAGACTACTCCTACTTTGGCCTGGAACATTGGCACTGAGCGTAAATAAATCATCCAACGTGAACATTATTCTTCGGGCTGCTGGGCTTGTCCGGAGTTCCATGGCACATTTGCAAAACCTAAAACATTATCATTTTATTGCCATGTGAGTTGATCTCTCAGCTATCTGACTACTTTAATGGTTAGTTGTCTGATAACCTGGAAATACAGTAATGTTAGACTCTCTGGCTTGCTCACCACTGAATGGCACTTTGACACAAACCTTGGCAAACGTATCACATACAGTACATATACAGGAGCACTACTTGTATAACAATGCTCAAATGTAAATTACCAGTCTTATATTTATATCAGGAGTCTACTGATGTGACCACAGAAACATTATGGAGTTTACAGGACCGTGGTAGAGAGGGAGCTGCTCATTTGCACTATAATTTTGCTTCTCCTAAGACGATTTAGTATCTGGTGCTTAGTGTCCTCCCCGCCATCTCTCATGCATGTTTCGTTAATTCTCGACTGTAATGTGCAAAAAGAAGAAATGCCCTCCAACAACATAAAAATAATGATCCATAACTTTTGTTTTGATAGAAATCAACATCCTTTGACGCATCCAGTCCGTTCATTAAACACTTAGTGGTCTAAAGATTCCCAACAATTCCTCCAAACTAAACAATAAAATAGGTTGTCACTGCCCTCCATAACGATCTGTATTAGCATTTTTGATCTGGCGCTACCAAGGTCATTTGACACTGCCTTTCCGAAACCATTACATATAAACATAAATGTTTTTTTGAACTGTAGTGGTTAGTTTTAGTCAGAAAAACTACTTGGTTAAGGATATGAAAGTGATTGTTCTAATGTTTGAAAGACATTGACTGCTGGTGTCAAAGTCACACAGTTCTTTGTCCTTTCCTTCCAGCTCATATGAGGTGTTATGACACTGATAACGCACTAGTAATACTACTACAACTACAACTACTGTCTGCGAGGTCATTCTAGGCTTGTCAATAAATGACAAATGCTGTTGTTTCCCTTGAGAACAGATAAGGACACACTAGCCTTTGTTAAGAAGTGATCAGTTTATAGGTAGGTGACAGGTGATCACCTACTATATCTAAAGTGAGAACTTTAAGGATTTACCACTTTGTAAAAACCAATAAGCCAAAGCATTTAGCTACGAAAGAGTGAGTTGCATAGATTAGACAGAGCTGCATAGATAAATGTGTGGCCCCGGGCCTGTATGAAGTTGTCCCTGACACCCAGAGGCCTCATCATCCACCATGATCCAGACTCTGATGCATCGACCCGAGCCTGAGCCCCGCGTCAATAAATCCATCCGTCCTCCGCCGACTCTACTTCATTCTTCTTTTTCTCCCACTCTCCTGTGACCGAGGAGGTGAGAGGTGTCCTGAAAAAGAGGAATGAACACAGCGACAGTCTATCACGGCAAGGTCGAACCGTGTCCAAAACTGTGGGACACATGGACCGAGGAGGTGTGAGGGATGTGGAGTGCGAGTAAAAAATGGGAGGAGATGTGAAGAGGGAAATAAAGACAAAGAGTCTCAGACTCTGTCAGAGTAGATAGATAGATAGATAGATAGATAGATAGATAGATAGATAGATAGATAGATAGATAGATAGATAGATAGATAGATGGTAGCTTTTAAAGGGGCATAATTTCACATTATTGTGTGTTAAAACAGACGAGGGATTTTTGAGTGATTTCACTGTTATTTTGCCGTGGTTGTTGTGTGGTGCTTGGTATGTTGACTTACTGTATGTAACTACTGACTGAAATACTTATGAACTGTATATTATGGGTTGGCCGATTGTTGGATCCGATATTCTGCAGCTCTCTGATTATCAGTGATCATGATCAGTGTTTTGATTTTGTTTTGTTTTTGTTGTTTGTTTCTTTAATTGCCAATACTGTTTTTTTTTTTTTTTTTTAAATTAACTTGATTCTTGATGTGAGCTCTGATGCTATATGTATTCTAGGAAGTAACAACTAACTTGATTGCTAGATTATTACATAAATTGACTAAAAAACACCCCCACAATGGAGTGGATGTGGAAGTCTAAAGTAGCAGAAAATTGGATATACTCCAGTAAATTACCTCAAAATTGTAGCTTACATTCCATTACTCCTCACCCCCAGGATTGGTATATCTCTGTTACTGTACCCTACTTTTTCCGCTGGCGTATGGCATGTTCAGTCTGTGCTCGAGGCGTCAGTTCATGTGCAATTGTGTTTTTTTTTTTTTTTTCGTTTTCCAGACAGATACAGTGCATAGATCACAAAGGACTTTGTTTCCCCCGAACAGAGGCTGTCTGCAAAGCTTCCTGCCAGACTGCACATGGCCCTCATCAGGCTCCACCAAACAAAGTGTTGTGTTTAGGCTTAGGTTAGAGGACTGAGGTTAGGATGAGAGCCATGTTTGGGTCTGCCAATACAAGCGAAGGAGGCAGAATTAGTGCTCAGCCTGAGAGACATTTGTCAGGGCAAAATGAAATAAATATCCCCAATGAAGCCTTCGGTGTGAGGGGACGAGAGCAGTTGGAGTTATGTCAACTTGACACATATTCTTATGTGGATGGCAGGGCAATAAGAGCAGCCTACTCAGCACCATTTTAGATATGATCCCATATCTACTGACAAAACATACAGGACAGACTGGACTTTGAAAAGCAAGGGGAAAATGCATGTTTTTCTGTCCTTAGCATGGAGCTGTTCTCTGCCTGGAGTCCTGGCAGTCCTTGAGGCAGTTCGAGGGATCCTTTAGGGTTGTTAGGGCTTCTCTACGTAACAAGGAAAAGTTTAATTTACAATTAAAGGGGCTCTGTGGGACTTCTTTGTCGTCAGTTGTCATTTATGTGAGCAGACTCCATTTCTAAGTTATGAGTCCATCACAAAGAAATTCAAAGTCCAGCGGTATTGAACTACTAAACAAACCATCCACAGGCGTGCACATGCAACCAAGAGAGACGGGGAAGGTCTCATTTTTCATGTTACATTACAGTTCACTCACATATGGCTAATATAAAAGTAATTAAGTATGTTTTAGAAGGACTTTTGCATCACCAGCCTCACTGGCGTCTCATAACAGTGTAGAATAGAAAAAAAAAAATTCAAATCCAATGTGTTTTCTGCAGCCTCGCTTGTGTTTCTGTGTTTATTATTTTGGGGGGTTGACATAAAAAAAACATTTACAAACCACATTATGTAGTTCATCATCTGCTACCCAAAAACTGCATCATTCAAATCAAGAACCACACCTCAGATAAGAAATGACGAATAGTGTCTTGATAGATAACACACACTCTCTCTCATACACACACACACACACACACGCATACACACACCGGGCATAAGGATGGGGGCTTAGCCAACTTCTGCGAGTCGTCCCGACTTAACTTGAGTTCCAGACCGGGTCTTAATATTCCGCCGGAGTGGCGGAGCCGTTCTTCTGCACGACCAATCCCATCGTCAAGTCAAATTTGCATTAGCAAATGGGAAAGCAGCGACGGCCTATTTGTTAATCTGATCTTTGTTTACCCAACACTCTTGTAATCCACTTTTAATTAAATAGCCGCCCAAATATGTGCGAGCAGCAGTTTGACTTTGTCTGTGCCCACATAGCCAGACTGAAGCAGACAGAGAAATAAAAAAAGGAAGGAAGGAGGGAAGACTGCAAGAAAGAAAGAAAGAAAGAGAGAGAGAAAGGAAAAGATAAAGATAAAATAGTACAGGCACTGGCTTTCTGTTGCTACACTCCCTGCTGAGCTTGGTTGAAAGATGCAGTGCTGGCACACGAACACACACATCTTCCTTTTTAATGCAAAGAAAGTTAAATTGCTCCATGAATTATGTTCCAAAGCACTTCCACTGATACACACACTGTACCTATACACTCTCCGTATACGCCCGGGGTTTATGTGGGTCAGTTCTGGAGATGCAGCTTATCCCATTGTCTGGTCAAATATCTAATTCTAACCTCACAATAGATTTGTATATCCTATCTGTCATAAACCACAGGCTGTGTAGTTTGAATAAATCAAATAACACACATACACACACACACACACACAAATAAACACACTTTCAAAAATCCTTGCTGGCCCTATCACCCACCCACACCCCTCCCACACACACCCACACACACACACACCACACAATATGGCTGCATAATGTCCTTTATCTATTTATAGTTAATGCCATCCGAGGCCTGATAATGCAAGCAGATACCTGGTAGGCAATTACATCTCCCCGATTCCGTCCGCAATAAAAATGCACTGGTAATAGAAAAAAAGGGGTAAATAACACAGCGGCGTGAATGAAGCTGGCCCCGGCCTGCACTATACATCCCCAATAAGTCAGCCGGCACTGACACAAGCCGCATTGTCATTCATATGTGCCTCCTCTGCTGTTTTTACATGTAAAGGAAAGGCAACGGCGGGGACATTGTGCCTCTACCTGGGTATTAAAGGTGACATCACATTATCCTCTGCCCCAACACATATCTAAATAACTTACTTCTTGGATATTTGTCTGCTTTTTTTCTCCGCGGGGTTTGTATTCACGCGTATGTGTGACTTTGAAAGCGACATAAAGCGCGATGCAGATTGTGTGAATATACGCGCGTGGGTTTTTTTTGTGCTCTAATTCAATGCTAAAAAAATTGGTAGAGTCGGACAAAAGCCACATCGCTTCTCTAAGGTGGCGTGAATGACGGGGTGACAAATCCATTAACTGGAATTTGTGCATCTGTATGATTTGGATTTGGAAAAAACCAGGGGTTGGACGAGAAGAAAAAAGGAAGAATCTGTGTATTATTATTTGTAACACAAGTCTGGCACAACAGAACCACGCCAATGGAAGTGAATACCCACGGTTTAAACCAACGAGGTCAGTGCAAGGTTTTTTTTGTTAGCTGCCGTTATTATCAACATCATATTTTTAGTATTGGAGAATTTAAGGGTGGATGTTGTGGATTGAGGCTTCGTCATTACCTCAAGTGAGACAGAACAATTTCAAGAACCAGAAGAGTTTTAAAGAGCACTTTTTTTATGTAAATAAGAACTCTATACTTAAATCTGATTATTTCGTCACACATGTTTTACCTTTCTAAATGTACTTTCCTCTTTACTCTCAGCAGCTAATGGTGTGGTTAGGTTAAGGCACAACTTTGACTTGATCAAGGTTAGGAAAGGATCTGTTTTGGCTTAATATACCTTCTCTGTCACCACTAACATGGCTTCACTTTCAATGCTGTTTCAATTGTGTTAGTTCAGTCTGTAGTTCATTTAACTTGTGGTTAGGTTAGTTATACAAGTTAGCTAAGAATGTAGCGTAAAGCAGAAGCTGTTACCATGCACACACATTGTGGTGATTGAACTATTTAATGCAACTCTGCTTTCACTTAGATCTGCTGGCCAAGTACGAAACCAGATATAGTCACAGGGATTGACTACCAAGCTCAGCTGGCTTTAAATCTCAAAAAGTTGATTCATACATTACAAATTCAGAGAAACAATGTCCGCCTGGAAGGTAGGAATACGCTATTTAAAAAATCAAATGCATGACAGCACACTTGAAAATGTTCAACAATACTGTAAAGTGCACGCATGATTTGAAATAAACAAGTGAAAACATGCAAAGACACTTGCATATTTTTTGTGTGTGTTAGCTAAGTTTTGGTTTAATGTCCCAACACTGATGGCAGTTAGTTCCTATTGTATCTTTAACATCCAGAATCTGTGGGCAGCGTAGTTTTTTACTTTGTGTACGGGCAGCTTCTATAAACTCCTGTAAGTGCACTGCCTCTAAGCACCTTCCATTCTCACTGCGAGCCGACACAGTTTGTAAGAAGTATTTAGCTCCGCTGGACCATGAATATTCATTGATGGTTCACTTTTCTCATAACGCTGCAGTCATGAAGGAGGAGCAGGCTCTAATACACCCGCCTTTCCAGGGAGAGAGTATTAAGGAGAGATTTAATAGAGGCGTGAGTATGGACGGACTCATTATCTTTCTATTAGCCCTGCCGCTGCCAGCAGGGTTATAGCGACTTCTATTAGGTTAGCGGTCAGATACACACACACACACATTTACGGAAAAAAAAAAGACCCGCTCATATAGGCTAATTTAGTACACAGTACTGCCCAACAGTAACAGTTCAGGCAAATGAGTGTCCTCCTTGGGACTTGATTTACGAGGCTACTAAAACTTGTTATTTTGTGTGCGTGTGTGTGTGTGTGTGTGTGTGTGTGTGTTCTGTGTTAATGGGGGAGTTGTTAGATTTAACTGGAAAAATAGATTTCTTTGATATGAGAACACCTCCCGATGCTGATTTTTATTGCATTAACTCCCTGACATATATTATTTTTCACACTCTATGAAGGGTGGTTTATTCTTTCTGCCGTCGTGTACTGTGTGTAACATCCCACCATCCTACTGCGTGTTCAAGATGGAATGAACCGAGGTCAGGACACTTTGCCAATGATCGCTGATGCTCTGTAGTTGGGTACCTGTGAGGGTTCTGGGCAGTTTTAATCACCCGCTGTAGAGCCTTCCAGTCCTGGGCAGTGCATGAACCATGATGTTTCCAGTCAGGATGCTTTTCTATTGCTCCTCTGTAAAAAGTTGACCAGAATCTCGCTCCGGAATTTAGCCTTCCTAAGTTGCTCCGCCTCAGCTCGCCTAATGTAGACATGCGGGCTGATAAAACCAACACACGTACACAGTCTACAGCTTGCAACTTAGTTGTTTTTTTCCTGCAACCCTTCACTTCATAACAGACCTCAATACTGCATGCATACAAGCAAGTAACGCCCAATCCAGTGCGGCCATGATGGCATAGTGGCCACACTCTGTAGTGCAGTATCGCGAACATTCAGACATGAATGCTCTTAAGTGACTGGGCTGGAGATATAAATGCTGTGAGGAACTTTCATCGTTATTAATGTAGCACCACGTTTGAGCACTATATCCAGTTATTCTTGACACACCAATGGTCTCCCTGCTCTCTATTTCAGTAACTCACATACTGGGAAACATAGCTCATTATCACAGCTAAACGCCTGGGGTCGATTGCCAATGACTCCTGACACGACATATATCACACGACATGTATCATTGCGCCGGCATAGCACCTACGTTGGACGGTTGCATTTTGGTGGGTGAAAAAACTCTACTTCTTTAGGTTTAGAAAAAAAAATTGGTAGAGTAAAATTACATACAGTACGTACCCTCTTATGTTATGTATGTACTTTAAGTTGTGTTATGGAAGTGATGTAAGTTCTCTATGCTGCTAAGTTAAAATTGCTCAATGTTAACTTTAAGTTTCAGACAAACACCGGTCTCCCGGGTGAAAGTTCTGCGTTTGTTTGAGCCATTCATCCGCACTAACCTCCTCTTCATGCAGACTTTGTTGCTTTTTAAACTCCGTCGCCTGCTCCTCCTTTGCTGCTGTCGTAATTAACACTGGCAGTAGAGGTTGCCGCCAAACAATCAGCATAAATATGGGTTGTAATAGGCTGCTTTCACGGTGGAAATATGGCTGTTTTTCTGAGAAGTATCAGTGTCTAACCACAAACTTACCAATAAAAACCCAGAAGGAACTGAAAAACCAAAGGCGCACTTGAACATGATTTACTTGTAAACTTGTTTTGTTTTTTTCTAGCATTATTTAGAGCTACATTACTTTCGGTTCTAGTTCCTCACATCGTTGCTGCACGTGAAACAGTGTGTACATGTCTTAATGCACAGTGATCCGTATACTGTTCAGTGCTAGCAGGTCTTCCATGGCAAGAGGAGCAGTGCCCCGATACAGATACATTACCAGGCACTTAGATCTTTAAGCTTACACAGTAAATTCCCTCTTATAGATCCCGACTGCAGTTCCATCGCTGCCCTAATTGAATCATAAATACATGTATATGTATATTACCCATTAATAAATAAAGACACCATTTTTTATTAATGAAGTGGAAAATGTGGTATGGTGAGACATCAATCATTTAGCATAAAAACCGTGTGTATTAGTGGGGCGGGTGATACGGTGCAGGGGGATAAAATTAGACCTGTTAAATAGGGAGCGCTGTGTGCATTAGTGTGAGTTTTTACATAAGCAATTATGGAAGCCTTCAGTGTTAATTTATGTGTGATCAGTGAACAAGAAGAGGGAGGGAGGGGGTCATGTAAGCGGGCGAAATAAATAGATGGAAATGGGAGAAAAGAGGGGAAAAGGGACATTGGATTGAGAGATAAAAAGGGAAGAGGAGACGGAGAGAGGAGCGGTGCAGGACGGAGGGATACATTAGCGAGGAGAGAGACATGTGGGAAGATTGTGTGAACAACAGGCATATTAATGAGGGAATATGAATCACACTGATTACAGCAACAATTAAGGATCGGTCGTCTTGCAGCATGTGGCAGAAGGAGGGATGAAGGAAGAGGGCAGAGCGAGACAGGAGCTTGTCACGAGGAGGACTGCGCGTTTTAACTGGAGGGAAACCGGCGGGTTATTAAAATCTTATCTCCTGCTGCTCTTTATCCAATCCTCTACCTGAGCTCATCACGGAAAAATAGAATCGTATAAGTCCAGTAAAAAGATCACCGCCACGCTTCACGAAAAGCCGTAAAAGATCGAGTTATAAATACACAAAAGGTACCTCAGCGGTCCGATCACCCGACTGCTCTCTCTAAAGGGGGCAGAGGGAACGACTCAAATCCACGTCAAACGATAGTCGCCGGACGGGGAATAAACTTTGGATCCAACAAGATCACAGAAAGTCTGTTTATCGTGCGTACATCCAGGCAGACGAGAAATGAGCAAGACAAGGTAATTAGGCAAGACGAGATGACGATTTTAAAAAGGTGTAAACATCACCTCAGAATGTGATACACAGTGCAGAAGAAAGTAGCACATCAGCCTGTAAAGAAAATGTGCAGTCGAGGTGAATCATAGCCAAACATAAGATGTAGCTGTAAGACAGCAGCTGCCTAAATGCTCAAAAACAATACACATAATTATGTAAGTTTCTAGGTACTGTAATGGTTTCTACATGTAAGAACATGATCCACAGATGCACATCAAGGATGTTTCCAACAACGTTCTAACGCAGAGAAAAGACAAATGTGATTTTCATTTGGTCTGCTGTCACTGTAACTTCCAGGAAAAAGTCAGAGAGTGAGGAAGGAAGTCAGCAAACATGACTAAACATGACATGAATGACACTTTGACACATTACCTCATCGGACACTAGCAACAGAAATTACATATCCTGCGTTTCAGAGAATTGCATTTTCACCCGCTTCAAGGAGGTTATGTTCATGTCCTGCTGTTTTTTCAGCAGGATTACACAAAAACTGCTGAACACACACACACGAAATTTGGATGGAGGATGGATCGCGGGTAATGGGGTGGATTCAGGAATTGTTTCTAACTTTCTTTAAAATGTCCTTAATTTCTCTGAAATAAAATTTAATGTGGATCCAGATTAAAACAAACAAAAAAATGGATCCAGCTGATTTAAATACCTTTCATTTGGCTTGATTGATATAAAGGGGATTGTTGGACCTTGAGTTTAAGGGGGATGGGATGGCCATGCTGTCTTCGCTCAACGTGAAGGCTTGTCGAAGCACTTCCCCAGTTTCCCAGAGTTATTACATGACCTGTCCTTTTTTCTCCCCAGAAATACTTTTCATTGAAACGCAGCACCTCAGTTTCAAATGCAGTAAAATTAAAAAAAAAAATAAAAATATGCAAAAGAACATTTCAGGGCTGTCACTTTCATACCAAGTGTTTTAAGATAATGTAGTTAACTAAGCATGTGTTGCTCGCCTTAATGCTGTTCTATCCCAGTAAAATAAAATGTTATCACAGAAATGAGAATTACAACTACAGAAATAAGGCTCAGGATGTGAGAATGTTCTTTTAACTGGTGGGTATCCTGTGAATCTGATATTATAGAAGCGGCTCTGTCACTTCTCAGCCATTTCAGCCCTTCCAGATGGTGTCCATGTGAAAAAGCAACACTGGTTGCCACTGTGTTCTTGAGCAGGTGTCGTCTGCCTCATGTTAATGTATTTCCACTTTTTTGTCTTATCTTCGATCGCTGCCGCTATATGTCCCTGCACTGGGGCCTACTTCCTTCCACCAAACATATTTCTTTATAATTCAAATGTTAAAAGTTTATTTATCCATCTCTTTTCTAGGTCATCATTAAAGAATATCACTGTCTTGAAAAAGCGGCTGCAATGCACAGGAAACATTTTACAATCAGAATCTCTGCAGTCTGTGGGAGGACCGGAGGAGAAACAAGAATGAATGCATGTATAAGAAGGTCGAGGCTTGTTTAGATCTACTGTTCTTCTTTGTAATATGGACAGGAAATGTAATTCTGCTGTGTGTGTGTGTGTGTGTGTGTGTGTGTGTGTGTGTGTGTGTGTGACCTGCAGATGTTCCTGAGTAATACACTGGTCAAGGCCTTTAAAGGGTCAGCTGCAGTCTGGGATACTCTCTTCCGGTCTTCACACACACACACACACACACACACACACACACACACACACACACACACACACAGGCCTAGATAAAAGAGAAAGTGTTGGTGTGTGTGTGGTCGTGAGCGATGTCTGATTCTCTGTGCGTGTTTTTATATCACTGACTGTGTGCATGTGTGAATTTGCCTGCATCAGTGTGTGTGTGTGTGTGTGTGTGTGTGTGTGTGCGTGTGTGTGCGTGTGCGTGTGTGTGCTTGTGTAGCCTCTAAGCAGGATGTGTGCAGTAATCTAATTAGGCAGTAACTTGGCTTGCCATGACCTTACTAACCATAGCAAGACCCTGCCTGGCCTCAGATCACACAGAGAGTCCCCTGTCTGGACCAAAACACACACAAACAGGCAGACAGAGAGAGATACAGAGATTTACACACACACACATTAAGTTTGACAGACAATAAACAGTGAATGATACAAAGAGAATCTTGTCAATTACCAGAATTGCACATACAACCCCCTTATATACACTTATAGCGGTGGTTTATGTAAGTTCATATATAGATAGATAGATAGATAGATAGATAGATAGATAGATAGATAGATAGATAGATAGATAGATACACACACACACACACACACACGCACACGCACATCCTCACTCTTCCTGGTTGGGCTGCCCTTCCCTAATAGGAGGGAATCAGGAAGTGTACCATTAATTACCACCTGTAGCTGCTGCTCCTCAGCTATATAAGCTGGTGGATTCAGTCAGTTTCTCTCTCTCTCGCCAAATGTTTTCCATTTTTCTTGGTCTTCCCCTTGAGTGGAGGATATACAGTCATGGTCAACAGTTTACATACGCCTGTAAAGACCATGGACGTCATGGCAGTCTTGACTTCCAGTGATTATCACTGCCCTTATTTTTCTGTCATGGAATGAGTGTAACACACACTCCATGTCACAACAAACGTTCATGAAGTTTGGTTCAGTAACTCATTTATTATAGGTCTCCTGAAAATGTGACCAAATCTGCTGTGTCAAAGATATACAGTAACTCTAATATTTAGTTAAATACACCTTGGCCATTTCTACATGCTTTTGATAGCCATCTACAAGCTTCTGGTAGTCCTCTGGCTGAATTTTTTACCACTTCTCTTGACAGAATCAAGAGTCAAGAATCAAGACAGAGTTCAAATACATTTGTTGGCTTCCTGGCACTGGCTTGTTTCTTCAGCACAGTCCACATGTTCTCAGTGGGGTTCAAGTCAGGACTTTGAGAAAGCCATTCCAACTTTAATTCTTGCCAGATTTAGCCATTCCGTTACCACTTTTGATGTGTGTTTGGGATCAGTCTCTTGCTTGAACCCCCAACTGCGCCCAAGACCCAATCTTCTGGCTGATGATTATAGGTTTCTTCTGAAGAATTTGGAGTTAATCCTCCTTCTTCATTGTTCCATTTACTTTATTTAGAGCACCAGATCCACTGGCAGCAAAACAGCCCCACAGTATAATACTACCACCAGCATGCTTGGCAGTACGTTTGGTGTTCTTGGTGTTAAAGGCCTCACCTTCTTGCTTCAAAACATATTACTGGTCATTCTGGCCACACAATGCCATTTTTGTTTCATCTGCATACCAGCATCTGTATTGTTGGGTCTGGTGTCTCTCATCTTCCTCTTGACAATACCATATAGATTCTCTAATTCTAATCAATCGCCAATCAAGCACAGTAACACCATAGTCGGCAAACCAGTTACTAGTACTTGTGGCACTGTGGGCTGGTGCCAAGTCCTGCTGGAAAAATAAATCAGCGTCTCCATACCGTATGGATGACACTGGAAGAAGGGGATCCAGGGGACCTATAGTCCCCTGAAATCAATTGCAAATGACCTGTGTTTAACCAATAGTGGTATTACAAAGTCTTCCTGAGCTCATGTAGTAATATTTTCCTTAAACACTCATGTGGTGAACCTCGCACCATTCTTACATAGCTGGATTCTAGCCATTTAAGCTAGAAATACTCCATATGCTTTGCCCAAGTTAAGTCTTCTTTGCTGTTCCCCTTTTATCTCAATGGCTTTGTCTCATTTGCCCTCTTTGGTAAATGTCTGCAACAGGAGAATAAAATAAATAAAAATAAAAAAAATGCTTAGTTTAATTTAATTTTCACAATATATGGAGAAAAACAGAGATATTATGATTTGGCCATGCCACGCAGGTGAGAATTCCAGCCTGTCAATTTTTTAAACTGTGTGTTTAAGTGTATGTGTGTGTGTGTGTGTTCTGTGTGTCTCCAGGGCAGAGGAAGTAAGGGACACAGCTGTCTAAAATCACCATTGGGACAGAGAATAACCTGGGGTCTGCCTGGCCACACACACACACTCACACAAACACACACACATCCTGAGTTCACGGAGGAAGCGTGGTGTACAGTAGAGCCTTGGGGTCAGAACTCACTGGCCTTAAATTACATTTCTCAACATGACAGAACAGAAGTAGAGTGGAATTATTGTTTCACTCTGGATTTGACCTGGGTGTTAAGGTGCCCTGTGGCACTGCGCTGCACTACTTTGCTGTGTTCTCCTTCCATCGCGCGAACACACACGCACAAACATACCCTGCTAAATACCCAAGTCAATAAAACATTTCAAGTTTTGAGTCTAAAAATCTTGCAAAAGGTACGAAAATAATTATTTTACTTTCTTCACTTGTTTAAATGTGAGTCAATGTACATGCTGGGAACAATGTAATGTTTATTTGTTGCTGTATTTTTACCTGTTCAGAAAAATATTGTATTTAAAAAGTAACTATAAATAAATAAAAGGCATGCATGAATACAAGCACAACCACTACTAATATTACTAAATACTCAATATTATCATATTATTATTATATATTGTGTGCAGTATGTATGGGAGTGTAGCCAAGTGTTCGTCTGCAGTGAAGGCATCATGCACAAGCACATCATCTTGTTTCACATACACAGTTCTAGCTTTTGGATATTAGTGCAACTGAAATAATGACATAGTTCTATCACATGTGTGATTGAGAAATAGATATTTCTTATATTCATAACATCGTGCAAAGAGTTGCTAACAAATCTCAAGTCTCTCAAGTTCACTGCATAAATTATTTAGTGCGTCTTGGTCTTCATCATTCCAACTAATTGTAGCATAATTACATTTTTCTGACTAAATATGAATCATGTTTTGCTTCTTGGCAGACAATGTGTGTATATGTGTGCATGAATGTAAGTCAGTCTGTAAGTACAGTATGTATATTGCCCAACAAAGCACACCAACTACATACTATAAATATATATTATATTAAACTTGAAAATGTGGCAAATTGTCTAAGTTCAGCTGCAGCTAATGAGGTCTGTGACAGCAATTTTTTAAAGATGAAGTTTCAGTGTCTTTGTTGTGATTGTTCATGATTTATGAGCCATCACAATAACTTAAGGAATACATACTTTGCCTTTGTAGGACAGTATATTTGCGTGTATCCACTGTATTTGTATGTGTATATCAGTTTTTTTCTTGGTGTGTCATTTAATTCTTCCTTTTATTTTATCTTATATTTTATATTTGTTCTATCTGTGAATGCTCATATGCATATTCTATATGCTCAGTAATCAATTTCCATTTGCCCACAAAAATATAATTGAAGGTATAACCCAATAAGGATAGTTGTCATTATTATTTTTTCATTCCTGCTTGAAAACACTGTACTTCATTAAGCCATCAATGACATGATGATTAAAGGAATGATAAAAGAATAAATGAATGTTCAACAGACGAACAAGGAAGTGTATTTTTTAATAGATAGTTCATAAACTGGAGAAATCCGACTCCTATAATGATATACTGGTTATTAATTGCTGTCTTTCTGCGCCATTTTATTTCTAGTATTCAGAGTTTCTTACTTGGGTAGTTTTCATTACAGTGTCCTCAAGGCTTATGGCTCCAAATATATTTTTACAGCCATCTGCGCCAGTTGGCTATTCTTAATCGCTGCACTGTGTGTGCATGTGTGCTTCTGTCTGAGTGTGTATATGTGATTTTACCAACCCTACATACTGCAATGGATAAAGAGAGTCATCAGCAACACTTGGCACAGGCGCTGTGCCTCTGTGGTATACGCTGTGATGCCAACATAAATGGCAATGGAGAAGTCTAAATGTCACTCATGCACACACAGACACACATGCGGAGTTTTGAGGGATAAGTCTTAATGCAGTAGCATGGGCTCCTTGGCACAGACTGCCAGCCAGACTGGTATGTGGTCTGGGGTAAGTGGGGAGGCGTTGGCTGAGCTGACACATTACCAGACGTGACATACTGCACTCTATTCTCTCCTTCTCTGACTGTTGTTCTGTCTCTGAGCTGTGTAATCATCTCTGTCCACAGACTGTTTTATAATAATCATAATAAGTGCTTTACATGATGAGTGAAAATGTTAGCGAAAAGAAAGTTACACCAGAAAGATGCGATCAGAAGTAGAGCGTCTCCAGACACTCGGAACTTAAAATAAAGCATCATTGTATTCTCATCCTGGCTTGGATGGTATCCCCAACCCGAACCCTTCATATATCCTACAAAAAGGACACAATCTGTAAAATATGCTGTATAATTAAAGGTTCTGTCCGACATATGAGTTCTTTCAAAGTTCTCTTGAGGTAGAGTCAAAGATTTTTTAGGGTTTAGCCCAAAACCTTTCCTGGTGAATCAACACCGCATTTGGTTATGCATAGGTCTTAGTCACCCCAGAAAAATGATTTATATGACTGCTCTGCCACCGCTATGGTCAAGGTCTGGTTGATGTTGAGCGACTCATTAAAGGTCTACTGCTTTTAGGAAGTTTGAGTTACTGGTAATGGGGAGTACTTCTCAGCTTATGGAAACAGTGGCATTTAGTCTCCCGTGGCTTGTCTGAGAAAATCTGAGAGAATTACCGCTGATGATGTGACCAGGGTTACCTTGGCTCAGGCTTTTAGAGTTGAAAGACGTGAGAATAAACCTGTTGTCTCGCTACAACCTGGTTCTCTGACCTTATACACTTGTAAGTTTGACACTGGAGGTACACCTCTAACATCACTTATAATGCAGTAGTATAAAGAGCAAAAAGCTTGAGTTGGGGGTTGTTGGGCTAGTTGGATGGGTCATTTACTGGACTTTCCCCCAGGAGATCAGAGTCTGTTTGCCGAGTGTGACCAAGCCTCAAGAGTGATTAGTTGTGAAGTCATGTTGAATATAAGTAATGTGAATGTTGTTCTTTAAACCCAAAGTATGATCTTTTCCTAAACCTAACCAAGTGGTTTTTGTGCCAAAACCCAACCAAACCCCGTCTGTCTCCAGCGTTGGAAAGCACCGGCAATACTGACTCTTGTTTTGCTTCTTTTCAGGTTGCTTCTTTTCTCTGCTGCGGACATGGTTTCTTTGCAGGATTTGTTGTCTGAGATGATGATAAAAGACGTTTTCCTGGCACTTCTCCAGCTTCATGTTTTCAACTGTTTGACTGAGGCTGTAAACTTCAACGAAGTGGCCTTTCCCACCCTGTTCCCTCTGGCCAGCTCAACATTTTGGACATACCACCGGAGCTGACTCTTCTTCGCACTCAAACAATTAAAATTATGTCCACTTGTTACTAAATGCTCCTTTGAGGCTCCAGGTGGATTATTTACAACTATAACTTAATAAGAAGCTCAGGTCTGAAATTTGAGCATACCAGGCAGGGTCAGTCGGGTCGGGTCTGGCAGACACTAGTAAACCTTGAGCCATACTAAGTAATAAAAGTCAGGATATCTTGGCGTCATTAATTTGAATTATTATTTCCTTAATCTGTGCATGGCCACATACTTTATAGAAATTTAACAATCAATCAACCTTTTTAAACATCAAATTAAAACAAAATGATCCCAGAGCAACATCTTACCCTCATCTTTCCTCAGAAATAATGTACATCCTCTCATAGTTAACTAGCAGAGATGGAAATGATGAAAGGTTGACTTTGAAGAAGTACAGCCATTGGACACCAACAGCAGACAGAACAGACTTTTGTTTTATGTATGAAGCTGTGATGGCCAATTTTGGGGGCATAACTGAGAATATATTTAAGATATTATAAATAATCTACTAACAATACCACATGGCCAACACTGAGCCAGCTCCCCTTGGTTGGAACAAAGTGATAGAACCAGTCAGGGGTCCAATGACTGTTGATCTGAGAGCTTGTCTCTCTATGATTGTCTCTCTCGCTTTCGCTCTGTCCCCCCTGACCAAGCCTCCCTCTCTCAGATGAATTAGTTATATTAGAGGGATATAGTGTTTGGCATGAGGGAGCTGTTACCCACACTCTGTGATGCATGTGCCAGTTTAGCCAAGGTCCTTTCTGCCTCTCCATTCAAGCCCAGCCTGGCGGGCCATGCAGGATGCCAGGCTCAGCCAGCCTGGCTTCACTCCCAGCTTGGCCAATGGATGACAGAGGGCTACCAGGGATGACTGGAGACAGATAGAGAGGGAGGGAGAGGAGAGGAGAGCTAAAAATGTGTAGACTGGAGAGAGAAGGGGAAGCCAGGGATAGAACTAGAGAGGGGGGAGGACAGAAAGACAGAAGGATTGGAGAAGAACTTGCATACTATCTTGGAAGTGAAAGTGGAGCAACCTATTTTTTTAAAGTACAGAGTAGATTTAAGGAACTCAAAGTGAGACCATACGTGATGTGTTCTTAGCCTAGCATCATCATAAAGCTGTCTCTAAATTTTATATTTATATGAACAGTTCATTATTTGTTAGCATGTTAGCGTGCTGACATTAGAATTAATGTCAAAGTTCTGCTTACTTACGTACAGTCTCACAGAGCTTCGCTTCGCTGTAGACTCGCAGTCATGTTTTCACCCAAATCTAACCTTAAAGATCCAGCGCGGAGGATTTAGTGGCATTTGGACGTTGTTGGACGTTTCAGGTGATTATACATTAATGATTGTTATGAATATTATATTGCATTTCTGCCAAGCGATCCTCCTTAATTCTACACACGTTGCCAAGTAAACACCTTTTTAACTTCATCTTAACTGTGTACAAGTTCTGCTTTTAAGGTGTGGCTTAAGTTTTGAGTGATTTAACTTCATGGAAGTATAACGTAAATCTTTCGAGTGCTCCTTAACATCCGCACTGAAGCCAAAACCCATCACTTTCCTCACCAGATGCATAAACACCTGACTTGTGTATGTTTTTTCGTACCATGCACATAACCTTCGATCAGTTATTCACAGGTCTTTTAATATAAAAGCAGGAACAGTCAAAGTGATTACACATTTAAAAAGACATTGTATTGAAGAATGCCTGTGTATTTGTATGACATTTCAATTGATTAAGCACGAGTGTAAGTCGAACTTTAACATCAGGGATGCTAATTGAAAATGTCTTGTTGATTAGGCCATGCAAATTCTTTTGGTTTCTTTTTTTGTTTTTTTTTTTTAAAATAGTGGATAGAGCATGATTTAGTTTCCCTCTGACCTTGTCTTACACTATACAATAAGACATGCTTTTGGAGCCCTGAGCCATTTCTGCCGCTGTGGACGAACGTTCTCACCCCTGTCACTGTTCCAACCTCTCCGAGTGCAGCCATATGTGCACTGCCATTGTTGAGGAATCAGAATTATTCGGCCAGTTGTGTTGGAGGGCATAACATTTCAGCATGCAGGAGCAGGAAAAAAAACGTCTAACATGTTCTGACACCTAAGAAGCAGTGAGTTAGAAGCTGCCCTGCTGATGTCGAGGGGCTTCCAGCGAGGCATTAATGCCATCGCCTTTAACTTTCACCTCTCGCCTGACTAGCCATGAGGATCGCTGCCATAACAAGACAGCCGAATTTGAACTCCAGCCAAGAATATTAATGTTTTTTCACATACCAAAAAGGGCAATTGAGAATTAATTGTTTGGTGTGAGAGTTCAGGAGCATTTGGGTTTAAAGCAGGAGCTGTAATGAAGGGATTACAGGAGGGGTATCATGTTTGTTTTTCTGTTTTTGTTGCTCCAAATGGCCAGCATCTGCCAGTCTGGGAAAGCAAAAAAGTTGTTGGAGACTTCTGACCATATTTTCAGAGTGGTTCATCCAAGAGTTAGAAAGACAAACAGTGTTAGTGATTAATGAGAGGCGGGAGGGGGCACTGCGACGGAGGAAGAGTCCAAGTTAATTATCGTGCCATAAGTGCTGCTTTCAACTTTACACACAAGTCTGGAAAAAAAAAAAGCTGTGTGTGTGCCTGCACTGTACCGCACTGTTTATGTGAGTGTGTGTGTGCATGTACATGGGCGGTGTCACATTTACTTGCCTGGCAATGGGCAGCACCAGGGCTGGGCCCGGGAAGCACAAAAAAAAAATACTGCCCAGTGTCATATCCGTGTTAAAATATTTTTATTTCTGATGTTAAATTGAGATATTTCTATCTCTGAATATATTTCTGGAATTGTGTCATGTTTGACATAAGACAGAATATACTTACAGATCGCTCCCCAAATAAAAAGTCACTTGACTCAAAGAGGAAATTAAATTGTAGATATAGATTACAAAGAAATTATTGTTTACCATATTAGCTGATTTACTATTATTTTATTTTTTCAAATTAATAATGCATAGAATGACTGAATTCTGGATAAATCTGTGCCGTAGTAGAGGATGCGTGTGTCGCTCTGTAGTATAAGTAGAAGGCGTGTGAAAGGAAGGAGGCATGGTTTGGGGAAAACTGCTACTACAAGGAGGTGTGGACAGGAGAGAAAAGCCTGCGTTTAGTAGCGAGCTGGGAATCCATCCAGCTCCTGCTTAGTAATGGAAAACTGGACTTTGGACAAGGTTGGAACTTAACAGGGGATAACATGACATTTTGTGCAGCACTGTGGTCATCGAAAGGCTGCCAAATAATTTTTACTCTGAGAAATTTTAATATGCTGTAGCGCACTTGACTTTAAGATGGCATTCTATGCCAGCACATGAAAAATCCAGCATCAGCTCAGAGATTTATGGTTGGTTGTGAATTTTATTGATAACCGTAGTGCAGTGTAGACTATTTGATCATGTTGTCAACATAATTGTAATTAGACAGCAAAAGACAGGACCACATAAAAATCCATTAAACTCTGAGTGAAACAACATTTTGCTTTTTGTGGTATTTTATTGGACCTGTTTCAAATAATGTGTCAAAGCAAATCAAGATGATTGATTGATTTTATAAGTGGAGATTGAGCTATTCTATTGAACATAGTACGACTTACCTGTCAAGAAGGCTTTCCTGCTCTTTGCTATGTTCAGACAGTAGTGGAAGAAGTGTCCTTTACTTAAATCTATAATATGTTATTACTTTTTTGTGTTCTGCGGGCAGGGCGTGGCAGAACAGGGGGGCATAGCCTCTGTTCAGCTGCTCAGAGCCAGCTCAGCTCTGGATGGGAGAGTTGGGTGCAGAGCCAGACCTTCAGGAGGAGTCAACACCCAGAGCTACGTCAGATTCTGCTCTAATGCAGAGCCGTTTACTGACAGGAGAGCTTAGAGGTTACTTTTGAAGTTGATTTATCTTCACTGCACTTCACCAACCAGACAGCAGCCGTGAAAAAGCAGTGGAAAAAGCACTTCATGATCTTAGCGTTACAGAAAGGAGAAGGAAAAATGAAAAGAGAACTGGAATCTCTGGTGATTGCCGAGTTGAGTTCAGTAAAGTAAGCCGTCTGTTTGAGGCCAATGAAGACTTGCACAAGCAACATTTACCGCTACACTTGAATGTACAGTATAATTGACCAGCTAACCAGTTTTTAAGACCTCAGTTGCCTCTTCAGACGTTGTCTTCCTGTCTTTACCAGCGCTGTCACATCAACATGTTGAACGGTGCCGCGGCTCGTGTGATCCCATCGCAAGATGTTTATCACATTGTCTTTATATCCTCCACTCATCTATTCTCTCGATTCCTCAGTCTTTTTTCTTTTCTCCTCCCCAGCCTCTTACCTCTCTCAGAACTGCTCCTTCCCTGTGTCCTCACTTGTTATTCCTTTCTCGATTCCTTTACCCACTAAGTTCTCACTGATCTCTCAATTAGCTTATACATTTGCAAGGAACTGATACACTCACAAGTATTATCTGAAATATCAGACCATCATTAGTTTCCAACCATATTTAAATGCTTAAATACTTCACACATGACCTCCACATAACAGTGGCAAAAAAAAAAGCCTTGAAATGGTGGTTTGGTATTATTTCATGTAGTATCATTCATACGACGATAGCTTTGATACCACTACGTTGAATGGACTCTTCAGAAGGCCGAGCGTTTTCTTCATGTAACCGTGTGTGTATGGGTCCACATCCTTTTTTAATTCCACCCTCAATTCATTGAAGATAAATGTCTTGATTTGGGGTGTGTGTGTGTGTGTGTGTGTGTGTGTGCTGGAGATGTCCTCAGTTCTCAGCAGGGAACCGTTCCATTAAACTTGGCGAGAGGGTTTTCATGGGGCTCTTGTTCACCCTGCGCTCGTTTGGCTCTTGATCTCGCTGTGCGACGAACACTCGCGCCACATTAAATGAACGGCCCAGGTCCCCACTGCCTACAGAGCGTACGGAGATGACTAGGTAAAAAAAAAAATGTAAAAACACAGACTCCCCAGGCTGCTGCATAAAGCAGACTTCAGAGGGGAAACTTTTTTTTAAACTTTTTTAACTGCGTGCTGTAAAATTATAGCGACGATAAAAGGAAAATGTTAAGTTTTGTTTAAAGGAATGTGTGAGGTATACGGGGAAAAAAAGGTTATTGAGGTGCGTGTACAGTACATGTCTGAGTAGTGTTTGTTTTAAGACATTTAATTGGAAATGTTAATAACTTTTGTGTACTTTGTTAGTTTATATAACATCACTTGTTAGTTTACGTTTCATAACCTGAGGTGCCAGAGACATCCTCAGGACAGGAGACAATAGAAACTGTTTAAAAAAGGGCATTCACAAAATACTTGGCAGATTATTGAACCACCTGTTTATCAAAGTCTATTTCTCACTTTAACCAATCAGATCAACAGTGGGAGAGCCCTACTGCTCCAGCTTGTCAATAAATCTTACCGAAGCCAGTCAAGACAAGAGCAAAAACTTATTTTCCAGGGAGAAAAACCTTCCGTGCCGTTCTTTCAATGGCCAACTCCCAACATCCCGACCAATGTCAGGACAGCGGAGTCACTTGCCATCTTCCGCAAAAGACCTGAGACTCATTTGTCAAACAGTGTTTGGTTGGGTGATGCTGTCAAGTGGCATCCAGATGACCCCTGCCAGGACCCAAGGTTTCTCAGAAGAACATTGCATTGACAAGAAGATCAATGTTATTCCAGCTGTTAGTGTTTTTTGATGTTATAGCTGATCAGTATATTTTGCAATTTTTGACCTGCCATATTGGAAGAGATATTTCTGATAGATTTTTCAGCATCTGTTCATACAATCAGTCATTCTAGTCTCTGCGCCCGATGTTCTCAGCCACAGTGCCACTCTGAGCACAGAGCTCAGACGCATTTTCCCACTGGCGCTCTTTTAATTATGTCATCGTGTTGTGTCCTCTACTTCTGCAAATGTTTAATGGCAGCCGACTGGAGAATTGGCACCACTGACAGCTTATCGTAATGCTCTCAACTCCTCCCTATTTGCATAACAGTTGAGGATTTAATTTGCATTTTCTTTTGTCAGTTTTACGGAAATTCGGTTCAAATTTGCGCTACATTCAGAGGGAAATCCAACAAACGCACGTTTTATAGCACAATATATAACATACATTGTCTGCTAAACTTGAATAGAAAGAAGACAACAAACCTCTGGAAAACCTCAACTTATGAGGTGAACTGGCTCATACGTGTGTTTGCATGGACATCTAAGTGTCCTGTAGGCCCAATTAATATCAGCTTACATGTTGTTTTGTCTGCTGCCAGTTTACCTTCCTATCTTCACCCTGACAGGTCCCTACCTTTCACCCAGGGCGCCATCGTTTTATTTTTTTTTGCCCCGCACTGTGATGAGCTGCTCTGGGATCACCGTCTCTGCTCCAGGCTGTGTTTGAGCCTCCGTGGAGGTGGAGGTGGAGGCGGTCAGTTACCGACCTGATGCCGTGCGCACCTTGTACACGTTGTGTGTGTGTGCCACAAATCATGTTCATGCATTTGCGGGTGAAGTGACAGTCATGTCTTTGAGGTGATGTCAGCTCACCTCTGCTGGAATCGGTTTGGACATGCCGAGCTCGTACATGTGTGAAACCAGACAGGTGGGTACGTAATGTTCCAAATGTAAATACTTTTTTTTTTTTAAGCCTGCTTTGTTACTTAACCCCGCACTTGTCATTGAGTGTGCCGTGGGAGGGTTTGCATATGTTTTCGAGCACATATAGTGTTATATATGTGTGTGTGTGCATTTGTGTGCTCACTCCAGGCGTGTGTGTGTTGTAGGTGTGTTGACACTGCTCCCTGTCAAAGGCGATTTGAGGCCAGTTCAGTCACTGTCAGGGCCGAGGCCAACTGGGTTGTGGGGCGTCTGTGTTTATCAGCTCTGTTAGATCCTGTCATCCACCAGGCTCAGAGCGGAGCACAGGGGACCGATCATCATCTCCTCCAGCAGGTAAAGAACATTGAAGTGACAGGAAAGGACCTCCAAGCACATGCACAGACACTTGAAGAAGAAGGAAAAAAAAACATCCAAACTGTTGGCTAATCCGAGCTTCCAACCTTCAGGTGTGGGGGGGAAAGGTGTCTTGGTGAGTATTAGAGTCACTCCCAAGTTTAATCAGGGGACTGGTTTTTCTTTAAGAAGCTTAATGTCCAAAAGGTTTTTGTGAAGAATAGAGTTGCTAAATTTAGCTGTTAGTCAAATATTCAAATGTTGAGGTTAGAATAGAATAAAACCACAAACTGAGCAATAAAACTGAACAAAGTGTATCAAAGAAGCACTAGATCATGTACAGTATACACTCAGAACATCTGATGTGTGCAGTATCAGTGTATTGTAAAGTAAGTGACACAAGTTGTAGTACAAATAGAAACCTGGGAGTAAGGGAACCAGTACAACATAAAATGTTCCATGCAAAAAAATAGTATAAAGAGTCATTTGTTCACAGTGGAGTGAGCAGGTTGAAGATGAGTTCAGGAGTCTCACAGCCTGAGAGTAGAAGCTGCTCTCTAGTCTGTTAGCATGGTGATGGATACTGGATTTTGCTCCCTCTTTCACTCCAACCTCTGTATATGCTACATTTTTGGTACTGTTGGCTTTATCAAGATTCCATGTTTATACATCTGTTATATATCTGTATCTGTATATCTGAGAAATTTGTTTTCCAGCAGCAGCCTCATTGTTGCCTTGCCTGCCCATGTGTCTGTGAATAAATATATATTAAACTGCTTCAATGTCACCTTGTAGTTATGTTTACATCATGTGATTCTTTGGAAATTCTAAAGGAAAAATCTTGTGTTAGCCAGAGAAGATTCAAAGACGAGGACAGATGATGCTGAGTCCCACTGTCTGGATGTGCAGCACCGGCTGCTACTGCAGTTCAGTCCACTGGGCTGAGCATTGCACTTCCATCACACTTTTGGCGTCATTATGGACAGTTTAAAACAAACAATCAAAGTCAAGAACCAGAACAGCAGAACCAGAGATATCACCTGTTGTATTTCACCCATTCTTCTTCCTTTTGAAATTCCTGCCACCAACATTACCCACAATGCACTTCTGCCACTGGGTGACATCACTGGTGGCAGAATGTGTCAGATTACACGCAGCTTCCTCTGGAGCCACAGAAGTCTTCATACTGCTTTTTATCCACACATGCAATTAATAGTTGAAACAGAATTTGTAGTAGGAAGTAAGAATTACTCTATACAGTGAAAGAAGATGTGTCAAGTAAGGGTACGCAGTTCAGCCTTTAGTGGTGTGCGAACATAATAACTCCCACTCCCTCTCTGCTTCAGCATCTTCCCATGTATTTACTTTCTATTTTGACTAAAAAGAGAAGCTTAAATATGTATTATACAACAAATGCATCTCCCTTTTTCTCAGGGCCCTTATGAAATTTTAACTTCACCTCTTCCGTGTTAATATTTGTAGGCAGACAAAAATCTGTCACTAGAGGTCTTTGTCAATAATTGACCCCAGAGAGCTTTTCTCTTTTGCGTCTTCTATAGCTCAAGACTTATTTACTGCGTGCCTGATTGTACACTTTTAGGCTATTAATTAAAACACTGGTTCAGCTTCAGATTGAGTAGCTCCATAGGTTTATTATACGACAGTCAAGGTTTTCCACATCTCCTGGTAATATCGCAGATTTGATAAGTGGAGCTCTGTGCAGCCTTTTCAAGGCTGATCCCATAGGAAATTACTCAATAATATACACCATGTGTGTGGCTACATCACTGAAATCCTAGATCCAGATAGCAAATAAGTGTTTCTAATACCTCGCGGAATATCAAAAGGCTTTGGCCTCGGTGTCGACTCGACAGAACAGGGCATTTTTCTTTCTGTTCTGTTCTGCCTGTCATTGTTTCACACTGCCAAAGAAAGAAAGAATAAAACAGAGTTAACTCATGAATTGTTTATGACAGAGCTTTGTAGGTACAGCCCCGGCGCTCCAGTGATTTTCATAAGCTGGACCTCCAACACCATATAGTTCTTATCAACACACTTTTTTTTTTAATTGGTCAAAGCCTTGTAGAGATTAAACAGCAGACATTCTCAAACACTGGCACGATTACCGTGCGAGCTAATTTACAGGTTCTGCCCAGTTATATGTGTGGCAGTGGCTGAGGGACCTGGGGATTTAAACCGTTCCACAAGTGAGTGTTTTCTGTTAAAACAAACATCTGTTCAATGTTTTCTCATGGTGAGTTCACCCACCGGACAAAATTACCCAAAAAACAACATGCCTGTCAAATAGTTGTTGTTTTTTTATTCCCTTTGTTTCTCTGTTTCTCTCAAACTTTACTTTTTTAATAAGTATGGTAATAATTTAGATGAAAAAAAAAGGTACGCAGACAAAACAAAGAATAAAATGAGTTAGCAGGGAGAGGAGGGAAATAGACAAAAGGGAGAGGCAGACAGAGGTAGAGATGAAGTAGTGGATTTATAAATGTAGAGGGATGAAGATGCTGTGGAGCGGAGGTCAGGATAATGACTGTGGACAGGTCCAGAGGAGTAGGCCGCCATGCCTTGAGTCCCACCACTAATAGGATTAAGAAGGATGAGATTCCCCCTGGAGGACTGGACACACTCACACCAGAGAGAGATGGAGAGAGCGACATCCCTGCCTCGCCTGGCAATACACCCGCAGGACTGGGTTTAAGTGTGTGTGTGTGTGTGTGTGTGTCGTGTGTGCACACATGTGTGTTGTACTCCTCTAAGGATAAGAAAAATAAGGACCAAACTGTCCTCGCAAAGATACAAAGATGAAAAAAAGTGAAGTGAGAACATTAGGCTGGCTTGATGTGGGTTTCTGTTTAAGAATAGTCTAATTTAGTTTGGTTCATTGGTTCATTTTTCAGGATTACTACCTATGAATGGCTAATTCACCTTGCTGCCCAGTGTCGAATGTTGAAAACCGAATAAAAATGTATCCAATGCATACTCAATAAGGACTGGGTTTTGGACTTGGTTTTTTGGCCAGAACCTTTTACTTGGACTATGCAGCGACGTGACTGTGGAACGATTTTCGAGGGATGGCAATGTTGGTCTGATGGTTCACCACTTAGGTCCAGACTGAATGAACAGACATTCATGTGCACCAGAGAATGAAGCTGTCGTACTTTGGTGACCCCTTAATTTTTCATGTAGCACCAGCAGGCCAATGATTTTGGCTGTGAATGAAATGTTTCAACAGATATTGTATGGATCGCTAAGAAACTGGGCACACCATCAATGTTCCCCCCAGGACAAACTGTGATAACTCTGGTGATCCCCTGACGTCTCCTGTGGTGCCATCTTAAGCGAAATCATTAGTTTCTCCAGTAGTTTGGTTTATGAACAAATGCCTGCAAATGATGTTCCCATCAGCTTTGGCTGTACTTTGTGTTGATTAGCAAACATTAGCATGGTAACATCATAAATGAAGATGACAAACATGGTAGACACTACCTGCTGAATATCAGATTGTGAATTAGTTAGTAGTTCTCCGCAGATTAGGATGCTGACATAAACATTTTGCTTGAAGAACTGCTGTGGCTAAGGACGCACTCACACTTCACCCAACCATGCCAGGTTGGCAAGAAAGTGTATCATGCTTGAACACAGTACAGGGCGCTCACACTAGTCACACAAAGTGGACTATGTGGTTCAAACACACATGGGCGCGGTACAGATAAGTGTGGCTGTAGGTTCACAGGCGTCTTTGTTCAGACTGCAGGGATATCAGTTTTGTTTCTCGAATCTTATCTTTGAGACAGATTGTCTGCATTGTTATATGCAGGTCATCTGAACAGACTTTTGTGTCCAGACTAGGGTTGATCCAGCACAGAGCCAAAACATGTATCCAGTACGAATAATCTACTTTTTAGGACTATGAGTCTGATCCAAGTAAAATGCACCAATATTCCTATTGATGATGGAGGAAAATCCTCACTGGGTAGCTGACTAAAACAAACCCCTTTCACACTGGCGTTTGGGTGCGGCTTCTGTGCGCCAATTCTCCGCATCCGTCCCAGTGTGAATCTCTCCGATGCGGCGAGGGGTGAAATTTCGCTCCGGCGCTGATACGCCTCTGGAGGTAGTGTCAGGGCCGCATTATTGGCGAGCCGAACCAGTGTGAACGGATAAGCCGGCGGCGCGTATCGAGGGCGTGTCGATCGGACGGTCGGTTAACTACACAGGTCCTTCACTCAACTTAATACAGAGAAATGTCCCACAAAGCAACGTTACAGGACCAAACAACAGTAACGTAGTAACTGTAACTGTCTCTGGCAACTTATATGAGGAAAAGAATACCGCAGATATGAGCGGAGAAGTGTCTGTCCTCCCTCTGCCCTCCCGTCTGTCTGACCGACACGTTTCTGCCCAAAAAACAGCGTCTGTCGGTGGCAAAAAACTTAAACTCACCAGTGTTTGTGATGAAAATAAATCACCACGACGGTCAGTCCTCCAGACCGAGACTTCGGTGAACTTTTCCCCGGAAGACAGCCTCCATCCCGGCGAGTCAGACAGCGTCCAGTTTACTGATGGTGATGTAGGCTAATTATGTAATTTAGCGCGAAAAACGTAACTTCGTCACTTTCCAGGATGTTTGGTGGGTCAGGATCTCAATCACTGCACATTATAACAGCATCCATATGATTATAAACTATCCGCGGGTTTAGATTGACAGGGGGACACCGGGGAAACACCTTGAAAACACACCGACGTCATCATCATGACGTGTACCGTCACGCCTCTTTAGGAGCCGCAGCGCCGGATTTCTGTGTGAATTCACGTCGGTTCGTCTTTAATGCGGAGCTGCTTCGCTCTGTGTGAATCGCTATCGGCGGAGAATTGCCGAACCGCCGCTGCGGAGATAATGCGTCTTCTCCTGTGTGAAAGGGGTTACAGTCTCATTAAAGTCTATAAAAGGAAATATTCTGGAAACAGTCCTCTTACTCTTGTGTTCAAAAAGTTAAATTCTGAGGCTGTTTTATTCGGCCAATTCTGGTTTCAGGAAAACCCACTTTCAGTTTAAGCCCCACCCATTTCCAGTATGGATACAGATCATTTAGTTGGTTGAACAGATACAGATAATGGTGCACTCACTTCATCCCTAGTCCGGAGATCACCAACCAGTTGCTGTGCTAACAACGTGGACATCGATATGGCAGTAAGACATAGCTTTCTAATGAGGAAGCGTGAGAAATGGAGATCCATCATCTCGCCCTTCAAACAATCGTGTTGTCAAGGCACGGTGAGGCACTCCTCCATCATACCGAAACTCAGCGTTGGAGGAGGCTGGTGTACATTGCGATGTTGGATTCTGCTCAGCCGCTCTGATCGATGTCTATCACTCTAGATTTGACATTGTTTTTGTGAGAAAGTGATGCAAAAGAGACTGACCTTTCAATTTGAGCGTCCAGGGCATTTGGATTGAGACATACGTATCTGTAGAGATTCAATAGAATCACATTTCAAACCACCTAAGAATGTAGTTTGGATCTTAAACCAATCTGGATCCACAATCTCGATGTGCCGAAAAATGGATTTGGGCTGGCAGTCTGAACAAGGCCTCAGTCTTCCTGTTGCCTGGTCATGCATACTTCCCAGGATTCATAACATGAGAATCATTCTTTTATATTTTAAGACATTTCTGAATCACAAAAAAGGATTTGGCACCATCTTTCTCATCTGTTTTGTAAAAAGAAAAGTGTGTGCAGCTTGTCTGTAGTTATATAGGTTCAGATTTCTTCTCCAGAGAATATTTTCTACACTTATTTTTATCTTATTTACATTATCACTTCCCCCTTTTTTCCACACCTCCAATTCCAATATTTTTCTCCCAGTATTATCTGTCTCTCTATTGTCCTCCCTTTAACCCAACTCCTTTGTTTACACACTTTACGGTCTCGTGCCTCCAACTCATCCAAATAGTGACTATGCGACGACAACACAATCACGCACGCAAACCTCTTTCTTTTCTCCTCACTTGTTGTTCACCTCCTTAAACCAGAGGCGGGCGGGGAGAAAGGAAGGCCGTCTGTGTGATGGCGAGTGATGGTGACACAGAGCGCTGCCTGGGAGCCTCTTCACGGCCCTGTCCACAACATCAAGAGAGCCCGAACGTTACATAGCCCGCAACACTTCTCTGTCCCTCCTGACACACACACACACAGTTGTTAAAGTTTGTCACACAATTAAGAAGACACAGTTTTAAAGTTTTAGATACAATTCAGACTTTTTGTTTTCCTTGAAATGAGACATGGGCCTCATGTATCTAGTTCTGCTATGTTGGTTTTTACCACTTTTTATGTAATATTAAAATATATAACAGTTGTTAATGCAGTTTTGTTTTTGCAAAGGTTCGGACTTGACCTGCTGTGACTGTGTCAGCAGATGATAGGCCAACATTTTTGGAACGCTCACTTGTAGCTTACCATCAGCACAAAACAAGACAATGCCAACCATCGGCCACCATAGAGGGAAACTGAAGCTAAATATAAAATACATTTTACGTAAACAACTGGTGCAGATTATATCAGTGGTTTCCAAACTGCTGTCTGGGAACCAACAGGGTTCCCTTAAATTGGTTTTATAGGGAGTCCCCAGCAAAAGGAGGACATGAATATTTAAAAAGAAAAATTGGAACAACAATGAAAGGCTGTTTTGATGGATTGCAATTGATCCCAATTTGATCATTTACTGACTATGAAGATGTTTTCTTCAAACTGTAAAAGTCCTTGAGACAAAATCCTCTCAAATCGGTGGTCTGTGATTGGATGTGCATCTATTTCTGGGTTTCCGTGACATGATAAAGTCTGGAAACCCCAGGATTGTATGGCTAATAAGGCGATCAATAAAATAGAATACATAACCAATAGGAAAGACTGGCAAACTATAAAACTAGACCTAGGTAGGACAAAAATGACAGTACATTGCCTCTTTGCGTTGTACTGTTAAATCCTTGTGTTGTGTAAAGTGCTTTGAATTTTCCTCAAGTTTGAAAGTTGCTATCTAAATAAACTCACCATGCCGATTTTATGCACTACACACTTAACATCTTTTCAACTGGAAACATACAATGAGGCATTTAATCAAGGAGAATTTTACGTTCACATCCAGACTGTTGAATGCTGTTGCTGCTGAATGTTCTAGTCTCTAACAGGAGTGTACATGTATTTGTCCCGGACTATCGTGGTACAGCGCTTGCAGGCATACAAACAATACATTTTGTCAATGACTGAAAGTGTAACTGTATAACTCATTCACACTCAATGGCGGTAATGCACCTAAAACCTGTTTTTTTCCAAGCAGCATAAAAAAAAAGAAAAAAACAAAGCAAAAAGAGATGAGACGCAGCGAAACAAAATTTAAAAAGAAGACGCCCTTTCCAAATAAGCTGTGTGCGAAATAAACGAGAAGAAACCTCTTTATTAATAATTATAATTAATTTCAGTTGTGTGCCATTTAACTTTATAGCTTCTTTTCAAGTTTCATTGAGTCGCTCGCCTAACACAAATATTTAGTAAAATAATGGGTGATTTGGCCTCTGAAGTCTTCTCCTAATCCTAAATGCAGAAGTAAGCACCTGCAAATTGTTCTCCTCTTTATCCTTGTATCGCCTTTCAGCCCCCATAAGGATAGCACTTCGAGTAGGCACACACATTTGAACACACACACACATTCCCATGGGTGCCCTGTTTGAACACTCCCCCACCCTCCAGCTCAGTACTTAGGGAGCATATGCTGGGTGCTGTGTCTCTCTGTCCTCAGGGGCCCGTTGGACCGGGGCCCCTGCCCGCCTGCCTCGTCTGCCTATTTATGACCAGAGCCAACTGGACAGGGCTGACGGATGGGCCCCCGAAGCTGGGGACAGGCAAGGGAGAGGGTAAGGGGAGGGTAGGGAGGTGGGGGGGCACTCAGTCCTGGGCAATTAGAGGGAAAGAGTGTGTGTGATTTGTGCTTGTGTGTCGGGGGGGCAGACATAGTGTGAGTTGGACTTTCCTAATCCATTATCGCCGGGCCTCGCTCCAGGTGGCGTTATGTCGACACGCTGAACACGAGCGTGTTGTGATGTGACAGGTTGGGTGTGCGTGCGCCGCGTTCCCGTGCGTGTGTGTGTGTTGGAGAAGTCGTCCACAGACGCATCTGATGTGCGGTAATTGCTGCCCTTTCAGTTAACTGTTACAGATTGTCTTGAGAGGGGAAACTCAGTTCAGTCAGCCCACACTTTGTCTCTGCAGCTGCCAAACTTCACTTCTTTCTTTAGGGGAGATTCAGACTCAAGAGGAAAATGGTAGTTCAGAGGAAAAGAGAAACATTCCTGCTTTGTTTTTGGGCGCTTTGACATGTTGTAGCATGCTGTGCAGAATTTATTTTTGGCTTGTTTGACTTCCTGCAGTGAACACATTCGCTGTTGTGTTTCAGTAATCGACACCTTCACACCAGCTATTTATCTCCCCCGAAAGCCGAGGTTTGCGGAGTTATTCTTCTCCTCTTAAAAGTGTCATTGTAGCAATTTTGATACGAACATATGACTGCTACATTAACTGCGATAGGCAGCCACCAACTCCTGAGGTAACAAGGTGATTTATTTCATTATAAAAAAGACAGGGTTACATACATGAGAGCTTGTAGTTCCTAATTATGCAGTGTATTTTTTTAGATTTGCATCTAGGTGAATGTAAACAACAACAGCAAGATGGTTAGGAGAACGTGGTCGGCATCCTCACATTAAAAGTTCGACATAAGGCAACCACGATTGATCAACCCCGACTACGCCTGAGCGCCAACAGATTCCACCTCTCCTCGTCCCGTCGCAGTCCTGTTCTGCCCGCTGGGTGCAACAGCTTGATCCAGTCTGGACTGTGGGTATAGCACTGGGCAACTATTTCAGGCAGCATTCTCCTCCGTCCCACTGTCTGCGTGTTACCTTTTTCAAATTCTCCGTCACTACGGGAAACAGCAGCCCTACACTCTGAAAATAGGCAACCAAGTTAGTCTCGCTAAGGTAGTTGCCTATAGTATGGACATAAACAAGCTAGCATCGCATACCTTGAATTTTGTCAGGGTTCGGAACCCCCCAATGCAAAAACCATTCATCTGACACAGAATGCTAGTAGGTGCAACCAGACCTTTCTACTATGCTGACAGCGCACTGTGGCTATGAGAGACTAGTAAGCAAATTGACAGGTGTGACACTTACAAAATTACATAGAAAGAGTTTTGTCCTGTTTTTACAGTGTTTTCATTTTGTCAAATTCCACACAAAATGTGAGTAGAATCTGTGGAAATGTTTTGCTGTTGCTGTTAATTGATAAGAAAACAAAACAGCCTGTCACTTATTTTCTGCACAAAGAGCATATAGCCCCCATATAGCATCTGAGTTATATATTTGTGTTTTATCTTCCATCCTAACATCGTCACGGTCGACATCAAATTAATCTGAATTAATAGTTTTTTCCGAGGGAACCGTGCCTGCCTGCCTTATTACAACGGCACGGCTTAAAACATATTAATGCGGAAATCGATGTAAACGTCTATCCGACGAAACCGAATGTAAATGTGAGTTGAGGTGTATTTAATTATTCAATTATTCAGTCCATATACCTAATTAGCATCATGTCGCTCAAGGCAAAAACATTGAGAAGAATGTCAAGTATACACCATCGGAGAGTCATTCATATTGTTATCATGTGGTACAACCGATAAACACGTGGAATTAAACATGTAGGTGTGTTTTAGATTAATGTGTTTTTCGGCGTCATGCGATGTGAGCGATGAGGTGCGTATTCATGAAGTGTTTTCACATTAAAATCCCCTCAGAAAGACGAATTGCCCAACTCAGAAAATGGGAATGCGATTATCGCGCGTACAGTCACATCCGGGAAGTGTTCGGTTTCGCGCGACGTGCAGCGCGTTTACTGTAGATTCTAATCACTATAAAACACAATTTACATAATGTTACTTATAAAAGTGCCATAGAAGAAAGTGTGTGTATCTTTTTATAGTTATGGCCTTGCGATAGGAAGTGTAGTAATTACATGTTTATGTAATTAGGTCAGTAATTCAAAGGAATAAGCTTGTGTGTTTCCCATTAGTAATAAAGTAGCCCTTTGTGGCCTATATCTGTCACAAGGAGGGTCGCTCTTCCATTAGTTAACACACAAATAGACGTATCTCTTTACCAGTAGCACACATAGCACACTTTACCGAACGCACTTGCACCGGGGGACACCTGCAGTTATGCAACACACATTTAGTGATCACACCCGAGGGCGTGTGGCCACAACAAAAATACATTTCCAAAATTAACGTGGTCACACTTTATTCCCTCCAGTGGCAAAAGCAAAAAAAACATAAACACACAACACACAATGCAATGTACCGAACACGCAATACATGCATGCACAAGTGCAAGGAGACACACACGTATTTGTCATTCTAAACACACACGAATATACGAATATAATCCCAGGCCTACACACACACACACACACACACACACACACGCACACACATAATCGTATACTCACACATGCATATTTGCCAACCAAGACCTTGCATATTCGCATTACAAAACACAGAGAATGCGTCCACACAGTTACTATTGCCAGACTCACAAATGCCCACAACACGCTCACACTTTCGCCCTCCATCGGCGAACCACGAAGCACACACGCACACACTCACACACACACACACACACACACACTCAGCCAGGCTCAGCTCCCTCCACTTCTAGGCCTTCAGAAGGTATTTTCTCTCTCTCTCTCTGCCTCATCAGGCCCTGTAGCAGAGGGCAGGCAGTAGCTAATAATAGGTATTGACTGGTTCAACGTGGGATGAGCAAGGTTCAACCATTGGATCTCCAAATGCGCCCGGGGGTCACTCGCACAGCGAACACGTCTCCGAGGACCCGGCTGAAAGAGAAGGCATTTTAAACTTTCATGACTTCTCTGAAATCGCGGCTGTTTCGCCTTTCAGGCCTTAACTCTTTGTACTCAAAGCGCTCGGCCCGATCAATATCCAAGAAGGAGAGAGAGGAGAGGAGTGGAGAGAGAGAGAGGAGAGAGGAGGGGATGAAATCCAGACGTCTTTATTTCAGTGGCTAAAACTGGTGCGCGCAAAACACACAGCCCTGGGTTTGTTCGGTCACTGCTATTGTGAACTTTATGTTCACACTTAGCCTTTTGTACACACATGTACAGACTTGATCTGTGCAGATGGAGCCTGAAAACACACACACACACACACACACACACACACACAAATGCAAGCAGCAAAAGCGTGGAAGAATGGAACTGTGTTGGGATTTGTTCAAGTCCATCTTAATACGAGACTCACATGACCATTTGTTGGAGCAGTCAACGGCAGTGGTGGAAGAAGTATCCAGTGTTTAACTATTATATCTGATGTTTTTGGATTATTTTTACCACTGCATAATCCGTGTTACATTTACTGCTGTTGACATTTAAGGCTGAGCTCATTTTAGCTCCTGTATACGATGTCGGCTCGTTCAATCGACCGCAGTGCAGAAAAACATCATATGTCCGTGGCATGGCTGCCCCAGAAGAACCACACATCTGTGAAAAATCAACTTTTCATGGTGTCAGAAAACAGCCGCTTTTCAGCTCGGTGACGATGCACTTTCCAGTAAATCCAAGAGAATTTTATCAATCCATAAAGGAACACTTAATCATTCAGTTGAACTCAAACATTTAAAATCAACACATCTGGAGAAACACGGTTTTCACACGAGGGTAAGGTTATGAAAATGTGCTTAAAAGTATCTAGTTGCTAAAGCTGTCAGACAAACGTAGTGGAGTAAAAAGGAAAATATTTGGGTCTGAAATGTAGTACAGTAGAAGAATAAAGTTGCATTGAATGGAACTACTTGAATTTGTACTTTGGTATGGTACTTGAGTAGATGTACTTAGTTACATTCCACCACTGGTTAACAGTCGCTGTAATCATTCCTCCTGTCCATACTGGCCATCAGGGATGGAAGTCATAGATTCATTTTACTCTCAATACTGTAAAAAAGTCATTTTGTGTGCACTTTTTGAGTTTTTGATTATATACATATATATAGTACAGAAACAGGCATATAGTGCATAACAGTAGCCCTCACGAGTACACATATAGAGTCAAAAGACACAACACACACATTCAGTGATAATGTACAAAATGTTAAAAGGACACACTGTCAGATTTATACAAATGCAGCAGACAGGCACACAGCAGAGGCAGAATGTGAACAAACCAGCAGAGCCCTTGTGATTGGCCTCGGGCTGTAATGGACATGAACAACCTCTGTGTTAACAGCAAAGCGGCATGTTTTGATTTCTGACACATTTAGTACAGAGACGGCTGTTTCTGTTTTAAAAACGGTTTTCCAGTGAGCTGACTCACACTGGTCCTGGAACAGTTGCTTAACTTTACAAAATATCAAACTGTGGGAATCTGATTCAAGACAGATACACACAATGCACGGAGCTGTGTGTGCGTTTGTGCGTGTGTGTGTGTGTGTGTGTGTGATGCCTTCAGGTACAGAGAGGTTCCACTACAATGTGACTCCAGCTGCTACAGAGAGGGAAGGTAATACCCAGGGCAGGGTGACACAGGGGAGTGTGTGTGTGTGTGTGTGTGTGTGTGTGTGTGTGAAGGGCACTACAGCTGCGGCCTGAGCAGAGATCTACAGAGTGGTGAGGTGAATGGCACTCGCTCAGAGAGAGAAAGCTCAAAACTCTGCATGGCACTACTCCAAAATATTACAATATTCCAAAATACATTAAACCATCTAACATCTCCAAAACTAAGACTTCTGTTCACTTCTATACATCTCACTATTTCAATTTGTGTAATTAATGGATTTGTTTTCTTAATTCTGTAAGCTCTGGTTTTGTCATTCATTTTTTCTTCTTCCTGTATTTCTTTATAGCAATTAACTATTTAAACAGGAAGCAAAGAAGGCATCAGCTACTCTCTCTACACCATGTGTGTTTGTGCTGCCTTTAAGGAGCAAATAGTGCTTACTGATCCCATAGTACCAGCACTTTTAAAACAGTCGCTATAAAACTTAAAACACATTGTTTCAGGATTGTTAAATAATCGTATCTGTTATATGTATATCGATAATATAGCATTTCAGTTGCCTGCTGGTTGCTGCTTTTATAGCTCCACCTGATTCCTCTTAAACCAGGCAGGACTTGACCCATGACCCGAGCTGCAATGTTTTTTGGAAGGTGTTCAAATAGTTAATAGATTAATCAATCAAAGAACCACAAAAGATTGAACTAGACATAGTTATGTGTTTACTTGCAAGAACAGGCAGCTCGGGAGGGGCTCGCTGATAATGATGGGCGTTTACGCTAGTCAGTAGTCGCTGAATGTGCGTTATTAACCGCCGCCGTGCAGCGAGCAGACTGCCGACTCTGCCTGACTGGGATGGAACAACACAGCCTGTGAGAAGACAGAAGTAAGCCCGACGACAGGGAATATGGTACTGAGGTGGTTTAGTCCCGGGTTTGGCTCCTGGAGACCCGGGATAGGAGTGCTAGCTGCAGCCGAAAGCTAACTAGCTGACGGCAGCTATAAAGCTAGCAGTGTCCTTCCGTGGATGCTAGCATATACAAGTGATATAGGTGAGAGGTGGAACTACACATGTGTGATAAAAAAAACATTTGAATGAAATGAAGAAGAAGAAGTCTGAGTTGAATTTCATGTAAAGAAACATGTAGAAATGCGGCATAAAACAAAGCCAACAGTCCATTCACTGGGGCAAGAGTAGCCTATTTTTCTTTCGCTCAATTATTCTGTTTAATCATACTTTAATGATGTTTGGCTTTGTTTTACAGCTCAGTGTACCACATGATATTTTCCTCCTGCATCAATTTTTCATTCATCAGTTACAGAAATTCGGAGGAAAAACACAGTAACACAAGAACATGTGGCAAAGTAAACAAAACAAAATCAGAGCAACAAAAAAAGGGAGTCAGATGAGAAAAACAGTGTTTTTTGCGTGTCAAGATGGGTGGGCCGGCCCGGCTGTGAAGATGCGGTGTCGTGTTGTGTGATGGTGGTGGTGGCTGGCTTCACCACGTGGGTTTGACATTACGCTGCCAGGGCACTGCTCTAAATTAGAGCCTGCTTGTCTTGGATCCGGTCCATCCAGATCCACCACTATTCCCCGATGCCAGCTCCACCACAGACAGTGGAGCATTTGTCAAAAGTTAGTCAGAAAAAAATGGCGAGACGCTGAAAAATACTCAGCATCTTGGTAAGAGTTAGAAAATCAAGTGCATTGCTGGGGTGGTTTTAATAAGCCGGTGTCTGCTCGTTTCGGAGAGGAGAGTCTGAGAGTGTGGGTAAAAAGGCAAGACAACTGAAAAAGAACGAACACACTAAGAACCAAGTGTCGTTTGAATGAGATAAAAATAAACTGAATGAAAACAAAGATAACGTGTGCATTTAGGAAATCAGACATAAGCTTTTGTGTCTCCAGACCTTTTCTTTGCTCTGTTTCTTCTGAGGTCCAGACCATCATCATCATCACTGTGAAGGACGTCATTTCAACACACTGTGTGACACCACCGGCCAGCATTCATGAATCATCACGTCCGACAAAATGCGCCGCCAACACAGAACATCAAACAGTCAGTGGAGCACCTTTCATTTATTCTGATTTAAGTATTCCCCTCCTTAGTAAATGATGTGATGTATTTGGGGTAATCCCTGCTTTTAAAGTGTAGCAAGGACAACACCGATCAGAGTCGGTATTTTGAAAGTGTGACTGAACACCAGTCCCACCCGGGCAGCTGTGGGAGCTGTAGCAGTGTGCGCTGAATGTGATTTGTGTCCAAAGTCCAACTATTTTGGACTCAACTGACCCCCAAATACACTGACCTGACACACATTTTAATTACAATCATGACAGCTGAAGTCCACTCACTCACTCTGGTGTCAAGTCTTTGTTGTGTCACATGGGCTCAAGCTTGCTCAAGTGTCATGAAACTTTATAATTAGCCACTTCTTATCATGTGTTCGAATAACAAGATCCAGAACAAGAGCGAAAGTGTGAGTGGTGGTTGTTTTGTATAGGGGATAAATTGCTTGTACCTCTCTAAATGTCCCATTATGTAACTCTACTCTCTGATCAGGAGGGATGGACATACCAGAGAATCATTTGATAGAAAGTTTTGTTAAAAAATAATATTGTGAATATTTACACTAGGATCCGAGTTACAGAGGTTGATTTGTAGGATGAGTGATTGTTTCCATAAAATACACTCCAGAGGCGCTGCTCAGGTAGCGACAGAACTATAGGAGGCAGCATATCGCCAGAGTAACGGACCACTGCTGCTCTTTCTTTGCTGGCTATCCTTTGCTTTACCGTTAGCAAATGAGTTCAGTCAACCATTGTACTAAGGTTACCATATATGCTGACTGAATTTTGCTGGATCACAACCTCGGATCACGGGGGGAGTCACAGTGGGCTCCTATCGCTACAAAGGACGTGAAGACACAACTGGCGGGGACAAGAGAGAGGTGAAGTGACAGAGGAGTCTCTGTGTGTGAACATGTGAAGAAGGTGTCTTAGTTCTATAAAAGAGAGACATTTAAATTCACAAGGTGCATGGTTATGGTATTACAAGACAGGACAAGCCTATCCGTTTAGCATGCTAACCTCGGTAGACATCTCCGAAACTCACACACACAGTATGTCTGACAGAACATCAGCATTGTTTATTCTTCACATCCTGTTGATAATGATAAATTCTGGCCATATCGTAAAAAAAAAGAAAAAGAAAATGCACCTTTAATACTGCTTCACTAGCTCCCCTGGGTGACATACAGTAGAGGTGATAAATGTATGTATTAAAAATGGATAGTTATTTTTCAGACCTGTCGTCATCAGCCAAACTCTCCACTCGCTGAATGTCAATGATTATCTTTTTTCCTTTCAGCGCCGCTGACGTCAGATTTTGCAATCTCGAAGGTGGATTTCAGATTTCAGATCTCCCCTCTATTTTTCTCCTTCTCTTCTCTTTCTCCGCTCGTTCCGTGCCCCTAACCACTAACCCCCTCCAGACACGCTCTCTTTCGCTCTCGCTCTCCGCCTCGAACACACATATACACACAGCGTGGGCGCTGACAGTCCCTTGAACTGTTGACAATAAGTTGATGGGCTAAAGCCTCCAGTAAACATCTCTGGTGCCACCTCTACCCAGATGGAGCTACTTAGAGAACACACACACACTCTCTCTCTCTCTCTCACACACACACACACACACACACACACACAAACACACACACACACTTTCCAGGCCTGAGTTTCATTAGTCAGTGTGTTTATGTCTGCGTTCATGCGGCCTGGCGGAGAAACCTCCCCGTTTCGCTGCACTCTTTGGTTGCCTCTGTCGGGTTTTACCCTGAGCAGAGAGCACGGAGAGCGAGAGAGAGAGAAAGAGAGAGAGAGAGAGAGTGACCACAGTCACCGTTCACAGTTTCATGTATGGACAGCTTGTGTGTGTGTGTGTGTGTGTGAGAGAGTGCACCCGGTCACCTTTGATGTTAAAACACATAGTACATGCTGTTCTCATTTCTGATCCCACCCTTCTTACCAGGCTGACATCGCCGGCCAGCCGCCCTGGGGCAGATGGCACCGGGATCTGTGTGTGTCTGTGTGTGTGTGTCTGTGTGCGTGCGCGCGTGTGTGTGTGTTTTCAATATAGCGAGGAAACGGTTGACCCGCAGGTCACTGGCCCTAGACAGGCTTAATTTTTCAACAATTAATCTCCTTCAGCCAGGAGGGGCAGAGTGGATCTAAAAACTCCGTCACACACCATCTCACACACGAACACACACGGCTGATGATGACAGGCATCAAAACCGCTACGTCCGTGTGTGCATGTGTGTGTATGTTAATCTGAGATGTGAATATGAGGAGATTAGATGGACCCAGGGATTAAAATCTGGCCTTTACCTCAGAGGATCCGTACCAGCAGGGACAGGCTGATGAACCGCCCACACACACACACACTCACAGACACACACACACACACACACTTACACATCACTCCGAAGGTCCAAAGAAAGAGAAATGTTTGGATCAAAGTGCTCAAACGAGTAACCAGAGAAAGTCTGTTATTTCTAACAGACAGGAGGAGAATGAAAGACAGATGGAAGTGTAGGAATGATGGAAAGAGAGGAAGAAAGAGAAACACACAGGCAGCACACAAACACAGCGGTGTAGAAGTATCGGGCACGAGGGCGAGGGCGGGTAGAGGGTTTTCCTCCCTATTTAAAAACCTCCTCACTGGGTCGGAAAATTAGCCCCGGTCCTCTGTTTATTGATGAGGAGTCGCACACACACACACACGGCAACCTCCAAACACGCTCCAACCACACATAATGTCACTGTTTTTTCAAAGAACCAACAGGCAACGTATAAATATCCAAATCCAGCTGAAATCACAAACATAATCCCATCATGTGGAAAGTGTTTTTTTTTTTTTTTTTTAAATTTGTTGTTAATATCGTTTTCATTGTATTCTTGAAAGATGGAGAAAAAGGTATTTAGAGATGAAGCGTCCGACGGGCAGCGCTATGCACTTGTTCAACTGTACTTTGACCGTTGAGTCGGCAGGGCCATGGAGACAATGAAGAAAAAAACAACTTCTGCCAGTAGCATTAGCATTCAAAGCTAGGCACAGGCAGTGAGTTTAGCAGTGGCACCACTTGATATATCAATGGTGACATTGGCGTCCCCGTTGAATATTTGTTTGAAATCTCAAAAATTCAAGAGAAACCTTGGATCAATTAAAACTTTTCTCTCCACTAATAACTTCTTTTGAACCAGCCATTCATGTCAGTCCAACCTTGGTGTCTTAATCTGAAACACCGCTGGCAACTGGGGCAACAATTGCCATATTCATTTAAAGAAATCTATACAAAATATTGCCTGGAGCTTCATCTTTTTCTCTTTTCTCTTTTTTTACAATAGAGGGCGGCTGGGATGACGTATTTTTGTAGACTTACCCGGATATTAGTATCGCCCCTTGCTCCCTTTGGGATATTTTTCCTTTGGATTAATGCAGAAAATACTCTCTGTGGCAAACATAAGTCTATGATACTTATGTTGTTTTTTTTTCAGCAAGATAATCTTCCCAGATGAATACCGGCTTTATGATTTTTGATGCGTAGATGCAATTGCTAGAAGTAAAAAGCTTATGCTTAAGCAACTACCACTATGCTTCTTACCACACCATACTCTACCATGCACACTTTTCTATATATTGATCAATCTACAAGCTGGGAAGTTAGAGTTTGAATCGTTTGCAACTAAAGTGCGCCTGTAAAGACTAGCGAGTAGATGAGTCTGATGTTTGGCGTTAATGTCCCTGACATCAGTCTCATCTGGGCAACTGTTAGCAACCATATCTGTAAAGACACAGAAGCACTTTATAATTCACATGTGGGGCATTTACTGCCATATTTTATATCATAGAAAAAAACTTTAAAATCACTCAAAATACTTGTAAAGGTGTATTTTACACTACGGTATTGCTACATTAACTTATGTAAAGGATCTGAATATCACAGCTCCACGTTATCGCTAAGTTTGATGAAGCAGACTGACGAACAACAGCTTTATTTTTCAGGATGTGCAGTCCCTGTCCTTGTACTGACCTCTGCAGTCATGACAATAGACAATAGATATGAGTGGGCAGAGAAGTGAAACACTATAGAATTGTAGATGATTACAATCAGAAGACGAAAAAATAAACATAATTCACTAAATACTCTGAAATAAAATACAAGAATTCAAATGAATACAAGTTCAATCTAATCTAAAATCCAAAATAAATACCAGAAACATATCTTCTACCATAAAAGGGTATAGGGGGCGTGACTTGGATTTTTTAAACGTTTGCAATAACGAATGTGTGTTAATGTGTGCCCCTTCCTTGCGTGGTGTGTGTGCGTGTGCATGCATGTGTGTGTGTCCACTCAGTGTCGTGCTGGGCTACATGAGGAGACAGGGAGCATGTTGGAGCTGACAAGGCCTGTAGGGTCAACATCAAGCCAAATCAACTGCACTGGGGATCAACCACTGCTCCGGCTCTGTCAAATTAGGGCACCGCGCCAACACACACAAACACACACGCACACACACACGCGGACACATGGACATGCACACAAACAGCTGTCAGGCACACACACACACTCGTGACTGCCCACTGCCCCGGAAACATCAGAGCACATCTTTGCCCTGAGGTGAGAATTGCAGTTTGTGTATGTGTGTGTGTTTGTGTGTGTGTGTAGTGTGGGTGTGTGTGGGCAGTCACAGGGTCTGTGTGGTGATTGCCGGAACATACTGGCTGAGCAGCATGCGATTTGTGTTGGTTTGTGCATGTGTGTGTGTGTGTGTGTGTAAGTGGGGACATATTTTTGTGGAACTTATGCGTTTAGCGATGTTTGGACTTGAGTGAGTCATTCCTTTAGTTTGTGTGTGTTTGAATGTGTGTGTGTGCGTTCGTATCCGAGAGGCTGTAAAAGGAGAGAGCATGTGCCGTACATCAAAATATTGTTCAGGTGTGTCTTTCGCATGTGTGCTCGCATCTACATCTTTGTGTGTAATATGTGCGTTTATATGTCTTTATAAATGCATGTATGCACGTGGGTGTGTTTGTGTGTGTGTGTGTGTGTGTGCTATGCCCCAGGGTGTCATCAGCCGGGCAGTTAATGGGCATCTGTGCGTAGTCCAGTGGAAGCCAGCCGGCTAACTGGGCTAACTGGGCCACCTCTGCCAGCCACAGCCAGCTGTGCCACTGGATGCCCATTCTGCACTTCATCAGCATCATCGTTATTTCAGCTTCACACACTCTGCCCAGACCGGCCACCATCATCACTCCTCCGCCCATCCGTCCATCCATCCGTCTCTGTCCCGTCTCCCTCTGCAAAACATGAAATGCGAAAGCCTTTCTGGACTTCTGAGGACCAAACTGACCTCATAAAGAAAGAGATGAGGGAGATCTATGTGGACATATTGGCTGCTCTCATGTCTGCTCAGCAGTAAAAACACCAAAAACAAAGCCGGCGGTTATGGATGGCGATGTTATGAAAGTCTGACGCCGTGTCCTTCTGTTTGTTGGCCCATTTAACACTCGGGTCACTTGTACACCACCTGCATATATATTCATAGATTAGTTAGGACACCCGCTCCTTGACATTTCTCCCAAATCAGGATTTAAAGAAACAGTTCAACCTAAAATGAAGATTCAGTCATTATTTACTCACCCTCATGCAAAAATAAACGGGAAGTCGGGTGAAGTTTCGAAGTCTGCAAAACAGCTTTACAACAAAACAGCATTGCAGCAGTAAAAAATGTATGTAAAAAAATTGACCTGTAAAATTCATTACACTTTCTTTAACATTGCAAAATAGTGCATTTTTCAGCGTGTCTGTCCACTGAGGTGTTTATAACTCACTCCTTAGTATCACAATGGGCATTTTTTTCTCTGTTTGACTCCTGCTCAACTCACTATAGACTATAGCTCCATCTTCTTTTATTTATTCAGTTGTTTGACCAAACATTCGCAAACTATAATGTTTCCGGGGCAGTGGGCAGATAAGATGTCCACAGAAATCAGTGGAATGATGTAATTCCTTTTCAAAAGCACTCTAATTGGTTTAATTAGCAGGTCAAACATTCAAACCTCCAGATTAAAATAACAGATCGTTAATTTAGTGATTTCATCCCCAAATTGATTTTCTTTTTTTTTATAAAATTGAACAAATGAAGAAGTACCAGCACACGGAGCAAATGGAAACGCAAACTGCCTCTGTATTAGATACCAGTGCAGAGAAGTTTCAACTTTTTCTAATTTGTCTAAGATGCAAGTGATTTGCGTGAGGGCTGGCTGGATCCATGGTCGGATGAGGAGATGTTTTCTGTTGCCTTGTTTTGGAATGAAGGCGTATACCTCCGGGTGTTCAAATATTGAACCACATGCCAGAAAAAAACTGCATATCCCCATCACATGAATGCCAAATGGATGTTTTGCTTTTCAAATGCCTAATTCTCAAACATATAACTGACTGGGGAAGAAATTAGACACAGTACATTTTGACACAACATCATACAATTATCATTTGTCCTTAGTCCATATTTCAATGATTTTGCCTCCATCATTATTGACTTTGACATTAACTTCTAACTCTTATATTATGAGTGTGTACACTTGCTTTGGCAACTGCAGCACATGCCAGAGCTGCTGGCAACAGGCTGTGCACCTCCAACTTATTTAAGAGTAGGAAAAAAGATATGCACTTACTGTTAAAAAGTAGTCACATACAAACTGATGTTTGTATTTTTGTATATCATGTTAATTATGGAATTAAAAACTACATTTTCAGAAATATTGCACTTTCTTTTAGTACTTGAATGCTCAAATGTCCCTTCGTTGTGCAGGTCAATCAAATGTCTTACCTAAAAACACTTCAACTGGGATACCAGGAATCAAACCTGCAACCTCTCAGTGTAATAGAATGGCCTTGTTAAGCCAACAGGTCACCCTGCTGTATACAGTGTGTGTGTGTGTCCCTGTGTGTGTGTGTGTGTGTCACTGTGTATAGAGTGGTGTGGCAGCCAGGGCCTCATGACAGATCAGGGCATTCAGGCCAGTGACATTCCTCCAGAGCCCCAGATGCATCATGGGCCAGCGGTGTGAAAAATGCTGGTCGGCCTGATCCACTCAGCCGCAGATGAATGGAGCGCTCGGTGCACTCACCCGTAGATGAATGGAGCGATCTGTCTTGTCAGCGGAGGTCGACCGAGAGGTTACAGTATCCAGCATATACCTGTGTGCGTGTGCATGTGTGTGTGTGTGAGTGTGTTTGCTGACACCAGAAACTAGCTACAGTACACCACACACAAAAAGTGAGAAACAAAGACAAACACAGGTGATCACAAATGAAGTGCTCACATACAATAAAACAAAGACACAAACATGTTTCAGTTACTATAGTCTATTTTGATGTAGCCTCTTTCCAGAAACCTAAATATCTTACAACCCAACACCACTAATCTTTACTACAATACTAATTTAATTTTAACAAATATTTCATGTTAACAATAAGGGATGCATTTTGCTACCATCTGTTGAAGGCAAATATTCTTCCACCTTTTACTAACATATTCTGAAGAGTTTAGCTACTTTTCTAGCCCACAGCTTAGCTAGCTGGGAGACAACTTAAAGAAAAGACAAAGTTTGGCGCAATGGGAATGGAATGGGAAGTACGAGATCCATGATTTCACCCATTAAGTGAGTTTTTTCCTAATTTTTCGCCTCCACCTCTTTACGAGTGCCTTTTGCAACTTTTGATTAGAAATAAACATTAGAAGTGGCAAACGCTGCTTTATCACAACAGTGGTTTATATATCCACATATATTGAGTCGTCTGGTTTACCTTTTGGAATGATCATAACAGGCTACTGCTACCTTGCAGCGTTACGGAGAGGCGTTTCTTCTCGGATAGGGTCACAACATACAAGTTAGTTGGCCGTCTGCTGTAGTATTTTTGGCTGAGACATAAGTGGCATGAGGAGATGCAACAGTCAGCTATTGTCACCGCTAGTTAGTTGATGTTGGTTTGGTGTGTTTGGGCCAATCTGTTATTCCCTCAGAAGTCATGGTGAGAGGTGACCATAAGTCTCTGGTTAAAATGTCTGATTTAAGGCTTGGTGAAGTGGTAAAGTAAAATGAATCTGCACTTCTTTGCTTAATCTGTGGTCCTAGAGGCATGGTGCTGTAGTGAATATGGCTACTAACTAGGCTAGTGAGTGGGCTGTTCATGCGAGCCCAACAGGCTGGTTCTCTGGCATTTTTGTTGATCACGTTCTCAGGGTCAGCAAGCTAGCTGATGGAAAGAAAACTTGTTAGCTTGTGAGATTAGCTCAGCGGCTAACAGTACGTACACAATACATTCACACGGTTCATTCAAAAGACATATTTGTAGCATCGACCCCTGTCTCGTAGCTGTCGGACTCTCCATCTCCACAAAGGTCAGCACTGTCAAGACAGCACAAATTCAGAGGTCTATGCTGCAAATACACTAAATGGTGTTCATGCAATTCCATTGGAGTCTACAGCTACATTAGCAGCCCCATGCTTTGGTCTACACATTAATATAGTCCCATTTTTTTAATCATTAATCAATGGAGTGATTATTTTCTCAGTTAAAAAACATCGTCAAAACGTCTTCTTCTGTCTGATTGACGGCTGAAAACCCAAACCCATTTAATTTACAATCTTATAAGACAAAAAGCAAACAGCATAGTAGCAATACTCATAATTTTTGCTTGAAACGATAATTTTGTTGACCAACTTATTGATTAATCAATTGGTTGCTTCAGCTCTAGATTGAACACAACATTTATAAAACAGTTAATCTGTGTTCAGATTTCAGATTGTTTCCCAAGGTCAAAAATGAACTTTCTTGCTCGACAGAAAGTGTTTACAAGAGACCCACAAAAAGGGATCTACATATTTTAATGACATGCTATGATTAAAGTTCAGGCAGTGGGACGGGCCCTAACACAGGAGCAAGTTTTAGTGGACAATAAGGATGGACTAGATAATCTAGATGATACGTTTGTGAAATGTTCCTTTAAAATTCGACTTCTAATAATCGATATCCTGAGCCCAATCTCTTATCCTCATTTTGAAGGATTTTTCTTGGATTATTATCATCGTGAGCAAGTTTAGAGGCATAAACATGCACACACACACACACAGTGGGCCTCCATCAAACACTGCCCTTGTGTCCCTGAGTTTGTCACACACACACACACACACACACACACACACACACACACACACATACATGCACTCTCACACTCACTCACTCACACGCAGACACACACACAAACAGCAAGACCATCTCCTCAGCCATCAGCCCAGAGCTCCGGCGCCCCGAGCAGTGGCTCTGACACGTCTATATGTTTTTCCGCCTGACCTTTTGCCGTCCTTTCTGCCACAGCCCGTAAACCATAAGCTGATATATGAAGGCAATTTTTAGCGGTGCCACTTGTATCTGAGTGATTGCGTACGCTTTACATTTGGGGCGGCTGCCACCTTGCCACCCCTCCTCCTCCAGATCTCTCTATTTGGATAGCGGGTGGAGTGGGGTGGCGGGGGGCAGAGAAAAGGAGGGGGGACAGACAGGATGAAAGGATGGGTGGATGTGACGCCAAATACACACATCTATCTACTCCCAGGGCAGGGAGTCTGCTGTGTGATAGCCCCTCACTTGGCCAAGCAGAACTTAAGAAGCTTTATGAAAGGACAGGGCTGACTGCAGCTTTATTGCAAGAGCATTTACAAACATCTGCATTCTATAGAAATTATTTTATTTGTTATGTTTTTTTTCATGAATATGGGTTGTATTTTAGACCCATGATAGTTTCTGCTCCTATAGACCTTGGGTCAACAATCGGCATCAACCACTGACCTTTTATCAGACTGGTAATGAAACGCAGGTCTGCGTTCAATTTATTTGGATTATTTATTTATTTTGGTAAGAATAAATCTGTTTTATGTTAGGACAATCCGATTTAGACAGAGCTACTTTCACAAATATATTTCACAAAAACTGCTTCACAGATTTTCACCAAACCTGGATGGAGAATTGACCTCAAGCTGGAATGGACCTCATCAACTTTTGGTGGAGATCCGGATAGAGGGAGGTGGTGGGGTGCACTCTACTGAGTTCCATTCTAATTTTGTTACTTATCTGAGTAGTTTTGAGTAGTATTATTTCATTATTATTATTATTACCATCCACTGTTTAAATGTCAGTAACAAAATGTATCCCTGAAACTGAAACAGAAAACAATCAAAATGTATCACAATTTCATCCGCAAGGTTAAACACCCAACAAATATCAGGTATATGACAACTTAGATGCAACAATTAACACATTTGTAAACAGTGCTTTTTTATGATGCAGAATGACAGGGTAAACACACATTTCAGGTGCAAAGTATGTCAAATTATGTCATTATGTAATTAGAATGTGTACACAATGAAACAGTACCTTTACTGGGGGTGCTATTTAAGAGGCCACGTGAATAATTACGCACCTCCATAGTTCAAATAGCCTGGTACAAAATGAGGCATAGCTATGGTGTGCTTGCCTCTCTCCAAGTAGAGGCAATATCAAGTATCATAATTTCATTGGGATTAACATATACCTTAACTATAACTATAAGACTATGAATGTTGCTAACCACTGCTCCACCACTGACATTTCACAGGCTGAAATCACACCAGTATGTTGGTCTGCAGGTCTAACCTTTATAATAAAGCTTCTCAGTTATACACTGTATTTGAGGTGATGTATTTGCTGTATTTGTGATGGAAATGCTGAAGCTTCCCTGTATATATTAAACAGTAAAGAAATAACTTAACACCCTTTTTTTCTCTTAAAATTGAATTGGCCGTGGCAATGAAACACCTCTATGTCCTGTCCTCTAGTTTTACTGCCAGTGATGGGGTCGGTTTGATTAGCATTAGTTCATGTTCCAGTAATGGACTGAGACTCTGCCTCGTTAGCATTTTAACTCATGTTTGAATAGGCGGCAGTGTTCCCCTCTAGGCCCCTTATCACAGCAGCAGATTGAGCTCGTTAGCTTGTTAGCATGAACTTATGCTATGGGAGCTATATGGCATTAGGCCATGTTACATTACCACAACGCAATGACACTTGTTAGCTTATTAGCATAACCCCCTATTAGATGGACAAGGGGGTGTGCGGTGCATTAGCCCGTGTTACAGTAATGGAAAGGCTTTGTTAGCTTGTTAGCATGCTAAATAGGCAGGGGTGTGTGAGTGGCATTATAGCCTGTTTAAGAGCACTGGAATGAGTCGCCACAGTGTTAGCTAGTTACCATAATCTCAAGAAGGGTGTGTGCGTGTGTGTGTGTGTGAGAAAGAGAGAGAGAGGGAGAGGGCGAGAAAGAGAGAGAGTGTGTGTGTGTCTTTCCTCTAACACTTTTCAATTACAGCTGCTCATTGTCAGGTTGTAAATGGCTGGGTCAGCTGGCTGGAGTTCTGCCTTTGAACGCGGTGCTGACGTCCCTACAAAGGCATCATTAGGAAGGCTTGGCCCAGCAAGCACTTCTCCATCGCCCCCAAGGAAACAATTCAATAATGTGCCAAAGATGAAAAAAATTAACAATGTATAAAAAGAAAACTTCACCCTACATGAAGAAATATAAAAAAAAAGCCTTCAATCTAATCCCCCCTTTAATTTTCCCTGCTCTGTTCGGTGCCCCTGCATATCGCTCATTTGATATATTTTTTTCTTTCATCATTAATTTTGAGACATATAAATATTTCTTTGAAAAGACAATTCTCAATTTCTCTTGATCTGAATATTCGCCCCACCCGAGCCTATTCAAGCCTTTTTTCTTAACAAGTTTAGAAGGAATACAAACACTGCTGCTGTTGCTAATTACAATGGGAGATTGAGAAAAAAAAAAGAGGAAGTATTCAAAGTCGTATTTATGCAACATGTCTTTCTCGCCTGTCCTGTTTCTTTGGTTTTCTAATATCTTCCAGGATCAAAGGCTTCCGTTGGGTTTCTCTCAGCTCGTTTTTCCTCCTCCAAGCATTGTTTGCCTCCCAGGACCACCGCAGCACAAGTTTTGTGCTCGTTCCAAATTTATAGGGAGGGGGGAATTAGTTATTCCAGGAATAATTGCACATCAAAAAGGGGAAGATCCACAGAGGCTATGTATAAAAGAAGCGCCTTATTCTGACCGACAGTTACATACAGTATATATACATACATGTATCACATATCGCACTGCAGCCTGGGTGATACTGCCCTAATGGGATTAACACTAAATTTAATCAACAGATCCTCATACTTAAAAGACTGAATAGGTCAATTGCCAATGACTCCTGCGTACGAGCGACAGACGTACTGGACCTTTATCATGCACTCACCTGTTTATTGGGTTCTACATGGTTATGGTAGTAAAATAACAACATAACTTATATTGCTTCATTTACTAACATAGCTACATTGCATAAAAAACTTAAGTTAGAAACTAACTGCGTTAGAAAGCTGAAGTAATTCACCATCTACTTTCACATTCATTGAGTGAAAGTCCCGTGTCTGTTCGACCCGGTCATTCATCCTCGACCTCTTCCTATGCAGACTTGCTGCTCTTTATAATACTTCACCTAACTTCCTCCTTTGCAGCCATAACAATGTCTACAGCCACTAGAGGGCACCACCTAACAAGAAACGTAAATACAGGTCGTAATAAGCGCAATAAATTCAGACTGTTCAGTAAAAAAAGAAAAAAAAATCTTGCGCTGTAAAGCGCAATTTGAGCTTGCTGCATCCATGTGGTGTGAATTTGCCCTTGTCTGTGAAGGCATTTGTGACTATGATATATGTTTTGCACCAACTATTGTATCATCCATCCTTGTTCTTATTCTTGTTTTGCGGTTGCAGACAGATTTTTTACTTTTTCAGCCAAAACACAATACACAAACCAAAAGTTTGTACATCCACAGTCCTGAATCTTGCATTTTCCCATTTTGAATGACAAACAGAGACTACCACCACCTGGTGCTTTAGAGAGTCATTTCCTCTCACGCAGGTGCAGAATGTTTGAGGTAAGGATCCATGACGTGCTGTAATTGTGCATTCTCCTTACATTTTAAACATCAGGTTCATTGTTAAAAGATGTGAAACATTTTAGGACATACCAGTGGCTGAAACATTTAGTTTCTCTGTTTCTCTGAGTACTGTAAGTGAAATTCATGATCATAATTTCCCTTTCCCGGTAATGTTCGATACTAAATGAAAAATGTTCATCCACTAAAAAACACTTAAAAATGAATAGCTGTGAAATCAAACTCGCTCTCGGTCTCAAATCCTCACTTTGTCAGCCTCTGATTAAAAGTGCACCTTTTTCACGAGTTCACAATGCTTTTCTATTATAAATGACTGGAGCATAGGCATTACCTGTCTACAGTGGGAATATTAAATCTCTGTGGAGACAGATAGCATAATGCAGATGTCTTAATGAAAACTTCATTAAGATGGAAGATAATTACTGTGTCCTTAACGATGCACTCAGTGTGCTTTTAAATAATTGAGGTGCTCAACTTTTGATGTGTTTATACTGAAGTAATTTCATCATGCAGACTTCATCTGAGATAGATTGGCTTCAGTGTGTGTGTGTGTGTGTATGTGTGTGTACATGAATAAATGCCTGAATATATTTTTATGTTTTATGAGTGAATTTCAGTGCACCCTCTTTATTTTTAGCCATGCTGCCAGAATGGCTTATTTGGCCCACCATCTTTGGGCTGGTGCCATCATCAGGTCAAATGTTTACTATACTTCAGTCATTTCCAAGGAAATCACCATTTATAGCAAATGGTTACACACTTGGATCTGGTGGAAAAGTCTTTGATAGGTTTGAGGACACTGCTGGGTGAACTAATTCCTCCTCAATAAACACATACATTAACATTTTGTTAAATCATAAATATCTTAAGGAGGACTCCCAGCCAAAACCAAGCTCTAGCCAATACTCATAAGCAGAATATGTATTGGTCTAGTGCAGGCTGTTGTAGGCTTTCTACGATTTGAGCAAAATAAAAATATTTGTGTCTTTTGACTGCATAGACCACCCAGATTTATGCAAGGACCATCTTTCCAGCGCTGTAATACTTTTAAGTTTTCTTTACAATGAGCATAACAGCCTCACAACCTCACTGTGCACTCTTAAACTGGATTTATTCTTGCCATGAGGGATTAACAGGAGTCCCATTGGCGATACCAACAGCACGTGTTTCAACTGATAGTGCGCCATGTGTTCCCCATAGTGACTGTTTACATTCTGTCATTTGCTTTGTTATGCAGACCATCTTTGGGCTACGATGTACTCATAGATCTGAAGTTATATCCAGGTATCCAATTCTTCTAAATATGAATATGATATGAATCCAATATTATATAATATTGTTCTTGCTGTACGCAATCGCTGCATTCAGTTGATTCATTTTTCTTCAACTTGTCACAAATTTAAACGGGCAATAGACAACTTTTTTGCTTGATTGCACAATGTTATGGTTGTAAAAAGAATGGCATCATCCACGTATAGATTGGTTCCCCATAAACATCACTTTTTCCATGAAATTTAGTCTGCCACCGAGCTGGGTATTTCCCATTAGAATAAAGGTTGCATTACGTCACAAAGGAATGGTAGACGTTGAGTCTGCCTTAGTGCAAGGGATGGCAGACGTGGAAGAGGCATTGTTTTCCCAGGTCACCATCCCCTGGTAATGGTGGAACAGACGGACGTTCACTCAATGGAGAGCACTTTCATGTTGTCAAAGTCTGATATGTTTTCCCTCTTACCACCGGGACTTGAGGCGGTTCAAAACCGATACAAAACCGGGTGTTTTACTCTGCCTTTTCAGAGCACTGCGATGAGGGTTTGGCAGTCAAATTGGGAATCTCACATTTGTCTTTTGCTTTGGACAGTAGCTAGGCTGGGAGCAATAGCCATGTTGTGAATGCTGTCTTTGCAACAATGGTGCCAACAACCACCACAGGGGAGGACAGAAGATGTTTCCACTTTAAAACACAAGCATCCAATCACAGTTCTTGCAGTCTTCATGTATCCCCATAGCAGCTGACCCAATGTGTAGTTACACCTTTGAGCATGTGCATGTTAGCGACTACGTAGCTTCTGCATTTAGGTTTGCAGGCTCTGCTGATATATGCCATAACCCCTTAATGTACAACTGCTAAGTTTATTTTTGTTTTACTGTACTTTGTCTGTGGAGTATCTACATTTGTGTGTGTGCGCACGCGCTTGTGTGTGTGTGTATGTGTGCAAATCATGCTACCCAACCATGATTTTTTTCATTTTTTTCCCATGTGATGTGTGTGTATGTATGTGTGTGTGTGGGCAGCTAGGTCACAGCTGTTGGAGATGGGCCAATGTCATGTGGATCTTAACTAGCCTTCAGGTTACCGTGCCTCTCACACTACCAGGTCGAAGCTCAACACTCGCTCAAAGCCTTCACCTGGCTCCACACGCACAGACACATACGTGCACGCTCATGCAGTTGAACAAATGAACACACTCTCAAACAAGTTAAAGTTGTTCTTTCTTTCCTCTCCCTCTGAGTTTATTTCCCATCGCTCTATCTTCTTCACTTACACTGTACTCACACACAAATAAATCTAGCGAAAGCCAGACTGTAATTTCCTCTTTCTGTCGTCACACACATGTGCCAAAACATATTGTGTGTTGCAGCTGTCAAAATGCAAATCCGCTCGCTTCTCGACTCCTCGCCGCGCATTATTTCTTTCTTTTTTTTTTTCGGTGACTTCATTAGAGAGGAAGCAGAACCTGGGTGACAACATTAATTACAGGTGCGTGCATACACACTGGGAGCTATTTTCTACTGACTCGACCTAATCATCATCATCATCATCAATATCCTCATTATCGCCGCCGCCATCCGCCCCACACAAGGCCACCATGCTGGGAGCAGATGAGGGGTTTTGAACAACACGCATGTACAAGTCAACACCCAGACAGATATTGCTCTGAGAAAGACTCTCCAAGATGTGACTCCTCAAGATGTGAAATGGTTAAATTGAGGTGGGGTGAGGGGACAAGGGAGTGATGCTGATGTGTTGGAGGTGAGGGAGTGTGTGTCTGTGTGTGTTGGGTGTGGGGGTGTGCGTGTGGGGTGGGGTGGGGGGGTTGTCGGGGAATAATTGCCTGGAGACGGTGCAGAAATAAGCCCTAATGGTCAGTAATCCAAGCCTGGAGAGGGCCTCTCCACAGTGCTCCACTGAATGCCGGTAATGGGCTTCCAGCTCTGTCACTTACATATGCATAGATCTTTCTCCATTAAAGCTGGTTTGAATGACAAATATGGGTGGGTGTAAAAAAAATAATAAAAAAAGAAGAGGAAGTGGAGGAAAGAGAGAGAGAGAGAGAAAGAGGGGGAACATGGGGAAGATTTCCTCTTGGTTCGCAGTAATTTGGCAGCTGCTCGGGCCCCTATCCTTAAATCTCATTAGCCCATTGTTCGCATGATGCCACCTGGGTGAAGCACAGGGGCACGAGATGGTGCTTAAAGTGGGCCGGATGATTTGGACCTGGTACTTATTTTTCACACATAGTGTGAATGTGCGTGTGGATGCTTTGATGCTAACACAGATATTGATACTTACTATTGTGTCGTGTTTTGCACAGTATGTTCTCGTATTCATCACGCGGTGTGGAAGTGGTTAGCCACGACTCTGCTCATTTTTGGCCTAAAATCATTATTTCTATCTCTCCTGCTGAACTGTCAGCGCACTAGGAGAAAATACCTGAGAAAGAAGCGAAACAATCATATTGTCTTCTGTCGTCAATAACATCTGCAACAATTTCCCCATCCTGTCTTGTACAGGCCCTCTTTGGACGGATGACATCTGTCTCTTCCTGAACTTTTAACAGCATGCTACTTTTGGTTTGAACTGTAGGCAAACAATGAACAATGACAAAAGTTTTCACCTCCAACATAAAAATGGTGGACAGTTCCCACTTTGTGATCAAAAGGACGCCATACTGCTGCATTCAGGGTTGTCGGCCTTTAGTCATATAAACGTATCTCACTGCTTCCCAATTGATCAGCAACTGAAAAGAAAATGGATGGCGTAAATCCAGAGGGATAGCGCACCAGATTTCAAGGTAGAAACAACATATTTGATAAGCCACGAACTACGGTTAGACAACAGCTAACATTAGCATTTAACCACTTCCCAGCCAAGGTTACCATTTGATCATGAGATAGGATATGACACAAACGGCGTAAATTGATGATGAAATTTCTTTTCAAGCAGAAAAAAACCAACAGTCCCAACAGCGGACAGAAACATTTACAACCTTTAGGCAGACGTACCAGTTAATCCAATGGTGGAAAACAGAGAGCAGTCAGCAAAAAATGCAGGGATTGAGGATACGACAATGCAGATTCTGTTGCCCCAGAGCGTTTTGGTGCTTTTTACAATACTGCACTGTGAGTGCGATTATTGCACCATCACCTTACCAATGGTGACACACTGACCCTGACTGTTGATGTTTACCTTAAATAAAACCTTGAATATTTCTGGTTTTCCTGTTGTCAAGCCTTTTTTTTGTGGAGTAAAGGCTAAAGGTTGCCAAAGCCAAAGTTTTGAGTGAGGCCAAGAAAAAAAAATTAATACTGAAGTTCACACCCAGCAACAAAAGTAGAACTGGTGATGGACTGGAGGGAGGTGAAAATACGCAGGCTATGTGTGTGTGGGTGCGCGTGCGTGCGTGTTTGTGTGCGTGTGTGAGTGTTGTGTGATGTCTGCATGGGGGCGTTGAGGGAGGGATACAGGGGTCTGTTGGGGCCACAGAAGGGAGGGCACAGGGGGTGGAGGAGCTATCATAACGGGAAGCACCCCCCAGCCTCCTCATCCTCCTGAGCTGCCAGATGGCACACACTCAAACCCCCAGTGGAGGAAACGGCACACACACATATGCATATTTGAGCACAAGCATTGTCAGTCACGCACACACATACAAACACACGAGCACAAGCACTCCAAAAACATATTTAGAGGGAGAGCTGTTCGAATTCGGCTAATGAGCAACAACTCACCTGCTCTGTGTATCTAAAACAAAGCTTTTCCATCACAGAAGTCGGTGTCGTTCTCCTTCAAAGTGCTCCAAAGAACGTACGGCTGGTTATTGCATCCCCGCTATCAGCGGGCCTCATGCTGTCATTGAAACGTGTCACCATATGGGTGCAGGGACACTTAGGAAATGCATCACTTTGTGACATTTTGTCGCTTGCTGTCTTAGCTCTATTTCCAGACCAAATGTGTCACTCTTTGAGACCATAAAAAGGGAATCGGCGCTGAGCCGGTGTTGTGTGTGTGTGTGTACCAAGTGCAGAAGTTCAAGGACGTACACGCCCTGACGTGCAGGAATGAATGTACCTGGATGGCGAGATAAAGCGCTTCATATTTCACTATTGCCTCTCTAAGTGCTGGGACTCTAATAGGAAAGATGGGTTTATATGATACGAATATGAGAATATGAGTGACGTGACTTTATTTTCTTGTTGTGTTTGTGTTGGCTTGAACTTGCATGTGTGTGACCGTGGATGTGTGACTGTGATGCATGTGACAGATTTGTTCATAACGATATTTGTGTGTTGCCTTTGTTTGGATAGCACACACATATATATATATATATACACACACACACACACACACACACACATATATATACATACATACACACACACACACAAACAGAACGTCAGCAGTAATAGATATCCAATAGCTGGGAGCTGTGGAAGGGTCCTGCTACATCTGTCAGCGCTGCCTGGCAAAGGCGCAGCGAGTTCAGATGCTATCGCCACAAACGGCTGCATCAAAAGATTTAGTGTCCCCACCATCCCTCCCACCCCGAGGTGGGCTGTGTGGCGCAGTCCGCCGGGCAACACAACAAGAAGGAGGGGGCGCAGAAGAAAGACGGCAGGCGGGGGACAGATAAGAGGGAAGCGACAGCAATATCAGCCAGGGGGGTTTGAGGTGGAGGACAAGGGGGGACCAGAATAAGAAGAGGTGGTGGAAGGAAGAAAGAGGAGGCACAGCGACTCTCCTTTTTCACCTCTTCATGAGCCGCACTCGAGAGACCTGGCTCGGGACAACAGTTTCAGGTCTTGGTGCCGTGCAAGGCTAAGAAAAAGTGTCTATCGCTGATGTATTTCTGACCTTGCATAATCAAATTGTAATCAATAAGCATTTAATCCACAAGTGAAATAACAAGAGGTAGTATATGGCAGGCTATGTGCATTATGCAACTGAATGTAAATGCAAAAAAGCTGCAAAAACCCTATATTGACAGCTTTGGCTGAATAAAATCCCACCACAATTCATTTAGGAGACATGTAAATGGATCTTTTGGACGAGCTGCCAACCCAAATGAGTGTGTATTGACCTCGGAGTTACCACTTACGCCTATGTGTGCCAGAAAAGAGACATGGATAGAAAGACAACCCTTCAGAGAAGACAAAGACAACAGGTAAATACATGCACTTATCCTTTTTCCTCCATATACGAAGGCTAACATCTTCCTCTTTGTCCCTCTCTTTAATTTACCTCAAAGCTTTTTTGGTGCTTGACGTCACCTCCCTCCTCTGTTGGACTCAGCAGGGCTCCAGCTTAAGATGTTCTGATCCTCTATGTTGGTATTTGTGCCGATAATGATGTTATAAATGGATCAGATATTTGCCAGATGTGACAGATTTGTATTAAATAAATATTCTTTCTCATTATCATTAAAAGAATCAGTGTTTTCACTCCCGTTGATACAGACTCAACACAAATCCTTGGTTGCATATTATCTTATGATAAAAAGATTCCAGTTTAAATTTGGGGAAAAAAAGGGTTGGATTGATGCGACTCTGGCTCCAACCTCAGCTTGGACCGCTTGTTCATTGCAGACTCTGCAATGGTCACTGCACATCTCACCTAAGATGCTACCTGATGGAGGAAGGCACTGGGATAGCCAAGAAGTGCGCCAATATGTCTCAGGTCATCAAATCCATCTCACCGAGGGGCCAAACTATGCCAAAGTTGATCTTCATAAGAAAGTTCAGTATTTGACATATGACATGATATATCCAAGATCATGAAATCACTCAACCAAAGTGAATCCTACAGAATACATTTTGTGACTGACAAACTCAAAAATATCTTTTCCCACCCTTAACCATCTGGCAAGTGCTTTTGTTGCCTAAACCTAACCACAGAGTGGATGTGAACCCCAGATCAGGCTTTTTGCATGTAGTCTGCAGTTCACCGAAAAGGGTATCATTACTCCCTCAAGCATTGTTTTTCCTGTTGAGACAGATTGTTGGGGTGGGACAGGGCTCATTCTTTATCTTATGTCTATGGCTGTGTTCCACATCACTCCTTATTTGCTATATGATACATTGTATTTGTTTCCACCATATTACTTAGAGCCGATGTATGAGGTATTTGATATTATCTGCCGATATTGGTCTGTCACAGATATATCGTGTTAGTGTACTTGTTGTCAAATAATGAAAGATATAATGATCATCAATAGAACTGTAAAATATTTTTTTTTACTTTTTTACAAGTGTTTAATGACAACATTTTAGGAATCATTGCTAAAAATGTGTGTATATGGGCCAATATATCAATATCGGAATGTTTAACCCCCAAATATTGGTATTGGCATCATTCAGGTCCATGTATTGGCGTTCATGCAAAAGTTTCAGTCATTTTAACTACAGAGGTTTATCATCTAGGAAACAGTAAATGAATGATCACACATTTGATTTTTGGTATTTGGTAGTTTGATTAGATATTTAATGTAACAGATAACAGAAAAGGCACTGCTCCACAATGTACCCAGGAACAATGAGAAGAACTTTTGCTGAATGAATCAACTAAAGTGAAGTAATATAAAATGTAATTGTTTCCTAGGAATTTCAAGTCCCTGTTGTATATTATTTACAAGTTTCAGTTTATTATTCTGTCTGCATTAAGTAGATTGGACCTAACACCTGGCGTGAAACACTCTCCTCGGCTGAAGTGGACCTTTGGTGGAATTCCCTTTCATTTCTCTAAATTCGCTCCCACAGACTAGACCTGAATGTGCCTTGAAATTTACATTAGTCTGGCATGAAGATGGGGATGGGTGGGGCAATGGAAGGGGAGATGTGAGGAAGCGTTCTTATTTCCCTCCCTGTGGGTCAGCTGCTAATCACAACTCTCTCGAGACCCCACTTCCCCCCTATCCCCACCCGAGAACCCCCTAAACCCACACACACGCGCACATCTACACACACATCCGAGACACTGATTCCTCTGCTCTTGAATAACCTCACCGGGGGCGAGTGACGATGGGTGTGGTGGTGGTGGTGGTGGTGGGAGGGGGGAGGCAAGATCACCCTCCTTATTTAGAGGGGGAGAGGGAGAGGGTGTGTGCCTTTTGAAGCCTTCCTCGCTTAACTGTCACACAGCTACGGGGCTGTCGGCTTGTCGAGGATTTCTCGTGGATGTGTGTGTAAAAAGACCCTCCCGTGGAGAGAGAGCGAGAGAGAGAGAGGGGGGGAGAGAGAGCGGTAGCCCTGATTAAATGCTGAAGCCGTCATGCCTGCGAGCCAGCCAGGAGATTAATATCGGCGTAACCTGTTACTTAATTCATTATGGGGATACAGGCTAATTTGATTTGATATTATTTTAATAAAGTTCTGTGATATCCAAGATTGTTTCAGGCTATCAAAATAATTTTCCAGTTATTACAGTTCGTCAGGCAGGTCCCTTTGATAGCAGTGGTTGGCCAGGCCTGTCCTGAATACATTACAACCTCTCTCCACACACACACTCACACACACACACACACTGTTCATTTTTTTTTTTTTTACCGAATCTTACTCTTACATTCACACACACTCACACATGCTGAATTCTTCTCCCAAATCTCTTCATTTTTCATTTTCTCTCTTCACTCTTCAGCCTTCTGCTTCTCCTTTTTGCTCTTTTTTTTCCTCAGTAATGCAGACTGTAACACATAACAATAGTACAAAATCAATAAACAGGGACCAAAAAAAAAGACAAAAAATGGAATGGGGAATGACAGGAAATTTTGTGGACCTTCAGAGTAGTCACTGAGCAGGAGTCACCTTACAGTTGTGTTTTATGTTACGCTCATTCGGACATTACACTTAATAAAAATAAAGGTAAAGGATAAAAATATATGAAGACGCATTTGAATTCTAGTCGGCATTTAATGAGAAAGTCGAGTGAACCTTTTAAGACGACATTGATATATTTTAACCAATTATCAAGACAGCCAGGTTTACCTTTCATAAGTCAAACTTTCTCAAGGAATTTATTTCAACTCAGTTAAAGGTGAAATTTGTGAAATAAATGTTGCTAAGTTGTGAACTAATGACGCTTTGAGTTGGTGGCCAGCCCAACCAACCAGCCAACCAGAGGCACCAGTATGTGAGGACCTGTGAAGCCTCAATAATGAACTATCTCTCTCCAGATTTGCTTTTGGCACCTTTAAATTAGATTCATATAGTCCAGCCATCCATCCATCTGCCCACTCATTCTAGAAAGCCTATCTACACTAGAGGAGTTCACCAGTCTGTCACAAGGCTCACATATACCGATGCACTTACATGTATGGGCTCAGTACCTATCTTTTGGGCTGTGGTGGGAAACTGGAGCACCAAGAGAAAACCTACAGAGACACAAAGAGGATATGGGTGACCTTTACAAGAACTGGGACATTTGGTCGATTAGCTGATCAAAAGAAAATTATTTGCCAACGATTTTGATAAGTGATCAATAAATTCTGTCAATTTTCAAAGACAGCAGTTTTCTGTCTCAAGCATCTTAAAGTGGCTCATTGGAACTTCTGTGTTGTGCTGGGAGCCGGTTGTTAGTGTATGTTGGTGGATTTCTAAACTATCGTTAGCTACTGTTGCTCTCTGTTAGCGGAGCGGAGACAGGCAGAAAAGTTGCATAATCTGTACGACTGCAGAATATCCGACCTTAGTATGCAACTGAACAGGCTTTGTCATTTATGATAGTAAATTAAGAGTCTTTGGGTTTGGAACAGATAGATGGACAAAAGATACAATTTCAAGACGTCCATTTGGGCTTTCTGATGCCACTCTTTGGAGGCACATAACTACTTTTCTCATGGCAGGCATATAGCAGTGTTGCTTGGCATGTCAATGTAGGAAGGCTGTTATCATGGAATTGCAAATTACCATAACAACTCCTATTAATATTACAGCACACAAAGGTAGTACTGGACTGATGATTTTTGTTAAGTCTAGGGGAATTTATGAACGCCAATCTTTGAGGCTACCAGCTACTTACAGGCCACATCATACTCTACCTGTTGCTGTCATCAAAATAAGGAACCTGGTCTTACCTGAGCACGGCTAAATGTAACTGTCCACTGGCATCACCTCGTATGAGCGGGGTGGTGCCTAGTAACCTCTTGCGTATCCGCAACCAATCATTTGGAAAGTCCTAAAAATTCATCACCCATCATCTTTTCACATTTTACACCCGCCGCCATTACCAGGGTATGAGACTTCAGCTGTGTTTGCATCAGAAAACTATACTTTTCCCATATTAGTGCCTAAAACAATGTCCCTTTCTGCAGTGAAGAATTCAAACAGATGTCCTGCTCAATTGGACTTCACAGCCCATAATGTAAAATGCAGCAGGCTATCACAGCCTCCCAACCTCACTGGTTATATTCTGTTCACAGTAACACAACTAATGTTTTAATATGAATTCTGTACATTTTCATTGATGTTAAAATACTCCACAAAAGCTCATTTAATCAAAGCTCCCCTTTCTCTGTAGCTCTCTTATACTTTCCGCCTCTCTCTTTCTCCCATCACCAATGTCATCCATTCATTATTAAAGATCCCCTCGCCTCGTCTCTCCTGTGCTCTGCTCTATTAGAAACCCTTGTATCAGCTGCTCCGGGCCATAGAAGGACAGAGGAAAGAGGGGAAAAAAATAAAATGAAGACATGTTCGGCTCATTGCAGGGGGGCGTGTAAGTCGCCTGTCAGCCTGTAATCACTGTGTCCGCGACTGTGTATGCTAATTCATCTCTCCATACTGCTGACTAGGACATGCAATATAAATGAAGTTTGTTGGACTGCACAAGGGCTGACTTGAATAAAAGATCAGGGTCCTGAGGAGATTCCGGGCTGTTATTAGCCATGTGGAACTTCACATCCACACCGCCAGACACCTAATGTTGTAATGAAGGCCTTTTTACATGGAAATTGGCATCAATATCCCTGTCAGAGCGGGATTAGTGTGACTGTGGCAACATTATACCTTAGCAACTTGAATGAATGCAAGCTTAGGATAAAAATAGGCACCAATGCATAGGTAATGTGTCAAAACGGCATAAATGTACATTCATTTTTTTGTGTGATGAGGCTGAATTCTACCTCATCAGGCCTGAAGACAGGAGATATTGGTTACAGCTGCAGCGCAAACTATAATTTTCATCATGTGGGGCACTGTTGATTCACACATACTGTACGAGTTAAACTGGCAGAGGCTGTGGATGTTCTGCAGAACACCAGTTAGTTACATGTCCTGCAGCTATCACTCCCAATAACAATGTCCTTAGCTGGTAAATCTAATCATGCCTGGACAAGGTTGTACACAAGGTACAGTCGAAAAGGCTGAACAGAGTAACTGTCATGTTCACACACAAGTGAGACACAAGCAGTGTCACTGCTATGGCAGCTATGAGGTTATTCAAACTGAAAGTGGGCTTGTGAGTGATGCTGAGTTTTCTGGACACAACTGCTTCATTTGACTGTTTTACATGCGCTACTTCTTGTTCTTTGTACTCACAAAATTAAAGCAACTTTATACAATCACACAGGACCGCTAACGATAGCTGCATGACTAAACAAGCAAGCAGTAACTGTTTAACAGCAGCTAAACTTCTGTGACGTCAAGCTGACTGCAATTTGTCTCTGAGTCTCTTGTGTTTGAACCCGACATTGGCCATGTTCACTTGGAGTCCGGTACAGTTAGCCTCTGTTAGCGGCTAGTTTGGCAAAAAGTAAAGCCGTATCTTCATCGGGAAAATAACAGAGGTTGAGGCAGTGCAGCCAGAAGACATAAGAGGGACAACCAGGCAACATTGCCTCCATAAAATGTATCCAGTTTCACCCAAATCAGTGAATAAAGATGTACATTTGTTTTTATATCAGTGAAATCCAACCGAGTCTTTCTGCCATGAAATCTGAGCTCTTTGCTACTCACTCGCAGCTTAAAGTTAAAGATTGATATTAAAAATCATGACCAATTTTTATATAAACTTACAAATAAATAGATTTTTTAAATACATTCTTGATATATATTGTTAGATAGGTGCTCAGTGTGATTTTGATTGTTCATTTACCAGGAAAGAAACAGCTGTCTCCCATGTTAATATCTGGTGTTTTGTTGACTTATCCATCCAACCTGACCTTCTTCCTGTGCAGACTTTGACGTTTCTGTTACCTGCCTTCCTCCTTTGCTCCTGTCTAAGTAACTCTGGCCGCTATTGCTGTTCTGTTCTTCTTCTGCGGAAGACAGTCTTAATCATTTCCAGCCACAATTAGCTGGTGAATATAAGCATCCAGTGACTAAAGAGCAAGATCTTTAAGTTGAAAGAGACCTTGCTGAAAGGGAAGTGAATAATATACATACATTCATCAGGTTGCCACATAAAAGCACTCCAAATATATACAAACGTCCTCCGTGTCTCCTGGATGTGTCAACGTAGAACTGCTTGCCAGCAGCACCATCATATCAAGTTTAAGGTGACACCACATTTTTTTTTAGCTTTATCTGCTGCTCCAAAGTAGCCAAAAAATTAGATTAGGTATCAGAAGAGTAGTTAAGACAAAAACTGAATCGTACCTGGTAAATCCTAATAATATATTTCCATAAGTCAATGCATACAAATACAAATGGAGTTCAGCTGACACGCACAGGTGTTACGCTACAGTGTAAATGTATAATTCCAGGATGTGTGTTAAAGATTAAGTCGGGGGTCAGCGGCTCTTTCTATCCTGTTAGGCCTGCTATGAAAACATACACTCTCCTTTGTGGTTATTTGGAAAATGTGGAAGCATTTTGCTCGACACTGAGTTAGACGTTTGGGGTCAAGGCCTTTAGTCCCCCAGAGGTTCAAAAAACAAGGGCAGGTGTGTGTGTCTTTCTGTGCTCAGTTCCTTTGGAGGTATTACTTTGCATCTGTGCGTCTACATGTGCTGCATGTGTGTGTGTGAGTGAGTGTGTTTTTTTTTTTTTTCCTCCCATTGTTGCTGTCTGTAAAGAGCAACTTCACCTCGTCGTCTGTCCACATAAATGAATCACTGTTTGGTGCCAGAAAGGCGTTCAAAGTGTAAGGTATGGAAATATGTGTCAACAACAACTGTAAGTAAATAAGTTATTAGCTACTCCTGTTTATGTCACAACTGCCAGAGGGAAAAGTTACCTACGTTAGTCAGAATGTTTTTCTCTGGTGTATGACGTTACTGTGATGTAGACTTTATCGTCGCCTATTGGCCCGGCATGCCTGTGTCGGCGTCTCATGTACAGATGAGATATTTTGCTAAACAATGCTGATGTAGAGAGGATTTGTTTTTTTTTTCAACAGAGGGGGAAAATATCCTTATTAGTGTGTAAAAGTGTAATTGTGTGTATGAGAAACAGGACTGCCCCCCCTTCTTTGTTGATGTTTCAGTGTAGCAGGGATTATGGGAATGAGAAAAGAGGAAGGAAGCAAGTACAGAAAAAACACCAACGCTAATATGGTGTAACTGAGATCAGCAGCTGTTGCTTCAACAAGCTCTCGGTATTCTCCATGTTTTCTCTCTAGTCTTGTTTCTCTTCCTATAGAAGAAAAACAACACCTCTAGAATCATTAGGTTAGAAGTTGTACTGCATAGTCAATGTTTGCACATGCTAATTGTGAGTATGGTGCAATTTATGTTGTGACAACGTTTTGTTTATGTTTTGGTTAGGTTAGGGCGCAAAAAGCATTTGGTTAGGGTTAGGAAAAGATCATGTTTTTAGGCTTACCTGGTTTGAACCCAGAATCTCGAAAAGAGGTCTCACTTGGTAGCCATCTTGCTTAGCTGTCACCCGACCACTATCCCTTCCTCCTCCTGACATGAAGAGTCAGCTCGTGTACATGTGATCTGTACGTGATGTGACACGTTTTGTAGAAATGTTGATCTGATACGTGTGAAACATACAAGTCTGAACATATACACGGTTAGCAGTAATGTAAAATGGTGCCACTTTTTTCTGATGACTGGGCTGAATGTAAGATGTTTGGACCAAACACGTTACCACTCCTAACTCATCAAATACAGCAGCTTGGTCTGTGGCCTTGAGCTTCAAACTATGACGCTCTACCTACCCCTCAGTTAAACAGAGAGTAGGTAGCAGTTTACGAGTTAAGGGCTCCGCAGTCAAGTTAGCAATAATACAAGTGCAACATCTGGTTAGACATTCAAAATAAAGCTAGCTGATTGAGTTCACATATTAAGACATGTGACTTTTGTACTGTTGTTAACAATGTGAAAATATTGTGGTTTGGGCACAAAAACTACTTGGTAAGGTTTAGGAAAAGATCATATCTTGGGTAGGAATAACTCTGTTAATAACTGGTTAACAAGTTGAAGCATTTAGCAGCAAAAGAGCCAGATGTTTTTCTCATTTGTTAGGGACTCATATTTTACCAAAAACGTATCTAACACCGTGTATACACTCTGTTTCCCATGTCATTTCCATCATATGTGTCTTCTCTCTTTCTCTTCATTCCCCACTCTCTGTTTGTTTTCTGATGCTCCAGCCTGGGGAGGATCTGATGGTCACCAGGTCAATAAATACAGCAGTTAGTGAGGTCAGAGGTCACGGGTCGCTCTTCTCGAATTCCAGACCGAAGGAGCGGCCTCTGCTACACCCCTGATACTACATACTGTTTTTACAGCTGGGTACATGATAATTATCGCAATACAATTATGCATCATAGCTGGATGGATGATTGTATGACAGCTATTTTCAGCTAAGCATTGCAATGGACAACTCTATAAAAGCAATATAAAATATGGTAAAGTAAAAGGAAAACAATGCATCAATACAGACAAAGCATTAGTTGAACAAAGACAACTACAAAAAAAATAAGTTTTACTGTATTTCTCTCCACCAGATAAAAATTCATACTTGTTCTGTGAAGCGCTGATCTGTTGGGAGCATGAAGGGATGAAAAGAAAATTCCTCATTTGCATACATTGATGAAGGGATCAGAGAAGCACAAACATTTTTTGTTTTTTTCACTGGCTCTCATTATTCATACCATTATAACAGAAGCTTTTCCTTTTAGGTAAAGTGCGATTTCTGTTTGGAATTCACATACTCCAAGGTACAAAAAAAGTCAATATTCTTTCAACATGTATATTTATATTGAGAGACTCTGGAACATGGCACGGTGAGAGAACTTTCCTGCTGGCAAGTAGTTGTTCCGAAGTGCATTAAGCTCTATTGGAACTCTATTGGCAACAGTATAACTGACCTGCATATTTGTACCAAAGATAAAAACTATGAACTCCCTGTACCCTCGCTTGTAGTAGTGAAAAAGACCACTCTTTTTCCCCTCTGTGCTTAAAATGACAGACTGTAAACCTGTTTTACACATGGCCGTAAAGCAGCCCTTATCCTTTTCCAGGGTCTGGGAAACTGCCAGCCAATTTTATGCGTTTTATGCATACTTTCTTTGCATTTGTATTTATTGTTATTTCCTTTTTGTCCTTCAGAATGTGTGGCAGAGCGAGGCTGAGCAGGAGAATAAGAATGGCACAGCAATAAGCACTGAGATTGAGTTGTAAAGTACATTGACTGTTTGGCTCTGGGGAGCTTCTTGCTTGTCTGTGCATGATGACTGTCACTGTGGCAGGAGAACGAATACAAAGACTCGATCGGTGGCCCGAACCTCCATGCGCTCTTAAATAACTTCCTCTGTTTTCACTTTCTTCCCTAAGACATTTGTGGATGATTTTCAGATCAGTCTTAAAAAAATGTTGATGCTTGAACTAAAGCGCAGAGTCGCTTTAGAAAGAGTATTTAAACTGTACCTTTGAATATTTTCACAAGGGGTGTCCAGTGATAAATAGTATTTTCTACATGAATCAGTCACATTTGTATTTTTTAAAATGTTTTGACAGAGCACGGAGCGTATTTGCAGACACGGACTAACTGTGCCCAGGTGATGTCTACAACAATGATGGCCAGAGACTGCTCTGATTCCTCCCGGGCACTTCGGTGGAGAAGGCAGAGTGATGTAAAAGATGGTTAAGATGCCGTCTTCTCATCTCTTGCACAACTTTGGAATGATAAAATAGTGGTAGCCATAATATTAATGAGGCATTGTACCCAATGTGCTTAAACTGTTAAAAGAAAACTTTTTTGCTTTCACTTGTCATTCTAAGGTTAATACTAATCAAAGAGTGTAATGGATGCAGAAAAATGACATCATCCATGTAAAGATTATTTCCCTATTAACCTCGCTTTTGCTATGCTGTTCGGTCTTCCTCCAGGCTGGACTTTTCTCACAAAACGAAAGACGAATTATCACACAAACGAAGCTTTCACTGCGCAACCAAAACAGGAAGAGGCAGAACAACTGGAATAACTGTGCAAACTCTACGCTGCAAAAGAAAAAGTACCTTGCTGATGGGGGAGGCAAAGGTGAAGAGGGAGTAAAAGGACAGCATGTGGCAGGGTTCTTTGGTCAAATTTGAATTCTTAGGGTTGTCTTAGCCAGGAGGTTAGCGGTAGCCATGTTGCAGAACTTCCAAAGCTCCATTGTGTAACGTTTAGTGGCCTCTAGCGGTGTGGTTCCAGAATGCAACCAACTGAACACCCCTCATTGTCGAGATCTAGACTGATTGAGAAGATATTATTAACACCCCTTTATGAGCCAAAGTCTTCACTGCAGCTGCTAAGCTAAAAGCTTTAGCATGCAACTCATCTGAAGTGGGTGAAGAAGCTTGACTGCACTTAGCTGCTTTAAATGTTGTCTTTTCAAATCAACTTGGGCTCTCAGGGCTTCTGGATACTTGGATTACACCGGACGAGCTGTATAAAACCTTTTTATTTACTTAGTTTAGTTTGTTTCTCTTTCCTTGTATTATTATTATTTTTTTGTTGTTCAATTTTAAAACAAGTCCCCATCTACTTACTTCAGAGGAGAATGATACAACGCTGTTATGCTGTGAAGCTCCAGAAATGTTAAATGCACTAAGAAACTTCACCCCTGGGTTTCCATTGGCATGGGGTTTGAGTGGATAATGACTAAACTGTTCCTTTCACTTCTAAAATCTGCCATTATTGAGTAACATGGCCCAGAACTCTACTCTAAAGGATGATGACGATATACTGGATTGCACCAACAAATCTAATACTGATTAAATGCAACTGATGTGATAAAATGTTTATGTCTAAACATTTATTATCAATAATTGTCAGCATAGACCAACTATAATAATGTTGAATCTTCCAAGCTATTTTCTTCTTCTTTGTTGTGGGGCTAAAGCAGATGCAGTCTTGACTTTAGCTTCTTCTGTAAAATCTTCCTCTGGCTGAGAACGCCTCTTTTCACCCAAGTCACAAGGGGTTGTGAGCAAAGTTCTATCCAAAGCTGCCGCTTTCACATTATGAGTTCATGCGTGTATTAAAGAATCATCAGACATTGGCAAGTCATGCCCTCAGTCAATAATTATGCAAACACAGATCTAATCAATATGTGAAATATAAAATAAGGACAAATGATAATATAGAGATGGAGCACATCTCATTTCTTCCCCAGTCACATGAATATGTTTGAATAGCAAACATTAGAATAGCAAAGCATCCATTTGGCTTTTATGTGATGGGGCTTTGCATTTTAGTTGGCACATGGTTCAATATTTGAACAGAGAAAAAAGTTTTAAAAATTATATTGCTCGGAGTGATAGTGTTAGTAATAAAGAAGTTATTGACCAAATGATATTGATCGACAGCTCCTCGGGCAAAGCGAGCCGACCTTGGTCTCCCTCTGTGCCTTGCCCTCCCTCCGCCTGCCTCCCCTCTACTCTCCTCCCCGGAATTCAATAATATATTATTTTACACAGTTTAAAGCCGGACAACAAATAGCTGCACAGCACAAGGTGAGGAATTACTGGCAAATTTTTCATGGCTATTTGCCTGTAGGAATTTGGCAAGGGTGCGTGAGGGTGATTAAAATCAAGACTCCAGTCAAGGCTTGATTATGAGTTGCCATTCAGCAGACGGCATGGCAAGGAAAGAATGAGAGGTGTAGAAAGAGAAAGAAAAAGGTTACTGGGAAGAAAGGAGAAACCAGAGGCTATGTGTTCCTTCCTGTGCTCGGCATAAATCAGATAATGACCTTGAAGTCTTTGCAGGAGAGAGGCAGCGGTAACTACATCCAAGCTCTGTCCCCTGGTTTATTCACAAGGTCAGAGGAGGGAAACAATGGCCATTGATTTGGCCCTGAAGAGGCAGGGAGAAAAGGCGTGGGTGATTGTCACATTGCACTCTTAAAAAACAGACTTTAGAACAAGTAAAACAACACTGCTTTCAAAAGGGTTGTAGTTTGGAGGCTCTTTCCTTGGATATACTGTCAATATATGTGATATTTCTATTATACTCTTTGTTTGGAGCTAAAAACAAGAAAAAGCTTGGACAGCGTTAGCCATCTCCCATTGCTAATCAGAATGCAGTTTAAAAGATATTTTCATACTATGGATCCGGATCGATACAGCATCTGTTATTTCATCACATCATTTTTTAAGAGTGTCAACACTACAGCTAGCAGCTTTGTTTAGGCGAGACGCGGCTGATGTGAAAATACAGATGATTGCTGGGGGACACCGGCAGATTGATTGTCTCATGGGATAACCGTGTCAACATACTGAGCAGGTGAGAAAGGGTCACCTTTGGCTGTTCACCTTGACTGTAACTGGTTATCAGAGCCGGTTGCTCCAGTGAATCTAGGGGTAAGGAGTCAATTTTAATAAGTAACTTTTTATGAAATGAGCGCAAAGATTCATTCCAAATGCACACGCGTGGTGAATATTCTACACACAAAGTTCCCTTTATCGGCTGTTCCAGAGCTTTCAGCTGCAGATTTATGCACTGCATCTGCAAACCTCACATGTATTTATTATGTGAGTGAGTGCTGAAAAATCCAAAAGGTAATGTATATATATATGTAGAAAAAAGATCGATGTAATGATTTCCTAAATTCACAATATGTTTTTACCTAAAGAAATATTCTGCTTCAGTTCATATTGACTCAGTTTAAACATTGTGTTCACAAACATCCCCTGCTTATCTTGGGAGGTGAGAGAGAGCCCAAACACATTAGCATTACAGTGTATCTTTTTGTTCTTACTTAATGGGTAATGGCCATCCTAACAGGTCTCCTAGGCCCCACGTTGTCGCAGAGAGTAAGGGCAGTAAAAAGCTTTTGATGCAAGCCTTCAACATATTAAGGTGCAGGGGTGAAAGCAGATTTAAACTCTTGCTGGTGCTACTATTCCAACGTTCATTGCTCAGTACTGTGCTTCTCCCGCCCTTCAGCTTCATGCATCCCTGGACACATTACATTTTTTAGCGCCTGTATGGTGTAGAAAGAAATTAGAAACACTTGACATAATGTATAGAAGATTGTTTATTTAAATGGTGTAGCATCAGCGACATAGAATAATTTGTAAATGTTGACAAATCCTTCTAAAATTCAAATTAAAATGTGTCAAAAGCAATTACGCAGTGTACAAAGACTCTGTTACAAGTAAAAGTCATGACTTTAACAGGAACTTTTGCCAATTTGCAACCAGCTTACACCACCACAATTTTGGTAGTACAATGAACATGTTAAACCTCTCCCCATGTTGCCTGCGCCCAGAGCACCCCACTTTTAATTTGGCAAAAGTCTACCAGAAAGTGTCATCGGGTGGCTGTTGAGCTGAGAGTCCACAGACAAAAAAGAGCATAGAAAGATCTCGAGACGGAGAGCCACCGCGCTAAAGAAAGATTGTGAACCAGAAGTTCTCGCCATATTGTTGATGTACTGTTGACACGGAAGCTCCAACCAAACTGTACAACAAGTCACTATCATTACACCTTTCTCTTTTAAAAGATAGTATCTGATATTGGATGTGAATGTCCTCGTTGATTTGCGACAGCTGAGTAAGTGGACCTTGCATTTGAAGTATCAACCACAAATGTTCTGATTTGACTGAAAGCTGAAGTCAGGAGCTGCGATCATCAGCCACGTTAAATTGTTGCCAAGTGTTGGGACTCAACACAACGCTAAATTGTCGGATAAGTCACTCCATGTGTCAACCGTCTCATTTCTCCTTCGAGAGTTAAGTCGCCACCGTGGTCTGAGAGGTCAGTAAACACAGAGTTGGACAGCATGGTACTTGTTCAGCTGGCACTGGTTGCTGAGCATATTCTGCGTTGGAGTGAGGTATTCCCCTTTGACTGCAGAGTCCCAACATATCTCACATGTCTTGAGCTGACTGTATAATAACACTGCTGGAATCCATCCACTCTCAGTTTGCTGGGGAGGTTCTGTGAGGGCGAGAGATGCTAACAAGCTCGACAGGCCAGCTCAGTGATTGGAGGAAGAGTTGAGCTGGACTCTCTGGAGCCCAAGAGGATGCTGTCCAAGTTGGTTTGCATCCTGAACAATGTCTCATACCCCCTCCACAACATGCTGGTTGAGGAAAGGAGCATTTTCAGCCAAAGACTTGTACCCCCAGATTGTTCCGCTGAGCTGAACAAGAGATTATTCCTGCCAATGGCCATCAAACTGTTTCCTGCTCTGTTGCAGTATGGACATCAGTGGATTGAGAAACGGTGGCGTCTACTGGACTATATTATCTAATTATGCACGTCAGCACGTACTTGAAGAGGTATAAAGAGACAAAAGAGTTCTAACCTTTTCTTTGTAGCTTCCATCCATTCACCTCGTAACTACCTTCTGCAGAAAAAACTGCATTTGAAGCTGGCTCTCTAACAGAATAACAATCCAATAATGCTCCTAGCGTTTGAATTTGTCTGAGCAGTATACAGTTTGTTAACACACAAAATCCCAGTTCTAGTTGTAAAAGTCTTTGTAGGATTTCCCTTCATATTCGTAGGAATAGTATTTAGGAATAGTAAGTATCAGGCAAGAGTTATCAGTTCACAAACGAGGACCAGTTTGACGCCTAGTCCACACGTTCACGGGTATTTTTGGGGACAGGATTTTAGAAAAAAGTATCTCTGTCCTGGTGAAGGTTTTAGCACCATTTAAGAGATATCTCTGTCCATGCAAAACATCCAAAAATGCATATCCTGTGGCCATTCATGTACACTGGGCATGTGCGTGCCATCATAAACAGAAGGCAGATTGTATACGTTGGTAGGTTGCATAAGAAAATACAAGGAAGGAGGCAGGGAAATGTAACTGGTCTTCACAGAATCACTTGGGATTATTTTTTCAGCAAAGCATTGTAAGTGCCCATTTCTGTCTCTTTTTCATCATTGTATTGTCAGTGTGCCTTTGTTTCTTTTTGAATGTAACATTACGTAATGTAGCATCCATTCCATCGACTGAAATACCCCAATATCAAAACGCGTAGTCATGGTTTACATTTGCTAATGATGCCATCTACACTGACAAACGTGGGTGTCCACGTCATTGTTTCAAAAAACCTCAGTTTCTGCTCTTCCAGATATAAACACTGAAAACTGCATTTCTGAATATCTTCAACCGAGAGTTTTCCAAAGGCTCCAATTTCAATTACCTGAAACGCTGTTTACCTGTGCATGAAAGGCTAAAATGTGTAGAAAGAGGTTTGTTTGCGTTAACTTAATTTAGGTTGAATTGTTTGTTTAAAATCTTCTTTTACGTTTTCATTTTTCGTGAAACATAAATTAAAGTTAACTGAAATTGAAAATACATCTTCAATAAACTTAAGATATTAAGATTAATCAATGGCTGTTCAGTGACAGTGACAACCATTAACATTATTATTTTTTTTCTTTAGATTTGAAGGGTCAATTCTTCATTTCACACAAGCACATTGGTGCTACTTTGTCCCTGCATTTGCACAAAGACACGTTAACCAACTCATGATGTTTTGACAGAGAGAATAAAAGTTTGATATAGTGAAGCCTGAATTCAATGCTAACCTTTATCAAGGTTTCTTTTCTTTCTGTTATTGTGAAAAAAAGAACCGTGACTTCTCTCAGAATGTATTGAAGACAAACAGCAAGTTTCCATAACATATGTTTTTCTTTTCAAACTATAATAAAAGAAGGGTCTCAGGAGAGTTTTACCTCTCAAACAATGCATGCTGGGAAGTCTGCCAATATGCTGATCCTGTTTCTTTAGAAACTTATTTCTATGAGTTGATTAACCTCTGTACATTCCATTCATCCAATATTTAAAGGTCAAAAGACTTCAAGTGAAATAACTTGCGTTTATAAGTTCAGAGGTGGTCTGAAAATAATATTTAAAAAAAAACTATAAACTTGCACATGTGCATGTTGAGTTAACTAGAATAGATAAGTAGATTCTGCTAAATTCTGTAATGACTTTTTGCAGTGCATGTACTTGTGGACAGGACCTAAGGCAGTAGATACTGGCTAGGCAACATGTTGATCTTAGGTCCTTATCATGTAATGACACTATATATCATCTTAGATTTTGGATATAGTTATATCTTGATCCAGCATAGGTGTTGTCATTTCCTGGTTTTAAAGGCTGCATTACAGAGAAGTGATGTCATTTTGTGAACTAACAGACTGTTCTACATGTTCTAAGACTTTCCTTTACCCACAGTATGATTGTGTATCAAAAATCTCATAGTGTTAATATTTAGCTAAAGTCCGAAGAGTCACCCCTACAATATTGTCTCAATATGGATATCAGGGAATTTGGTCAAAAAGACTGTGACTTTGAGTCAAGCTAGCATAACCTTAGCTGTCTGGCTAAACAGCTGAGCCGAAGGCAGCACACTAGTTTTTCTCCCGTTGCTAAGTTGTATCCAAGGTTCGTCCGATTTAATGGAGTAGTCACGCTCCTGGGTATCTCCTCTGTATTTGTAGAATCTTTTCTCCTGAGACATATCTGTTGAAGGCTACAGCAAAGTGTGCCTGGTCAGCTTCATGTCAGCCTGTCCTGTGGTGATCTTCTGTAATCGTAGCATCCTGGATGGATAGTCCATTTGCACTACAAGTGATGCAGGTGTGTGATCCTGCTGTTCTTAAGAGTTGATTCCCCCTATAAAAGTGGTGTTTGTGAGGATTATCTTGCTGAACAAAACATGCAAGTATCATAAACTTGGCCACAGAGCTTATTTTCTGCAATAATCTAAAATCCAATTAAAAAGTCCCGCAGGCCTTGATTCCCTTTTTTTGTCAAGGGAATCAGAGCTCTCCCTGGCCAACCCGATGACAGCGTAGGTTCCCTTTCTGTTAGATTTATGTTTTGATATATGTTGTTTGGTAAACAAACTACTTTTTCTTAGCTGCCCACTTGTGTCGTCTCCCATTTTTGTCAAAGTCTTTGACAAATGAGTCCATATCAGAACTTGGAATGAGCGGGGATTTAACTGGAGCTGGGCTGGACCAGTCGAAAGCTGTTCATTAAAGTCTGAAATTGATATATGGTGATGCTATAGTTGCTGTATTTATTATTTATTACAAAACTATTTACAGAACAGCCTCAGAGGATTTTCCATCATCAGAAGTTGGATATTGACATGTTTTATTCTGATGGTACTCTTATAAATAATCTGTACTTGGTACTCATTTCAGCAGAGTACTCGCTCAACCCTCGTAGTAAGTAATGTGTTATTAATTATATTTTCAAAGTACTTTGCCCGACACTGATTAGGATACAAAAATACAGAACAGGCCTTCTCTATTAGGATTACACAGAGCAGCTGAAGGAAAGAATTAAGTGAGAAATCAAAAAAAGGGAGGGAGCATCAGCTCATCGGTAAAGCGTGCTATCACCCTCACCTCACTTATCCTGTGTGAACATGATCGTCTTGTTCGTTTGCATGTCAGAGATGCTGATGGAGGAAGAGATGGCAGTTATGCTCAGTAAAATATTCATTCTGCTCGCAGGCCAGCCAAGTGAAACATCCAGCTACTTGGCAGATATGGAATCTGAAAAAAAAAAAAAAAGAAAGAGGGTGCGGGTGCGAGGGTGCATCCATTATTGAAGTGCCAGGATGTTATCAATTCATACAAGGTCAATATGGAGGATTTCAATTTGTGCTTGTGTCAAGACAAAGATTTCACCGTGTTTGGCTCACGCTCTCCGTCTCTCTCCCCCTCTACCTTTCTCGCACTGTCACAGGTATTAATGTGCTCGCAACTCTGCGACACACTGTGTGTTACATTGTCTTGGTTTTGTTCTTAACTTGCAAGCCGATTCTTCTAAAGCTTGGGTGCACGATGCTACAAGATATGACTTTACCTCTGGCAACTTAAAATTCAGCCCACAAGTCTATTTCCCCCTGCAACACACACACACACACACTCACACAGAAGGACAGATTTGCACAGTGTTTGCCGTGGGAGAGCTCCTCATTTACATCAATTATGGATAGTCAACTTCCATCCTCGTGGCCTGGCGCTGCATATTTCATGGAGAGGGGGGTATTTTATGAGTTAATGTGTCCAGTTGACATGCCTCTGAAAGCAGTGGCCTGTCCCTTACACCGTGTGCAGGGCTGGCGAGAGCACGCAAACACAAATCATGTGAGCCTGCTAGTGTGTGTGTGTGCCCACTCAACCTCTTCCCTAGCCACATCATGCATCGAGCACGAATGTGTCTTGCAGCCTCGGTTTCTCCTACAGGGAAGGGAGCAGCACTACGTCAGTCTCCACAGCTTCGAGTATTGCGAGTATTGCAAGTTGATGAATTCATGATGAGAGAAGTAGGTATGCAACCTTTTCTCAATGTGTGTGGGCGACTTAAATGTGGAATCAGAAGCCCAATGGCACAGACAAGTAACATCCAGTGCAACTTTTCAACCCCTTTTTCAGAGAGGCCTGTAAACAAAGCTGATAACAGCGCTCATTATGCCTGCTCTCCCCTCCACCGCTCTCACTCCTTCTCACTTTTTCATCACCCCCCCACCCCCACCCCTCCACCCTCCAACCCATCCAACCAACCATGATCTCCCCCACCACCCTCTCCACCACTATTTCTCTCCTCGCCCTCTTGCCAGCCTGTTGGGGAGGTGTTACCAGCAGCTGGTGCCTTTGCATAATGTGCGGGGTGTTTATGTGCGTTTTTCATCTCTCTCCGTGTCTTTCTGTGTGTGTGTGTGTGAGTGTGTGTGTGTATGTCAGAGACACGGAGAGAGAATGTGGGAAAGAACGGAGGCTGTTCTCGGATGGTACAAATTGCTTTTTTGACCCGGTAATTAGTGGCAGAAGACACTCTGAAGGAGCCGGTGATGAAGCTCCCGTGGCCGGATTTCAACATGGACGCATAAATTATCATTTATGGAGCACTAATGGCCTGTTGAGTTGTCCTCTTAGACCTCGCTCGTCCACAGCCGGGCCCGGTCATCTTTTATGCGTTATCTCCATGGCATGAACGCTAACTATGACATGAAAGAATGCCAGCGCTCCTCCCATCCCCTCTGTTCTCTACTTTCCTCTCTTCTTCTGTCTTCTACTTTTTCTTACTACCTCATCCCTTCTCCTCTTCCCTGCCATCTTCTCTTTTGCTCTCCTCTCTTCTCTGGCAAGGAAAAGTACTATAAAATGTATCGATTATTCATATGCCTCAAACGGGGCACCAAAGATATGCATTGAATGCGTTGGTACAAAGTGTTGAGAGACTTCCCTCAATCACTTGCGAGCTATGATCATTTTACAAGATGTGGGATATTCACATTCCTCTAGTTGCCTCTGCAAAGGAGGTTACACTGTCCAATTGTTTGTCAGCAGAATAACCAAAAACTACTGAATAAAACTTCCCCAAAACTTGGATGGAGGACGGGTCTCAGCCCAGAATTGACCCCATTAACTTTTGGATGGAATGCGGGTCGGAATAAAAATCTGGAGCCATTGGATATAATTATGTTTTATTTAACATTGGATGAGGCTTGATTGGCTTAAAGAGAACAGTTGGGCCTTGGCAGAGGTATGCGTTCTACTGAGTGCACTTCTTGTTTTTATTACCTCTGCCAAGGAGGTTTCACCCGTGTCTGTTTGTTGGTTGGTTGGTTTGACATCAGGATTCCCCAAAAACTAATGAATGGATGGAACATTTTTCGTTCATTTCTCAGAGTGCATGGATCACGATGAAAACACACATCTGACATATGTATTGCTGTAACTTGTCATGGAACTGCAGTCAAACACACGGCTGATATATTTTCTAGATGTCTAACCTGTTGCTATAGTTTCTACTGATCCTAAAATCAGCATGTTCAATCAGAGCTTCACATTTTTCCTATCTTGTCACATCCCATATCAATAAATTAACATTAAATGTTGCATTACAAATGCAGTTCTTTTGTTCCTTTATTCCCCGTATATGAGTCCAACGGTCCAGGGATCATCCTGAGCCAGGGATACGTGCCCTTAGGAGCGGAAAAATTAGTAGAAGGCATGGGGTTCAAACATAAGCAGTAAGGGAAACATTCATGTTTTCATCTTTTCTTCCCTGTCCCATTAAATATTATTCTACTCCCCATTTCGCTTTCCTTTTGCATCACTTTTGGCCCTTTGCGGCTCTTTCCTTTCTCATCCCAAATTCATTCCTCTCTTCCTGTCTTTACTGATTGTGGCTTACACTTTCCCTTAAGAAGCTGTTAAGGGCATGCAAAAAAAAAGTTAAATTCTCATGCTCCTGCAAGCTCAAGCTCTGCATGAACATATTCTTTATTTTTTTAGCTTTTTATAAAGCATATTTATTGCATTGCATGCATGCCTATGTGGGTTAACAGAGACAAATTGAGCGCGCGTGTCTTTTAATGTATTTATGTGTGTGGGTATGTTTCTTGTGTGCTTGTACAGTGTTTGACACTCACAGTGGCTGAGGTTTGCCCTTAAAACAGCTGTCATTACAGAACTGAGTGGAAGGGAATGCAATTAGACACGTCAGCTCTGCGATCCATCACTGGCTATTATGGCTTCCACAAGGTGAGGAAAGGAGAGAATGGCCCATAGATACTGCAAGGAACACACACACACACACACACAAACATAAGTGGGCCTCTGTGTCCGACAGCTTTGTGACCAAAAATGAAAACACAGATGTGCTCATAAGGGGGAAAACAAGTAAGCAAGTCTGCTTATACTCACTGACAGCGTCCAACAATCCAACGCTGGAGAAACTATCTTCCATCTCTTTGGCTAGCAGGAAGTCTCGACCAGCTAATATGACGCCAATGGAGGAGGTAGACATTATTTATTTTGCTCAAGGACATTTGGAAATGTTTGGTCTTATGGAAAACGACACTTAAATCATGCTATTAGGGAACAATCATCAGTAAGGCTGATCTTACATGTCTAATGGACATTCAGATTTAACAGTCGGGAGAAAGTCTCCCACTCATTCTTTAGCTCTAAATAAATGGGTCAGATCAGTGGTCTCCAACCTGAGCTTCAAAAACAGGCTGCAGCCATCATGAAATCAATAACTTGATTATGTCATATCAAGACTTGTTTTTATTAATCTTCGCTTTTTGCTTGTAATAGCTGGATGATTGTCTTTGAAAGTACTCAAATAAAAACAATCTAGGCAAGAAAAATCTCCCTTGAATGAAATGGCCACAACCTGTAGACAGTTTTCGAATTGTGGAGAGTGCTTTTATTTTTTTGCACAAGAAAGCAACTTTTGCATTGTATTGTTATTATTATTATTCTGCCCTTTTTCCATGGCTTCGCGGCTGAAGAGTGACAGAAAACGTGATGGGAGGGAGAGAGGGTGAAATGACATGCAGCATAAGGCCACAGGTCGAGGTGAAGACACAGTCTCTGTACATGGGGCGCGCTCCCTTAATTGACTGACTTCATTCTGGCCTCAGTGTTCAGATCGTGAAAAATAATTAAGCAGGCGTCGTACGTGGCCATGAGAGTCTTCCTGATGCCAAAGTGCATGACTGCTTGTCTCCCTATGCGGACAACACAGGCAGTATTAGTCCATTACACATTACATAGCAAAAATGTTTTGAGGGAAATGCAATGCTGACTGAATTACACTCTCTATGTTCAGTAACATACCTGAGAAATCATAGGAAGGGTGACATATCAGTGAAATGTTCACTGACAACATATCTTGTTCCCTGTCAAAATATTTTCCACTTAGTGGTTTCAGTGTTATTCAAATGCTCTGCTTGTGTTTAGGCACTGGCAGCACTTGGTTACTGTGAGGGAAGGATCTTGGTTTATTTGAACACACACACAAAAATTTAGACATATGATTTTTTTTATATTTACAATTAAACAAAACCAGAGGGCTTTAGTTGCCTAAGCTCAACTGCAGACTGGCGTGGATTTCTAGGATCACTGGTGATATAAACACATACGCTGTCCACATTTTTTGACTGTGTCTGCACCTTGCAACTTAATTTGGATAGGTACAATGTACTAATCATTTTACCCACACAATGATTAACTAATCTTGCTGTGAACTTGACTCTCACTGACCATGAACGTATCTTACTTTTTCAAGATTTAAGGCCACAGAACAAGGCTTCCCCCTCTAAATATCTAAAAGGCCAAACCTTGACCCAATAATCTTAAAATTAGGCCACGATGGCCAACTAGCAAGTGAGGTATTAAAGACAGAAAGGGAAAACTGAGGAAAGCACGGGGGTTCAGGGAGGCCTAATAGAAGTCTATAGGACTTCCTGGACTGTTAAACTGTCAGTTAGGGGAGCGCGCCACTTCCTCAGACACGCTGCCTTAGTGTGATGAGTTCTCTGAAAAGGTCTGCGGCTACTCTGCCTTGAAAGCGCCCACATTTTTGCCAGTGTGTGCACTTTTAATTGCACTCCCATCGCTTGCCCCCCAGCCCCTAAAAACCTCTCTCTGTCTCACACACACACACTGCCCCTCGCTCACCATTTCTCCGCGAGGCCCCCCACTGCTCACTCCTCCCCCTTGTCTCCTTCTCATTCTGTCGTTTTAGCCCTTTCTCTCTATCTGTCCATTCTTCAAAGGAGCACTTCATTCACTTTATTTCAATTTCATAGATGAACCCTGAGGGGAGGAACGAGAGATGGTAGCGTGAGAGGGAGGAGGAAATAAGAAACTCTGCTGTATTTTAGTGATGGCTCTGTGGTATTGGGGCAAAGCCTTTGATGGTTGGTTACTGGCCACCATGGGCACTGGCTAATAAATGAATAACCCCTAACAGAATGGTATTACTAGCTGATGTCTGTGCAGACATAGAGTGGAAAGATAATTGTAGTTTATTATAACCTGGGTCCATTTTTTTATACTGTTGGCCTCGTTTCTGTTGGTTCTGATCACATCGTACTTATCAAAGCAATTGCTGAGCTCTTGGAACATGGTGACATTGCATTAATGAAGTAGGATGGAGCAAGGAAAGACCAGCCAGGCAATCAGAAAGGTTGTAAGCTGGCCAATAGTTTAGCAAAGTTATCTAGATGACTTTAAAACAGAAAGTGAGCAACATAAAAAGTCGATATTGATTCTACCGGACAGGAAAACCGTGTGTGCAAACAAGCATGGTACCAAGAGGACTTTTATTTATGAGCTTTGACAAACAAAAAATGTGTCATACATCACTGGCGTCAGCTTTGTAACCAATGGAGGAAAAAGCAACCTGTTTGAGTGCTGTGTTGTACATTAGGAATTACTTCCTCAAGCTCCAAGACCATACCGAAGTGGGTGAAGATGGCTTTAAGCAGTATGACAGCATTTCTTTTCTTGATGCTGTTGTTGGAAAACCCAATGAAGTGTCAGATGTTCATGTTTAGGTCTCCACAGCGCTGGAGAAAGGTCTGGCTGCACCAATTCTCATTCTGGTATTTCTTTGAAATAATCACAATGGTCTTGGGCGGCGGTAAACCCAGGGTGCTGCGACAGTGCTCCCGCAAGATAGCGTCGGGGGGTAACTTGTTTGCATATGGGCAGGCGAGCCCTGGGATTAAAGTGATGAAATCCCCACAAAAGAAAAGCTAAGAACTGCTAGGTTGCGTTTATCCAGTTAGATAGGTAACTTGTCATTTTCAGAGCGTAAGTTGCTTGTCTGGAGGTTGTTGTTGCTGTTTAAAACACAGTAATATGCAGTTAGTTGAAGGGAGGAGAATGCCACCGGAAAATTGGTGCCCAATGGCAGGCTTATACCAACAGTCTACGTCCAGACTAAATTTTAAGTAACTTTATTTGCAATTTTCAGGTTTTTTTCAGGTACAGAGAAGTGCAGATGTTACTCTGTTCGCTCTCTCTTTCTCTTTAAAAAAAAAAAGGTCGGCCGGTGAAGAGAAGTTACTTTGCAAAGTAAGAAATAAAGTTAAAATATACTCTAATCAGTGCTTGGGATGTTGTGGAGGGGTGCTCAAGTGAGCACTTGTGCAGGTTTCGCCGCTAGCGGGCATGGTCATGCTAGACAGACATTTTTATTTCACCTTTATTTTGCCAGAGAGGTCTATTGACATCAAAATCCCATCGACTCCTATTGAGATGAAAGTTTCTTATAAGTCAATATAAAGGGCATGGGTGCCTTAGGTAATTCAAAGCAATACTCTCCAACGTGTTGTGTGAATTAGAGGGTCGGGTGAAGTGCTTTGAGTGGGCTGTAGCCATGGAAGGTTTTTCTCCAGCCTGAATACCCTCCACGATTAGTCTAACTGGGAAGAAGTTTTGCTGAACCTGCACGCAGGTCAGATACCTGTGTGTGTGTCCCTAAATCAACTAAAGTGGATGCTCAAGAAAAACCCCATATCTCCAGAAAGTCAGCATTTTGAAGATGTGCACTACCAGCTTTGTTCAAAGTTTGACTGACACATATCTTTGATTTCATCCAGAGTAGTTTGAAAAGCTTTTTTGGAAGTTTTTGAGGTCTTTACACACGGCAGCAGCTACTGTATGTACGTGCATGTGAGTAATGTAAATGTATGTCCCCTGTGATGGCTTACAACCCTGTATGTGATGCATGTGTGTGTGTTTGTGTGTGTGTGCATGTGTGTCAGCGTGCAGGTGTACAGTCTGTGTGAAAGATGAGCCCTGACTACGGGCCGTCCACCTTGCCCTTTGGCTATTTCTGTACCGTGCCTTCCCCAGCGTCGGTTGCGTAATGATCTGGGAGATAGCGATCGCTCTTTGTTTGTTGTCTCTATCAGCCATAACTGGGCCTTGGTGCCAGAAGGTCAAGTGTACAGAATAAGAACAGGCTTACACAACGCAGAAAACACAGACACCCCTTTGATGTGAAACGAGGGATGTGTGTGCGTCTCTCTCAGATTGAGGGCGGTGATTGATTTCAGACAGCAGAAATCTAGCTGTGCAGAAGTGGACCGGTAGTATACCATTTCAGTAGCGAGCACTGTGGGGATGTTGGACTGAGAGCTGGTGGTTGATCATGATTCAGAATTTCCATGTATTCATTCTGTTCCTAACAAGAGCTGCATGAAGGATCACTGATACACAGGCATATTGAGAGACTCACAAAAAGAGAACGAGATGACTTCACTGCATAATCGAGCAATTTTTTATCCTAAAATGATTTTCTTGTCACTAAAAGTACTGGATTTGTGTTAAAGTATTGAGTATTGAGTCTTGAAAGCAATGAGAATTTGCATCCTGAGAGAGGAAAGGGTAAGGAAGGTCGCCCCGCCAAAATGCATTCAATCACATCTCTTGGTCTTCTGCTGACAGCATCAGTGGCTGAAGCAAACTTTCACAAAGTTAAATTTAATAATTATTAATAATGAATTTTTCACCCATAATTGAAACAAGCTGATTTTGCAATAGAAAAAGATTAGCATATAATGCATGTATTGACATAAGATGACATGATCTGTTTACTTTTGAGAAAATACAACTGTAAAGTCACAGTTACAGCCAGATGTTTCAGCCAAATTAAAAACAGCACATCTTAAAGAATAAAGCTCCGAATATGCAAGGACTTCTTTTGACTTACAAGGACATTTTACTGGAATTAATAATGTCATTATGTAATCACTATTCTGACAGAAGAAAAGTGCACAATAAACAGTCCACATCAAACTATCATTAAAGGATTTGATTTGGGTGCCATTTCTGGATGTAATTTATTAGCTGGTGGAGCACAAAAGAGAGCTAAAAGGAGACTGGGTATTGGATGTACATTAATTGAGTGGTGAGAAACACAACTCAAAAGAAATGCTAATGTTAGTTATCATTCTATGGGTGTGTAAAAAATAATATGTGTTACCGGATTAAAAATGCTATATATTGTAATAAAAATGACATAATGATAAAAGTATGTCACTGAGGACTGTTATAGGCTAATTAAGGCTAAAAGATACATCATAAATATGGTCAAAATGATGAATCATGAGGGACTAAAGGTAAAAAGTGTAATAAAAAAACGTTTTAAAAGAGGTAGATGCATCGTTACAAATATTCTGTTTAATGAAGAGTCCAGGGCACTTAGTGGAAGTGATATTCTAGAGTAAGAGTAAAGCTGGTAGGTTTACCGAAAGAGCCTGAGTTAAGTTTAGTCACTTGACTAGAAATACAAACGTGTTTATGTTGACTCATTAGCTAAGTGGATGGACTCTTAGCCACTGTATAGCAAACTCAGCTTCTGCTAATGGCTTTTGTTCATCGAAACCCTGAAGACCCTCAGATAGTGCCACGAGTTAATGCTCCAAGTCAGTGCTCAGAGTTCACTGGTTTGTTCGAGAGAGAAAACGTTTGGACACTTCAAACTGGTAAAAGCTGCAGAGGCCACGGCTTTTTACATACAGTATTTCTGCACCGTCTCTAAGTGGACGAACCACCTTTAAATGCTGTTTTTAAAAATGTGTTTTCAGAGTACGCTTTTTGTCCTTGACATAATTCATGGCTAGTGTTGGCGTATCGGTATTCACACCTGTTAAGGAGTTTGACAGAGGTACATTTTAACACTTAAAACAGTGGAAAAAGAACAAACCTGTGTGGGGTTTTGTGCAGAATGCTGCGGGGATCCAGAGAAGACATAAATAAACATCAAACAAAAATGAGATTTACCTGTTTGATCATTAACTTTCTCCAAGTCCTTACCTTCCAACGAGGACCAGTGCTGGAGAGGAGGAAGAGAGAGAGAGAGAGATGGAGAGGGGAAAAAGAGCATGAGGAAGGAGAGCTGAAGGCAGAATGTCCGCTAGGAATACAAGCAGTGCCTTGCCAAATACAAAAACAGGCCTCTCTCGTCTTTCTTTATCCTCCTATTTTATTCCCTTTGTTACAGGAACTCGTACAGGACTTCAGAGGAGGCTGCAATGAGCACATCAAAGCACTCCGACAGATTGTGGCCCAACGGACACACTCGAAGTGGGCATTAATTTCTTTGTTGAAAATGTAGAAAAGGCAGCCGCAAAGTGGGGAAATGAAAGCAGTTGCTTTTCTTTTGTTATTTTTGCCTCCTTCCTCTTGTTTCGCTGTTGTTTCAGCATCTTTTTTTTTCCTCTCAAAGCCTCCACATGTCGAAGGAGGTGAGGGTCAGGCCGGCACCTTGTTTTTGTCAGATGCTCGTTTGGGGAGGTTTCCGTCCTCCTTTCTGTCTTTTCTTTCTTCCTTTCCTTCGCTCTTTCGTGCTCCCCTCTCGCCGACTCTTCTGACAAGCTCTCCTCGAGTTCAGCCCACATGGCTCTGGGCGAAAATCAATGCCCATATGTGTCTTCAGCTGCTCTTCACTGTACTGATGAAGGTTAGGAGAGAGAAAGAGAGACAGATGAGTAAAATCCAGAGACTCGTCCGCTGATTACAGACAAAATATTCATCAAACTGTGCATCTGTTTACCAAAATAATGGATGAATAATTAAATGAGAAATGCTCTCTTGACTCTTTTTTTGTTTCTCATTGCTGTGTGCCCCAGGTGCCTTTTTTTGGCCGGTGATGGATGGGGCGAGGGCAGACTAATTGTGGAAAGTGTTGTTGCAGGAATTAAAGATTATTACCAGAGGATTCAGCCAGGGATTCATTCAGACAAGCATTCAATGACCATTAGCCTACATAGTGTGCTGCGAAGTTCACTGACCTTGAATGGTGAATCGCAGACGCGCTATTGATCGCCATCACAGTGCTTCACTGTTTCTGTGGCATGGCTAAGGCTACTCACTTGTTTAATTGTTTCTCGTTGAATTGTAAAGTAGTGAGTGGGAGGCAATTGAAAGACGCTTTTAAACAGTTTGAGCTCTAACAAGATACTTTAGGCAAAGGCCAAGGCAAGTGAGAGGGACAGAGTCTTCATCTTTATTTCACTTCATTGTAACACCTTGCATGAAAGGCGTGACAGGTTTGAACAAATAATGAGGTCAAACTGCTTATAAACCTTCACCATGACTCAAACGTGGCTCCGAAATACAAATGAACCCATTCGAAAGTTGCCTCGCAGTGTTGCTCCTGACGACCCGAGTTCAGGATTCAGGAATTCAACAGGCATCGGAAAACATTTCAAGCGTGATATCTTTCAGAGGATCCCCACCATCACAGGAATTGGGTGCCATTGGGCCTGGCATAGCCCCTCAGGGCGATGTTTCAGGCCGTTCTTCTTCTAAAGTAGCCGGCGTTTCACAGCAGCATACTCTTCCTGGTTTTGATGCCTTTTTTGTTCACTGCGCTGACCCTTTTAGAAATTCTGCAGAGACCACAGATACTTCCTTGGACTGTAGATGCTGCCCGGATCTTTCGCTTCACGTCGACCTCTTGGCCTCGTCTCTCTGGTTTTGATCTCCCTTCCCTAGCTCCTCGGCCCCTGGAGGGTGTCAGCACTGGCTGAAGGGGCTTCCAGGGGGCTTCAAGGGGCCTTTCAATCCTTCATCCAGGTCTTAGTGTTCAAAGACCTTGGCCAGTCATCCAGCTGCACACACACATGCTCTTACACACTCACGCACAAGCACGCGCTCACACACATTAGTGTAGAAATGCACGCAAGCTGCGATGATGATATAAAGAATGAAAGGAAGACAGAAAAGGAGCCATAAGAGAGAGGAGGAAGTGGTAAAGAGAAAGACTAAGAGCTGCTCTGAATTTCAGAATAAGATCAAAAAGAACTCCTGTGAGATATGGCCTTAGCACCATCAAAATGAGATTAAAAATGTCAAGTGAGTCCAATCTACAGTATGCGAGTGGAATATCGTCGATATTCTCCTCCTTATAAACAGAAATAGAGCGACCCACACATTCATTCACATTCTCTGCCCACCCCTCCTTTCCCTTTCTCTGCAGGGTCTCAGGGTCACGTCAGAGCAAGATAATAGTCGGTTCATAACGTTATATAAAGCTGCAGTGTTCGCTAATTTAACACTGCCTTCTGGGACCCAAACGGCTGGAGTCTGGATGGAGAAAGCAGATGTGCCTTCCACCAGAGGAAATAGTCGGTGGCCGATCAAGCGTAAAACACCACAGCTTACCGACAAATTTCATGGCGAAGTGATGGGCAGGGCGGGAAGAGTTGCAGCAGACGGTACTCCGAGATCTATCAGAAATGTGTATCTAGACCTGTGGACTGCTGGGAGGGCTATTTAGGAGGCAACAGACTGCTGAATAGACGAAAAACGGGGAGTGTGAATGTACGTTAGTGTGTGTGTAAGCGCGTACACGGTGCGTTCGAGTGTTTCTTTGTTGTCTACGAAGCAGTGCATGTGTTTGAGTTTTCTGTGCAAGTACTCTGAAGTCTATGAAGCCCCATTTGTGAGTTTGTGTGTGTGTGTGTGTGTGTGTGTCTGTGTGTGTGTGTGTCCTTCAGTGGTTCAGTGGGATAACTGTGTGTGCACAAGGCTTGCGAGGCCTTATCTAGATGTCCTAGTTATCGATTGGGCGACATGGCAGATAAGAAAGGATGAGTACCCCCTCCCACCCATCCACAACCCCCAACTTCCTCCTACCCCTCATCCACATATCTACCCCCGCCTCACCGCATCTGACTCACACAGAGCAGGGGACGGCGTTGTCTGTGTGACACAAATGGGGCGATCTGAAGAACTTTACTGTAACCTGTTTACATCAACGTCACATTTTAGATTTGGGCTCATATGGACCTAATATTAATGAAGAATCTGGAGATTACTTTTTTTTAATTGCAACACGAATGCTTCAAAAGTACAAGTTGTTTTCAATTACTACAACCTTCTGACATCAGTATTAATATAAAGCTATAATGCGGCCCTATACCACAGTAACATATAACCAATTAAAGTCCATTGAACTTATACATGTAGACGTGGTAGTTGTATCTGGGCGTTTTAACAGGCATAAGGCGTTGTTGTCCTGTATTACATCGTTTCTAAAAGTGGGATGGTGAAAGGTCCAGTGTGTAGGATTTAGTGGCAACTAGTGGCATACTTGAAGATTTCAACCAACTGAACACCCCTCGTCCCACCCTCCACTTTTTCGGCAACTAAAGGTGCCAAAAATTTGAAAAGTCCTCTCTATTACTGATGTAGAAAAACATGGCGGTGTGGTCGGGGATTCCGTGGAAGAGGACTCGCTCTTTCTAAGGTAACAAAAACAGAAGACCTCTCATTTTTAGGTAATTATACATAAATTAGAACATAAATATGAATATCACATTCAATTTCTGCCAAGAGGTTCCAACAAAATCCCAAACACCTGAGATGCACCTGCATAATGCAATGAGATGAAATAAAAGGTAATCATAATAATGTAATGATCTGTGATTGTGATGGTTATCAGGCCCGAAACTTTGCTGTTTTGGTTTCTCTCCCACCACTTTCATCAACCTCAACAGACACAGGTGGCATCTGCCTTCAATAAAAAATGCTCTGATAAACCCCAGAGCTCTACCTGCTCAGCTCACCTAACAGCTGCCAGAAAAAAGTTAGCAGTTACCTGGTTAACATAGGGGAGCGTTTAGCTGCTAAAGAGCCAGATGTAACCCCCAAAAATAAAATCAATACAGGTTTACCGTAACGGTGTGCCCTCATTTTGGAAGGGAATCAAATTGCTCTCTTTTGGACAGTGTAGTTTACCCATTCATGAGGAACACTGGCTTTGTATTTCATCACTTTAAGGTACTCAGTTATTTGTCCCCCTGCCTACCACCAGTTTCATTTTTCTGTTGCGCAATTAAAACAAAATGTGCTTTGTTAATGATATAAAAACTGTGAGACAAAGCTTCAGAAAGTTGCACATCAGTACGGATGCGTGATTCATCAATCCACTGACTGTATGTATGTATTTATGCAGCGTGTCCAGCAGACGTGCAGCTCTGTATAAACCACTCAGTCACCGGTTCCTTGATTAGTCAGGTTGGAAACTGACACATTATCAGAGAACGGAGATGGACTTTACTGGTAGAACATGAAAGGTAATGATGTTGGTGACACCTTGAGTCCCCATCACACAGTACCAGTCAAAGTAATAGGTGTCACTTTTGACAAATTCCATTTTCTTTCAAAAAGACCAGTATCTCTTACTCTTCTGTTATGTTGCTATGTTAGGGATAATTACATGACATCCAGAAGTGTCTTTAGGTTTAGGTTTGGTGAAATGTTACCTCTATTATATCTATATATAATTTTTATAGATTGAAAATGTAGAGCTGTTAGTGAAGCCATAAGTTACAGGGTGAATCCAGGCAGCAGGACTGTACAGAGAAAAGGCAGAGAGCAGGTTGGATTATTGCCAAAGCAACTTTGAGATTGACAGACTTCCCAGTCGCAGAGAAAATGTAGTTGTCAGGGCTAATTCCAAGTCCTGAATGGGAGGTTTGAAGAGCAAATCACTGAGAAAAGGAACTATAGATTGGCAGCGTTGGCCTCTGGGAATGAATGTGAATTGTGAAAATGCATAGAGTATGGACAGTTTTAGAGGAGATTTTGGGGGCTGCTCACTCTGACGGTGCTTAAATATGGCTTTTGTCTTGTGAAAGATGAGCTGAGTGCAGAATCTGCATGAGCCTGTGTGCAAACATATTTGTGAACATCAGTCAAAGACAGGACCAGGCAGGACTTAATGAATACTTTAACTACTATTAGTAACTATTCGAGTGAATACTCAGCTGAAAAGAGTATCTAGTGTATACTAGTGTCATCCGAGTAAAATGTGTTAATGTCCTTACTCGAGATGTAGCTGACTGAGGTTTATTCATTCAAGTTTATAAAAATGTGTAAGTGGTTTTCTAATAAATAATAAAACTTACGACTTCCGATCAACCCATATCAATTTCAGGCTTCAGTTGAAAACTAAACAACACCCACTTGTGGTTTAAAACCTGGCCCTTCCAGTAGTGTCAAAAGTATCTGTTCTTTCAATACACATTCTCATCCTTTAAAACAACTTAAATACTCATTTTCAGCAGTATCAATACACAGGTAACCAGCTGTGCCCTCTCATTCTCTCTGACACACACACTCGTCCCCTTCGCTCCAGTTAGTCCTGCTGTTTGGAAACACTTCACATTTGAGGCAAATGAACAGGGAAAAGGCAAAGGATAACAGCGTGCCCATACGCAAGCGAGAGTTAGCGGAAACGAAAACAGAGCTCAAAGGAGAGTGAATGTCGGATTCCAGGTGCTCAGAAGCATATCTCCAAATCAATTAATAATAACAATAATAACAATAAAATACCACATTTGGTGTTTGCATATTATTACGCTGCCCCCAAGTGGCAAAGAAATCAGTGACTGCAGCTCGAAATATGTCCACATGTAATCAAAGTTCATTGCTCATAATACGAAGGCACGTGTGGCTTCATGTGTATCCGGGTGTCCAACGTCTGCGATGTAAAGGACAGATTCACTTTTCTCCTCCAGCAGCAGTTTCACTTTGGCAGTTCAAAAGGTCAAAAGATTAGTTTGATTAATTTATTCATCATACACATCCAGTACACACGAGGAGCCGTAATTTCCTTATTTTTTTTCTCCTTCTTCACGCCTGCTCGGGCTCATAACAGGAAAACCTGTTTGTGTTTTGTAGCCTCACGCTCGATTTCACCCTCCTCCTCCTCCTCCTCCTCCTCCTCCTCCTCCTCACTAACTGCTGTCTTGTTGCTTCTGCCCGAGTGGCTCCCTCTGAATACGCCACTTGGTTGAACAATTAATTATTCTAATGATAGACCACTACTCAGTGGTGCTTTAAACAGGGACACAGAAAGAGAGGGAGAGAAAAGCGGTACATGTACAGATGACTGCTATAAACGCCTGACGCCTAAAAAGTAGGTGAGCTGCCGTCTGCGTCGATGTGTTGCCGCGTTTTGATTGGTGTCTGGATAGTGTTACGGGATGCTCGTTACAGCGCAGTGATGAGGGTTAGTTAGTCCAAATCCCCGAGCAGAATCGACTCTGCAGAAGCCTTGACCACTTGACCAGACATCAGCTCCTCTACGCTGCCCCCAGGCCTCACATGTACACAGGCACACACACACACACACACACACACACACACACACAGCATCTAGGCATGCAGACGGGCAAACACACGAATGTGCACACTTCCACACACATAAAACACACCTTTCCTTATCTGAGGAATGTGCGTTTTTAACATGAACTGGGTCAAATACAAGTAAGTCTTCAACACACACACACACACACACACACACACACACACGCACACACAGATATACACACTCCTTCAAAGCCCCTTCAGATGTCTTACTAGGGCGTTTGGTACTCCCAACCGCACCCTCCAAACAACCACCATCCAACCCATTTCCTTGTTCCATGTAAGCCCCCCCAACCCCCCCACACCCCCATCTCACCAGCTCAGCTTGCCCTCCAGCTTCGTGCGAACAAAACCGGTGTAACACTTTCACCACAACCACGTATCTCCACACGGGTCATTCTCCCGGCTCCAGCTCGTATCGCCGGCGCGAGCCCGTTCCGCTCCCTCTCTCCTCTTTATCCTTTCCCATGCAGCTTTTATTGTTTACCACTTTGAGAACTCATGTAAGTCCCTATAAAAAATGGATGCCCGCTCCCTTCTCCTTCCTCCGTCTCCTCCTCCTCCTTTTCCCTCATTCTGCTGCTTCATTTTTATGAAAAGAGGTGGAATAATCTGCATTCCTTCTATTTGTCCCCCCTTTTTTCTTCTTCTTCTTCTTCTTCTTCTCCGTCACCTTTCCTTGCTGACTGTTGCTCTATGGGCGCCGGCGAATCCCTCGCAGACGGGAGGGCAGAACGTAAAGGGGAAGAAAAGGGGAAGCGGGACGAGGAAGGGAAGGATGGAAACAGAGGACAAAGGAAGAAAAGCGGAAAAGGGAAGAGGCCAGAAATAGCGAGAGGAAAAAGGTGTCGCCGCAAAGCGTGTTGTCATTGTTAAGGCAGTGCCAGTGTGCCAGGCAGTCCGTCAGTCAGTCCCCTTGGCTTTCAACAAGATAGATGCCCAGGGTTCGATTTGCATATGCTATTCAGGGCATGGTCGCACCATCTCTCTCTCTCTCTCTTTTTTTTATTGTTTTTAATCAGAGGCGAATGTCAACAGAATAAATGAAGTTGCGCGGCGAAGTGAAATTTTTATCACATCAGTGGTGGTTGGGTGGGTGTGGGGGGGTGGGCGTGTGTGTGTGTGTGTGTATGTGTGTGGAGGGGGGAGTATGATGATGATGCCTCCACACATACCTCACACTCCACACCCCTTCACACACTCCCCCACCACCACCACCAGCACCACCTCCACCACCACCACACATATCCTCCACCTCCATTCATCACAGGCCATATTGAGGGAGTGAAATTCAGTGGCGGTGCCGGTAATCAATGGAAGGGCTCCATATGGCGGGGATCAAAGGTGTCACATAGTGTGTGGTTCTGCTTTATTGCCAGCCAGCACTGTTAATTGGACAACAAGATCAGAGGCAATATTAAAATCCAATTAAATTGATATGAACAGATTGCCAAGTGATGTACACTAATGTATAATTGAGTATCAAGCAAATGCGAGTGGCCCGTCTCGAGCGCCGAGCTGCTGAATAAATGATGGGCGAGCCGTAGAGGACGGAAACAAGTTTGCACATTAGCCCCCCACCCCTCCCTCCTCCTCTCTCCTTCCCCTTCCCTCCCTCCGCCCTCTGGGCCCTCAGATGTAGAGGGACACAGGATTTTTTTTTATTTTTTCTCCGTGCCTCCTCTCTTTTTTTCGGGGGAACTGGCTGACATTCTTCGAGGGACATTTTTGTCCTGCATAATAAGGGCGGAGAAGTGTAGGGGTTGTCTGCGTGTGTGCTTGATGAGGGCAAGAGGAGGAGGAGAAGGTGCACGCTCGCGTGTGTGTCGATCCAGAATGGAGGGGGGCGGGGCTGACGTGTAACATTTTAAACGGCGTAATTCCATCACACGCACACGGCTTTAATTTGAGTTTAATAAAATCTAAATGATTTATTGCCTTTTTTTGCTGGAGCAAAAGCAAGTGCATGTTGTGGTACTTTGGCTAATCAGGCATAAACACGGACAGCCCCCCGTCTCAGCGGAGAGGCTCCACGATATGGAGTGCTCTTTAAGAAAAAGAAATAAATAAGGAGATAAAGAAGGATGCTCTGACGCTATTTAACAGACCAACGAGGCCTAGTCCAAGGTGACATTCCCTGATAAGGTGCACTTGGACGGTAGCCCAAAATAATCAAAAGTTCATCACCACTCATTCATTTATTAATTGAATATTTTTAGCCTTGATTTAATGCGTTGAGCTGTAGTGCTAATTCGTGACATTGGGAGGCCGATAAGGAGATTTACATTTCAAATTTTAATGATATTTTGGCTCTAGCGATCACTCCCTTTTTCGGGGGGCTAATTATTTATTTCTGTTGTTTTGGTTGCAGTCCAGCATATGCTGCGTTTTTTTAATGTGCCCCCCGCCTCCCCTCTTTCTTGCATTAAGCTGGTTTCCTTAATTAAGCGGGCACGGGACTCATTAGCTGCCATGGCGATGGGGTGGCATGATGTGCCCGTCTCAGCTCCCGCCGGCGATGCCCGGACAAAGTGCCTGGGGAGCAGGTGCTGACAAGGTCGCGGTGGCAGCGTGCCATCTGGACCGAGGCTCGGGCCCCAACGCCGCCTGGCTCTTTGTGGCTGTAGCTGTGGCTAATGCCATCCACCAACAACCCTGACTCAAAGACATCAAAACAGCACCCCAGCTCTTAGGAGATCTGTGGACTTAACAACCGCTAAAACAAAGGCGCAATAATTGGTTTTGGCGCAATCTGTCCTTCGTTTGCCACTCAAGGAGCTTTTGTGGTTAAGTGAGCTCGGAACAGAAGGCACATTGAAGGTTTTCTTCATTTAAGCGTGATGCACCTTCATTTGCATAACATAGATGTCCATGGCAAACATTGTGCGCATACATTTATGCATAGCATACGGCAATACATAGCTCTTCAGAAATAATACACATCTCTTAAGGGACTATGAAAAATAATAAGGGGCTGTCAGGATGATTTTTTCTTTGGCCTACAGGCTGAAATCTGGAGTTTTTTGGGAGAGCAGACAAAGACCTTTTCATTTATGTTTATAATTTGAATGTGAATCTGTGTCTTTATGTATTGTTTTTGTTTCTGTGAAAGTGTACTTTATGTTTTTCTTTTACTTACCCTAGATTTATATTTTATATTGAACACATTGTTGGTGGTTATTGAACAGATTTTTTTATATATATAAATATATGTCTATATCGCAATTGTCAGTTTCCCTGCTGCATTGTAATGATAAGCAGAATTAGTACATTACATTTATTGAGGACATAATGTAAAACAGTACATGGTGCATTTAAATGTATCTTTAAATTAGCCTATAATATAATCCTTGTTCAGCATAACTTGTTTTACGAATGGATGAAGTTTTAAATGTTGAGTTGTTACAGTTCAAGTTCGGATTTTTAGTCTGGAACTTTATTAATATGATCATTTAATTTGTTCATTTTCTTTACAGGTTGCTGTAGAGGTAGCCGAACTTTTACCAGAACATCTAAAATCCACTTTGTACGCGCCACTACATCAGCTGTGTGTAAAAACCACATATTACCAGCGTGAGAGCAAGCACAGCCACATTCTGTCACACAAAAAGCAGTTGGCTTTAATCATTTTGTCCACTGGTAATTAACTTGTGTTTTGTCTCTGTGCATGTTTTTCTTCTTGGGTGCCAGGAGGTAATACTCCTACTCTCGTGCTCTGCTCCGAAGCACATCCTGTGATGTGATGCTAAAGCCCCTCAGCACCTGTAAAAGGTGGGGGACTGAAGCTGCAACTCTAATAAACTTCCAAACAGCAGGGGGAAAAAAAGGGATAGACACAACAATATGTTTGCATTTAGTTGGGCATTTGCCATCTAAAATTCTTGGAGTTGTATAAGTTGCTATTGCAGGGCAGGGCTTGAACATCATTCAGTCTGTGCTGTGTTTAAAAGAGAGACTTAAGTAAAAAAGTGTAAAGGCCTGAGCCTTGCCAGTTGCGTGATCGCTACTGGGCATGTGCAACTCTCAACAGAGATGTCTCAATCCTTAGCATCTTCCATCATCCTCCAGAAAAAGAAAAAAAAAATATATGTCTAATTCAGAATGTCATTAAGACATTTTAAAACTAGTTTTAATCTCTTCTGGATGTAGTCGGATGAGATATACAGCGATACATGATGTGCTGCTTTCAACTGTTCCTTGTTTTTCTGTTGCATGAGGCAAACTTGTCTCCTGGCAATAGGAAAGGAGCCAATCGCTATTTTTAGCAGGTTTATCCGCGTTTAAAACCTGCATATATAGGCTAATTTGGGCGCAAAAATGGTGTGAAATCATACTGAAATAACGCCTAATCAAAAAGCAAGCCTGCCTTTTCCAGATGGTATTGATCAGTGCATTTTTAGCCTCGGTAAAACCTCTTGTCCACAGATGCCAGCAACGTTACAGCCGCGTTGTCATGTTATGATATACATATTACTGAGCTGAGTCCATCATGAATCCACAGCACTTTTTTTTTTGTTTCCTGTCATATTCATCTGGAGGAAACCAGGTTGTAAATGTCATGGAGTGCCACACAGGATTGTCTAAACTCTGACCGCGAACGCTAATCACAAATTACCAAACCCTGCCATTGGATGTCATTCAAAAACCTCTCCTAAAATTAAGTGAATGTCGGAGAGCAAATGTTTACCGCAGTGGTACGAAGAGCTTGCAATTTCTTCCTTCGCTTTAACCTGCTGTACAATTTGTCATGAGAATGTTGGTCAGGGTGGTTTAGATATACAGAGGAGGATCCCGGTTTCCTCCCCGACACCGGTGTGGTATCACCTCCCTTCCCTCCGAGCTGCAGATTGTCACACGGTTCTCAGGCTCTGACTTATGAAGCCGCTTGTTGCACTCTATTTGAGGCGACCGTTCCACTCTGAGGCTCGCTGATCACAAGGCCTGCACACACATAAAGACATGTATAACCCAGAAGGAAACCCATACTTAAGCACTGGTCATTCCCCACTCCATCCTTCCCCACATTATTTTACAACCTCTGTGGCCTCTTTGCCAGAGGCCTTGGCTGTCATTATGCGGTCCAGTGTTTGGGTTTGCAAGCGCTCACCCTCTGATTTGGCGGACGGATGCTTTCTTTAAAAAACGAAAGGTATAAAACATGGCTTAATCCTCTTCACTTAAATATAAGATGTCAGGGTCATTAAGGGTCCCGGTGTCCAAGGGGGCCGAGCGCCACATATGGATGCTGAGACGTGCTCAAAGAAAGCGCAGATGTTTATTTTAGAGATTTCTTGGAGGCTGGTTTGTGGTCAGCCATGTGGTGCAAGGCCTCACATGAAAGGAAATGTTGGATTTGAATGCAGGAGTACTAACAGGCCTGTCGCACACAAGCTCTCCGGAAAGAAATGCACGCACGCTGTGAAAAGGCTGAAACATGCGGGGGGTGAAGTGTAAATACGATGTGGATCATGGTGTTGTAATTTTGTGATCGTTGCCCAGGGAACAATTGAATCTTTCTCGTTTTGAGTGCATTTTTTCATTCTGACGTGAACGTTACAAACTAACTGACTGCACTAGGAGAGTATTTGCATCTCATGGAACCTTCTAAATCTCCACTAGACTTGTGCATGCTAGTTTAAGACAAAATAAATCAATAATCCTCCATGAATTCATTAATTTTCTGACAGTCTGCCAACTTGAGCAAGTTAGGAGGATGAATGCACTGTAACCAGAGCCCAGAGAGGATGCAATATTCACTATTTTTTGCAATATATTGTTGAAAAAGGAGAGTATGTCAGTGGTCTAGGAATGAAGAAACAGAAAATTTCTTTTTCTCTCGTCTCTGTTTGCAACATCGTTTGATCAAAATATCCTTTTTCCGGTAATTAAATGCGCTTAAGTGCTTAATGTACTTTGGCCACTGATACACACGACAGTATTTATGGCGAAGTTAAACTGGTGTTTGCCTACACAGGGATAAACAGAGCACAGTCCGAGGGATTTTCTTGAAGTCTCCTAATTTAATCCTCCAGTCCCTAATCTGGTGTGAACCCCTAAACCCTTCCGCACACAAAAGCTGACCGACATAATCCTCGGTGTAGAGAGATGGCCACTCATTCCGTCGCTCTCAGGACTGAAAGCGGGGAAAATAAGTGCTCCGTTCCTTTAGCGTGCGCATTTTACATATTTATCATCAATGTCTCTTTTTACATTCTGTTGTCAGTCAGCCTCCCGACTGCCGTCCATCCTCCCTTTGCTCCGAATGTCTCCATTTGCGGGCAGAACTACAAGACTTGACTTACAGGCCAGATGTACGAAAAACCAAACAAGTCTTGTGCAAAGGGCAGAATGTGAAGAGAGACACTTGACCACAAATTATTGGCATTTCCTCTGCCTTGCTGCAGTCCCGTCGAGACCCGTATTTTCCTGTCACATCACCGCTCTGCAGCGCATACAGTAAGAATTAAAATGGCAGAAATGGACAGCCTTTGACGAGCTTGACTCCTACCGCCCTGTTACTAAAATAAACCATATTATTTGGAGAATTCCATGATTAGGGCCGAAGGAAAAAGAAGGCCCCTCAGTTAGGGGGCGAACGGGTGGAAGAATGAGTGGTGAGGGGAGGGAATGCTGATGGGTGGAGATGGACGGGCGGGGTGTGGGGGGCACAGTAGGGGGCTAATTCTCCCCATGCCCTGCTGCAGCTGTGCCCCTGAAACTGACTGACAGATCTCTGTGCGTAGGGGGTTTCTGCATATGTCAGAACAGTGAGGGGCCTGCCGACTTCCTGTTACAGTTTTCACACTTTATATAGCAGTCCATCTTAAACTTTCTCTCTGGGGAGCGGCAGCATTGTCCCAAATGTTTTCTTCCACAGGCCGACAGGTCATTTTGATGGAGGCCCTTTTTGTGAGCTGTTTATTAAGATCTGAGGGGGGTTACAGTTACGTATTCAATATAAAATTAACAATGTTAAAGTCCAATTTGAATCTGAATTCCCAACGCATTCTGTGTCAGGATATGTGAACAATAGCATCTCAGACATCGAGACTCTGAGCTGGTGTTTCCCAAGATATTGGTTGAATTACAACTGGGAGCACTGTTAACCTCTGCAGAGACTACAGATTGAAGCCTGTCTTAGACCGTGTAAGCTCTTACGTGTCTACGAGCCGTTTTTGCCGCTTTTCAACACAACATTGCAATCACCTGGATCTCCTGGCGGCTTTTGGGGGTAAGATGCTGATCACAGACTGCAACTTCTTGGTTGAATCCATCGCGGAGCTTTGATGCATCTTTCTGTCTCTTTCTCGCTGTCATTGTCCGTCATCTCTGTATAATCAGTCTATAATAAAGGCATGACATGTGCATCAAGACAAAAAAAAAATACCAATTAAGAAATACTGATGATAAGCTAGGGTACCTGTCCTTTGACAAGATTTGGGAGGGTCAATCAAGTGTGTATGCCACTTGGAAAGTGAAGCTACTTAGCCTAGCTTGCTAACCGTAACCCTGATTCCCACGAGCCTATATATTACTATTCCTTCATGTTACTTCTAGAACAGAGCCCCGATATTGTAACTCATTAAAGTAAGTAGTCATTTGATTGACAGGATAAAACACACCAGGACTAAAAACCTGTGTAAATTAATTTGTAGAAATTGGCATTTTGTGCGATTTGGCACGAGTGGCTCTCACACCGTTGTTGTAGACTTTCCGAAACGGTAACCGCTTTACATTAACTGTTTTCATGGCTGCAGCCTGCTAACGATTTCATTACTAATGATGCGCTTGGTTCTTTTTTTTTTCTTCTTCTTCTTTTGTCTCTAACCTCCTCCTACAGTTTACAAACTCAGAAGAAATCTGCCAAAACTGCACCCCATTAGCAGCGAGTCTCGGTGAAAATGACAAAAAAAAAAGCTTCCAATTATATCTAACGTTAAATAAAGGAAAATGCTGACTCTAACTAAGAAAAAGATTACTCCCGTGACCTTGATTGGGACCTGCTCATATGAGGACACCAGGGGCCAAACTGGAGAGGGAGCCTTTATGGGCATTTTAAAATAGGAAGACATGAAACGCTGAGCCGTGAGAGCAGCCGACCCTCCTGTGGCGGGACTCTAAGCGCAGTAACCTTATATCAAAGCTTGGCATGTAGCAGAACATCCAGGGAGGAGCACATTAATTATTGAGGAGCATACGGTAACAAGCTGTGAGAGCCAGCAACGGCCTATTGTAAGGAAGACTAGCACCCCATGTCCGATTATCTGTTGTTAACTTCATTTTTCCCTGTCTCAGTGAGCACACCGGCTATGAGAGGGAGAGGGAGATACCCACCGTCATTCTCTTCCTCTTTTACACTCCTACAAACACGTGTTAGGGGGTTTAATCAGGAGGGGGATGTTTTCTTTGGCTTTCTATTATGCTCACACAAACACAATATACACAACGCGCTCTCTGTTACAAACACATGGCTCAAAGGGTGAGTTATTGTCTCAAACGGGAATAACGTGTCAGCCTCGGGGGATTTTGACAGAGATACCTGCCCGTGCAATAGAGGCTGTTCGCAACCTCCGTTCGTGGTCTGTTCACTTGTTTTACTAAGAATCTGAAGGTGGGGAAAATGTTGAGAGTTTGGTCTGACACCCAGACCACAGACGGATAATATATGACTAATAAAAAACATGTCGTACGTCAGTAAATGCTAAAAGTTACTTCATTGTTCAGCGTTAGAGTTGTCATGCCCTGCTCTTTTTTTCCAATATATATTTGTTTAAAATTAGAGAGAAATGTACCTCGCAGGCAGTGGGATCTACAAAAGACATACTGAAATTAAACAGAAAAATATTTTTCTTAAAGGGCAACTCCACCAATTTTACACAGTGTGTTTACAGGTCTTGGGGAGTACTACTGCATACTGTATGTGAAAAAAGTAGTTTAAAGTATTTTGCGGCTTCCAGAGGAAGCTGCATGTAATTGGATAAAATACCTCCAGTGATGTCACTCAGTTGCATTGTGGGTAATGTAGGCGGCAGATTTTGGACATATCTCTGGTTCTGCTGTATCGATGTTGATCGGTTGTTTTCAGACTGTCCATAAAGAGTCCAGCAGAGTTATAGGAGTGCAGCGCCAGAACAGTGGACTTTTATAAAAAAACCTTTTTGCCTAGATTACCCATAATGCAACTTTGTAACATCACTGGACAAAAATGAAGACAATGCAAAAAAGGGAGAAAAAAAGAAAGGAGTTGTGTGAGAGGATGGATCAGGATGTGCGGGCAGCGAGGAAACATATATCCGCCCGCTCGTGTTGTGGCTCAGCAAGGACAACATGGTTACAAATACTGCAAAGCTCGTGTGCATGTATTCTGTTGGAAACTACATTATTGTGCTCACTCCATAGGACTGGGTTCAGAGAGCTACTGCGGACGCAACACATCCTCATACCTGAATGACTGAGAAGGTCCATTGTTACTGTCTCCCGAAACGAGAAAACTACATTTAGGAAAACACTTTGCTTTGAGTTCGTATCGCTCACTTGCATTATATTATGTATGTCAAGTCACTTCATCATGTAAGTAATTTAAAATAACTCCCTGTTGACTTCTGGTTTCACACTGAACATGAACAGAAGTCTCCTGAATGAAAGTCCTGTGATTGTCAAACCCGTATACAAACTTTGTTATCTTATTTCTCTTCACTTCCTCCTTTGCAGCCGTAACAATTACTACAGCCGCTAGAGGTCACCACCTGACAACAAGTGTCAATATGGGTCGTAATAAGCCGCCTTCATTTTGACCTATTTGGTCATTTTTCTAATGGGGACAGGATCTGTGGATGACAGCAGTGGAGAGGAGGAGAGAGGGGAAAAAGGGAGAGGAGCGTCTGCTCGAATTGGCTGTGGCTCGTCTCTGGCTCGCTGACCCGTCTGCGTCTCAGGCAGATATTTAGCCTGCTAGATATCCAGATATACACGCGGCCATCGGGGAGCTGTCTGCGAGCTCTCGGATCACGTCCTCGAACGGTTCACACGCGGCGATCATCTCACACGGGAGCGAGCGCCGACTCGCCTCTGATCTGAGGGGCTTTTCGTCTGCGGTCTCCAAACATGTCGGCAACTTGAAAAATCAGAGCTCGAATCCTGTAGCGTGAACTTAGCTTAAGGAGTCAACATTTGCCTTTGTAAATGCCCACAATGCTAATCTCTGTCAGAATTGTGTCCACTGAGCTCATTTTGTACGTACCAGTGCCATCGCGGTCCGTCCAAGGTTCCGAGGCAAGAACGCCCAGGAGAGATGTGTAAAAGTGAAGAGAGCGGCTCCAGCGATCACATACCTACAAGTACAATAACAATGCGATTTCTGATAGTTGTATCAAGGCTGAGAAGCGAGTCATTTGCTGAATTTGCTGCTTTGCTGGTCTCATTGAGAATTTGAAGCATTCGCCCTCACCGCTCAGTGTTCACGGTCAAACAGAATGAGGCCTTTCAATTGTGTCTCGGAGGCTCGGCAGCCACATCATTGAGATACAGCGAGAACAACAACGTGCGGGTCAAACAGAGAGACAGAAAGATAAAACTTCAGTGGGTAATATTATTCTCTTGTATTAATATTTAACCGCGATTCATTATTGTGTTTTGTTTTTTTTTGGTTTTTTTACATAATTAACAACGATAAGTTGTTGCCAGGAAGAGTTTGAACAAAGAGAGAAAGTTTAAATGAGTCAGAAAACTATAAATAAGAGGGTTTGATTGCCAAGTTAAAGATTGGCTGGCTTAAAAATCCGTTTTTTTAAAATGTGCTCTCTGAGCGCACACACACACACACACACAGTTGTATGTGTAAAGTGAATGAACTCAGCGGGGCTGACCAGTGTTGACCGCCCTTTGATCACAGAGTGGTTTGTTTCCTCAGGCCCATGACCTCTGACTCCTGCTGACGAAAGGTCGAGTGCCTCTTCAGCTGAGTGCTAATGATCCATTTAACACCCTTCAGCTGTGTTAGTGTGTGGCATGCCCTGTGTGTGTGTGTGTGTGTGTGAGAGAGAGAGACAGAGAGACAGACAGAGCGTGCTGCCGTTAAGTACTTCAACCAACACTTTAACAACATGTAACCTTAGTCTTAGCGGCACAAAAATGACAGCTGACACGGGGCCCGGCTCTCGCTTTTATGAATATGTCAGAGTCAAATCTGACAGCCGCTGAACGCGGACATGACAAGTATCGAGGGGAGTCACACGTGTCTGATAATGTCACGTCGCACGGCAGCCACCGCCTCGTACATGGGAAAAGAAGAAAAGAACAAGTCAGACAAACCGCAACTTTTTTCCAAGGCTTCCAACTTTTGCACGAACCAATTTATATACCCTCCGCCACGCCGCTTCCTCTTTTTATTTTTAATGCCACATTAAAGGGGATTTTATTAATTAGATCGAGGAAGCCAGAGTGCCACACATTCAGCCCGCGCTCGCATTTGATGTGAATTCTGCTTAAAAAGGAGCATTCCCACATGTCGCAAATCCCTGCTGCCGCTGCGCCAAAAAAACAACGGCGAAACAACAAAACAACAAAAACAGCGACTGAGTCTCAGTAGGGGCCGGGGCCAGAGTCCCCTTTCAAGTACAGTTGCAACAATTATCTTCAAAGCCGAGCGAGCGGGAACCTTTGTTTTCCTCCCAATCCACATGGCTTGAACCTGACCCTGTTTCTTCAAGCCTGGTGGAGGATAACATGTTCCTACAGTTTGATAGCAAGAGTACATTTTTCTTATAACTTATTCATCTTTTTTTTTCTCCCTCTCCCCTCTCCTTAATTTATAATTCATTTGATCTAAAATTTCATTAATTTTCTAAAATGTTCCAATTGGGGCCTTGCTGGGCCCGGGCGAAGGGGGTTTTTTCTTTGTCCAACCCTCTTTTGTAGTCGGCTATTATTCTTTTATGTAGCAGCCTTGTAGAGGTTATCGTCTTCTGAGGGCAAACAGCGCTCTCTGGAAAAGTTTTAATCAGCTTTAATGAGTGGGGTCAGTGGTGGAAGCAGAGAGGGAGAGAGACACAGACAGAAGCCGGGAGAGAAAGTAAGAGGGAAAGATAGCCGGCCTCGGAAACATATGGGCATTTTTATCTTTTTCGCATTTTATACTTCTCTCGCTTTTCCTTTTTTTTGCCTGTCCTTCTTCTGATAGCCAGATTTAGCTCAAATTGCACTGGCATCTTATGCATGGGAACAGATTATAGATAATGAAGGGAGAAATTTTTCATTTCATTTTTCTGGGCCCTTTATCTTCAAAGTATCATCCCAATCGGACACTAAAAGACTGCAATTACAAGGTGAAAGCTATTTTTTTTTTATTTATTTATTTTAAGTCGTCCGTCAAGCCGTCAAAGTATTCCCAACGTCGTCCGTGACGAGGGACGGTCGCGTGAGAGATTCCTCAACCTCATCAGCTTTAAAATTCCTCCACAATGATAAAGCTGGTTTAGTCTTCCTACCTCTACAGTCCCCGGCTTTTTATCGTTCCCTGAAATCCTCTGATATCCCTCTCTTACCCTCTCCTCTAAAGTTACCTTGCCTTTCTCCACTCTGTCTTTATCAAATGTTAGCGGCCTTTCTCCTGGCTTTAGCCTTGGGCTCTAATCTTCTTCCAGATGATAGTCTAAGCTATTCCATTATTAGCATTTTTACAACCAAGGCCGACTTGCTCATCGTGACACGGTCTGTGTCTTCTTTTAGGCGGCATGAAAGATATGTCAAACCTTATTTGCAGACAAGACGTGACCTCAGAAAGGTTGGATTCTCATGGCAGTTCATCCGTCCTTAAAAAAGACAAAACTGCACTGTATGGATTTCTTTAACAAATAGTGTTTTACATCATCATGCAGCCTAAAGGAAACCGAAGAGTTGACATGCAGGGATGTTGCTATACTATCAGTGCTTGCATGTTTGCTTATATCTACATGGATTTGTTTTAGGTGCTTTTTCTTTCTGCAGTCCACACATAGATATGTGACAAATACAAGAGAAATCCCACAGAGTCTTTATAAGGCATTGTTCAATCACAAGGCTCCAAGAAAGCTCCACTGCTCCCCGGCATTGTTTCTGGAACTCTACAGACGTGTGGTTATCTTTGCTTCACCTGTGTGTTTAAATGATGACCTATCGAGGGATTTACACTCCCCTCTGACCACTGACTGTAAAACACAGAAGACAAAGCCACCATAATTTCACTCACAGGCAGCTTGAAGCCCAAATTGGATATCTTCCGGCCGTCATCTTGGCAGTGCCTGACTTTACCTAACTCTGGCACTGGGCAAAGAGGTGGAGCTGAGCAGAGCCCAAAGGAGCCTGGTTAGTGAAATGCGCCCCTCGCGAGCTCCAGCAGCTGTCTGCCATTTAAAGCTAACAGAGTCGCTCTTTAATCTAAAATGGAGATCCGCTCTGGTCATAGCATTTTTTCGATACCTGCATGAAATATTCACCAAAAGGCAACAAACACCATCGAGAGGTAAATTGGTAAACATGCTCACCAGCCGTGACAAGGCCAGGTAAGAGATTTTGAGTACCTGTCAGGTGTTTGTCTGTCCGTCCGTCCGTCTGTCTTTTTGTCAGTTATAAATAAGGTTTGCTGATGTCTTCTAGGGTTGTAGGTGCTGCACTTAATGATGGACTAACAATGGCTGTGCATCATTTCTTTTGTGTCAGTTACCTCTGATATGTATTGCCATTATTACAATTCCCTTATTCGGTCCTTACATTATATATGTTCTCTGCGGAGCTATGTACGAGGACCTTGGGACCTACAATTCAGAATTCTATTTCGTATCTGTACTTGCATAAAAAAAGCACAAGTGGGCTCTACTTGATGTCGTTGAGAGGTTCAGTTAGCCTTGTGCGTGTGACACAATGCTACGTTTTTTATCTTTTCAAAAGTAGTCATAGTTGGGATCTTGACCATGGTTGTATTGTAATGCAACTATAAACTGATAAAAGAGCCAAGTGAACTAAAACTTTTTCTTTGGTTGAACGAGGATACAGCGGGTTGAGGTTCACGGCCACAACAGGGAAATGTTTCTCTGTCTGTTGAATCCGAGGTGCAGAGTGAAGCAGTGGTCTATTCTTCACAATAGACGTTAGATCCCAATATGAAATTCCACCTTCCTCAGCTCACCTCTTTCACACCATGAGGCCACAAAGCCTCATTGATCTTCCTCTTGCAAGCATTTCTATGTTTTCCTCCCTTGTATGCCAAGGGAAAAGGTTAGTGTGTGTGTGTGTGTGTGTGTGTGTGTGTGTGTGTGTGTGTGTGTGCATATGCTTGTGCCCATATCTCCATCATCCCTATTATCTCTTTCCCCACACATCCAAATGTCACTACATCTTTCTTGCAAATGTCTTCCTGTGTGCGTGATTTGCGAACGCATGTGTGTCTTCCTGACATGCATATGTCTGCTCGCGCGCCTGCTTTTCATTCTTTGGTTACACACGTATGTGCTTAATTTATTACAGGTTTTGGCATGTGAGAATCGGACTGTGAATCTGTGCGTGTGTGACCAGATCGTGATGCCGGCCGGCCCCGCCGCGTTCCCAGCGGTGCCGGAACTGGAGCTCAGAGGGCCGGCGCTTAGCCCTGGTGTCGATAAGCGGCCGATCTTCAAAGAGCACTGAGGAAAAACGACTCGGCCCTGTCAAAGCCGGACAAATTCCCTGCTAACACCCTGAGCCTCGCTGCTCGAACAGTTCAAAGAGTGAGGAGGAGAAAAAGCCAGGAATTGAAGGGAGGGTTTTCCGACGAGCATCCGAGATGCCAATGTCAAATATATATGAAGTAGATATGCTGTGTATGTATATTAAACATCAGTCGGTGTATCTGAGCGGACATGATGCACCAGGGCCAAGAAGAACAGTAGTCGTTGGGTCATTCTTAATAAGTAGTTTTCATGACTTAAAAAAGTTCCTTTTTTAGTTTCACATTTCAGAAATCAACGTTTTACCAAAGGATATGATGTAGAGTAAAACCTACATCAGTTAAGAGAATACATTGCATATAGCTGTAAACAAAGCCTGACAGATTTGCTGGAGTTAAAGCCTGACCCCAGCTACGCCCGCTCTCACCTATGACTACGACCAATCAGTATCAATTGTCAGACAGCGATCGAGTGCTGAGCATGTGGTCATATTGCACAGAAGAGATGGGCTCTGACTGGATACTGTGTTGGGCAAAGTGGATACTTTGGAATTTCTACAGAGAGGATTTATTCCATTCATTAGCTTCGTTATAAATGCTGCTGCAATGCTGTTCTGGATCCATTTACTAGTCATTTGGAGTACTACTCAGCCAGTAAAAAAAACTGTTGAAAAGAAGACGTGAGCTCCCACCAGGCAGGGAGCGTCTAATCAAAGAGTCTATCACATGGGATTGTGGGAAGTGTATCAAGTGTTTTTGAGCTTGACTCCTGCTGTAGTCAGAATATATCAGATTCTGCTTTTTAAATTATTACTTTTTCTCTGCAAGTCCTTTAATTCCACGTTTACACTGCACAGCTAAAAAAAAAACACTAACACCTGCTAATATCTGGCTTTTTGTGTGCATTGTGAATGTGTACGGTCTGGTTATAAGCGTTACACTCCACTAGTTTACTCTACTCGCTATACTTTTCAGGCATGATGCCACGACGCGTGTTGAGGTCAAGGCCATTGGCTTGTTAATATCGTTCCATCTGTCTGTCAAGCAGCACTCGAACATCATTCAGTAGGTGCTGAGTTTGAAAGAGAGGCTGAAGTTAAAGATATAACAGCTGTCTGTGACTTCCATGTGGTCTGAGCTTATTCAGCTGCCTGATTGGTACTGAGCGTGTGCAACTCTCAACAGGGATTAGAAAAGAAGCAAAATGTCTCACTCATTAGAAACTTCTGTTATGAGCTCTGGATTTAAAAAAAAAAATTTTTTAAGGTGATTATTCAGAATAATATTGATTAAGACATATTAAAACAAGTTAACGTCGTCTTGCGCACTAAAAATTGAGTTACTAGATGATTAGAAAACTAGGTGATGTAAGCAGGGAAGTGTTTAAAAAATGCTCCACTGCAAAAAAAAAATATATATCTTTCAAAGCCACCATGTGCAAGTTCACATCATAAACTCCACAGCAATAAGCACATCGTGCCAAAGAGGACAGTTACGTGGCGGGCAGCCGAGTGCAAGGCAACAAAGGAAGGACATAAATGCCGAACCTTTGGGCTAAAAGGAAGAGTTCAGTAATTTATTGACAAAGAAGAGACACGTGAAGCTCATTGACTCGTATACGAGAGACGTGTCTGTTTCGAACATGCAAACTCATACAAGCCAGAGAATCATCAGTCCGTGGTTAGGCAGAAGTGCATAAAGATAACTCAAGTCCTAACTGGCATGACTTATTACTGTGGAGCTACAGCATCACGGAGGACGACAGAAGCTTCCGTGCATAGAGAAGTCTCTGTATGTGTTGTGTGAATGCATTTCCTCTAATGCAGACAATACTCTGCACATGTGCTTCACATCTGGGCTCATTACACTCAAAAGGTACACATTTGATTCAATTATGCACACAAAGGTTTCAAGACACCACATGCTGTGTGACCCACTCTTCCCCCGTCCTCACTCTACCAGTACAGCATGAATCCACAGTCAAAGCAGCAGTTTACTGTGAACCTCAGAGATGAGCATCGCCGAAAAACAACAACCAAAAATTCACGAATACCAAACCCTAAAGTCAAAAAACAGATCTCAGACTTCTGCCGAAACTCTTAAACTGAAAAAAGGGCTGCTTACTCCTGCTGACCTCCTTCTGTGAGTGCTCCATATTTACAATCTTTTTATATACATGTATCAAATTGGTAGAGTTGTGCCTACACATTTTCTTTCTATTCAAAGTGATAAAGCTGCCTCTCTGTCAGTATAATACACACTGAACTTCATGCTGGCATCGACTGTTAGAAGTGGCAGAGGTGGAGGAGAGCAGGTTTGAACGGAGCCTCCAATCCGGTGGCAGCAAGTCCTTTTCAAACAGACCAATCATGAGACGCCGCTCGTTGCCCGTTTGCAAGTAAACGGGGAGGAGTGGGCTCTGTCACACATAAACACGAACACGACCCAAGATCATAACAGGTATGGTAATGAAACACTGATATTATATCTATCTAATTATCTAATTAGATTAGATCGCCTGTGATTGGCATCCACCACGTCACCATTAGCAGCACTATCCCAGCAGCTCCAGCCTCGGCTCGCTTCCCCACCGCTCCTCTCCGTCCTCCCAGTGGTGTGTAGCACAGTAGCTGCCAGTCTGCAGCCGCCCGCCTGCCTCCGGGAGACCATTTGTTCCAGAAACGCACCAAAATGACCAGCAAAGCTTCGCCCGTGGAACAAAGGAACATGTGATGTGTTAAAGTTGCACAGAGAGAAGAGGTGGGGGGGGTTGGTGGATGGGTGGGTAAAAAAAAAAAAAAAAAAAAAGCGTGGCCTCAGCAACTCCACTTTTTTTATCGTTGGCATTAATTTGTTCTCGAGAACAACAAATGATTCTCAGCCGCTCTTGTGAGGATTGTATTTTTTTTTCTTTTATCTGCCTCTCAGACATTAATTATATATTTATATATAGAATATGCAAAAAAGAGCTGAGGAATGTTGGGGAAGGCAAAGTGATTAAAAATTAAACAATGCAGAAAATCACTCTGTTACCTAAAGGGATGCTACAGTACATCTCTCTAGTTCTTTTTTTTTTCTTTTTTTATCTTTATTTTTACTCCCTCTCTCCCTTGCCGCTTTCATTTGTTTTTTTTTTCTCTTCTCTTTTTGGTTGGAGATTTCTTTAAAGCTGTCTGCTCCGCAGGCACGCATGCTTCCCGGCCCACAGACAGCAGAGTGTGTGTTCTGCATATTCTTTCTGTCTGTGTGTGTGTGTGTGTGTGTGTGTGTGTGTGTGTGTGTGTGTGTGTTGCGCGCGGCAGAAGCAGCATCCAGGCTATTTGTCATGGCGTAGGCTGTTTGCTGGGTCAGTCCAGATAAACTAATGTGTCAGTGCAACGGGGCTCCGCCACTGACCAGAGCGCCTGCAATATGCAAAGACTTTGAATTATTTCTCTGCCTCGTGGCTCCCCCGCTGAACACCATGCAAAAAGTGGAGAGAGGGGAGACGAAGAAGAGGGGGGTGGGGGTGCGACTGGGAATAAGGAGGGACAGAAAGAAAAAAGAGTGAGATATTGGAGGGCAGTGGAGAAAAAAAAAGGGAAAGAGGATTTAGGAGTGGAAGAGAAGGAGGGAGGAGAGACATAAATATGGAGAACGAGATAGAGTGAGGGAGAAGCAGACAAGAAAAATGGAGGTGGGGGCCAGTTTGTGCCAGTGTTTGCCCTCAGGGAAAGCATTAGCCAGCCTTTGAAGAAAGACACAGAGGCTTAAGTGGCAGAATTGAGACTAACACTCGCAAGGTCACAGGGCCGCTGGTCACATTGATGGCTTTGAACATGCGTGTGTGTGTTTGTGCCTGTGTGTGATCACTGCTAATGTGTCTACCTGTTGAGGATCTAACAAACTTCCTGTAAAAATTGTAATTCAAAAGCCCGGAAGCAAAAAGTGCAGCATCGCGATGCATCTAAGTGATTTTGATCAGAAATGAGAATAAGTACATTTGAAGAAGCAGAACAGTGATGAGCACACTTTAATTAAAACGGTCAAGTGGAAGCACACATCATGATATATCACGTGCATAGTGAGCAAACACTTTAAATATATCCTAAATATATCACTTACCAACTTTCCCAGTGTTGTTTACCACTTAACTGTTCAGTTATTCATGTGCACTCAACTCATAATTACGTTTCCAACCGCACTTGAAGGCAGCGTCTGTTTTGCCTAATGGGGTGTGGCTGTGAGCGCGGGGCGCATGTGTTGATGCATACTGTAACACATAGTGTACTGGTGTTTACAGCGGCTCACATTAAAGCACATTGTTTTCGACTCACGCGACCCTGTAAAATGGGTTCTGTGACAAACCCAGTCAGGGACACGGGCCCTGATTTCGGAGAGTGCGAGTATGTGGATTTTCCAAACACCAAGAAACAAAAAAAAAAGACAAAACAAAACCAGGAAGAAAAACCGTTGCTATTCTTAGACTCATAATCCTACACCTCTGCTCCACAGTCGGATGAAACCTCACGCTGCTCAACACGACTTTGGAACAAAGATCCGACTGTTGCCGCCCGGTTCATTTTCCCACATTACATTCACACGCCCCCCTACTGTACGTCACAGTACCTTCTCCGTTTGCATCCATACCCTCTGGCAATCACGCACTGTCTCTCTACACACGAGACTTCAAACTTATTATAGTGAAAAGTTTTGCATACATTTGCACACCGAATGTGACCGCACAACAGAAACAGATCTCTCTTCATTAGATTTGAAATAGTATGAGCAGAAGACTGGCGACGTTCTGACAGTCTAATATCCAGTAATAACCATAAACCGTATATTAAAAGATGATAGTGTAAGAATTGTACAAATCGGTGATACCTCTGATTGTGTACAGTATTTTTGAATATCCACTCATTGCAACTGCAGTATGGGAAAAGGGTTGGATGAGATGGTGGTTATGACAAATAAATGGATTCCTGATGGAGTGTCAGGATGTAATATCACTTACATGGGCACAGAAATGGTACTTGAGTGTGAAAAAATGGGCCAGATGTCTTTTAAGTAATACTTTTAAGCAAATCTAACAAGGTTGATGACTATTAAAAACATAAATAATAAATATTTTATAGTCCATGTTTTGATTGGTTGCTCATAGCTTACCATTTATCAGAGAAAGAAAGTTTGCCTGTATTGTTAAGTGGTATCAGATTTGGAAGCTTGGGAGTCCAATGGCTAAATGCAAAAGAGCTAAAGGGCTCTATTAAAGCAAGTGATGTTGGGGAAGATGCAGTGATTGACTGTCTATACAGTTAATAACAAAACCAGATGGATTGTTTCTTCGCATAATAAACCTCACTGAGCCTCTTCACAAATCAAGTCTTTGTTGGTCTGGCTAATCTAAAGAACACATTGTCAACCGTTTTATTTTTTTAAAGAAAGAAAGTGGTTCCAATGCATTCCACTGTCTTGGGGTGGAGTCAGATAAAAGCCGGAACACTTTGCATGGCTGGATGCCACCAGAGATAACTGAGAAGGCATATCGTTTTGTAATTTGGATAAAATGACCCTTTAATAGGTTTCAAGCATTGATCTAAATGCTGTTATTAAAGGCTTTTCCATGCTGAGGATAAAAAACACAGGGAGACACTGATTACTTGGATTTTGTTTGCATGAAAATGCCTAAAGAGAGGGAACACACTGTAACAGGCCCAAATATCAGCTCCAGCCCAAAAATGCTGGTACTGGCCTTCAAAAACCCACATAAGTCAAAGAGAACTGGTAATTTTACCCCAAAGTTACTGTAGCTTTGTAATCAAAATGACCTTGAAGGCACATATTTGTGTGTACACGCCTTCACCCCCACCCCTCCATCAAAACACACACACACACACATATGCATAGCCGTACACATGCTAGCGATCATTATGGTCTTCTGTTTCGTCAAACCCCAGATTCGGCCTTTTTGCCTCTAGCTGACAACTGTGTGAAGGGAGATATTTTTTGCTTCATTTTTGGCAAAGGATCAGACAACCTGCACAGTGGTGTATTAAAATGTCAGCTTAAAATGAAAATAAACAACTTAGGGGTGGAAAAAGGCGATACGGCTAATATCAACCCCACCCCCGGACAGACTTGGTATGGCCCTGGGGCAGAATGGAGATTGACAGGTGGGGAGGCTGGATCTCACAGCCGCAGGGGGTTTCCCTGTTTGAACGGCAGGAGCTTTAGGTCTTAGTTTGTGAATCAAAGAATAAACAACGATAAGACTCAAACTTCATTCTGCTGCACACATACATATATATCTATATTCACAAATATATACTATGTGTCATAGCACGAACGCAAACATGCCACAGCAGCAGGGTATCACTGTATGGAGAAACACACGCGTCCTCTCAAAGAGTAGAAACGAAAAGGGTTCAAACGTTACATCTAACACTTTACGTCTGCTTTTCTCTGTAAAGGTGTTGTATGCCCCCACACATTATGATATCAGAACTGGGGAGGGGGAGTTTGGCCTTTTTTACAAAAGGTTTAGACTCTTCAATGTGTATATGCGCTCACTCCCAATGTGTCAAACACAGCAGCCTGGTCAGTGGCTGAGTTTGATTCTGTAGTTACCTCTCTAGTGTTCAAGTCAGGGGGTGGTCGGGGGGGCTCCTTCATGGGACCTTTCCTCCAGAGACCGCGGTTTGTGAGTGACCAAGAGTCACACTTTCTTTAGAATTTATGCAACGCAAGTAAGTTAGAGTACAAAAATGACATAACTTTACGTGACGTGACTTATGTCCCTCATGTAACTTCAACTTCCACGACTGAACGTAGTTGTTTTAACCCAAAGTCTGATCTTTTTCCTAACCAAGTGTTTTTTGTCCCTGAATCTAACCAAACCACAACAGTGGTTAATTCATGAACAACGTTCATAACATCCCAAAAGTTATTATATGTCATACTCTATAAACTTCCTGTCAGCAAGCCTTGTTCTGAAAGTCAGACTGGACATTGTACATCAAGCGTTACTGCTAACTTAAATGTGAAACTTAAATGAACAACCAGAGTGGTAGGTAGAGCGTCATAGTCTGAAGCTTAAGGGCACTGACCGAGCTGCTGTATTTGACTTGATGGGCGTGAGAATGTGTTGGTTATCCTCCTTTCTTGTTCTTTTTGAAGGTCTGGCAATGATGTTTCTACTGTAAGCTATGGATTTAGGTCTTATATGAAGTTCATTTCAGGGTTAGCAATTAGGTAGGTACCACAAAAAATGTCAATCTTTTTTCACAGTCTAATGTTGGCAGGGATGTTTAAAGCTAATAGTGTCCTGCATATATTATGTAGTATATCAGCACCAATTAAGAAATGTAGGTGTGACAATGAAGTGCATGTTTTCTATGAAAAGTTCTGTAGAATAATGGTTGGGGGTCAGAAGTAGACATTGCTTCATATCAGGTCACAAGCCAAGAAAGAAGGGAACCACTGCATTAGAGATGTGTGCGTTTGGCCCTCCAAGGGAAAAAAGTTTGGGTACCCTCGGTCTAAAGCAAAAACATTTGTTCAGCTTGTGTTTTCAGCAGATCTGGCTTGAACACTCAGGTGAAGAGCTGGGGACAGCTTTCCACCCCATCCGTCCACATTAGAAATGTTCAAAACTATCAAAGCTACGTTTGCTTTTCATTGTTCAAGTAAAGATCTCAGCTCCCGAACGTTAACTGTTCTTGACAGTCTGTTCACTGACACACACTCATCTTCATTTTACCAAAAACCCTCCTCTCTGAAACACCCTCTCTCTCTCTCTTCATCTCCTAATCCCACATCCTTACCTATTAATGCATGTGGCGCCTGCACGCCTAGCCCCGCGTCTTCCACTTCCTCCTATTGCATAAATATACGATTAACTAAAAAAAGACATCTTTTTTTTTTTTTTTTTTGGCTTGGTGCGGTCCCCGAGCGTGTTGTTTTGGCCCCGTGTACAACACGGGGAGCGTTTGCTGCCGTTAACTAGCACACGTGTCGAAAATAAACACCTCGCTCGACAACGCCCCATTAATAACACGCCTTCGCTTTGTTGTCCGCTTGTTTCTGCTGCTGCTGCGTTTTGTTACTTCGCTGTCTTACTTTCCCTTGTCTTTTGTAGCGCTTGTTTACAGTATTGGATGTGTGTGTGTGTGTGTGTGTATGTGTGTGCACAGGATGCCTTTGTGTCTGTCTATGCTGTTGGTTGCTTGTAGTTTGAGTATAGAGATGTCAATACTGCGTATATGAAGACACAGACACACACAATCAGGCGATGATTGAATTGTACACTTGAACTGTGGGAAAGGATGGAGTGATTGTGGTGTCCTCCATGCTTTCTGTATATACTACATATCAATGTATGTGAGGGGAAAAAAGAAAATGATGACCATCACACCAACAAAGGGCAAACTGCCTGCTGCTTTCCTTTTTCAGTAATCCCGGCAGTGTCGCAAATATGCATGGATGTGCAAGCGTGTGATTGTGCGTACGAGCGCGTCCACGTTAACCCGAACTGGACTATTTCGGGGCGGCTGGCATTCGGGAGAAATACTCCCAGAATGTCACAAGAAACAAATAACTATCACAAACCCACCGCACCCCCTGCAAACAACAGTGATTAAAAAAAGACAAACTTTTCCTCTCATGAATATGCAAATACATCACAGAGGAGTCAGCGCTTGTTTGAAGAACTGCTGCTTTTGTTTCCAGCAATTAATAGTACAAACAACTGCTCTCTCTCTCTCTCTCTCTCCTCTCTCTCTCTGTCTTTCTGTCTGTCTCTCTCCATCTATCCGTCTGTCGCTCTCACTTGCTCCATGAATACGGTTAACCGACTGGATACGGCTCCCTCCTCACCCAGCTCCCTGGATGGATGGAGATTAGCAATGGAAATGAAAAAAATACATAATGCAATAATAATAATGCTAGTCAGATGGTTGGATTTGAAATAACCAACTACTGAAAAATAGAAAAAAAAAAAAAAAAAAAGAAAAAAAAAGGACATGGTCAGCTTCTGAATTGTTTATAACTCCTGTGCCTCCAAAGATTATCTCTTTCAAAGTTTTTGAAGGAAAGAAACTTCTTATTTCACAGCTAAGTACATCCAAGTCAAAGCTGAGAGAGCAGAGCAGCCTTCACTCCTCCCAAATGGCTTCTTTCTCTGCCCAAACCACATTCTAGTGTCAGGTCAGAACTCCACATCATGAGTGATATAAAAAAGTGTTGCCTTTTTTTTTTTTTTTTTACATCTTTTTGAGTAACCTGGCACATGAACATAAGTGACTCGACAAAGTATAGATATAGTTTGCTGTCAGTGTGCTACTGTACACCTGTCAATTTAACAGTGTCTAGCAAAGTGATGACTGTATTTTTGGATTGTCTTTTATTGCAGTCTTCAACTTTTATAGGTAGCACTCAAACTATTTTTTTTCCCCCAAGACAACAAAGCCCCTGCTATTGTTTCTGACCTGTACTGTCAATATGGCGTTGACATTGCAGATCCTAAAAATGCCCTAAAAACAGTCAGCTATTCTTAAACATATGTAATGTTTTTTTGTTTTTTTTTCTTAAATGCTCTCTCAGTATTTGAGCCTTTGGTTCTGTGGTCGTGGGGCAAAGTTGGCCCACAATTTGAAATATTTAATTCTGGACCAAACTGGTGGACCACCAAGAAAAAGGACTCACCAGGGGGAACAGCACATTGCAATTTTTAACTTCTTTAAAGCCATATAAAAATGCAGCAGCAAGTAGTATTGTTATGGGCGGATCAGTGGAGAGATAGTAAGCAGTGTCAGGTTGTCAGGTTGTGACCTTTCAGCAACCTGTATTCATATAACTGTACGTTGCAAGCGGCACAGCTGTCAGTGATCCTGAAGATTATATAAAACCGTGGATGCCTTCAGTGACGTCAGTGCTCTGCATGAGCTAACGCTTCGCTTTCTACCTGCTCATGGCTGCCGCTGTTTGCAAATGAATGTGAGGTGACTCCCGGAGGCAGCTAAGACGCATACAGTACGTCGAAAAATGCAAGTGGATGTGGATTCAGGCAAAAATGAATCTTTGTGAGTTGAAAAACTTCATAACACTATGATTTTAACTAGCTACAGCTCATTTCTTTTTTGTACAGTTTGAACAATAGACTGCTTGTGACAAACACACCCAGACTGCACAGTGGTAAGATGTGCATGAATAAAAAAGTGAGCCAAAGGGTCATTTTGTGTTCAATCTGAATGCATCTTAGCACCGATGGTTGATCGCAATTCAAAGTTAAGCGCTAAAGTGTTGTCATGTGTGATCTTGGCTGTATTCGTCAAAACAAAATCCAATCAAACCTCATTTCCCCCCAGTTTAGACACCTCGACCCACAGTCCTCATATTTTGATAAACAGCAGAGGGGAAGCGAGGATGTGCCCTGTCACATTTCATGAGTAGCTCGGTGCTGAGAGAAGAGGGCATCTGTCCGCCCTGCACAGGCTACTCCTCAAATATTAATAATGATAATGAGCAAAGGGCTGACCAGGGCCTGGGGCCCACAACTAGCATCCCCTTATTAGAATAACCCCTGCAATGCTCTATGTCACACACACACACACACACACACACACACGGAATATGGACATGAACTTGTGCACATGACAATATGACAGGCAATATGCACATATATGCTCACGCAAATGCATGCAAGCCAACAGACATATTATTCAGACGATGGATAATGTGAGAGTATGCAAACACACACACACACACACACACACACACACAGTTGGGACAGACATGCAAATGGGCACCCAATGGGACTGAGACGAGGATCCCCCCTCTGGCCAGAGAGCCCATACTCTCCATCACCCCTACCCCCCCCACATACCCTCCTGACCCATGTCACACACAATCAGCCTCCCAGTCCAGTCTGACACACACACACACACACACACACTTAGACTGTCCCTGTCTGTTTCCAACACACCACATCACCCCCCCTACACACAGTGTCTGTCTCTCCCACGCATCCGCACACACTCACACTGAGACATGGCGGGTGCCCTGCCTCACCCCTGGACCCCGTCGGTCATTAGTATGGAGGCCTGTCTGTGTTTGTTTGGCTTCTAATGGACCATTTAAATGCAGAATATTCACAGCAGACAGGGCCATCCTCGGGGACTCGCACACAGAGGCCTGAATATGCTTCGGCTCCATTATCCTGGAGGAAGTTATCCTTATTATCATCACACAATGCCACACTGACTGGCAATGAGTTAGTGTGCTCTGGCCCTCGACTGGCTCTCTCTGCTCTTCATGTACTGCACCGAACAGAGCCATGCGGACTTCTTTTCTTCTTATTGTTATCTAATGATGTTATGTATTTATTTAACATGATCAACACTTGATGCTTGATGCATATACAGTCATTCACATGGCCTCTCTGAGTCAGTACATTTTGCTTTTGTGTCTGTCGACATCACTGCTTTATAAATCAGTGTATACATCTTAGGTTTGACCAGCATTCATGACATTTTACTCACTGAAGACCCGGTAATATTGCTTTGACACACTGGGTCGGAGGAGAAATGGAAAGCAAACATTAAAATCATTACCCACTCTGTCCACCGCAGAGGGCATGACATTAAGCTAGCCACAATTCCCTGTCTGAAATGGAAGGTGTAAGAAATCCACAGAGATTTGGACAATTATTACAATATATTAACAAAAATGCCATGAGTCTCACTCTTGTTTGCTCCGGAGATATTCAACGTGTATACAACATTGTCGACTAGTACGTCAGACAGACTTACTTTCACATAACATCACATTAGACATCAGATTTATTTTGCACTTGCCTGATCGGACAACTACTTCAGTTTACTTGAACTGACCTAGCCTCAGTGTCAAGCCCTGCTGTACAAATATCTATCACTTTTGGCCAATTTGTGATCGAAATTTTGGAAAGCGATATTATAATTTATCCGTAAAAAACATGTATATATCTATGCAAATCATTTGGTAACCATGGTAACATGTCTTCACTTCAGCGCGGGTATTTTTCCAGATTAATAGGTCAAATGCTTTTAAAACACGGCTGTCTACTGAACTTTGAACTCTCGATCTTCATGGTGAGCTCTTTGTGAAGAACTTACAACGGAAGCATTGAAATGCTGCAACAGTTAGTGGAATCTCAGCATTAGCATCATGTGGTTTGCCTTTCAAAATCACAACAAATGTGTATTGACTTTTGGAAAAATGAACAATGCTCTCCAGTGTTGGGTGTTTTGTTAACTCTGACCACTTCCCTACACAGACATTGTTTTTACCTGACCTTTGCTCTCATTATAATTACTACTATCTGCTGGAGAGTTTTGTCATTTCAGTGTCAACATTGAACAACAAGGACTGTGTTTTTTGTTTCTCTCAATGAACATTCAGAGTAATAGACTTGTTAGCAGTAGTTCACAACAAGGTCATTGGTTTTGCAGGGTCAGGTGATTGTCCGCCTCTGTAGTCTGTAAAAATAGTCTCCAAGCGAAGACAGCATGTTTCTCACTGTTTATTACTCCATGGATCTAAAATCTATTTATATATTGATCACTTTCATTTTGCCAAAAATACACTTAGTACTTTCATTACATATATGAGTATGGACATGAATGTTAACTGTAACTTGACTGGTTGGCAGAGGTATACGATGGTGAGGTGGTAATTCTAGTCTGAAGCTGATTTTGCTGTTAGTATACAATAATTCAATGCAACTAGCAGGACATTACAAAAGCATTGTCAAACTGCCACTGGCAACTCAACTTGACAATGAAAAAACTACCACCTTCCACAATTTGTTACGATTTTCAAACTATAATTTACTCCTCCATCGGCTGTAGTGTACGTCGGCACTTTCAGAGAGCAAGCACTTTTCCAGCGTGAACAGGAAACCATTTTTCGAAAGGATAGAGCAGGTTATATTTAAACACGTATAAAATATCATCATTGAATTCTGGCTTTCAGCAGGTTCACTTCAAATATATTCGTCAATACAGATATTAACCTTCAGGAGTGATTTGAGAACCCAAACGTAGAGGATTATGAGTGAAGGTTTACACAATAAAAGGATTCACAGAAACTCTTTTTGAGCGACTGGGAAAGGTAGAAAAGAGGAAAATAAAATTAAGCACAAAATCAGAAGGAGATCACAATGAAGCAGAGTGTAGAAGGATCATCCTCGTGGGTATTAAATGACTGTGCTGGTACATTTCTGTTATGGCCTTCAAAAATTCAGATCAGTCAAACTCGAACAGGGCCCAATACTGCTTTTTATTATTCTGTGCTACAGGCAGACATGTCTACTGAAGCAGGACATCAAGTCTGGCCCGGTTGTTTTACTCTACCGTCTGCCGGTGTTGTCATGTGTATTTATATTAGTGGATGTTTCAAAGTATCATAAAGCATCAGAGTGAGGGAGTAGGTGTTGCTGTCCAGTCAACTTCTCTGATAGCAGAATCTGTCTCCCTTTCTCCCTCCGTCCTCGCGGTTAATCTTATAAAAATGAAAGGGACTTTGGCATGAGGCCGAGCAGAGTGCCATCCTCTGCCGCCGGCTGTAGATTAGCATAATGTTTGAGTTTAATGTGTGTGTCTGTAAATTGTGTGTGCGAGTGGGCGTTTGGGTGTGTGTATGTGTCCGTGTGTGTGCGCATATTGTGATGTTACATGGAGGTATCCATGTCTGTGCATCTCTGTGCATGCATGTGTTGTACGTTGGTTCGTGCGTGTGTGTGAGGTGCTGAAATGGGCAAATATGTATATGCTTGTACATTTTCCGGTGTGTGTGTGTGTGTGTGTGTGTGCGGTATGTATGCTCAGTGCTCTCCAGGGAACGGTGGTGGTGGTGGAGGAGGAGGGCTGGAGGAAGGCTGCTGGCCCAGCGGGAGTCTCCAGATGTGGGGCTACTGAGCTGACAGGCCTGGGCCCCTCTGGGCGTATGTGTGCCAACCACAACCTCTCTCGCTCTGCAGCAGCCCCTTCTGTGGTCTGGTTGTGGTGTATGGACAGGGAGGACAGAGGGGGACACTTTGGGTTATGAAAAATAAGAGAGAAAAAAAAACAAACAAAAAAAGGGAAGGTAGCACGAAGGCAACCAGAGAGAACGACAGAAAGTGGTTTTCTACAGTTTACGGAGACCTTTTCCAACATCCAGGCTGACATCTTTTACTTTAGGACAATGCAACGCAGTCTTTAGAGAATCCAGTTTCTGTTTGTAAAGTTAAAAAAACCTTTGAAATAATCTTTTCACCTTGAGTTGATACAGGCAGCCAATTTCTATTAAACGCTGGAACTAAAAAACAAGCCACAAGCAGTAACTTCCAAGAGTCATCTTGTCAGTACGTGGCTTGCCAGGTAACCAGTATACTACGTGACACTCTCTGTATGGTTTAACACCTAAGATACGTGTTAATTAGGCGTTGCTAGTGGGCAGATTTTTTAACTTTGTACGTAGCCAGGCTAACTGTCGACCCACCACATCCAGCCTTTATGCTAAGCTAACATACAGTACATATAAAAAGCAAACACCCCATTGGATGTTTTCCACTGTTAGTGCTTTTATAAAAGGAATCATGGTCAATGTAATTTGGCTTTTTTGACAGGAATCCCCCCCCCCCAAAAAAAAACTCTTTAATGCCAAAGTTCTCTACAGATTTCTACAAAGTAATGTCAATGAATTAAAAATACATAACATGAAATAAGTGAGTGCATAAGTATTCACCCCCTTCCAAGTCAGTATTAGTAGATGCACCTTTTGCCACAATCACAGAACTGAGTTTGTGTGAATAGGTCTCAGTCAGGCTTGCACATCTGGACACTGCAATTTGACTCCATTGTTCTTTGCAAAACTGCTCAAGCTCTGTCAGATGGCATTGGGATCGAGCGTAAACAGCTCTTTTCAAGTCCAGCCACAACTTCTCTATTGGATTGAGGTCGGCCACTCCAGAACATTCACCTTGTTGTCTTTAAACCATTTCTGTGTAGCTCTCCCCGTATGCTTCAGGTTATTGTTGTGCTGGAAAATAAATCTTCTCCCAAATCGTAGTTCTCTTGCAGACATAATCAGGTTGTCCTCCAGGATTTCCCTATATTTTTCAGCATTCATTTTCCCCTCTTTCTTTACAAGCTTTCCAGGGCCTGCTGCTGAGAAGCATCCTCACAGCATGATGCTGCCACCACAATGCTTCAAGGTAGGCATGAGGTCTTTGTGGTGATGTGCGGTGTCTAGTCTGTTGGCCAAAAAAGAGTCTCCCACATGCCATTGGGTGAACGTTAGTTGAGATTAAATGACCTTTCTTCAATACTGGCTTTCTCTTTTCCACTCTCCCAGAAAGCTTTTCCACTCTCCCAGAAAGCTTTGACTGGTTAAGAACCTGAGCAGCAGTTGTTGTATGTAGGGATCTCTCCTATCTCACCTGCTGAAGCTTTTATCTCCTTCAAAGTAGTCATAGGTGTCTTGGTGGCCTCCCTCATTGGTCTCCTTCTTGCACGATCACTCAGTTTGTGAGGACGGCCTGCTCTAGGCAGATTTACACCATATTCCATCCATTTCTTAATGATGGATTTAACTGAACTCTGGGACGTTTTCATTGACTTGGAAATGGTTTTGGTTTTTGTATCCATCCCCTGATTTATACGCTTCAATAACCTTTACATGGACTTGCTTGGAGTGTCCTTTTGTCTTCATGGTATAATTGTAGGCAGGAATACTAATTAACCAGTGACTGAACCATCCAGAGACAGGTCTCTTCATACTACAATCACTTGAGACCCAACTTTTCATTAGACAGGTGGAGAAAATTAAAAAATATATTTTGTGATTAGAAAGCAGCAAGCCGACAGTATGTTTTGTTCCAGATGCTTTACTTACCCTCCAATTCAATAAAACTCGCACCCTAGTAAGGCAAGATACCAGGAAACCAAAAAGTAGGGAAAAATATTATGTTTATTCTTCTGTAGACTATAAGACTACAATTGTCTAGCAGCCCTAGCCCTGGTTTTAAAAAAAAATGGTCAAAAGGTTTTAGTTAGTCCTTGGTTACAATAATTGCCTTGTTCTAGATCAGCGTTGTGTTGATGCTGCTCTTGAACATGATTTCTTGGCTGAGAGCCAGTTATTTGGCTGTTGAAATGCAAAGAACTGGTTCAAGAATAGGCACTAACTCCTAAACGACCACTTGAACCGCCTTGGGGGAAATCAGAGAATTTGAGTTAAAAAAAAAAAAAAAAGAGGATAAAAATACTGCAGTTCTTACCATCAAGCAAGAGCTGCTCCGTCATCTTGATTTGAATTATAAAAGGGTTAAAGAGATAAAAGATTTACCTACATTAATACATCGATTCATGGGCTCAAGCCTTCACAACAGCTGCAGTGGGCTGCCTTGTTGAATCAGTAGCACAGTGTAGCAGAGTGAACTGCAAACACAAAGGATTTCTTTAAAAGTTTTTTTTTTTACAGTAATAACCCCTCATAATCTTCTGTAGGGAGGCACACTCACAAGTCCATGTGTAAAAGATTGCTCCCAGACACACAGATGTACACAGTTTATAGGCCTACAGTATATATCTACACAAACACACACACACACACACACACACACACACACACACACAAATACAACTGTTATAAAACACATACACTCACACACACACACACACACACACACACAGTATTGTGCGTTGTGTACAGTGCTGTGTCGAGCCTGCAGCAGTTCTTCCAGTGAATGTTATCTGCTCTTATCTCTATGTGTGACTGGCCTGGTAACACTGGGCCTGCTCCATACGCCTTATCACTGGGACAGGCAGCAACCCCCCAGACACACACACACACACACAAATGCACACATACACAGACATATATGCACACATACCATACCCGCGCAAAGTCACTGGTAGCAAACCAGAAAAACGATCAAGGAAATGGCCATCTGGAGTTCACACAATGAGAAAGGTAAAGCGCTGAAGACGGTGTTTCAACTGAAAAGGTTGCTGTACTTTACCTCTGCAAGAGTCAAGTGGGTTCATATCGCACATATTGTCGGCAGTGGTGATGTTAAAGCAAAGAACTGAATGGTTTCCCTATTTGTAATGCGGTGGAAAGTGAAAAGGCTGGTGAACTGTGCCCTCCAGGAGTCGATCACAGAGAACCTAACCGGGATCAAAAATAAAAACCAGTTACGTTTTCAAGTGCAATGCTTAACAATGTTTTCTTGGTTGACAATACAGAGAAAACAATGAAAAAGGCTCATCTCGCAATACAATAATTGAAAAAAACGTGATCCATCTTTATCTTTGGACTTGGATCAAACTCCACCAAACTCTTCAAAATGGTGTGAAAAAATATATTTTCCTACTTAACTCAGTGATGTCTTGTCATACAGATAGTTTCCATCTTACAATACAAATATCTACCTTTCACAATACAATGGGATTTTTTCCATGCAAGGCCATTTTCTCAGTGACTACGAGTGCCGATACGCTCCAACCGAAGTGCTTGTGGATGATCAAGCAGCACAATAAAACTTAGGCGTGAAGAGGTAAGAGAGTAAGCATGGTTGGTAGTTCTCTACAGCTACTACTCCTGTCCATTCCCATATGAACAACTGAATGCAACACTATGAATACCTTCCAAGAATACTTCTAAAAGTATGCATCATTATGCCCACAATTAGATAATTAGTGTGTTGCACCTTTTTTATGACAGCGAGTGTTTTGCCCTCCTCTGAGTGCGACCATTCGTAACAACCGTGAACACTTTTCGCCTTCTGTTCTTTAAAAGCGCACACCCATCTTAATTCTTAATAAAACTCTTCACAGTGGGATTGGAAGATTAATCAGTATTTAGGACTCTGTTTTGAGGAAAGTCACATTGCTAAAAAACATCACAGTTTGTCTTTTTTATGCTTTTCATCTCAAAAACTGCTTTTGATCGCTTTGAGTACCTCAGGCAAAATTCCATTCCCCTCCATTACATTGGGCTGGAGGCAGACATCTAAATATGGATATCTATAAAACTCTGCATACAAAACCAGAGATGTCTGCAGGGGCAAACCTTGCTTATGCCAACCAGTCCAAACACTGTTGTTGTTATTTTGATCAGCTGACAAAGATATCCTGATAAACTTATGGGTCAAAACATTTCCTCCTTCACAGAGCAATTTAACATTGCCCAATTTAACAAACTACTTTAATGGCCTCCCTTTGGAATTTGTGATTTAAGGCTCATTCCTGCTTGGAAAGGTGAAAAACCTGAATTCGAATTGTGTACAATCAACTGGAGAAAATAAATGGAAAAGACCACAAAGGTAAAAAAAAAAAACTTGTGAAGCCCCATCTTGATTAGCGGGCCTTGGGAAACTTTGTCAATGTTTGGTCAGCCCACCATCACTATATTCACACAAAATGTGGACCGTAACACATTCTCTTTCTCACACACACACACAAACACACACACACACAGACACACACACACGTATAGAGCGCACTTGGTTGCCCCTGGTGTGCAGGAGGCAGGCGGGGTGGGGGTGGGGGGCAGTGCCTGGGGCCATATGGCAGAGACACAGACATTTACATAATGTCATATTTTATTTAATTAGCCATTCTAAATGCAATCAAAAGCTGATGAGGGCTCTGAGCTGCCTTGCTGATTGGCAACATGATAGCGCTCTGACCCCAAACACAGCCGCGCTGCATCCCAATGATGCAATATTGAAACCATCCCTGTGCTCCTACACAAACCCAATTCACAACTCAGAGTGTGTGTGTGTGTCTGAGAAAGAGGGCAAGAGACAGAGAGAGAGACAGAGGGAGAGTTGGTGTGTGTGTGTGTTCATTGTTTTGTTATTGTGAGAGCACGAGAGAAGGTAACTTCATCATTTGGTAATTGAGAAGGGCTGAGAAAAAAAAAAGCACTTCTCCTAAACTGACAAAGGAAGAAAACAGAAGAAAGAGAGAAAGTGAGCAGAGAAGGACAGGTGTGAAAGAAAGAGTGGGTCAGCCAGTGTGTATCACATGGTGGAGGTTATATTTGGGTTGCTTGGCCGGTGTGATGGTGCAGGTGTGCGTGTGTTTCTGAGAATCAGGAACTAGACCGATAGACTAGTCCTTTAGGACCACCCTGCTCAGCCAAGTGTCAAGCGCATACACACACACACACACACACATACACACACATGCTCACACTGAAACGGGCATCCCAGAGGAGGAAAGCGTTGGTGGGTATAGAGACCAGGTCCCCTTGAACAGGAAGGAAGGAAGCAAGGCCTAACGCCACTGTGAATACACACAGGCACACACACACACAAACACACACACCTTAGAGCTGACTGCAAGCTTGAATGCACACGTACTGTATAAGCTTATCGAAGCACTCACGCACACAAATACAAGTCGTTGTCCGCGTTAACATCCACACACGTATACGCTCAGACTCTCACTCTTACACACACACACACACACATACACACCACAGACAGCGGTGCTCTCAGCAGCAAGTCAAATAAACAGTTTGAGCAGGGCGGTCAGGTACTGCATGGTTTAACAGGGCCAAAGTGTTTTAAAGAGGCTGCTGAAAGGTGCTCAATATGGAATAGGCTTTTTTTTTCTGTCGGAATAAAATCGCGCTTTGTCGTCCTCAGCTCACAAAACCAAAAGCAAAGTATATATAGAATGGAAAATTAGACCTAACGCAGTCGCTGCTACATCATCCATGCATTTGATCATTTGATATTAGTTTAGTAACTGATTTTATTTGCTTTTTGCCTTGACGCATTTGTGACTCAGCTGATCATATTCAGTATGGATCGGGATCAAGACACTGCGGACATAATAATAATAAATGAGATTGTTCTTAGGCACAGAGCCTGAAGCAACAATACGTAACTATTTTACCTGAAAATAACAGCTTCAAAATCATTTTATTGATGCCACTGAGGGAATGTCAGTCAGTAGGATATATTTGAGTCTGGAACAAAGTTTTGGACCAGCAGAGTGACACTTAACAGAGTGACACTAACAGTATTAGTGTTATTGAAATAACAAGAAGAACTCTGTGGTAAAACATACACCACATCACCACTCTCAAGAGCCTCTCCAGAAACAAGACAGATAAAATGATTCTGGGTACTCAAGCGCCTTGTTAAGGCAGGGTGCGACAGTGTTAAATGTTCTACGCCATTATGTAATATAACGTAATAACACTTTCCCATCCATCTCTGTTCAAGCACTGCGCCTGAACACCGCTCAGCTGCCGCTGAGTTTGAAAGTGAGACTGAAGTTAAAGATATTAAAGAGATGAGAAAGAAGCGAGATGTCTCACTCCTTACCACTTCCGTCATCAGCCCCAGAAAAAAAAAGGAAGTGGCTAATTGTGAGTGTCATCAAGGCTGTGTAAAACAAGCTTCACGTCTGGTGGAGGCAGTCTTGATGAGGTATATGGTCTGCTGCTTTTTACTGCTCCCTGATTTTCGGTCGGGTTGGTGACGTCAAACGCACGCTAGGAATGAAAAGGCGAACTCATCCACCGGCAATGGGAAAGGAGTTAATAGCCGATTTTAATAACCTGCATATACACGCCACCCATCCATCCATCCATCCATTATCTGTAAAAGCTTATCCTGTGCAGGGTTGCGGGGGCCTGAAGCTAATAACACACACACACACACACACACACACACACACACACACACACACAGTTTTCTTAGGTTCTGGTGATCCCTCTTATTTTCAGAACCAGCAGGGCTCTGGTCATTGTGTTTGGGGAAGGGGGGGTGGTGTGTGTGTGTGTGTGTGTGTGTGTGTGTGCATGTGGTGGTGGTGGGGGGTGAGGGGGGTCTGTCTGGTTAGGAATTGATCCAGTCTGGGACTGAGACAGGGGTGGAAGGTCGTAGCCTTGACAATGACCCTCCAGCCAAGACAGTGAATCCGTGTGTGAATCCATGTTTACAGCGTCTATACAGTCATTTCTAAGAATCTAAAGACGGAAAGTTTCTGTTTGCCGGTGCACAAAAAAATGGTGTTTATCCTATTTGCATTCACACTTATGTGCTTTTTTTTGTTTTAATTTTCTCTTTGTGTATGGTTTTGTTTGTGTCTACCTGTATGTGTGTGTGTGTGTGTGTGTGTGTGTGCTGGACCCATGATGAGGAGTGTCTCATTAGACCCAGGCGGAGGCGCAGGAGGAGGTGCAGGGTCATTCCAAAGGGAGAGAGGAGATCGATCAGGAAGGATACCCCCCACTGCCACCACCACCATGCCCGTCACCTGCTACACACACGCTCGGATAACACAGAGAACACACTTCGACACACACTCCAGCAGCCCCCCAAAAATAGACATAAACATCCGCGCGCATACTTTTAGCTTAGTTGATCGCAGAGAAAACAATCCCGCGAACACGCACACACCCATCCACTCCGTCGGCTGCACTATTTCTGGCGATACCTCAGGTTCCTCCGCATTGACGCGTGATAGACAGGCGCATTAACAAGTAAATGAATACAAAAGAGATGTAGGCACACAGTGAAGGACAAACACAGTGCGAGATGACCTCAACATACACACATATGCGCTCGCACACAAACACAAAACACACTCCAATCTAAATTACGGGTGCAAATTGGGTGGAGGGGGAGACGCAGGAGGGGGGCTGGTGGCGACTGAAATGGAAGAGCCGGACTGATCAATACTGCTGGAGATTTTCCTCCCTCCACTCTCCTCTCAATTGTCATGCTCCCTCCAAGCAATTAAAGGCTCTCTGTCTCTCCTCCTCTGCCCCCCATTCTCTTTCTTTCTTTCACCTCTTTTCCTCACCCCCCTTTTGCTGCGGCTCTGTGTCCAGGTTTTTGCAAACTGTCTCTCCCTGCCAATTTCACATTTTCTTGAGTTCAAAAAATAAACACGGCCACAAAACTTCCGTGACAGTTTTAAACAAGCGCCTTTATGATTTTACTCAAAGTGCATGTCCTTATTTGTCAAAGCACAGCGTACTGTCCTGCGCCGCAACGCCGCATGTATCTCGCACCCAAGTAGGTTAAAACAAGCCTTAAAAAAAAAAAAGAGTTCCTGACCGAGCCCTGTGTGCTACTGTTTTTCACCCAGCACCTGCACTTTAAGGTACCTATAGGTACAAACACAGCGAGCAGCTCATGAGAAATGATTCCTTTAAGGAGCAGTCTGCAGGACACACAGGTTTATGGCTGGACTACTACAATCGGTTTGGTTTGTGTAGCTTAACCGTGGCCAGTTACTCGCTCACAATAAGATGTGTTTATACAGTTATTGTGAAAATGTAGAATTATGAAATGTATAGCTTGGTTACAATTCTGATTTACACGTTGCGGAGTCCCCCACATTCAAAACTGATGCTTGAGGGGTAAGTTGAGCGCCATAGTTTGATGCTGACCAAGCTGCCAACATCTATAATTTGTAGAGCTAATCATAATGTTTAACATCACCGTTGCGAAAGCACTCACGTGACCTGCGGATTTCCTCTGTGTCCACCAAGACCTTCCGCCGTCAGTGTTACAAAACCCATTTATGAGCGCCGCACACCGCGCTGCAGTTGGGCTCTGATCAGCTGCTGCACCAGTTACCCACGTATCCATTTGTGCCCGGCTAAACTGCTCCTTGAATTCCAGTTCGCACCTGCTAAAGACTTTTTTTTTTGTCTGTGTATATGTTTTGAGATCCACGCTATGATAAAATCTGTCTGAAGTGTCTGTATTGACGTGTGCGTGTACATGTTTTTGTGTGTGTCTGTCCAATCTGACCTTGCTGACGAACAGGAGACACTGACCATCGGGTGTGTGCTGGAGGCGCACACATTTCCACACGAACACAGATCCACCCACCCACCCTCACCCCACGCACAAACACACATGCACACGCAGCGGGTGGCCACAAACAGACGCATACAGATGCCAGGTCAGGCTGTACACAGCAGGTCAGCGTTGGCTTTGTGTAACTCAGCATGGTGCCAACATAGATTAGCACCAGTGTGTTGAGGTAACACTTTGTTAAAGAGCTGCTACACGGGCATTGTAATCACTCATTGACCCCGACACCCACAGACAGCAAAGCCAAAGAACTCTAGCTAGATTTAAGGTAATGTGGCTTAAATTAATTCAGTTGATATTTGAATCTACACTTTATTTTTGAAGTGCTAGCATTGGCAGTTACTACACAGTAGTAAATACAATGGCACACCCGTTCATTGTTAGGAGAAATCCATGTTATGATACGTGATAATATATGTTTTTACACAAGTTCTTGTTGCGTGTCTGCATGAACTGCCATCTTTTGGTAAATGCCAAATATAGGTCAGGATCAAATTACATTTTTACTCAATGAATGTTTAGTAGCAAAGTGATTTCATGGTCAGAGGTGTCTGTTTTGACATCAGTTAGAAAGATACTCTAACAACAAATGTAAGGTATGACCACCTGTCAAAGGTCGCTCCAAAATATAAGGGAGCAGCATAACCACTATCTGCTGCTCACTATCGTCTTTGCTGTACCTTTCTTTGGCTGCAACTAGCTACCGTTAGCAAGTTAGCCCAGTGGTGTGTGCAGTTGTGTATCCCTGTCGGCTAACTGAAGTATGCCTGGATATACCCCTGGATTACAGGGGGCGTCACCGAGGCCAGTGGGGCTCAGCTCAAGACCAGTCTGAGATGGTTTTGTTGACTTTTATTATTTACTTTATTTATCGCAAAAGAAGTGGCGAATGTGAGCTCATGTTGGTAAGCTCTGACCCATGCGTACGAAAAATTTTGGAGCCAAGGGGAAATGGCGACACAACGGTGAGGCGGTAGAAATTAAATGTGAGAGGCGTTATAATGCCATCAGGCGCACAGTGATTGTTGCGATCATTCTGGTAAGTGAAGTCAGTCTGATCGCTCTAAACATATAAATACGGAGGTGCCACTTGTGCGTAAAGTGGTAAAATACTGGTCCTATCTTATTGCACCTTTGAAGTAAGAAGAGTTGGACTGACACTGGTTATTATTAGCAGTAACAGTATTGCAGTGGCAGTGATTATAGTAACAACATTCAAATTCTGAGGTGTATGAACTCATATGAATATCAGTAATAGAGCTACAAAGTTGCTGTTGTTGTTGTTATTGGTGGATAGAATTACCGTCTTCCCATTTCTCACCCCAGAAGAATAGTCTCTGAGCACTACTCAAGCTCCCTCATAGGTGTTCAGGGGTGGGGGCGCGGTGTCACGGAGAGAGAAAGAATTGCATTGTGGTACTCTGAGTGTGACGCTTTGCCTTCACAGACAAATCGATTAGAGACAGTTCAGCACCGTGGACGCTCGAGGCGTTTCACACAGAAAAAAAAAAGAAAGAGAGAAGTAAGAGGCGGAGGGAGGGGAGCGGGGAGGGAAGTAAGCTGGCCCTCCCCCAGCTCATTTTAAGGGAAGAGGGCCCTGCCAAGAGCATGCGGACTCGCAGACTGAATGCGCAGACAGCGATGCATTGTGTACCGTTTCGGCTCCAAATTAATACTACATCTGATGTGGTGTGACATGGCGACGTCAGGGTTCTGCTCAAAAAGTGATGCGGTGCTCACCAATGACAAACAAGCCCTCAGTGTCGCTCAGATTTCCTACAGGGAAGAGGTTGGTACACCTGTTTGACTACGGAGTTCTGGAGATTTCTATTGTAATGCGCAATCTCACAGCTGAGACAAATCTCAACATCTGCATATCCACGACAACTGGGGGGGAAAAAAACTTCCTGGAACACGACCGAAAGCTGCAGAACAGCCACTCAATGGAAAGTGAGATTGCTTTCTCTCCTACTGTTTACTTGGTAAATAATGAACTTAAAGTCTCAACTTTTAACCAAACATCGAAGAAGAAGTGATTCATAAGTTCACGACCCGTGGTAGAAGGAGATGAGTTACACAGATGTCATTCGCCTGCACGTGCAGTTCAACTATTTTAGTGATTATGCAGAAAGTTGGACGTTAATGACTTTTGCGGCATTTCTGTTTCGGGTAATTGAAAATTGCAAGTCAGCGCCGTCTGAAACATCGCTTCAGCACACACGTCAACAGCGGCGACGGCTGCCATTCAGGATTGCCGATTTAAACTCATCCAACACCGACCTTATTCACCTGACTGGGGACTACTCTCTTCCCCCAAGATGAAGAAGGAACTCATTTATTGTCCATTTTGACAGCAACCGTGACGTTACTGCTGCTGCGGACCACTTTCTCGAGGTCCAAGGAGTGATTCATATGCTCCACGACTGCAGAACTGTAGAAAATGTAGAAGGGGAGTAAGTTGAAAAATAAATGTGCCGCGTTCTGGAGTCTGCCTGGAGAATGTGTTCCACTCAAACGCAGTGGATCGTATATTGTATTCTGCACATTTGAGAACACAAGGACAATTTGCAAACCGGAGATACGCAGACGTCCCCACAGATCCTTGGCGCAAAATTTTTGTCCCACGGATCCTTGCGCACTTGTGGATGCAGAATGCTCAATCCTGGCATGACGACATGAACTGTCAAATGCTTTAATCAGTTATCCCTCAAAATTAAAAATGCTCTCCGCACTGTGATGAACCACTTTGCTCGCCTGCAAGAGCTTCTCCAGACTGTGGCTGGCTGGTGGTACCTCCCAAAAAAGTAGTGGTCTCAATGATAGTGTCACTTGTAACTGGGTGACATATCTCTCCACAGTGAGCGAGTGAGCGTGACCCTCTAATATATATTTCTAAATACCAGGCACTGCATTTGTTTTCTATGTTCTGTAATGTTATTGATTCATTGCTAACGCATTCAGACACATTCTCTGTCCCCTCCGTCTTGCCCACAATCACACACACACACACACACACACACACACCTCCCCTTTGCCCCATCTGGGCTGAAAGGTCAGTGTATGTCTGGGACAGCCGTAGTGGGATCCCCTTAATTCATTAAAAGGTTGCTTGTATTCAGACACCGCCATGCACACATTTAAACATGGCAGAACCAGGCCCGGCTTGTGAAATGATGAATGGCCTTGCAGTCCCATGTGTAAATTAAAGGACAACACGCTTTCAAATGAACCTGTCAACACGCGCTATAATAAGCCTGAAGTCAGACAATCATGGCGAAGGATATAAGTACATGATGTTGGTGTTGTTGCCGTATACAATGAGCGGTTTTCGAGCGCTGATGAATGGCATTGTGGTTGTTGCTAAGGTTACCTTGTCCCTAAACGAAGTCAGCTCATCTCAAATCAGCATTATTGACATGGCAGGTGAGAAACTTCCGTTGCCAAGGTAATATATAGTACATAAAGTATCACCTGACGCATATCAGCGGTGACAGTGGCAGATGGCTTAGTAATTAAGCTGAAAAATCAAACATTAGTGTTAACAACAGTAATATGATAAACAACTCCTCCTCTCAATTAATCATAATTTCTTGCTTTTTTTAATATAAATGAAAAGAGGTGGAGGGAGACGCAGCTCCATGTATCACACTACATGTTATTATAATGTGAAGTGGTTAGAACATTTTGAATATGTAGTCATGGACATGAAGTGTAGTCCTGATTTGTAGTGTGTATGTGTGCGACAGTCGTCCTGCTTCTGTAAAGAGTCCTTGATTTAGCCGATTACTGACCAGAGGCCAGAGACGTGCAAAGAACGGCGATTCATCTGCACTGCTAGCTGTCTGTAAACACAGTTTCCTTTAGTTATAGTGATTTTTAATAGATTTAGATGGAACATTAATGATAATAGCATGCGTAAACATAGTTTGTGGTTGTTTAACTTTCCTTCATTGATGTATCCGTTCCATATGCTAGAAAATTTTTCATGAGGATCTTTTAGTCCATATTTCAGTCTTTTCGAGATGAAAAGTGCAGAAAATGCTTGCAGATGATTCCAATACATTTGTGTCATGGTTGTATCTGCTCTATAAACTTCTTCTTCTAACAGCATCCCAAAGCAGAGAAGCAGGGGCCTATCTGATAACCCATCTTTATTTTATATTTTATTTCACCCTTAAATCACTGTCACACACAAACAGTACACAAGTACTCACACAGACCATCACACTCCACTGTCTGGGGATTATTCACATAATTATGAATAATACATGAATGTCTCCCCTCCCCCTGGCTCCTACTGCCGCCTCTTATTGGCTTTGGCACGCCGCCACTCATTCACGCTGTCCGCCGGTCGGTCTGTCTGTCTATCTAGCTGTGGGACCTCGACACACAAGACGCGCCTCCAACAATCAGACCTCATTTTCCCTCGTAAAAAGAAGATCAGTGCAGGCCCATGACCACAGCAATCACATTAGCAAAGCCCTTTCTTATGGAAACAGGCCATGTTTAGGGAGGGGGGGGGATTTGGGGGAGCATTCAATCACCTAAAAAGAAAAATGTTGTTTCTACACAGTCCATATGAGCTTCTTCAAACCTGGAAACCTTATCAACAATTTCTGATTTTACTGTTGTTGGCGAGACTTTGCGCCAATGTATATTCTCTGTAAAAAAGTGGGCTTTAATCCGGGGCAGGATGAAAAAAGGAGTATAATGGTACTAATTTTTAACGTAATGTAACTTAAACATAGCTTTATGAACACTGCTCCCCATTGGCTGTGGACTGTGACGACGTTCACCAGCATTTCTGAAGTACTAGTGACGTGACCTTCCTGGTGTTGCAATTGCTTGAAGAGGCAAAAATTAAAAGACAGTTTCTGGATAAAAGGATGTGCTTGGGGTAAATAATCAATGATCACAGTGGGATAAACTTTAGACAAATAAAACGTCTGGTGAAAGTCACAGCAACAGCATCATTAGCATTTGTATTTTGTGTGATTTGGTGCCCCCCACTGTTTTTGAGTACAATACACCTGTCGCAAATACAAAATCCCAGGTTTCTTAACAATTTGACAGATGTGACTCTACATGCTAACAACAAAGAAAACACGTGACGCCATAACAATATCGTTTCTTGATGTAAACAGGCACGCTTTGGCATTTTTTCAGTTGTCACAAGCGCAAACAGCTCAGAACAGCACACCAAGCTAACATAGCCAGAACCAGAGAAAATAACTAACACCTGGCTATACATGCTATCAGCTAAACCTCTGTCGAAATGGGCTGACTTGGCCTATGATTAAACACTAGCGAGTCGACAGGTTTGCTAACACAGCCAAACATCAAGCAAGTGCAACAACACAAGACATATAACCTAGCACGCCAATTAAAATGACCGCTGTGCAGCCATTACTTTAACAAAGCTGTCGCTGACAAAAAGCCGGTCCATTGCCCGCTCACCCATCTCTAGTTTGGTGCCCATTCCAGCTCCAAAGCTGCTGTGATAGCGGTGCTGAGAGCATGGTCGGCTAGCAGTGTTAACTCCTTACACATCTTAGCAGTTACAGGTCGCTTTTAGGAAACTCTGTAAATCACATAGAGTTGAGGCAGAGCAGCCGAAGGACGTCGGGGGAAAACCAGAAAAAAAATCTTATCTCCATAAAATTACAAGCATAAAGCATTACGCACTTCGATAATACCCGCTAGCCAAAGTTACATAGTGCAGAAACAAGACATGGGGGGGCAAAGGGGCTGAGACAGAGACACCATTCAGTCTATTCCAAGTCACTGTAAAATTAAACTGACTTTGAAGCTTTTATTTTGATGTAAAATAGTTACACAATGTTGATTATCGTAGTTACGGTTAAAATATCATTTTCAGGCCTAGTTTCATGGGACACAAGCTCTGGCCTTCTGCATTAACATCTGATGCGCTATACGCCCGTCCACCACCCCAGCCCTTAATTTCCATTAACTCATCTGTTTGTTTCATAATCAAACCAGACAAACACTGCCCAGTTGTGGATTGTTTCTCAAACTAGCTCTGGAGGACAGGAGAAAAAGATTTCACATTCTGATTTTTTGTTTTTTTTTACCTCATTTTGCATTTCTTCTTCTTTCTTTTTTTTTTCGCTCCTTAATAATTAACTGGTTAGTTATCGGTCAATGGATGCCGGACTATTGACAGCAAAACTGACCAACACTGACATCCCTATTTACAACATTCACTTTTAAGTGATTGTTTTTTTCACTCATGAAAAGATTGTTTTATGGAAACTCCACTGTTGTTTTGCAGTCTGCTCTTTGTCATTTGATGCTTCCTCAAGAAAAAAATTGAAAACGCGCACAAATTGATATCTACACTCAAAAAACGGAAGGCACGAATCTTTGAAGTTGTAGTAAACAGGTATTTGCCATGCAAATGTCATTACACACAACAACCCATCATTATTTATTGCATGACTTCCTCATTCAAATGCAACTTTTACCAGCTTAAGTGTGTGTAAAGCTTTTGTATTTAGGAAAAAAAAGCATCATAATTTGCCATTTCCTTTTAACATTTGTCAAATGTAGCGTCCGACGTGCTTGTAAGAATCCCAACTGCATGACATTACGAAAAGAAGAGTACTTTTTATGTGTAGTGCTGAAATATTTATTTTCTTCCAACAAAAAGTGAGCTTGTGATAATGTGTGTCTGTGTGATCGCCTGCCCATGTTGCAAACAAGCAGGAGGGGAGGAGGAGAGGTTGGAGGGGAAATCAATAGCTCCTCTGAGCACATCGCCTGACATAACCTTGTCAGACCTGGGCAAGGGTACATTAGGAAGCTAAGGGGAGGAAAGAAGAGAGTTCATTGTGAAATGTAAATAAAAATACAATGTATGCTTTTGACAGCAACTGAACGGGTAAAAGTCACGCCTGCAAAGACTGTAAAACTCTAAACCCTGCGGGTTCCTGTTGCAAGTAGGATTTATGCTTCCTTGGAAAAATAGTCTCTTTGTCTTTGACCATCTGCCGCTGCCCAAAATACTCGAAGCTTTAGCTGTGTGCATGTTGAACACTAACTTCTTCCCGAAGGGGCTGCAAAAACATTTCCCTGATTCATCTTGATGATGCAAAATGTAAAATGTGATCAAGGTATCGCGTGATGACTTGGTCTGTATCTGAAACCAGTTCAGACACAGGAACCAATAAGCGCTTAACCCTGAGGCCTACTAACCAATTATCGCCTTGACGTCACTGTATTACCTCCCCCTTCCCTGTCACACACACACACACACATAAATACGCACACATGCATTGTGGTCAGCCGCCACGGTGCATTGTGATATCGGCCAAGGATCTGGATCACACACATCCCTGGCCTAGACAGCACCACATGGGGGGAGTTTGTGGCAAAATCTCCACTGAGGTGAAAGGTTAGTTGGGGTTACCGCACTGTGAGTGTGTGTGTGTGTGTGTGTGTGATGCGCTAGTGTGTATGTAGGTGTGTTGGGGACAGCGCAGAAGCCTGTACACCAGCGTGTGCTCCCTCAGATGGTTAACTGGAGGCTTTAGAAGGCAAATCAGGTCAGTTGTGTGATCAGAGGACAGGGAGCAGTCTGTTGTCTGAGAGGAGCACACCCTCTTCTCTCTCTCTTTCCTGCCCTTTTCTTTCTTTATACCTACTGTACCTTGGAGGAGGACATCATTACGCTGCAGGATCCATCTTCCGCGTTGACGGGACCATGTAAAATACATGGCGCTTGTCTTGGCTTAATGTATCGCTATGGAAGCAGAGGAGACCATCTTAATGACCGCACGGCTTCATTATTTCAAATATTAATGTAATTTCCCTCCTTTGTGCCTTTTGCACATTATAGAGCGGACCACCGTCGGCGGCTGCCCCGATGGAGCAAGTGCAAGGATCAGACCATTCACCGTATGTAAAGCAACCATAATTCAGCAAGTTTTTCAACAGAGACATTCCGTATGATTTACGGTGCATTGATGTCATCCGTCACAGCCACAAATTCCTGCCAGAAACCAGAACTACAATCGATGTCTGAGTTGGTCTCTAGTTCATTCCAGGAATCTACCAATGAGATTTTTAGGAAATTGTGGTGGCGTGACAAGGAAAGTTCCTATCCCAACATGGTGGTTAAAAGAATTCTGTTTCAAAGCCTCCTCCAAGCTGCTAGGATCAAAGTCTTGTGTCCTAACCCTGTTTAAAGAAAAATGTCAATATGACACATCTGAAAATACTGGAATTATATAACTCCCCCAGGTTACAAACAGCCTTCAGAAGAAATAGCCTACTGAGGACATGACTTCATTGTCCTCAGTGGGCTTCTCGATGATATAGCACATAATCTAGCGGACATACTGGAGGTTGCTGGCTCACAGTAACCGTGACGTTACTGGTGTCAATCAGCAAGACTTGCATGAACTTAAACAAAACATGCTGTGTGGCACTGATTATCCAGTAAGGTGAGTGGTTTACAGATCCACTCTTAAGCCTCATGAACCGCTCACAGATTCATAGGGGCCGCCCCAATAATATCAAACATGTCTGATGTTAATTATTTAAAATCTGTACTTTCTGAGCAGATGACGGCGCCGTCATGCAACGATAAACATTCTAGCCTTTGAGGCTAATGTCAGCTCCTATTCTACTGTTAACAGAAACTTATAAGTCTCCCCTCCAGTTCTATGGCTGTGAATGGAGGGAGACAAATATTATTATTTTTGTATGCAGTCCGAATTGTGCCGTGAAGTACACATATGATGTTTTTCAATGTAAAAGATAATTTTCGAGAAAAAACATTGTGTATAGATATTGTAATTGTGTTAGCTAGGCTAGTCATGTGTTCAGCCAGCTGCTAGCCTTGCACATCTTAAAGTAAACTTACTTGATAACTAGTTTTACTGATTATCCTTACAGGCTGTATGATAACAGACTGCAGTTATTTTGTTGTATTGCTTTGCTCTTCGGTTTGTTAGCAAGCTAGCTATCTCAAAGAACCACTCGTTTCCCTGGGTAATCCTCAGTTACTTCCTCTTGTCCCTCTTCCACTTCCTCCATCTCCTTGTGCCTCCGGTTTCATCTTATTTCCACCTCAACTTCCGCTGTACGTCCCGTTTCTCCGCATCTCCCACGTTGTCTTCGCATTCCCATTCTTATTTCTCTTTAATAACTTCTTTTCTGCCTCGTCCCTCTGTCGTCTCCTTCTTTGGCTCCTTCTCCTCTTCTTTCCTAGTTCCACCCCCTTCTTGCTCTCCTCTCCCTCCTCCTTCCACTCCCTGACTACCTTCCCTTCTTTCTTCCTGCTCGCCTCACACCCCGCAACCTTCCACCATTTTTCTTTTTCTCCTCATTTCCTCTACTTTGCCAGAGAATCAATTTCTGCCTCAGGCCTGGCCGACGCCCCCTTCGCTGCCCCCCCCCCACACACACACACACCTTTTCACACTCAAAGGCAAATATGAATATGAAACACACAAACACACATTGTGATATGCACTCATGTGCACACATACTCTTGCAAACACAAGCACACACACACACACACCCTCCCCTCGGTGTGGTCAGGCGACTGGGGCTGACCTTTTCACCGATTCCCGTTATTAGAGAAACTGACATTCAAACCTCCCCAGCCCCCAGGACACTGAGGCCACTCCTGAACCACACACACACACACACACACACACACACACACACACAGATATCTCTGCACTTTGTCTGGTCTCATCATCTTACCATTTTATCCCTCCGAATTCATCCAGGAGACTTTTAAAAACCCCTTCTGTGGCTTCCGGGTTCAAGGTGGTACTTTATTGAGTGGCATGGCTTCCAACGTACGTCATTGTCCATTGATACAGTATGTAAGCACAACGGGAGATACTTCTAGATACTAGCATTATAAAACTAGTATGACTGATGAGCATTTTCGAGGGTTGATCAATGTTTAAGGTTGGAAAAAACAAACTTTTCCAGGGCGTGAAGATTGGCCACCTGTCAAAGGTCGCTTCAGACAAATAGGGGGCAGCATGTCACTGAGTAACTGCCAACAAATACCCACTATACTCTTTGCTGTAGCTTTCCATGCTGTGACCACCACCTGCAGTTAACTAGTCAGCTTAGCTAGCCATGCAGCTAGTGGCCTTATAGGTAATTGTCTCAGAACAACGTGGGAGTACGCTGCCTGCAAAGGAACCGGGCTCAGCAGCCTCCCAGTGACCAAGACCGGATCAGGACCGAACACAGCATCCAAGACAGACGGATACCAGTTTGACAACAGGGAATAAAGTGCCGAGTTGATTAACAGCAACTCTGACCAGGAGTCTGACTCTGGGGACAAGAAAACATGGCGGATGGAGACAGGAGAGGCATGAAGCAGGAGAGGATCAGGAGGTCAGGTATCACAAGTGTGAAAAGCAACCAGAACCTTTTCACATCTAGCTCTGTGAATTAAGGATTTGTTTCGACCAAACCAGACTTGATTATAATGACTCTGGCAGGGAGGTTATCTTCTCACTGTTTGTTTGTTGGTTGGTTGGTTTGTTAGCAGGATTTAACAAAATCTCCTCAAAGGATTTCCACGAAACGTAGATGGAGGATGGGCCTCAGCCCAGAATAGACCAGTTTATCTTTTGGTGTGGACCCAAAGGTATGGCCGGATTCTTTTCACTTTCTATTAGAATGTGAACTAGGGTGTTTTCCAACATTTCTGTTACATTTTCATGGAATAATGCATGGATGTTGATGAAAAAAGCAGGTGTATTGAGGTGGCACCAAGACCAATGGTGGACACACAGATTCCATTTCAACAATCGAAGCTGCTTGTTTAAAATTCTGGTCGTATCTTACAAATTGCACTTTTAACTCACCTGTTTTTCTACCTTGATCTCTATTGCGACCACTGATAAATAAATAAACATTACATGATTTGTGATCTGGTATCGTCTAGATCAGCTCTTTTAATTAGGGAAACAGCCCAACACTTGAAACGTATTACTGCTACTGAAAATGTTAACAGTGGGTTCTGTGTGCTTGATTTGTAGGCTGATTACAGCTGTGTTTGGCCTCCAGAAGAAATCTTCGCCATGTTGCAGAATATCCAGTACTGGTGAATATACTCTGTATTAACAACACAGGGCAAGGCAAGAGCAGTGCTTCGAATCAAAATTCGATTATAATAACATGGTGTATTAGTGAACAGTTGTGTAACTGTTCGAAAGGGGAACTCCAACGATTTTACACAAAAAAAGGTCAATTTTATAGTCATGGGAGGTATTACTCTGCCTTGTTCTGTGGCTCCGGGAGACTTGTCAAGAAAATAACCCTGATGATGTCATCAATAGTCTGGGCCTGCAGACTACAGCTGTACAACAAAAGCCAACAGAATAAACAGCAGGTGTAGAGTTTGGACGGTGGGGGCATTTACCAACCGAACAAAAATATTCTGTTTATGGGAATTGTTTTGGATCTTGCCTAAATGCTTGTGGAACCCCTTGAATGTTAATGGACTTTTATCAAAACTAGGAATGACATTGAATTATAACAGTGATACATTCTTAAAGGGATCAAAATGAAAATAAAAAGGAGAGAAATTAAGATAGTTTGACAAATGAAGACATCTTTACGGAGAGACTATAGAGTCAGTGATGTGATGTCATACACTGGGGATATAGAGTTCAACTTGTAATTAGTCACTCATGCACACACCGGTGGAACCCAGAGTAACTGTAAGGATAGTGAGTTGTGCAGGATGAAAATGTTTGATTTGTGATTCAGATGGTGTGACCTTGTTTGCTTATAGAATTAAACCATATGTAACATTTCTGAATCAAACTAGAACTCATTTTGTTGAGTTTTGGACTTATATCATCCCAAATGTTTCCCAACAATGTTCAAACCCAGCGAAACGAGGAACGAAATCGCTGAGTCTTACTAAAACCTTCCTTTTTCGTCTGCTTGAGGCAGATTGATAGATTTTCAACAGCAATGGCGGTTTTTTAAACATGAAGACAACTCCCATGTTACGGTACTTATCCAATCCAATCACCAAAATAAATGTTAGCCAAGTACGATTCTGCATAATCAACAGAAACTGAATGTTTGTTTATGTTGCAACTCTACATCTGTTTCGGTTGAATTTTTCTATTTCTCTCGTCACAACTCTGGGCTTATGCTCTGCTTAGGTTTAACCACTTGGCTAGGGTCAGAAAAACAACATGGTTTGGCTTAAAAGACCTGTTTTGGTCGCCACAATCACGGATGGAGACGTTCCAACTTTCCCTGGAAAATAGCTGGTTACGGTTGCCACAAAAATGGCTGGAAATGTCTGCAGGTCTCATTAAAAACACCCCCCACTTTTGACATGACAAAAATGGATGGAAATTAGTCCAGGTGTCCTTCGACTCGAACTGTGGTTGGCTGTTTGGCATCCTTGTTGGCTGTAATAAGCGCCACGACCACCTTCTAATGTCAAATTCACCTAATAAGCATATCATGTGAACGTGACACGCCACGTTTGCTACACATGTCAACCTTGAACATATCTGTGGTTTGCAGAAATGTTAACACATAAGGGATAAACAGGAACATTCTCAGCTAAAACACAGGGCCAGAACCGTAAAAGGAGGGTACATCAGGTTTTTCACATTCCCTGCAGTAGCCTAATGTTGCACTGACTAATAGGTATGAAGCTAATGTTGCTATCGTGGGGGATGTGTAATATATTGTTGTTTCTATCGGTGGTTGTTTTCCCTGCGGTGAGTCAACACTGTTGGTCATAGTGTACGCACCTTAATTATTTACAATTGCATTGATGGTGTCTATTGTTCTTTTTGCTTTTAGTGAATAAAAACACGCAGATCAGGTCTGCCATAACCCTTAAATTTGTGTAACTGGCCAAGCAAAAAGCACAAATACAGTGATGGAATTAAACCCTATACATGTGTATGTATTTATTTGCGCATAACCCAACCACAAATAGTAATTGAGCATAACAATACACTCACTTAGGTCTTATTTAAAAATGGGCCAAACTGATTACTGTTATTACAGTGAAATGGTGCCTAGTTTACTGGAGCTGGCCTCAACTCATTTGAAGTAGGCACGCCCGCACACACACACAGACAGATGAAAATAAACACAATCAGCTCGGGCTGCCATCAATCTATCATTACTTTGTCATTGTGTTTTAATAAGGCGAATGGGTGGATGAATGGAAAGAAGAGATGAAAGCAGGGAAATGTGCATTTACATGGAGAGGAGAAAATGAGGAAGAGGAAATGTCTTTGTGCGTACGTGTGTCGGTGTTGGTCTGTGTGTGTGTGTGTGTGTGTGTGTGTGTGTGGGTGTGTAGTCTATAGTTTGATAATCCTAACGTAGCAAGCTCCAGCATGCGGGCCTTTAACTGCAATAATGGACCTAAAGCCGCCCGTCATCTTAAAACCTGATGACGACTACAATAACCTTTGCGACTCAAAAGACCATCTTGGAATGACAGTAATGCACAAATGCACTGACTGACCCTCTGTAGATGACGTGTACTGCAAGATAAACATGAGTGCATCTTTGCTTACATTGATGCAGCTGTGTGTGTGTGTGTGTGTGTGTGTGTGTGTGTGTGTGTGTGTGCCTGTTTAACAAAGAAAAAGCCTCCCTCCTATAAAGTCACTCAACACTACTGCTTACCTGTGGGTGTGGTTGATAACAGGTGTGTGTGTGTGTGTGTGTGTGTGTGTGTGTGTGTGTGTGTGTGTGTGTGTGAGCGCGCTGCATGTATGATCTTGCGTGTGTACAAACGTGCGGATGGGCCAGTCGAACAGGTCAATCATATGACCAGCGCTCAGGGGCACTGTGTGTTTATGTGTGTGAATGTCTGTGACAGATTCCAGGAATACAAAGAGGCAAATGGCACACCGCCAGGAGTGCGTGTGTGTGTGAGCGTGTGAGCGTGAACACTTGGAACTAAAGCAGCCGGAGGGGATGGGACAGGTAGCATATCGTACATGTACACCTCCTTTCTCTCTCCCTATCGCTTTCTGTCTTGCACTGCAAAAAGTTGCCATCTTAAAGGGATACATGTGATTTTTACCTATAGTTTTTGGGATAATAACCTGATAGCTGATAGCGAATGCCCAGTTGTGATAATACACCTCTTAAAAGTGGAACAATTGGCTGATTCTGTATGTCTGCTCTGCTTAGTAACAGATCCTCATAATGTATAATTATTTGAGATGTTGGACACTAATGAATCATCATCATTTTATGACATCAATGGCCATATAAGCGCTGGGAATTTGTCTCAGATAGTGCTGACTTTCAATTTACCAAATCAAATCAAATGTTGGCCATGGAACACCTGCAGACATACACTAGTTACATTCTGTATGTTACATAACGCCATTAATTATTCCTATTCATCTGTCAAATAGGAGCTTAATGTGAAGGTGCCACAATCAGCCAACGGGAATTGCTCGGCCAACAAAAACAACAAGAGCGCTCACTGGCTTCCAGCAGACAGGGTCATGTGTTTTGTCATTGCGTTTGTTCGGGCATACGACCAAGACAGAGGTACGTTTACCAGCTTTACCTTTACCAACGTTAGCTATTTGCATCAATATTGCTTATCAGGTTTAAAACCTATATGGATATGGCAGTGTTCAAAGGCAGTCATCAAGACACATGCATTATTCCCTGAGAAATTAACCAAAATGTAAAAAAAAACAAACTTGAGAGTAATCATTCCTAGATCCATCCAGCTCCACCCTAAAAGTTAATGGGGTATATTCTGGGCCAAGACCCATCCTCCATCCAAATGTTTATGGAAGATCACTCAATAGATGTTGTGTAATCCTGCTGACAAACCAGCCAATCAACAAAAAACATAACCTCCTTAGTGTAGGAAATGAAATAGTTTGTAAAAGGAAAATGTTTTATCGTCGATTAATATGTTGTGAGCAAATGCTACAGAAAAACATACATACAGAGCAGTTCTGACAGCTTTAATGAATACAGCAGAGGCCCACAGTTCTATTATCTACAAGGGTATAGACTGGAGGAAACGGGACCAGTTGTCCATAAGGGGGCAGGGCTTGTCTCAATGAAGTGTTGATTAAATAAAAACAATGCTACCAATTTATCAATATCCCACAGCCTGTGTTGTTTGCTGTCAATGTCAAAGCTTTGTGTGTTAGGACGCATGTCTCGGATTGTCTAAATGAATTAATGAGATTGACCTTTTTTACAGTGTGCATCTCCCTCTCTCCCCGTCTCTCTCTCTCTCTCTCTCGCTCTCTCTCTCTCTGTCCCGCTCCCTCTCTTTCTCTTTGTTTCTCCTCCGTGACCCAGAAAGAGAAAAAAAAGCCACCTCATCAGGTTCACCCTCCACCTGTAAGTCAAAAATAGAGCTCGTTGAAAAGACAAATACTCACGCTGTTTAAGGGGGGGAAAGAAAAGTAAGGGTAGACTACTTTAACAGCATTCTAGCCAAGACCTGCAGCTAACTTTAGTCAACCTGCCATTGGGGTCAGTGGATTTAGAGCTTCACAAGCCAGTTCAACCTCATTTCGTAGCAGCGTGAGCAGCTGAAGGATATAAAATACTGATGAAGACTGCTAGCTAGCATTGTGTTGGCAACGCTAGTTAGTAACAACCCTACCGTACCTCAGCTATTCGCAAACAGTATCATCTTGATGACCCCTCTGACATACCTGAGTTCCATAAGGGTTCCCCCAGGTTGGGAACTAATGGCTTACAGTTACTGAGCTTCAAAAATAAACAAAAAAACAAATAATGAATAGCTGAATTTGGGGTTTAAATAATGGCAATAGCTCATATAAATAACTTTGTTTTAAAATATGGCCATTGTTATGCAAAAATCTGACACAGATATACTGATTCCCTGAATTCCCTTTACTGAATTTATGTTGAACAACACTCCCAAACAGCATTTGGACAGTCACAGGATACTGAAACATGAAAGCGGACTAATTAAATTCTTAAAGTGACGCAGCAGCTCCTGAAGGCAGGGTGAGGCCGGTTTCACTCCAGTTTTCACCAACTGACTCCCCCTGCAGCTGCTGTGAGAAAACTCCAAATCCGTTGTGTGTGACAGTTTTCTGCATGATCAAACGCCATTTGGCGGACATCAAAACCTGGGCCGTGGTGTTGCTTGTGTATGGTGAAGTGGGGATGTGTTTGGTGTGTCTAGTTCAGGGGGACACAAACACACACACACACACACACACACATACGAACACACGCATGTTTAGTCTTTCCCCTGCGGCGAGCAACAAAGGTGTTCAGTCATGTGAAACCCAAGCCTGAAACCTGCAGGTTGACCCTTGACCTTTCACACACACACACTCACACACACACATACACACACATGAGCACAGAGAAGAAAAAGGAGAGGGCCAGATTAAGAGAGAAGATGGGAGCGTAGTTTGCGCGTGTGTGTGTTGTAACAGGCTTGTAGACACGCAGGAGTGTGAAAGAAGCACATACACATTGGTTCCAGACATAACAACCTAACACACAATGTCCCCTTATCCACTTGTGTGTGTCTGTTTCTCTTTTCCTACACACATTAATACATCTTGAGTTTGAGCAGCGTTCCATCTCTCTCTCTCACACACACACACACACACACACACACCTTTCCAACAAAGGTGACCCAACCCCCTCATCTGTGTAGCTGCAATTAACCTCCATAACCCCTGGACGTACCAGTGTGTGTTGGAGAGTGTGTGTCCTGAACTTGGTTACCCAAGACAGCCATGAGTCTCGAGGGCCTGTCGTCACACACTCATTCACACATACACACACATACCCTCACACACCCCCACACATGCACACTGGTAATCCATGACTTTCCTGAACATCCTTTTATCCAGCTCAGGCCTGAGGGATTTTCCGTCGGCCCGGCCAGGCCGAGAGGCCTCTTTCTGGGGTCAGAGATCAGAGCGATGCCCTTCATGACCCTGGTACGATCCAGGCACGGCAACAGCCGTCTGCCGCTGCTGCATGCGCTATGAGGTCAGAGGGTTAGAATCCAGTTAAGGATGACGATGATATAACACAGAACATCAGACGCGTCCTTTAGTAGAGTTGATGAGTGGGATTTCTTCTTTTTTTTTTTTTGTAATCATTCAGTCACAGGGTACAAACGCTTGGCTTAATGGCCTCTTTGTTTCACCATGTTAGAGCAGTGAAAACAGAATGACCAGTAGATAACACTGTCCTTGAAGTGCGACTCACGAGACATCATAAACTGTTTATAAGCTGGCCTGGTAATTGTTAGAATTGGAGAAGGGGGTCATACACACAATGTGCAAATGATTTGGGGTGTCAGATCATGTACGGGATCCCTTTAAAGTTAATGACACAATGCTGAAATAATTCTTATTTTCTGACATTTATCTGACGATGCCTGACTCTGAAACTGAATCTGAGACCTGTGTAGCACCTTGACGCACATTAGCTTAACATTTAGGACCCTATATATTAAAGAACTTGGAGATTGTCCAGTTAATATTACACATCAAGCGCAAAGATTTAAATAACACTGTGAAAAATGCTAATCTATTAACCACCACATAGACACGGTGTCAAATGTGCATGCCCCCTCCCCCCATTCATTCATTCTTTCATTCATTCAGATTCACTTTGACAATGAATTTGAACTTCAGACTGAGTTCACGGCTGAAGGAATGAAAAGAGAAGAAAAGGGAGGGAGGACGCTTTCTTTTCTTGCTCTAAGCCTACCCTCTGACCTTGTGACCCTGCAGAGGGGCAGACTCCCCCTCCCCCCTTCTTCCTCAACCCCCTGACATTCCCGGCTACAGAACCCTCAACATATTTAGTTTTTTAAGATGTGTCACAACATGATTATGGCAGAGCTGGAAAAGGGGAGACAAGACAAACATGTGTCACGCAGACACATGGATGCAAAATCGCCACGCCCGCCGTCGCTGTTTGATTTGCCTTTTCCACATCTTGCATTCCAGCACTGATGGTCTATCAATAGACTTTGACCTCTTCTGCCTCAGCTCAGCTTTGTGAGCATGTGTGTGCTTGTGTGGGGTGGGGGGGGCGTGTGACTGCTATTCTTAATTCTGATTTAACCAGCACTGGTTCCTTGGTTACTTGTACTTTTTCTGAAAGAAGTGAGAAATGTAACTTTTCTGACACCTTTTCACCTTTTTAAGAAACAACCACGGCGGAAAGACAGTCAAAGCACTGGCAGGAGGAAAATGATTTTAAGGATCAACACAAGATGAAATAACTTCTTGACACAGTTTTTTTTTTTTTTGCTCTGTGTTCTTTCAATAGTCTAAACACAGCAATTGCCACATGAACTCTGACCTTTTACCTCCTGACATACCGGTCACAACTTCACTGTAACGTGCAACCACAGAAGATGTTAAATACGCTGGAAACAGTTTTAAAGCAAACCAAATTCCCCCAGTGAAATCATACTCATATCAGAACAAAGCCCAGAGTCATAGCTCAACTAGGTGAAATCCCTGCCGCCAGTGTTTTAACAGCGGAGCTTAGCCTGCTATTGGTTTACGACAGAGGTACATGTCAGCTTAAGATGTCTGTCACACCTATGGCCTGGCTATGTTTGTGGGCCACTTTGTGACAGCAACATTACTGTGTGCGAATTTAAACCGTCTCCCTCATATCTACTTTATTTATCCGTGACAGAGTGTTAATATATCTGCACAGCACATTTTTCATAACGGTGATGAAGACATGTGACTCAGTTTATTTGGTCCACGTCTCGAGCAAGTCCCAGGTCAAGTCCCTAGTTGAGGCTAAGTCATAAAAATGAAACAACGTGATTGTTTTGGGAATGAATGCTAAGTTAGCAAGACTTGTTCGGAAGGGAAAACAAAGGCAAATGGTGATATTGTTACCGAATCCAGCACAGTTTATATGTTCAACTTTGACCTGCCATATTTGCTGTAGTTTCTGCACACGTAGTTTGGTTTAACCTCGAAATAAAGTTTTCAGCGAGCTTTACATAAACTTGTTTGGGATTTGTCTCATTAGATTTTTATAGCCGTGGTGTCACTATGTTGTAGATCTCAGCTATTACTGTGGTGAGTGTTGGATTCTCCAACAACAACCATGGCCAAGAGCAGGAGCTGCATTGTGGGTAATGTAGGCACCAGGTTTTGATAAGCAGGAAGAATGTGTGGTGTAAAAAAGTTGGTATCTTTCATTCTTTAAACTATCCATAATGACTCCTCAGTGTTGGAGGAGTACAAGGCTGGACCAGTGGACTGCTTTTCAAAACCTGTTGCCGACACTACCCACAATACGATTTTTTTTTCAAACCTTGAGAAAGCTTTTTCAAATGTTGTGGCAGGCAAACTTCGGCCCGCAGGAATCCCTTTGGATAAAAAAGAATGACTTAAGCTAGCAAGTAGCATCACTGCAGGAGCTCTGCGGATTTATTTTTTTGTTATTTGTGTGTTTCTCACATGTTTTTTTCCGACTAATCATATTTTTGCCAGTCTTGTAGCCCTTCTTGGCGTACAAACATTGAGCTTATTCAAGTTGAATGGCCTTGCCACCATGAATTAATACCAGGTCAGAGATAAACTTTTCTTTCACCTCGAGTGATTGCACACAGTTTCAGTCTGTGGTTCTTGAGCCAGCGCCTTACACTGCAACTCCTACGCAGGGGCATTAAGTGAGTTGCGGTCAAAGGCAGTCAACGTCCGTGCATTATTCCTTTACTAGCTTTGACTGAAATTTTTTCTACATCCTTGACTGGCCTTGTGGCCATTATATGTGCTAAGTAACGTTCAATGATTGTCCATTACAATAAGAGGCATTTACTTTGCAGCCCGTTCCTATAGACCTCCGTGGTCAGCGTGTATCAAACCACTCAATACATATAGAAGCAGCTACTCCTCTGTATGGCGGACATAGGCTGGCCAAGACAAAATGCACTTCTGTGCCATTGCACAGTATGTACACAGATACCAAAGTACACTCAGAAGGAAGAAAGGCAGACAAAACACACAGGCTCACACACACATACATTCCTGTCCTTTATCTAGATTCCATTGGAACAGTGTTGCGTCAAGGCCATACGGTGACAAAAGCGGTGTGAAAACATGCTTTTCTTCTGGAGGATCTTTTATTGTTAAAACCCTGCAGGCCAAAGACAAATCTATGGGAGTTTACGGCGGACTCCAGGTCATGGTTGTATAGATTTTATAACGGTGACAAATGCATTATGCTTTTCACATAAACCAGCACAGGAGAGCCACAGTAGAGCAGAGAAGGCCTGAATGCTTCACGAGTTTATAACACAATGAATTTATCACAGAAAGAGAGGGAGGGAGAGAGGGAAGAGGCAAGAAAGAGAGAGTGAGAAAGAGAGAGGAAGGGAAAAAAATATGGTGCTGATTTGTATTATTTGCCCGGGCGGTGCTGCTGGTGGCTGGTCACATTGTTTAACAGGGAGAAAAGAGGAAACTGCTGCCACTTGTGGGTCCTGAGGTGGGAAATAAAGTCTCGCAGTCCTCCCATGTCAAACACACCTGAACCTCTCGCAGCACTGAAGCTCCTCAAAGTCAGCAGCTCTTGGGGCATCAAGGCAGCTTGGCAGTCGCTTGAAACGAAGAGTCATTGCTTTGAATTTGGATTATACATGTTCTTTGTGATCTTTCTGTAGCCTTTTTTTTTTCTTGCAGGGAGATTTGAGTTCTGTGCTCTTTTTAATTTTAGCTTTAAATTCAAACGCGCATCAAACTCACATCCGGCAGTCGCCCATCACCCTCTCCGCGCGGCTACAAACCTGCTCCTCGGCCCGTCTAATCTCTCCGTACTGTGTCGTCAAGTAAATACGCCATTTGGAGTCGAAGTTTGAAGTGACAACAGAAATGTCTTTTGTGAAGTAAAGAAAAAGACACCACTTGAAAATATGGCAGCTGTGAGCATGGCGCATAAGCAGATAGTGGCGCATCTGAAGTTGTGTATTGTGCCGTTTCACACGCCCGCGTGAGAATGTGCATTCATGTCAGGTGAACACAGCGCAAAGCTTTGAAGGTTTGTAAAATGTTCACTCATGCACTTCTTGTTGTTGGCCGCTGGCCACAATCTAACGCACAGTAGTTCTATTTTTGAAGGTATTGTTGAAGGTTGAAGCACATACAGCTCATGTTTTTGTCCCTGCATGGATGGATTATTACCAAACAGAGCTACCAGACGCAGGCCCAGTGGCTTAAAAGGTCCCATATTGTGCTCATTTTCAGGTACTTTTGTTTGTGGTGTCTACTAGAACATATTTACATGCTTTACTGTTCAAAAAACACATTCTATTTCTCACACTGTACACCTGCACCTCTATACATCCTCTGTTTGAACGCTTCATTTTAGTGCCTGTCTCCTTAGAGACTGTGAAGGCGCAGTTTCTGAATACAGGCTGTGTGCATTTCTCTGTGGATTGAGCGTTTTAATACTTCCACAGCTGTTATGTAGCACCCAGACCTGCTTTATAATTGAAAAAAGACATGGAAAACTCACTTTCTAAAATGTGGGACCTTTAAGTTGTTGGGAGGGGGGGGGGCCCTGAACCAGAGCACACGTTTAACCTTTCTTTTAGCCTTTTTCTTTGAAAAGTCAAGTTCACTTCTGAGCTTCTAACAAAGAGTCCGATCTGACATTCATTGTATTATATTTCTGTTGCCACATAATACAGCTGCACTGTGCCTACTTACACAAAGGCCGCATTCAAATTGGTAAGATAATTTCAATATGTTTTACAGCAAGGTAGCTCTGCTTTATGAAAATTTAGCACACTCGTTTCCTTTGTTGTATTCCTATAATATGGTGTATATGCTATAATATTTCGCCTAATATTCATGGAGCGTAGCGTCACTTTGGATCCGTTGCGACTGGAAAGGAGTCCAGCATGAACAAAATACTCAAGGTCAGGTGCAGGTTTTTTTTTTTTTTTTTTTGGTTTTTCTTTTGGCATGAAAGTTAAAAATACCATGGCAGAAGGTGAAAAACTCACTGCACCATCTAATATAAAGTGTGTGATTTTAGATTTTTTAGATTTCTGTGTTCTGTTTCTAATGGTACTTCACATTCTTTATGTCCTTAATTACATCCACATAAGTCTCATAACCTGGCCCCATGGCAGGTGTATTGGTGCTTTCTGAAAGGACTTAAGAGTGCGTGAGAGAGCTGAACAGAAGGGCGCAGTGGCTGGAGGACATGGTGCTGATTGATCTTGACAGCTTTATGAGGCTTTGTGACTACCGAGCAAACAGAGGGACATAATGATATTTACTTAAGTACATTCTGTGAGAGAAGCAGCATATATGTCCATATACTGTGTGTGTGTGTGTGTGCGCGCGCGCGCGTGCGTGCGTGTGTGTGTGTGTGTGAGACTGAAAGGCACATAGGGAACTTTTCAGGGCTATTATCAGCAACAGATACTGTACTGTACTTTGAGGAGTGACATGCTTAGTGCACATATGTGCCCTGAGATAGCATGCGAACTAAGTAAAAACGGTGTGATGCATGCACACACACCTACAATAACACACACAAACAGGCATACACTGAAACCAGCTGAGCTGTCTCGATCAACAGGTAGGATGACACTGCAGACGCACGGGTGTCAGGGGTTTAAGAAGTTTTCATGGACTTGAGCCCTCCCACTCCTCCTGGGCAAGACAATGACAGCTCACACACACACGTATGTACAGGTCATAAAGTACATATAGTACAGGGCCAAAGGCTAGGGTGGGGTTGGGGCTGGAGGTCTGAGTTCACTGGGTTCAAGCAACAGTGCGCGACACTGAGGCCTCGTTAGAGAAAGCATGTTAAGAACACGCCCTGAGCAGGTCACCACTGACACCTAAAACACACACATATATACACTTAGAAGGGAAGAACTATGCCCTCTGAACTACATGTCTGTACATGCTGACTTGTGAAAACTCTTCCATCTGAAGTGGTTTATGAGAGATACATATTTTCATAAAAAACATATTTAGATTAAAAAAAAAGAAGCGCTAATGATAATTATAAAAAGGTGATGTCGACAGCTGTGCAGGTTAAAGATACCAATGAGCTCCAGTATGGGGGTTAACCACACACACACATACCCATGCACACACACACACACTTGAGTCAACTTGACACACACAGAGTGGAGATAAGCGACAAGTGCCATTATACTTTCATTTTTTTTATTAATTGTTTTTCGATAAAGGGACAAAATGGGTGTGTGAACAGGATTATGCAGACATCTGCCAGAAAACACAGACAGTGGTTTTCCCAATACAACTGAACAGAGACCCCAAACAAGTACAACAGAAATTAAAGAGCTCGGTTTGTCCAATGACCATCGGCCACCATTACAAAAGAAAAACAAAAATCAAAAATTATATTATAACCGAAAATAAAAAACAAAACAAAATAAAAAGAAACCAAAAATAAGGATCCATTCCATGTCTCTGTTTTGAACAGAGCATATAGGTAATAATAAATAGTAACTCCCATAGTAAAAGATAAAGTTCAAGTTCAAGTTACAACAAACAGCTCTCAGAATAGGAATAGAAAAGGCTGATAACAAAATATTCCGCATTGCCATTTACAAAAAAGTCTCAACTCAAGCAGGCTTCTCCACATCCCCCGGGTCATTTTTAAATATGCTTTGCATATGAAAGTATACCCAATCTAAATATAAAGCACCATTTAGTATTTGGCAATGAAAAAAAACTGCAAAACATTTAATTTCTTTTTTAAATGTATTTATTTTGACGCTTTTTTTTTGTAATCCATGTACTGCATATGAAGTTTTTTTTTTTCCTTTTTTTTCCTCTCTTCTTGATGTTGGAATGTAGTCAGGTGGGAGGGGTGAGAGAGACAGAAGCACACAACAGAACAGGCCGACGTCAGCTTGCATTACTGCATACAAGAATGGCAGCAGGGGGGGAAGGAGGTCCGAACCAAAAAACCAAAGAAGATATGTACAACCATCTCTGTGGACAGGAAACAGAGTGGCGGCCATCTGATGGCCTGTGACGCCTCCCAATGCCACATACTTTAGCTGCTTTTTTATGGGGTTTTTCCTTTTATTTCTTTAAACATACAAATAATTCGCACTATATTATCCTGCCAAATTAAAAAAATATACCGTGGCAGCTTGGGATTTTTTTCCACTACCAAAAAAAGGTATGGTAAATACCTTTAGAGAGAACAAGCAACAGTTAAAAATACGAGCCTCAATATAAATACTATAGTGCCTACTCTAAGTGAACATTGAATTCAAATACAATTCTAGAAATACAGAAAAAGTAGACCATAAATGTGTTTAAGCATAGGAATCGACATGAGTGTGCATTTTCCTATATTTTAAGTTCTTTATTATATATTCATATATAATCTTAATCCTTTCCCCAATGCAAATTGTATTTCAACCTGAAGAGCTGTGAAGAGCCAAGGCAAAAAAAAAAGAAAGAAATACAAAACCATCACAGAAATTTTTTTTGTTTGTTTTTTTTTCGTCTTTTTTTTTGTATCATTTCATATATACTGTGATCGGAGTCTTGAACACCACCAAGACGCTGAGGAAAAGAGAAACGACAACAAAACTTAAATACAGTTTCCCCTTCGAGATAGTGGAGTGTTATTTGCAAAAAAAAACTAAACAAAAAAAAAACGTTTATTTTCATATCTATAATGAAAGGAAGATTTATACAAAAACTGATTCTCGCAGTGTGAGCAACAAGATTCGAGTGTCTGTTGTCGAGGCAGCAAGGTCTATAGATTATTCAGGCGTCAGTGACAATAATGTTACAGCGTAGCTCCTTGTAAATGTGGATGTTTGGTGCTGCAGTGGTCAATGAAAGCTGCAATCCATTTTGTGACCATGAAGGAGCTGTATTTACTTATGTAACTCACATCAAACCTTTTAATTTACAGACCTTGCCGACAGGATGAATTTTTCGCCCAGGCAAAGCGCTGGGGTTTCTCGGGGTAACAAATTGACAAATGGTCAAAGGTGAAACGGCAAGGGTACAAAGGTCAAGGTTCATGAGGCTGGAGTTGCTGGCAACAGATTATGTGTCTCATCTTTTACTGCTTTTAACAATGGGACCCTCGTCATCTGACAGCATTTCAACAACGTTTTCCCTTCAGCGTAAATTTGTAAACTGGGAAAATTGAACAGTGCTCTTCATGTCCTTTATACGACAATCTAGCTGTTAGACTCAACACATGTACCAACATTGCATCAGTGTGGGAAAATGCAAGCAAAACGTCGGTACTTACTCTCAGCGACAAGTGCTATACTATGAACAGCTTGAATGAAGAAAAAAAAAAACTCTATTGGGTTCAAAAGCAACAGAAAACAAAAAAAATGTGCCCTGCATTAGCCTATGCATACTGATTCAAATTAATGCATTTCACTCTTTTTAAGAGCCTTGGAGTACAGGTATTTTTTGCAATTCTTTCTTTCTTTTCCCTCTGCAATTCATATTTAATGACCCTGTTTTGATATTAGAAATGTAAAATGAAAGAGATTGCCTCTGATCCCCGTATTACATACGTAGCTTTGAGTTCTGTGTAGCTTTCTGTCTGTCTAGCTTGTAGTTATTTCAATGCTCTCAAATAAAGTTAGCCTTACTTGGAGCTCATATATTACTTTATGCATTGTTCCACACACTGACATATCGAAGCAGCGTTGTAGGTTTGTGCTAACGCAGATGCATGACACTTCTCAGCCATGCGCTGTATCCCTCAAGTTCAGGATTGTACATAACAGATTACCTTTATCTCAAAAGTACCTCCTTACCAGAAAAAAAACTACAAATAATTCAGATATACACAATACTGCTTGTACCATGCTTGCCATGAAATCCACATATTAAAGAGATAGCCTATTGAACATGTAATAGGTAGCTAAATGATGATTAACAAGAACTCTCTGATCTTTCATCATGAGTTGTCACAGTCTATTTTGAGCAGTCAGGTGCTTGATGCAAGGACCTTTCCTGGGTGGCTTAAACCTTCTAGCTTTATCTAATGTGACCCCAAACTTATACCAGATAAGATTATGGCCAATGCAGTCTTGAGATATCAAAGGCACTCTTTCTTATTCTACCAAATGATAGTACAAATTCAATTCTAGCACACCCTTGTCTTTTTGAAAGAAATTTGAAGGCCGTCGTTACTTTAAGTTTAGTCATCAAGCCAATGCAATTGTTTTCTTTTCTTTTTTTAACCCTGTGTGAACATGGCATCTTTTAGAAAGATCAAGATAAGTGCATTTCCAGGGTTGTAAGAATTGGGTCAAATCAAAGACTGTTCACTTTCCATGTTACAAAACAAAACTGTACATGATATGTGTTACAGAATGTATGCAGCATGGTATATCTTTCTTGTCTTTTCTCTTTTTGAAGAATAAAAAGAAAAAACAGAACAAGAGAAAAACAGCAACACATTTACTCAACAACTAACCAACCAGGGACAAGTTCTTTTCTTTTTTTGATTAGCAAAAACATACTATGCATGCTGACTAATTCTTAAAAATGGAAAAGGAAAACTCAAAAAAGAAAATAGTACACAACATGTAAATTATTGCACAAGAGAAAGGCTCGAAGTTTTGCGTCAATGCAAGAGTATTGCCCCGATACAGATCATGCATTCAATGGGTAATGGAAACGGGGTGTGCTGGTGCAGAGCACATGGTCTTAAGCCTTCGCCAGACTGGCGAAAGTTGAGTGTTAGGATTGGGGCAAATCTACAAGGGGCTGGGAATAAACAGGGGACTAATGGCGGACATAGCTGCGGGGAAAAGGTCCCATAGTTCGGCCTTCTACTCTGACTTTATTTCGGCACTCAAAGGACGGTCACTGTGCCATTTTTTCATGTGTTTCTCCAAGGTGCTGTAGACACTGAAGGGCATCTGACAAATTTCACACTTGTACACGTCTTTGCCGACCTGACCGTGGGTCTTCATGTGGCGAGTAAGTTTGGAGCTCTGGGCACAAGCATAATTGCACAGCTCACACTTGTATGGTCTCTCCCCTGTGTGGCTGCGCCGGTGCACTGTCAGGTTACTGCAGTTCTTGAAAACTTTGCCGCAAAACTCACAAGTATCACTCCTGCGGCTTTCCTTGGAGCTGGGCCGCCCTGGACCGCCGAGGTGTGGTGTGCTGCCCCCACTGCCTGTGCCACTGCGGCCTGACATCCCACCATCCAGTTCCCCCGGAGGGGTTGAGAAACGCAGACTACCATTCTCTGAAGAATGCTCAGACGAGGAGGCGAAGGGCGATTGTCTGGAATCCCCAAAGTTCAGAAAAGGGTCCTTGAGTTGTCGGGAGGCGGCATAGCCAGCCAGCCATTGGGAGTAGACGTTTTCCGTGTTAGGGATTGTTGGAGTGGGCAGGTCAAACTCCTTTTCCAGCTTGATGCGTTTGGAGAAAGGACTGAGTGGACTGGGGCTACCCAGAAGCAGTTTCTTAGAGAGGCCAACAGAGGCAGATTCGTTAGGGGAGGCTCCTCGCCCGTTGACTGTTGAGACAGAGCACTCCTCCCCACGATCTGTTTCCAACACAGAGTTTCCATCACACATCTCACGATTGTGGTGACGATCTCGGTTGAGGTGGTGGTGCAGGTGGTTCTCCTGGGCCATTGCATTCCGTTTGTGTGCGCTGAGGGCTTCACTGAAGTGCTGCATGCTGGCAGCGAGACCCATCCCCTGCATCACCTCAGGGAGTGAGCGAGGGATGGACCCCTCATCAGCTACTGCTCCCAGTCGGCTTCCTATACCACCGTTGTTTTCATGCTGACGTGTCGCTTCGAGGTTCAAACCAAAGTGATAGCTGTTGTTTCTTCTGGCTGTCCTCTCTCCATTCTGCTCTTCTTCCTCCTCTACTTCCTCTTCTTCCTCCTCCTCCTCTTCTTCCTCCTCCTCTTCCTCTTCTTCTTCCTCCTCTTCCTCTTCTTCCTCCTCCCCATTCTCACGTAGCATACGGTCATTCTCACTTTTCAGCTTGGCCACAACTGACTTAAGGGCGTTGCTTGCACTGGTCATGTGCTCACTGGTGCCAGGCTCCGGAGAGGAGGCTGTTGAGAGCCCATCTTCTGACTTGCCAGTGTTTGGCGAGGAGGATTTGTGCATGTGTGTCTTCATGTGGCGTTTCAGTTTGCTAGCCTGTGTACAAGCATGGTCACACAAGTTACATTTGTACGGCTTCTCTCCTGTGTGGCTTCGCCGGTGCACTATTAGATTACTCTGAAACTTGAAGGCCTTGCCACAAAACTCACAACACTTTGATTTCAAGGGGGTGGTGGAGGAGGATGTGGCCCCTGCTGAGGGGAGAGGGGTGGTAGGAGTGGTCTGAGAACCTACAGGTGACTGCATGGAGCCTGGAAGAGGTGGTGGGGTGGCAAGATATGGAGGTTTGCTGCCCCCTGCACCTCCTGCACTTCCACTTCCTCCTCCTGTCTGGAATGGCTGGAGCAAGCGCTGCATGGGGCTTGGCCGGCTGGGGGATAGTGGGGGAGTGGACCCTGAGGTGTTGCCCGCCAGCTCCCGTAGCCGCCGTGAGAAGTCCATTGTCGGAGGGGGGTCCAGGGGCAGAGGAGGATTGAGGCGCAGCACCCTGTCAAAGGCACTCGGATGGTGGGCTGCCAGCGCCAGCTCTTCTGGGCTCAGGTGGTGGGGGTCCAGGTGGTTCCTTGGTGGGGGGCTGAAGAGGGGTGGCGTGGGAGGGAAACGCTGATGATGGCCCCCACCAACAGCACCACCGGGACCAATTCCTCCCCCTACTCCGACACTGTCCCTTCCACCTGAGCCTGAGCCAGGGATGCGGAGGAGGTTGAAGGGGCTTGCATCAGGAGGCAGATGGAGGCCGTGAAGAGGAGGCTGAGAAGGGCAGTCTGCACCCCCACCAAGGGAGGAAGGCCCACCCATTCGTGGGGTGAGAGGGCTGCCATGTTCACTTTCTAGGTAGATACGGAAGCCATGGGTGTTCTGGGCATGCTGCAGCAGGAACCAGGCGCTGCCATATGACTGCTTACATGTAGTGCAGGTATAGGTGGTAGGCTCCTCCTTACCTGTTGTGACAGAGAAGAAAGAATTGGGTTAGGAAGAATTTTTACTCAAACATTAATTGAACACCATTAACAAAATCCAGACTATATGTTAGGCATTACTGGTTGAATCAGTCAGACAATATAAGAGTCTGTTAAGCATTCACTGTTCATTTGGAAACATTAAAACAGTTGTACATAAACGGTGCTGTGTCCAGAATTAAATCCATGAAGGACAACTGTTTTTAACTTGGCTGAACCGATCTTTTATTTGAACCCTAGGCCTTACTCTTACAGCTTTTAAAAGTGGTCGGCACATGGTGTTGAGGGCTTTGCAAATACAACAGTAGCTCTTATTGAGGTCATGCCCCACATGAGTAGCATGTGAGAAGTAGTGTGTGTGTGTGTGTGTGTGTGTGTGTGTGTGTGTGTGTGTGTGTGTGTGTGTGTGTGTGTGTGTGTGCATTTGTTCTCCCAGACTGCTCTGGGACATAATTTCTCCCTTTAGACTGACTGTGAGTCCTCCATTGTCAGCAGCAGAACAAAGAAACAGGGCTATCCCGGCGGACTACCACTTCCCACTGATCTACCAAAACAGAGGCCCGCTGACAAACACACATACACACACAGGAGAGGCAACAGAGAAGAATCCTTTAGACTTGAAAGTTGCTGCTTCCTCATTACTGTGGCAACAGCATAAGTACATTAATAAATCAGGCAAATCACAAATGTTTTTGAAAATACAACTGAGAAAAGGTTTAGACTGATGAGTTACTTCTTTAAGGTATAACCCTATCATTGAGTACAATAAAAATCAAATATGTGCAAGTTATTTCACCTACACTGTATTTTAAAGCCATATTCTCTTTCGTACTGTTCATACTCTGAACACACCACAGAAAAATGCACATACACACTTTCCATTCACGCAGACAGAGCACCCCAGCCGCCTGAGGAAAGTAAAGCAGTAGGAGTGTAAAAACATTTAGGCTCAAACTGAACAAAGAAAAAACTCTTTCAGTCTGCCTCAAAGCTTCTTCCATCAGTAAAGCGTGCAGAGTCACTTTGAGATGGCAACGAGAGGAACATTTAAAACAATAATTGCCTTTGAATGGCCTCGGCGATGATGACCTGTGGTGGGACCCGCAGTGTATGTGTAATCTCATTAGGGAACCGAACGGACGGCCATCAGCTCGTTTACAAGATTAGATGACAGACGAACCCCCATTGCTGCCATTCAGAGCCCTCCACTACCAAGCACAGTGCAAAGTGGTTGCATTTGACGAAGCAGAGATTCATACGCAAATGGATATACACATAATCGAACAAGAAGTTTAGACATTTATGTCACACTCCGGGCATTTAGATGACACTCTTAACTGTTGCCATCAACAATGCAAATGAACTACAGATAAAGGTTACCATACATGGGCTAAAGGCTAGAAAACAGACTGAAATTAGATCTTAGTAAAAATATTTTAGGGTGAAATGTTGCTGTAAAGAAAGGCAACTCTGGAATTTGAATATACAATTGCTGTAATACCCCAGACTTCCAAAAATTGTCTCAAAAAAACATCTAAATGGATCAAGTTTGTAGCAAAATCAAAATATTGAGAATCATCACATTTAGATCACATTTCAAATTCTAGCTGAAGCTGACACAGTGTGTGACCATGCAAGGTAATGTTTTTGTGGACGGGAATCCAGTTATTTGTGGGATAGCAACCACAGCAGTTATAAACAACATCCAAAAATGTCAAAAGGTGCCACACATAATAAACTGAAACATGCTGTAATATTGTTGCAAAACCAGAATAAATAAACAGGTGTCCTTCTAGGGGTCGTAACATTGATGCTAATTATCTCCGATGACTTTTTGGTAAAAAGCTATTTTGCCGTAACGTGTCCGGACAATAAATCCCAAAACATCCCATTAACATGTAAACAGGTAAAGTGGTTTGTAAAAATAGACAGATTGGGATGTATAACCTGCTAATTATCGGCAGAATGAACATGACAAATTAGCAGTGAAACTAAAAGGATGTCATGGTTTACAGGGAAGCTTTTATACATCCACACGTTGCAATTTGGTTCTAATAGCCAGAAAGAGCGAGTCAAAGAGGTTGCAGCGGAAAAAAAACATATTCAACACATATCTGCGAGGGGAACATTTTGTGTACGTGCTCGTGGGAGTGTGTGTATTTTAAAAGAGATGTAACTTTCCACACACTATGAGACTTACTTCACAACAACCATAAACACACATTTACGATGCTGAAGTGTGAAAGACTAGCGCGTTGTGCCTGTGTGCAGACCAGGTCCGGTGTCAGTGTGTAGAGGAACATCCCTTCCCCTTCTTTTTATGTCCTTCCTCCTTCTTATTGACCATCCCTCCCTTCCTCCCCGTCTCTTTTTCTGTACACACACACACTCATCCCGCATGACCAACAGTTTGGGAAGGCAGCTAAATTATGGATCATTAAAATCGGCACAAATTACCACTAATTGTGGCCACCTGCATAGGATCTAACCTGTGAATATCATTTGCATTATCAGGACCAGGGAGGCTTCATTTATTTATTCATCTTTTTTTTCCCTCTCTAATCCTGGACACAGTGCTCACAGTAACACTGCACTTTCTCCCCCCTTGGTCGATCTAGGAGGTGGTTTATCCTTTTGTACACATTACGTCCCATATGGGAAAGAAATTTATCCAGCATGGGGACATTTCTTTCCTTCATTGACCAGGGGTGTGAGTTCTGCCTCTGTATTTTTGATTATGAAAAATGTCCCTCTCACTAAGGTGACAGTCTGATAATGACAGTCTTGTGCACACAATTTAGACAGGTCAGTGTTTTTTGTGTGTGTTGTAAGACATCATATCAGCATCTCTTTCGAAAAGACAACATGATGATCTGGAAATTGTGGCAGCCACCAAATGTAGGTTGGTTTTGTAAGCACCCTAAAAGATTCTCCTCAGTGGGAATTAATTTTGGGTTAAAAGTTAACTAACTAACCACAGAAGAAGCCCAGATTAATTATATTAGTGTTGTTGCTTGCTAAATAAAGTTTTTCTCTAAAAATAAAAAATATTGGAGCCTCTCAGGAGCCCTATCTCCCTTGAATGGTGCACATGGTTTTATAAAATAGTTCCCAAATTGGGGCCAGGACCTCTACAAGGGGTCACAAAGAAAATCTGATGAACACAAGATTATCAACAAGATAGGGAGGCAGATAAATAACATATTTCTGGTGCACATAATTCTGTTTATTTATTTATTTGTGTTTTTCATATTTAACTCTAATCTTTCCTGTCTTACTGGGGTAATTTGAGGCTTTTTAAAAAAAAAAAAAAATCCTGAATGTTGAAGGCGTTTTCAGACAAAGATTTGAACAAAATATTGAGGAAAACAAGTGCGAGGCACAATAGTGTAACTCTAAAGCTAACACGCTCCTCTTTGACTCGTAGCTCAGACTTGTCTGAGCGCTGATTGAAACTGTAAGGTTAATGGATTTTAGAGTAGGCGACCGCTCCACTCTGTCTCTCTGTAATATACTCCCATCAGCCACTTCATTAGGCAAACTCTCCACCACTGGGAGGTAGAAAAATGAAGAGAGAAAGCAGAATGGAGACCAGGAGATGAAGATAGATAGAGTCAGAGAGAGGGAAAGAAAGAGATGAGATGGGAGAAATAATGCCTCTGGTTTAAGTTTAGAGAGAGGTGACAAATACCTGCCTCAACTTTTAAGTCCGAAGCAGGAATGTTGAAGGAGAGAAGGGGGAGGAGGGAGGGGAGGAAGGGGGTAAATAATAGCATCCGGTTCTTTACCTGGGGTAAATGTCAAAGCCATACAGCCACTAGTGAGACTCCAGAGAACACACACGCACATTTCAGAAATGTCCTAACACTCAATACCAGCCATGCTACAGTGACAAGCACAGGCATTAAGCCCTATTAAGCCAAGGGCATTGCCTGGACACTTATGTGGTGCTAGATGGGAGAGGGAGGCAGTGAGGCAGCTTGGCTCATGTTTCACGACTCCTTTGTGTATGTGTGTGTGTGTGTGTGTGTGTGTGTGTGTGTGCGTGTGCGTGCGTGCGTGTGTATGTGTGTGCAGCAGCTTCCCCTAGCTCTATCTATCCCTCTCAAAGGGAAGTGTAGCACTCTGATCCAATGGCTGTCAAAGGGGCTGAATAAAGCCAGTGCACCAAACTGACGAGACACACTGTACATCCAGAAAAGGGGATTTGTTCGGGGCCAAAAAAGCGCCGGAAATACGAAGCGCAATTTTGAAGACATCATATCAATATCCAAATGCACACTGAGGTTTCTATCTGACTGTTTCTTGCCGTTACCCAAAACTTTGAACTTTTTTTTTTTGCTAAACCATTTCATCTTGAAATTATTAAATTATTTAAAAAGTCCTTATGTCAACTGTGTTGCAATGCTTTCTTCCTTTTCTTTGTAGGTATAGCCAAAATTCCAGTAGAATTACTGATTTAGCTAATAAGGACCATAAACTTACAGAGTTCAAGTCACAATGAAACATATTGTGAAAAAGCAACACAAAGTTTCAGTGATTCCCACTTCTTTGCATAGGCTAAAAGAGTTCTTCTATGATGGAAGCGCTGGAGGCTGACTGTCAACAAGGGTCCACAAAAAAGGCACAGTTGAAAAAAGCAGTAATTTTGATTTCTAGAGTGCATGTTCAGAACACATCCACGTACAGAGACAGTGAAAATGGTATACACAGCACTGTGTGTGCATCTGCTGTGTATCAGGCCTGTTTGTCGTACCGTATGGAACACTTAAGAGTGTGCACTTAAGTTGGCAGCGACACATTTACATTATAGAAATTCTCTGTGACGAGTCCACCTCAGAACGTCAGCCTGTGTAACTGTCTGTTCTTCAGCCAGTCATTCTGTCCTGTAAATTAGCTGGACTGCCACCATTACATCCCTCTCTGACCAGCTGGGAAACAAAAATGGATGCCAGGTCTTGGCTACCAGCGAGAACAGACCGACCACTATCTTACTGGCCTTTATATGAATTTTATCCATCTCCACATTCTCAATTTGTTCTCCTTTTATTGTTCATCCCTTTTGATGATTTCTCTCCACAGCTTTGTCTCCTCGATCTCTCCATTCCCTCTCTCCGTCCTCCTCTTTCTCATACCTCCTCTTCCATGCTTTGTACTATACTGTACTGTCTCCTTTACATCCCTCCCTCCCTCCCTACCTCTCCTCCACCCTCTCCCCCTCTCTTTCCACCCATCGTTGGCTCTCCGGTGGTGTCCTTGGCTGGGTCCACCTCTGGGTGAGATGATAGTAATTGAGGTAATGGAACATCGCTGAAACAGGATTAGGTACGCATACTGGGAGTGAGGGACAATGTCCCTTAATACAATTTGGGATTTCTATCCGAGCCTCAGGCTTTCAGGATCCGCTGCTTATATTTACATCTGGGCATCGCCGCTCACCCTCGATCACCTCCTGCTTTACCTGAAAGGCGTACCTGGACATTTCACTAGAATTTTAGCCTTCTATTAAACTGCACCTGTTAAAATGTCTGACGGCATTTTGTTGCATATTTGTCACGTTAATCTAATAAATGTATGTTACAGAAACATTACAGGTTTAAGAAACATAATCTTGGCCAACTTTGGGGACAACATTGTCATTCATATCATAATAAAGTTTCTATAATCTGTGCCATTTTATATTTACTTTAAATGGATTTGAACTGACATACGCGACATGACATGGATGAGATGGCTGCCAAGCCAGAGACCACTGTTCAGGATGGCATTTCAACATTTGAAGGGTGAAACCGCCGGATATCAACAAGATATTCAACAAGATGTCGGGATAATTTCCAAATGTGTTTGTGGCGACAGAACCAGACCACAAGCACAGTGCTGTCATGAAATAAAACTGAAATTTTCCAACGTGTTCTTAGTTTGCAGAACCATACACTGGCAACATTTAGTCTCACAGCTGGTTTTAAATATCCCTTTAAAATAAGACAATTTAACAGGAATCAGACTATATGGACTTCAATATCATAATCACATTTGAACTGGCAGTATTAATTTCACTGCGTTATACAAAGCGCTTAAGGCAGTTCAATTGCAATGTTTTTTCTTTACTCGCCTGGTCAAAATTGGAATTAAATCTCACTTAAATGGTCGTAATAATCCTTTTAATTGAAGGCAAATTGCCCGGACTTCACAGTGTGTCATGTGGGCACATTTGACAGTAATTATGCTCGGAAAAATAGGTGAAACTATATAATGAATGTGATCATGGCGTGAAAATTAATTCAGTTCACTCTGTTTCACTCTCACCTCCCCGCTCTCTCTTTATATAATCCATTTGTACTTTCAGTGACAAGGAATCAACACTCAGATACCCATAACTCATGACTCCCATCATACATTTGTGCTGTAACTGATACACTGCCCTTCTTAAATAAAAAAAAACTCATGTCATGCCTGTGGGAACAAACCATACCAGTGAAAATGATTTTCCAAAGGGTTCTGCAGGACATTATCGACTCCACTGTCATAACTCAGCCATCCTCCCTGCCATCCTCCCTCCATCGTCACCCACTCAAGTGCATCAGTTGTGGCTTTCTGCTTTGATCCCGCCAGTCAGCTTTACTGCCCAAAAGCACTAAACCATATCATTGTTGTCATGTGAAAATCTCGGCGCCCTAATTATGGCTCTTTAATTTCAGAACTGCATGTTCTTGTTTGAGCTGGGGGAAATTCAATGACCCCTGGGCACATACTGTACATGAAACCATTTTTTAAAACCCTGTTGGTTAAACTCAAAAATGCATGGTGGTCAAGTTCAAAAACAAGACTGTTATGAAATACAGGGATACCAACACAACTAAGAACAGTGTTGCGTACTTTAGTGGCATCCTATTAAATTGTCACAAAATTCCTGTAAGTGCTATTTTGGCATCAAAAGCTGGCACACCAGCGTACTGGGATAAATTCTCCAACTACTTCCAGTGTGGTCCAGAAAGAAGCTGCACTTTCCTGCTCTCCCCCAATTATTCTCCCCTCTATGCTCAAGCTTTCTCGCTAACTGGACAGCAAACAATTGGAATGCAAACAGCGGCAGCTGGTGTCCTGTCCGCTCGCTGAAGGGAGCGACACAGTCACATAACAACATGACTGCAATTGCTCAAAAAGGCAGCGCTCCGCTTGGAAGGAAATCAGCCTCTATTACTGGCTACAAGTCACCGGCAAGATCAAAGCAACTTCGTCAGATATTGCAGTTACAAAAAGAGTGCGCCGATGCCGATGCAAAGAATGGTTGTATAATCGCAAAAGGGTGGACAAACTACAGACACAACATTGCAACAGATGAATAAGGAGTAGGGGATCTGAATTCCTGCACAAAGGAAGAGGTTTCAATCCTGGATCCCGCTGCATCAGTGTTTCGTCCGCTGGTCCTAGTTGTTCCAGGAATCAGTTGGCGATGTTATTAGATGGTATTATAAGGGGAACAGTGTTTAGACATCCTTTTCAATAAAGGTGTCGGGATCTACAGTCTGACTTTTCACATCTATAACCAAATGTAACTCGAAGAATGCTTTCAAGGAGGGACTGTCCGAAAGTGTGCATCAATATCCAGAATTATGGATAAGAGAGATCAGGAAAGTAATGTACAAAACGCAGCAAGTCTACGACAGCAGGCTTTTCACCCTGCCTTCAAGTCTGGATGATACTTCTCCCAATCTATAGTTCTTTCTAAAGAGTACTGAACCCTTAAGGTGCACCACTGTCTTTAAGATGTGCTTAAAGATGATGGTTACATGGGTCACAGAGGAATCCCGTGTTTCATCTCCCTGCTTGCAAGCTTGTAATAATACAGGTTTGTGATTATCCACAACCAACAGCCAACTCTTTGTCACGGTTTCATGTGCACTCATGTCCCTGTTATCTTGTTTTTGGAATATCCTGCTTCACTTCTTCATTTACCACCATGTCAGATTTGACGTCTTCATCTTATCACTCATCTTGATGAAAGATAATGAAAGATGACAAAATGAAAAAAGTAATGACCGATAATGACAGAATTTATCATCTAAATTACCAGTGTCAGGGTTTCATTTTCACTTTAGCATGTGGATTATATATATGGTTTATTATCTTCATCAACTTTGTAACGTCCCTGCATTAAAAAGGTATTTACATGTCAGATTATACATCAAATAATCCAGCCGGGATGTCTGGATCGATCAAAAGCAGAGTAATGGCTTATCTAAGTTTCTACAACCGGACAAAGATTAAACGAATAAACAGGTTGTTCAAAATTCTTGATCCTAACCAGAATACTACCACACATGCTAGCGTATTGACTGCTGACCGCGAGTGTTAGCTATTCTTTGCAGCAAAATAAAGTTCTTCAAAGCAAAGACTCAAACTTTGGGAGAATGAAAAACACCTTTTCATGTTAAAAAGGAAGCAGTTTACTGTGATCGACTTTAAAGTTGTCAGATTTACAGATATTGACTATCGAGGTGAAAAGCAAAAAAAAAAACGCCGCCACTGGTAAAAAACTCATTTCAGCTCGACTCAAAATAGCTCTAAACAACTTTTTGCAAAGATTAAACCTCCAGGCCTGACAATAATGATCTGGTGTTTTAATGGAAGAAAGAACTATGAACGAATTTGAATTACCAAAAACAACAATGGATTATTGAGCCTGTCTGATTGCATGCTGTGTGCATGTATGTGCATTACAATGTGTGTATCTGTGTGGTCCCGCTGAACAGCCACACACTCTCGGCTGATGAGCAAAAAATATCAATACCGTCTGTCCCTGTGTGTGTGTGTATCTGTGTGTGTGTGTGTGTGTGTGTGTGTGTAGGATATATCAATACCTTCTGTCTCTGTGTTTGGAACCCCTGCTGGGCTACAGACTGTGCTATCTGCAACTCTCTCACCAGCAATCTACTCGTGTGTGTCTGTGTGTGTGTGTGTGTGTGTATCCGTGTGTTTTTGTATGTGTGTGTCCATGCCCGTGTCCATCCAACCACCCATTATAGCTGCCATGTGACAAAGTTTCCTTTTCTTTCTCTTTGTCACACAAACACACAAGCACACACACGCTCCCTCACACACACACACACACACACACACAGTAATGTATCTCGTAAAGTCTGCTCTAATGACACAGCCAGGGCCCTTAAACTGTGTTTATAAATGTAATTAAATGGACCGGGCTTTGTAGAAGCATCCAAGCGCACTGTAGCAATGATCCAGTGTGTGCGCATGTGTGTGTATAAGTGAGTGTGTGTGTCCGTTTGGAAGACCGGTACTCATGATGGCAGGAACAGCCTCCACTTAACCCTAAACCGCCATAGTGAAATTACAGAGCATCCAAATTACAACACTTATGTGAGCAGAGAGAGAGACAGACAGGCAGAGAGAGAGAGAGAGAGAGAGAGAGAGAGAGAGAGAATGGGGTTTCAAAGAGGAAACTTGGTCCTGAGTCCTGACACACACACACACACACACACACACACACACACACACACACACAATGCTGAATGACTCAGCTTGTGGACTTCTACTTGAAACCCCAGTATGCAGAAACTGTCTTTCAACTCCTAATCTGTTGCAGATTGTTGACCCTTAATCACATTTTATGTGGTCATTTAAGGTTGTTTTTGACGTCGCCTTAATTGCAGGACTCATGCATCAGTTTGATCAATAACATCCTTTTGAGAGTCATAGTTTACTTGGTATTGGCTCCATCCCTTGCTTTAGGTTCATAAAAAACAATTGTCCAGGTGTTCTCCGTAATGACAAACTCATTTTTGGAATTTAATACA